>WOXC01010789.1:0-600000 GCA_011680675.1 Gymnobelideus leadbeateri
CATTTTGGTCCTCTTTGAGAATGAAGGACAACAACCAAGGGTAGGAACTACAAGATACAAATTAGGAAAATGAGGATCAGGGTACTAAGTGGTTTTTTTTTTTTTTACTGGCGTTACATGAATAAAAAGCTTAGGAAGTAGAATCTACTTCTTGGGCTCCCTTCCCTATCATAACACCTCATTCATTATTTTCCCCATGTTGGTATGTTTTTCTTCTATGAAAACTAAAATACAGGATTCTAAGACTACTTTGTCAGTTAATTAGGAGGACCCTTCAAGGACATTTCAAGATCTAGACCTATGTTGTAGTCTGAAAATTCTGGTTTTTTTTCTCTCTCTAAATATTTTTGAGACTAAAAAAAATGGAAGATATTGTCATCAAATTTCATAATGTTGGATCACTTTTTAATTTCAAAATTATACTTTAAACATTCCAAGTTTGCATTTACTCTGATTGGAGGAAGCAATAAATTGGAAAAGCAGAACACTTGAAATAATGCTAGAAAGAGAGACCTTATTTGGAACAAAGATCTTCAAATCATTCATTGGGTAGATCCAGAAAGAAAATTGCCACAAAGAAAAACATGATAAAAGTTCACTTTTTATTAGTCTATCATGTTTAAAATAAAAATAAATATGGCTGATTCATTGACCTATGTATGTAAGGGGAACTTCTATTACTGATTTATAAATTTGTCTTTAATACAACAAAATTTGAGAATACAAAATCTTTTTTTACCCTCTTTCTTAATTAGCCTAAATGGAGAAAGAGAACAAAAAATATATTTTGTTGAAATTGGACTTTAATCTAAATCAATTGTTGGGAAATTTCTTACTGAAAAACTCTCCTTGTTTTCCAGAAATTTTAGTAGGGGCTACTGAACTGTTTGCTCATTGACATGTGAAATAGTCAATGAAAATAAACCACAGAATAATGATAATTACTTTAGGAGCAAGGGGAGAAAGATGTTTAAATTCTCAAAAGCCAACTTGTTGTTAGCTTCATTCCAGGTCTATGTTCCTTTACTACTTTCCCCATCTCTACAAGATGGGAAAGGAAAGAGGAAAAGTATTCATTTTTGAATTTCTCTTTTGAATTCCTCACACATGATCTCAGACCCTCTGCTTTACCACCCTGGTTGCTGTCCTCTCAACTCCATCCAGTTTACCAATGACTTTTTAAGCCATTGTGCCCAGAACGGAACGCAGTACTCAAGACAAGGTCTTACAATGTTTGAGCACAGTCTTATTATCCTTTTCCTGGAAACTATGACCCTCTTAATGCAGCCTAAGATTGCATGAGTATTTTTGGCTGCTATCACATGATGCTGACATTATTACAGTGCTAAAACCCTCAGAAACCTTTCAGAATAATTCTCTTCTATGTCTCCTCATATTCTAGTTGTGAATTTGATTTTTTTGTATCGAAGAACAATACTTTACATTTATCTCTGTTGAATGCCCTGTTAGATTTAGCCAAATACTCTAGCTGGTAAAGTTCCTTTTTAATCCTGACTCTGTCATCCAGTGCCTTAGCAAGGTCTCCCAGTTTTGTTTCATCTGCAGATTTGATAAATATAACCATCTATGCCTTTATTAAAGTGACTGATGAAAATGTTAATAAGTATTGATCACTGGGATACTCCACTGGAGATATTCTGCCATGTTAACATTGAAATATTAAAAACTTCTTTAAGTGGCCATCCAACCAGATCTCAATATATCTGACTGCATTATCACCCAATCCATATCTTTCCATTTTTTTCTACAAGAATACTATGAGATAGTTTATCAAAAGCATTGCTAAAATTTGGGTAAATTATATTCACACCATCCACATTACCACTAGTTTATATATATATATATATATATATATATATATATATATATATATATATATATATAAACTAATACTATATATACCCCAAATGTATGTAGACATATACATCTATGTATCTATATATCTATGTATCTATCTATGATAGGGTTATTCTGGAATGACTTTTTCTTAATATTTATTTAATTAATTTCTTAATTTTACTAATTTAATGTTTGTTTAATTGGACACAATACTTAATGTTTGGCTTGATCTCATAGGTTTTACTAAAGGTTGCTTGCAAATAGAAGTTAGCTGTCTCTAGATGATCATAAGGAATTGCTGGCTTGACATAGTCCTACTGTCTAGCTTAGTCCTAAAACCTGAGGATGTAACAACTGGCCATGGGAGTTTGCTTTATCCAAATTGGGATTTCTGTTGGAACAGAAAGACCTTTCCCCTTGGTAGGATGGAAAGTGTAGGGTTGTGGCTTAAATAAGCTTTATATTAAAATTATCATATATGAACAAGATTTGGCTCATGTTCAACTTAATCCAGATGGTATTTATCCTACAGAGTGTTATCTATCTTGTAGTCAAGTATTGGTCTTTTTTTCCCTAGGGCTCTGGTGATATATACAATTCCAAAAAAGCTGCAACAGTTTCCAGCCTCTACATAATGCCACCACTTTGTCAAAAAGAATAGAATAAGAGGATATACAAAGAAGAAGGTTCAAAGAGTATATAGAAGGGGTGAGAGACCTGCAGCCTTGAGGCCATATGTGGCCTTCTAGGTCATCAAGTGCAGCCCTTCAACTGAATCCAAACTTTACAGAACAAATCCCCTTGATAAAAGGATTTGTTCTATAAAACTTGGAGTCAGACAAAAAGCCACATTCAAGGACCTAGAAGACCACGTGTGGCCTTGAGACAGCAGGTTCCCCACCCCTGGTATATAACATATTGAGAAGATAGAATTGTGAAAGAATCTTGTAAAAAAAAAGTGGGTGAAAGTGAGGAAGTATGGTGAAGAACATTTAGCTGAAAGTCAATATAGAGAGACCCAGAAGTCATATTATTATGGGAGGAAAGTCACCTGTGGACAACCAACTAGAGAAAAGATAAAGAGTTTGTGAGAAATCCCAAGCACAGCACAGAAGCATAACATTGGACAGACTTCTCTTTAGGACAATTTTATTGTTCAAACAGATCTAAGTAAATAAGGGAGTCCAAGTAGAAAACACGTGATCCTTTGGATGAAATAACCTTTCCCTCTTTTCCTTCATGCCAGAGAGGTCACAGTTTGACATGGACAATGATTTCTCTCTCTGTCTCTCTCCCCCTTATTTAAAGGCTCAGAGGAAGGGCAAGTTGAATCCAATTTTCCTCAACTATAAAATGGGGATAATAAAAACACCTGTGTCCTAGGATTGTTGTGGGGATCATATGAGAGAGGATTTGCAAAATGCTTAGCGCAGCTCCTAGAACATAGTAGTCACGATTATTATGCAGAGACAAGAAGGTAGTTCAGAGATAAATGACTTGACTTGGATTCAGGAAAACCTGAATTCATATTGATGCTCAGACATATACGAGTTGTGTGACTTTGGGCAAGTCATTTAACCTCTGTGTGCTTCAGTTTCCTTAACGACAGAATAAGGATAATAACAGCATCTACCCCACAGGGTTGTTGTGAAGATCAGATGAGATCATATTTATAAAGCACTTGGCACAGTGCCTGGCACATAGTGGGTATAATATAAATGGGTATTCCATTCCCTTGCTTCCCTCCTATGGTTCAAAAAAAATTGTGGAAATTAGTCCAAGAGAATTGAGAAGCTTTCAGATATGAAATTTTGAATATGAAATAGAAACAAACTCCATTGCTAAAGACAGAGGGAGTCATATAAAGAGGGAACTCAGAAACCACTTTGTATTCTTAAAATATTTCTTAGGGGACAGAAACAAAAGCATGTAACAAAGGATCATTTTTTTTAAAGTGTTGCAGTGTTATAAAAAAAAAAAGATTAGGGTTAAAACTCAGGAACAAGTTAAACTTTGACGAATCTTAAAGACAACAAAAATGTGTTTTTAAACTATGCCAGAGGCAAAAGGAAACCCAAACAAGAGATAAGCTCATTTTTCAGAATGTATGATGTGATGACCACAAAAATGGAGAAGAAGCAGAAGTACTCAACTTTCCATTAGCTTCAATTTCCCTTTTCAAGGAAAATGATCTTTGGATGAGGAAGGATGACTCAAAAATTGGCTAACAGAAAGTAAAAACGCCAAATGTCAGATGATTGCAAGAGAGCACCTAGCTATCCTCAATGTGTAGACTTGAAGAAACTAAATCCTAGAATACTGAATTAATTGGTAGTTATAATTATCATTTCTTTGCCAGTGACCTTGGAAAGATTACAAAGGATACAAGAGATATTAATGGTCTGAAGAATGGCAAACGTTGTCCATATTTTCTTTTTTTTTTTTTGGTATATTTTCTATATTAAAAAAAAGAAGGCAGTAAATTTATAAATGACTGCCCTGAGAGGCTGACTTCCTGGCAAAATTCCAGAGTATATTATTGAAGGATTTGTTACTATGTATTTAGAAGTGATCAACAGTGATCAATAGCAGCCTGCATGACTTTAAGAAAAGGTCTTACCAAACTAACCTCAATTCCATTTTTGACAGTTACTAGATAGCTATAGTTTATGTGGGGTTCAGCAAAGCATTTTACAAAGTCTTTCTTGCTATCCTTGTGAACAAGATAGATGGATATGGGTTTGATGATAATACAGTTAGATAGATTTGGAACTGGCTTAATGGCCAAATTCTGAGAGTATTTACTATTCAATGTCAACTTGTGGAGATTACAAGTATAATGTCCTAGTAATCTCTTCTTGGATCTATGCTATTCAGTATTTTGATCAATTATTTCCATGGAAGCAGAGATCATAGGGTCAGTAATCTAGAATTGGAAGATAGATTTAAGGTCATCTAGTCCAACCCCTTCATCTTATGGATGAGAAACCTGAGATCAAAGGAGGTTAAATGACTTATTCAAAGTCATATAGGTAGTAAACAGAAGAAATGGGATTCAAACTCATCTCGTGACTCAGAGATCTACTTCCTCTCAGAATCTTAATCAGATTTACAGATTACAGATGGATGAAAGTTAAATGTAGGGTGAAGGAATAATGAATAAAAATAACAGACTAAAATTATTAGCCAGTTTTGATAAGATAGAAGTTTAACAGAGATAAATCTAAAATCTTACATTAATATTCAAAATATCTCCTTCGGAAGTACAGGATTGAGAAAGCGTGATTTGGGAAGAGTTCATATGATAAAGTGATGAGAATGGCAAGAGAAACACGAATCCAATCTTAGCCAACAATAAAGAAAGTATCCAGACCAGGGAGCTGATGTGTCCACTGTACTCTACCCAAATCATACTACATCTAGAGTATTGAAGAACACAGGGCTGAGAATAGATTCCCAGGGCACATTGCTAGTGACCTTTTGAAGTTGAATTAAACTTTTAGTGAGTACTCTTTCATTTTATGATTCACATTGGAACCCTAGGTTATGAAGAAAGGGGATTGGAATGATGAAGTGACTCAGAACTGTTGCAAAAGAAGATAATTTGAAGGAAATGGGAAGGGTAATCTCAGAGAAGATTTAGGGGCAACATTATAGTTGTTTTCTTTTTGTTTGTTTTTGCTTTTTGGAGGGCAATTGAGGTTAAATGACTTGCCCAGGATCACACGGCTAGTTTTTGTTGTTGTTGTTGTTGTTGTTGTTGTTGTTGTTGTTGTTGTTGTTGTTGTTTTAGTGTCTGAGGCCAGATTTGAACCCAGGTCCTCCTGACTCCAGGGCTGGTGCTCTATTCTTTGCACCACCTAGCTGCCCCTATAGTTGTTTTCACATATGTGAAGGACTTATAGAGAAGAATGAATTAGGCTTGTTTGAAGGAATAACGAGGAACAATATTTGAAAGTTGAAAAGGAGCAGATTTAAGTTCAATGTAAGGGAAAACTTCATATGACCTGAAGTTTCCAAAATGGAAGAGACTTTCTTTCATTCTTTCTGCTTTTTAAAAGGGCCATTGGGGTTAAGTGACTTGCCAAAAGTCACACAGCTAGTAAGTGTTAAGTGTCTGAGGCTGGATTTGAAAGCAAGTCCTCTTGACTCCAGGGCCAGTGCTCTATTCACTGTACTACCTAGCCACCCCTGGAAAAGACTTTCTTGAAAGATAGTGGGTTCCTCATTATTGGAGATCTTCTAGCAAAGGTTTAAAAATTGGCTATCAGGGATATTGTAGAGATATTTTTGTTCAGTTAATGTGAGAACTAGACAGTCTCCATAGTAGCTTCCAAATCTAAGAATCAGTGTGATTATCATAGTATAGTCATCACTATTCCTTCCTGAGAATACTGTATTATAAATTATACTAGGTAACAATTGCTATAAAAAGCAAACACTTTATTTATAAGCAAAGAAATTATGTTGAGATTTTTATAGAGCTCATCTTAAGAATAGAGTGAAGAAGGTAAGTTTTCCAGAAGCCATCCATAGGATAAACAAGCTTTTAAAATGGTTAAAGGGGTAGTGTTGTGAATGAGAGGGGAATTCTAATTTAAGATACAAGAAGTATGTCGTATAAACTTAAAAAATTAAAAGGGCCAAAGTAAACTAACAAATGTCAATAGTCTATAATCTAAAAGGATATGCCATTTCAAGCCAACCCTGTAGGAGCATTAATGCTTTTTAAAAGATTCATGTAATCATAATTTCAGTCAGTTTGACCTTGGGGAAACTAGGACAAAACATTCCAAACAGTTCTGGGATGGACCTAAAGTTTGAGTTTCTTATTTTTATCTTTGCCATTCTTGAGACAGTGGGTAAAGCTACTTATGATTGTTAGGCTTGTGTGAAGAACAATATTCCCCAATCTCTGCTTTCTTTTAACATTCAGCATTTCCAAGCACCATCTGTTCAATTCTCTGTTGGGGCTGCCTTACTCTTCCACTGATGTTCTTCTGCCAGGTAATGCACTGGGAAATAGCAATCAGAAGAATGGACAAAAAGAAGTCTATCATAGGATAAGAGCCACCTTATAAAGAGATTAGAGAGCAATATTTAAAGCCTTATTTGTGATTTTGTTTCCTATTTTGCAGGACATATAAATTCAAACTTGGAAAGCCCAATTGTAATTTATTCAAATATAGTGGAGATTTCTTTTTGTTGACATTTTGTATCATCTATAAATCTGTTCATTAAGCTTATCAGGAGTCAGAACTGGCAGTCATGGGACCTGAGTTCAATTCTTATTTCTTTCATTTATTGCTTGTGTGACTTTGTTTTTTTTTTTTTTTTTAACAAATACTTTATTAACTTCTGTTTTACATCATTCATTTCCACCAGATTTTGAGTTACAATCATTTTCCCCCCATTATTCCCCTACCCAACCTCCCAGAATAGCAGTCCCACAAGATATCGCTTCCTCCAATCTGCTCTCTCCCATACCTTCTCCCATACCCCCATCGACTTTTCCATTAGAGGAAGATGAATCTTTGTGTCCCAATGCCTGCACATCTTATCTCCCAATTATAGGCAAAAGAGTATTAATAATAGTATTTATATATATATATTTGAAACATTTAATGTTACGACCTTGAATTTCAGATCCCTTTCCTTCCTCCCTTGTCACCCATTCCTTCTTGGGATATAAGTAATTCAGTATATGTTGTACATGTCTAGCTATGCATGTTTTTTTTTTTTAATCTTAGATTTGGGAAATCCTTATGTTCCATTGAGTTTACTCACTTTTAAATATACACATAATAGTGTAGTTTCTTTGCTTAGTAATTTTAGGTGGATTCCCATTAACTATAAGATAAAGTCCCAGATTGTTAGCTTTGTATTCAAGACCCTCAAAAATCTATACCTCCTGGGGGCAGCTAGGTGATGCAGTGAATAGAGCATAGGCCCTGGAGTCAGGAGGACCTGAGTTCAAATCCATCCTCAGACACTTAACAATTACTATCCATGGGACCTTGGGCAAGTCACTTAACCCCAATTGACCTGCCTTCCTCCCTTCAAAAAGCAAAAATATAAATCCATACCCACAATAGCTTTTGGCCTTATCTCATTCTTCAAAGCCTCAACTCACACTCAGCTGAATCATTGATGTGCTTCCTGAAACTCCAACATTTTCTCTCCATACCCACCTGACAATCTTAAATGCCTGGTCTACTAACTATAGAGACATAAAGATATTACTTAAGTGAAAGAAGCAACTATGTTATATATATATATGTATATGTCTTTTACAATGCCTTGCACTTAGGAAATAATAAGTAATTTACTGACTAACAATCCAATTCTTACTGATTAGTAAGGGGAAATCCAGGGTTTTGTTGTTAATAAAAGTTGTAATTGCTTAATTTTCTTCTATATAACTTTCATTGGCATATACTTTTCATTTCAATTAACATTCAATTTTACTTTCGTTTAAGCAATAGTCATTTGATGCCGGCACCAGACCAAGCAACAGGTACAATTTAGAAATGTTACATTATCTTTCAAAATTTTGTTACAGAGATTTGGTAGATATTTCAATATCTGAATCCACTTCCTCTGTAGTTGCTGATCACTTGTTTTTTTCTGTCTGCTAGAGTTACTTGCAATGTTTGTCCTCTAGAAAAAAAAAAGACCCAGAACAATGAAATGAGATAATTTGAGAGAAAGCACATTGAAAACTGTAATTTTCTATAGTAACAAATAGAACTGTTATTACTAATGTTTTCACTGTTATAGTAAGTACCTTCAAATTCAGTGTGACCCTGACCTTCTACTGTTTCCCTGCCTGTAAGCTGTTTTCATTTTTTTTCCTCTTCATGCTGGCTGAATGAATTCTGTAAAAGAGTGAAGGGAAGGCCATGTTGTTGTTTTTTTTTTTCTTTTTCAAGGTTAGAAACATCAATGCACAGACTGTTAAAACTGGAAAGGAACTCAGAGATGATTTAGTCCAATCCCCTCATTGACATATGAAGAATCTTGTTATATAGCCTTTTGTATTTTAACCTCCAAACTTGGAGTAGGAAGGTAGCAGCATCCAGATAATGTCAAAATGGTATATGGAAAAACTCTGTAGTTTAATTAATTTACACACTGAAAATAACTGCTGACTTTTTGACTGGATTGACCAGATGTTTTGGAATTATGTAAATAGAATCAAAATGATCATACTGCATATAACTGAAAATGAAGCTGCCCTTAATAGTCTACACATTTTATGCTACATATCCTTTAGTTCTTCATATGCTGGGTAAAAAAAAATACTCCCTTGATGAAATATAACACATTTATTCAATAGAATATTCTACTTATGAAGTTATGTTGCCTTTGGCCAGTCATTTATCTTCTCAATCACTTCAAGTTTTTCCTATAAATGAGTTAAATAAAATCTGTAGAACATTTGAAGGTCTAAGTGTTCAGGAAAAACAATGATTCATTCTAGATAGTAGGAAGATTTAGGTTTGGAGGCATCCTCAGATGTCGACATTATTATTATTAATATTTCTTGAGTATTACCAAATAATAATATACTACTTAACTTTCAATTTGTAAATCAAAGTCCTTTAAACTTATTTTTCCATTGTCTAACATTTAATTAAATACCATAAATATGACTTCTTTAAAATGTTCTATCATTCCTCTCTCTCTCTCTCTCTCTCTCTCACTTTCTCCTGTCTATATCTATATCTGTATCTATCTATATCTATATCTAAACACCGGACTTTCCCTAAACATTTTATAAATAATTTGCTTTAGTATTTGGAAACAACATCAATTCCAAGAAATCACTAGGGTAGTTGCCATATTTAATTAGATCCATTGTCCAGTTAGGCCAATATTCTAAAGAAACTGCCATGTTTGAATACCATTTTCTTTTTAAGTGTTAATCTTAAATGTTGGATATGTACAAACTTCTGTTATTGGTTATTAATGATTCTTGGGTGTATGACCATTGTTATGGTGATAAGACTCAGGGTGCACTACAATCTCTGAGGAACCAAAATTGACAAAGAACAATAGGGAGGAGCAGGCAGGCCATAACCCATTACAAATGGAGAATTTCACAAGACAAAAAGGTCATAGATTTAAAGTTCTAGAAGGACTTTGGAGACTATTTCTTCCAACTTAAATTATTTAAAAGATGAGAAAACAGAGACCAAGGAAAGAAACATGACTTAATCAAGGATACAGAGATATCAAGGAAGAAGTATTATAAGGGATGTCAGGGAAATATAACCAGATTTTTTAAATGAGCTGGTTTCGGAGCAAGGGACAATCAATTTAATAGTTGGAGGTCATATACGCTAATTGTATCAGTATAATGTTACAAAATTCAAGCAAGTCCCTTAGCCTGTTTTGGGAACAACCTGCTTCAGGTAGATTTTGTGGAAGAACATAGTCATAAGTCATGTAGAATGAGCAGACACACTTAGAGGGAGTAATTATACTGATGGTGAGAGCTCCAGTTAAATATCAGAGAGATACATAAAGATATTCTAAAACTACTTTGACTCTAGGTATTTGTGTTGCCACTCTATCTTGTTCCTCCTCCCTACCTAATCATACCTTCCTTTGTTGGATATTTATGCAGGTCACCCCTGCCAACTGTTGATGTCCCACAGGGTTCTGCAAAGGATGCTCTTCTCTTCTCACTCAGTACAAATTCATTTGATGATCTCATAAGCTCCCATGAATTTAATTATTATCTCTATGTTGATGATTCTCAGATCTACTTATCCAGATGTAAACTTTCTATTCATCTCCAGTCTCCTACCTCCAAATACCTTTGGAACATCTTGAAATGGATTTCCCTTAGACATCTTACACTCAATATGTCAAAAATGGGCATTTTCCCTCTACTTCCCCCACTTCTTAACTTCCCTGTTACCCTTGAGGGTCCCTGTCTTCATCCTTTCCATTACCTAGTCTTGAAGTCTAGGTGTCATCATCAACTATTCTCTCTCACCCATTATATACAATCTGTTGCAAAGACATTTGAATTTGGATGTTAATTTTTACCTTTTTAATATCTCTTACATATACTTCCTTTTCTCCTCTGACAGTGCCAAACCCTGGTGCAAGCTCTTATCACTTTAGGCTTCCACTATATCAAGAACTTTCCAGTTGGTCTCTCTGTCACAGGTCCCAAACTCTAATCCATCCTCCACCCAGCTGACAAAGTGAATTTCCTAAAGTGCATGTTTGATGATGTTAAATCCCACCCTCTCCCCAATTCAAAAGAAAATTCCAGTAGCTCCCTTTCTCCTCCAGGATCAAATATTTGGATCAAAGAATCAGCCCTTTGTTTGCCTTTGAAGGTCTTCACAACCTGCTCTCACACACATACCTTTCTAGTCACCATCATCATCTCCTCCTCCTCTCCTTCTCCTCCTCCTCTTCCTCCTCCTTCCCCTCTTTCTCCTCCTCCTTCCTCTCTTCTTTCTCCTCCTCCTTCTCCTCTTTGTCCTCCTCCTTCTTCTTCAGAGGGGATAAGGCAAGGCAATGGGGTTTAAGTGACTTGCCCAAGGTCACACACCTAGTGAGTGTTTCAAGCTTCTGAGGTCAGATTTGAACTCAGGTCCTCCTGACTCCAGGACTCTATTCACTGTATCACCTAACTGCTCCCCTTTCCAGTCTCCTTGAATCATACAATTCCTCCCCTAACTCTTTGCTTTAATGACACTGGCCTCCCTGCTGTCCCTTGAATATGACAATCTATCTCCTGACTCTGGGTATTTTTGCTAGCTTTCCCCATGCCTAGAATTCTCTCTCTCCTCATTGTTGCCTACTAGCTTCATTTAAGCTAAAATCCAGCTCAAATTCCACCTTTTACAAGAAGCCTTTCATGGCCCTCTTTAATTCTTGCACCTTCCTTCAGTGGCTTACTTTCAATTTAGTATGTAGATATCTTGTTTGTACATTGTTGCACACAGTGTCTCCCCCATTGAACTTTGAGGTCCTTGAGAGTAAGGATTATCTGACACCTTCCTTTGTATTGCCAGTGCTTAGAAAAGTAGAATGTGGTAGCTACTTAGTGCTTATTAACTCAGTGACTGTCCCCACTTATATCTTCTGCTTCTACTTTACAAAGTTAAGTTGGCGATAAATTTATTACCTGTTGTAGCAGCAAGCACCCCAACATCCCCAGGGTGGCTGCCAACACAGGTTCTTAGATCTGCTTTTCAAAAGGAAAGCAACTCTGCCCCATCCAGAGATATAACTAGAAAGAACTGAACCTGAATCCTGATGGAAGCAAACTAAATGATCTTGTTCTTTTCATTGCTTGGTTTTATTTCTTCCTTACCATCTTTCATCCCACCTAGTACAACATGCCTTTGTAATTGGAATAATGTTTAATATGAATGCATTTGCAGAACATATACTGGACTATATGCTGTCGTGTGGGGAGGGGGGAGGGAAGTAAAGGAAATTTGAAAATCAAGGAACTATGGAATTGAAACTTGTTAACTGAAACTAAACTAATAAATTAATTTAAAAAAAAAGGAAAGCAACTCAAAATGGGTTAGCAAGCTTACTTTAATCAAACAGACATATATTACCTAGTACAGGGGGAAAAGGTCAGCACCCCGAACTTCAGAGTATACAGACAGATCAAACAGACAGGCTTCCAAACTGTACAACCATTATATCAATACCAAATCACAGTTACCAGAGAGGGAAGCATCAACATCTGGGTTTTCAAAGCTGGAGGGCTCTCAATGGCTTCCCAGAGTCTCATCTGGTCAAATCACATAACACTTCTCAAAGTGAGCCCCAAAGCAAAGCCTCAGATCAGGGATTATATAGTCTTCTCCTGGCTCAGAGAATGTAACCACCCTCTTGACCCACTGCCCAATCACACAGCATCAAGGTGTGGTCATTCCTGAAAACCAAGCCTCCTACCACAGGCTCCATGTGACCACATTCAGCCTATTAGGGGGCAGATTATACTTTCAAATTAAAGAAGGTTCTCAGATTCACTTAAGTCAATCAAAGTCTCTTAAGCCAATCAAAAGGCCTAGGGGCAGGGAAGATCTTCAAATCTGCATTTCCATTACACCTGTTAAGTGAACTAGTAATTTCCCTTATTTTACTTATATCCCTCTCTCATACATTTCAAAGTGGAATAGTAATCAGGATATGCTTAATGTCAGTGCTCACCTTATACATACAGTTCATCCTTTGAAAATTCTCCCATCAGCCTCCATCCTCCCAGAATAAAAAGATGCTTGATATTTTTTCACCTTCCTGCATACCAACTTCTCCCTTTCCCTCACTTAACTCTTGCCATTTTAATTGTTTCTCTCTGTACTTTCTCAGATCTTACTATTTGTAGAAAACATAATATAGAAGAAAGAGTATAAGACTTTGATGTAGAAATTGGTTTGAATTATGGTTCTAATAAAAGCCACATGACCTTTGGCAAATCACTTAGCCATCTCAACCTCAGTTTCCTCATCTGTAATACAATTTATAATTTCTCCCTCACCTGAGTAGGCATAAATAAAATGTTTCATAAATTGTAATGAACTATGTACATGCAAAATGTTCTGGTTCTTATCTTGTTCTTACCCTTTCTATGGAATTCAGACAGAAACTGTGTTAGGGAAAGTTTCTATCCTACCATTATCCATCATCAGCCAGTCAATAAACATTTATTAAGCACTATGTGCCAGGCACTATGTTAAACTCTAGTGATACAAAGAAATGTTAAAGACAATCCCTACTTTTAAGGGGTTCACATTCTAATAGGAGAGACAACATAAAAACAGCTGTGTAAAAACAAGCTATATTCTTGTTAAATTGGATGTAATTAACAGAAAGGTATAAAGGAGATCAGGAAAGGCTTCCTGTAGAAAGTGGTATTTTAGTTGGAACTTGAAGGAAGCCAGGAATCCCAGAAGACAGAGATGAGGAAGGAGAGAGTTTCATGTATCGGGGACCACCACTACTAAAGCCCAAAGCTGAGAGATAGAGTGTTGTTCAAAGAACAGAAAGGAAATAGATATCACTGGATCAAAAACCATGCATGGGTGGGGAGAGAAGACGTACAAGACCTAAGAAGATTGGAATGGTAGAATGGGACACATTATGAAGTGCTTTCAATGTCAAACAGAGGCTTTTATATTTGATCCTAGAGGGTAGGTAAATAACAAGTTGAGACCTGTTTTATAGTGAGATTGCTTTGACAACTGAGTGGAGAATGGTGAGAGACCTGTAGCAAGGAGACCAATCAGCAGGTTATTACAGTAATCTAGATCTGAAGAGATGAAGGCCTATACCAGGATGGTGGTATGGTCATAGGTGAGAAGGGACATATGCCAAAGATACTCATTGCCCTATGAGTTATTATATGGGTGCATACAATAACTAGGTTTTTTTCTGTAATGGAATTAAAAATGTATGAACATGAACTCATTCTCTCTTGGCTTACAAAAAGCAGCCTCTATACAACACCAGCAGACAACAATAATGACATATATCCTGAGTTGTTCTAACAAAATTTCAATCTCTTTGGTCATGGCTCTATACTTTGAAAGTCTTTAGTTTGTGAAGGATATGCAATATCAAGACCACAGAGAAGTTTGAAATGATAAAAAAAGAAAAAAAGAAAACATAAGAGATTCAATGCAGGTGAACTGGTTATATCCCTACATGGGAAGATGATAAATCCTTAAAAATTGTATCACTATTAGTACAGATAGAATCAATATATATAGACAGAAACTACAAGTAAAACGTGAGTTTGAGGGAATGAAAAACAATTAAGGGATGTGAAAGAGTAGAAGGAAGGGAGAGGTGGAATGGGGTAAATTTTTCATGTGAAGAGGGACAAAAGATCTATTACAGTGGAGGGGAAGATGGGAATGTGGGCAATGGACATCTCTTGCACCTTACTCTCATCAGTATTGGCTCAAAGAGGGAATAATATACACAGTCAGTTGAATATAAAAATCTATCCTATCAGGAAAGTAGGAGAGAAAGAGATCAAATAAAGGGAGTGGAAATGACAGAAGGGAGGGCAAATCAGGGGTAGACAGTAAACAGAAGTAAAACACTGGTGAGAAGGGAAAAGGTGAAAGGACAAAGAGTAACAACAAGAAGAAAATATAGGATGGTGGAAAAAACATGGTAATCACAATTGTGAATGTGAATAGGATGAACTCTCCCACAAAATGGAAGGAGATAGGAGATTGTGTTAAAAACCAGAATCCTACAATATGTTGTTTACAAGAAGCACACTTGAAGCAAGGGACACACAGAGAATAAAGGTAAGGAGCTATAGCAGAATCTACTATGCTTCAGCTGAAGTGAAAAAAAAAGCAGAGGTAGCAATCCTGATCTCAGACAAAGCAAAAGCAAAAATAAACTATTTAAAAGAGATAAAGAAACTACACCTTGGTAAAAGGTACCATAGAAATGAAGTAATATCAATATCAACCTAAATGCACCAAGTAGTATAGCATCTAAAGTATATTTTTTCTTTTAACTTTTTGGAGGGGGGAGGGCCGGGCAATTGGGGTTAAGTGACTTGCCCAAGGTAACACAGCTTGAAAGTATTAAGTGTCTGAGGCCGGATCCAAACTCAGGTCCTCCTGAATCCCAGAGCTGGTGCTCTATTCACTGCACCACCTAGCTGCCCCTAGTATACAAACTCTTAAAGGAGAAGTTGAGTGAGTTACAGGTTTATGAACAACCAAGAGATAGAAAGCATTACCATTTGTAAAGCAAATTACTTTGATTATATTAAATTAGAAAGTTTTTGCACAAGCAAAATAAATGCAACCAAGACTGGAAAGGAAGCAGAAAGCAGGAAAACAATATTTACAAGTGTCTTTAATAAAGTCCTCATTTCTCAAATATTTAGGGAACTGAGTCAAATTTGTAAGAATGAAAATAATTTCTCAAGTGTTAAATGGTCAAAGGATCTGAACAGGCAGTTTTCGGATGAATAAATCAAAGATATCTATTGGCATATGAAGAAGTTCTCTAAATCACTTTTGTTTAGAGAAGTGCAAATTAAAATGACTCTGAGACATACCTCACACCTATCAGGTTGACTAATATGGTAAACAAGGATAAAGATAGATGTCGGAGGGGATGTCAGAAAATTAGGACATGAAAGCATTGTTGGTGGAGTCATGAACTAATCCAACCATTCTGGAGAACAATTTGGAACCATGCCCAAAGGGCAACCAACTTGTGCATAGCCATTGCTCCAGCAATACCAGTACTATATCTATATTCCAAAGAGATTGTAAAAAAGGGAAAAGTACAACATGTGTAAAAATATTTATAGTAGCCCTTTTAGTAGTTGCAAAATATTGGAAATCGAGGGTATGCCTATCAGTTCAGGAATGGCTGAACAAGCTGTGGTATATGATTATAATGGAATACTACTGTAAAATAAGAAATGATGAGGAGGCAAATTTCAGAAAAACCTGGAACGACTTGTATGAACTAATGCAAAGTGAAATGAACAGAAGCAGGAAAACATTGTAAACAATATCAGCAACATTATTGGATGGTCAACTATGAATGACTCAGCTCTTCTTGGCAACACAATGATCTGAGGCAAATATAAAGAACTATGGAGGAAAATTCTATCCATATCCAGATACAGAACTGAAGGATGGTGAATGAAGATCAAAGCATACCTTTTGTTTTCACTTACTTTATTTTTTTTTTGTTTTTTTTCCCCTTTTGATTTTTCTTCTTCCACAACTGTGACTAATATGGAAATGTTTTATATCATAGCATATGTATAAACTATGTCAAAGTGCCTGGCATTTTAGAAAAAGGGTAGAGGAGGAAAGGGAAAAAAATTGGAACTCAAAATCTTGTAAAAATAATGCTGAAATTTGTCTTAACATATAATTGGAAAAAATAAAATTCTATTTAATAATGAAAGATTAACAGCAATGCCAAAAAGTGCTGTATGTGGTTTTCCCTTGGAATTTCTTTATTAGTGTCTGTTTATTAATTTTGCCCTTATGTTAAGTAAACTTTATAAATTCACTTAAGAGCTTGATAAAAAAAATCACACATTTCATGATGGATAAAGGAAAAATTAGTCAAATTTTCTAAAGGATTAAAAATATATTGGAAACAGAATATTTTCAGATTTTTTCATAGAAATAGATTTGTAGGAAATCTGTACTTAACTGTTAATTTTAGCACTGCCAAGCTTAAGGACTATAACCAAAATAGGCAGAAAAAATAATAAAAGATGTAGGAAAGTAAAAAAAAATACTGTAGGGAAAGAGAAGGAATAAAATTTTAAGGAATTTCAGGGTGAAGAGTAAAACCAGTTCAAAGAAAGCATGTCAAGATATCCAACCAAGGAAAGCCATCCCAGATATCTTCAAGGTCGAAAATAGAAGGAAGATTACAAGTTGAAATAAAATGGAAAAGAAAATTTTCATGATCAAGGAATCATGTTATAGGAAGAAAAAAAATGGGATGATCACATAACAAGAATGAAATAAGATAAATAGAAAGCCAGAGTACTCCTTTGGTATCCTGTCAATTTTAGGAGAAAGTAAGGTTTCTAGAATATTGGATGGATCCCTAGTAGTGGATTTGGGGGAGAAATGGATAGACAGGATGAGTAAACATGAATGGACTATGACCCTCCTCATTGGAGTTAACTAAATTTTTCATCAGTCTCATCAATCAATAAAAATCTATAAAGTGCCTACTGTGTGCTAAATATTGAGTATACAACAAGAAGCAAAACACCATCCTAGCCCTACAAGAGGTCACAACTAAATGGGAGAGATAACAATAATATTGAATATTGAGTGCAATTATACATAAAATATAAGCAAAAATTGTTATTTATAATGATGATGACATAAGCAATTAATTTTATTATTTATTTTACTACTATTTTTATCATTATTTGTTAGGTGACTTGTGGTATAATATTTAATTTGAGGCCTGGATTCAAGAAGACCTCAGTTCAAATTTGGTCTCAGACACTTATTGGCTGTGTGACCCTAGGCAAGTCAATGAACCACTGATTGCCTCAGGTTCTTTAACTTTATTTTATTTTTAATTTTTATTTATTTGCTTTTGGAGGGGGGAAGGTAGGGCAATTGGGGTTAAGTGACTTGCTGAAGGCCACACAGCTAATTTGTGTGTTTGTATGTGTGTGTGTGTGTGTGTGTGTGTGTGTGTGTGTGTGTGTGTGTTTGTGTGTGTTCAGTGTCTGAAGCTGGATTTGAACTCAGATCCTCCTGACTCCAGGGCCGTTGCTCTATTCACTGCGACACCTAGCCGCCACAACTCTTTAACTTTAAAATGTGGCTGTTAGTAGCACCTACCTCATAGGTTGGTTGTGAGGATCAAAGGAGATACTATTCATAAAAATGCTTAGCATAATACCTGGCACAGAGTAGGCACTATATAAATGTTTATTCCCTTTCCCTTCCTTTCACTACTTATTATTTTTTTTTTTTTGCATTTTGGAGGGCAATTGGGGTTAAGTAACTTGCCCAAGGTCACATGGCTAGGTTTTTGTTTGTGTGTGCATTAAGTGTCTGAGGCCAGAACCGAACTCAGGTCCTTCTGACTCCAGGGCTGATGCTCTACTCACTGCGCCACCTAGCCGCCCCTCACTACTTATTTCTAAAGGTTCAGCAATCAGAATCATGGTTTTAGGTAAGTGATAGATTATGTTCTCAGTGTTCTCAAATAGTATTTTGATTCTTCTTTCTTCATGCAACAATCTGCAATGACTCTTTTGTCTCTTTCCTAGGTGGTGACTGATAATAAGAGCTTTCACATTCATACACAATTATTCTTTCCACATCTCAACTTTCCCCACTATAATTTCATATATTGCTGGTAGGCATAAAAATTGAATGGGAACTTTTTGGGTGAAGAGACAGGGTTGCAGAAACTGCAGGTGACATTTAAAGGCCAGCACATGGCACAGAACCTATAACCAAATGCTTAACCCAAATTTTGCAATAAGATGCTGTGAATATCCATAAAAGAAAAAAAAATCAGACTTCTTCTCTGGTATGAAGGAAGGATGAAAACAATTTAAGTGGATTTTCCAGATCTTGGAGGCACCATTCCCTGTGATGTGGAAGGAATAGTAAATATTAAATATTCAGTAAATATTCAGTAAATGAGTAAACGTTTATTAAGCTTCTACTGTGTACCAAGCACTGTGTTAACTGCTGGGAAAGACTGTCCCTGCCTTTTTCTGCTTACAATAATAAAGGGAAAATCATGTACAGAAAAATGCTCCAGGGCCAAAGTTACAGGGTTATTAATGAGTTTTGAGTACCAGAGGTAATGGGATCTTACAGAATAAAGAGATTTTTAGGGATAGTGGAGTCCAAAGGACTGCAACTGGGTGGGGAAATAAATTCTAAGGATTACAAGGTACTTTCCCTACATCATTAAGTAGCTATGCTTTTGATTTTTCATCCATAATTATTTGGTTTGACCAGGAACATGGCACAGGGTCTTCATCTATATCTCTTCCCAACCAATTTTTTTTCTCTGCCTCTGGAACCCTTTCATTCTGATAAATGACCATATACTTTATGTTGGTCAGAATCAGGCTTCTTCCTCACCTCATGACCATCAGCTCCAAACTATGTTGCCCTATAAAAAATAACAATCCCTGCTCCCCCTTCCCTTTAATTATGGCCTTCTCCCACTAGAATGTTAAATCATCAACTTCTCAAATTTATCAACTTTATCAAATTTACTTATATTTACAGTGTCTAGTACATATCAAGCTCTTACTAAATAAGCTATTTGTCTGTCTCTTATTTATCTATAAAATCAAATAGTCAGGGTTCAAGTTTAAAGTATTCCATTTACTAAGTAATCTTTGACAATTCACTTCCTAGTTCTGGGCCTTAGTTTTCTCATTTGTAAAATAAGGGGCTAAGAGCAGATGACCCTTGAGGCCTCCTCCAGTTCTATACCTTTCCAAGATCCTTTTTTGCTTCATCATTCAGATTCATACAATTTTCCCATAGCCTGCTTCCATCAGTGTGGGTTTTTATTATATAAATGTCAAGTCATCTACACACCTCCATATTTCACTTAGCACTTCCTGCTCCAATTATTTTTACTTATTCAATGAGACAAGGTTAAGTACTAGTCCCTGGGGAATCTCACTCTTGCATTTCTCTAACCAAAGACGTGTCAATCAATTTATCCCTATCCTTTGTTTCTCATAACTAAGTCAGTTCCATATCTATAACAAAATAACCTCTCATATACTTTTGATCATATATTTTTTTCAGTAACCTTTGGTTTATTTCCTCATCAAAAGCCTTTTGAAACTCAAAGTCTCTACCTCTCAAAGATTTTATCACCCTGAAGGGAGAAGAAAATGGCAAACTTCTCTATTATTTTTTTTCAAATTAATTTATTTGTATTTTGTTTTCAACATTCACTTCCATAAGTTTTAAATTTTCTCCACTTCTCTCCCCTCTCCTCTCCCCAAGGTGGTGTGCAATATGATATATACTCTACATATATATTCTTATTAAACATATTTTCACATTAGTCATGTTGTATAAGAAGAATTAGAACAAATGGGAGTAATCGTGAGAAAGAAAAAATAAAACAAAAAGAGAGAACAAATAGTATTCTTTGATCTGCATTCAAACTCCACATTTCTTTCTCTGAATGTGGATGGCATTTCTCATCACGAGTCTTTTGGAGCTATTTTAGATCCTTGCATTGCTAAGAAGATGTAAGTCTATCAAAGTCAGTCCTCACACACTGTGGTTGTTACTGTGTAAAATGTTCTCCTGGTTCTGCTCACTTTACTTAGCATCAGTTCATATAAGTCTTTACAGGTTTTCTGAAGTCAGACTGCTGATCATTTCTTATAGCACAATAGTATTCTATAACATTCATATACCACAACTTGCTCAACCATTCCCCATTTGACAGGCATACCTTAATTTCCAGTTCTTGGCACTACAAAAAGAATTGCTATAAAATTTTTGTGTGTGTGTCTTTTTTCCACATTTATGATCTCTTTAGAATGCAGCCCTAGAAGTGGTATTATTGCTGGATCAAAGGGTATGCACATTTTCATAGCCCTTTGAGCATAGTTCCAAATTGCTCTCCACAATGGTTAAATCAGTTCACAACTTCACCAACAATGAATTAGTATTTCAATTTTCCCACATCTTCTACAGCGTTTATCATTTTCCTATTTTGTCATGTTAGCCAATCTGATAGTCATGATGTGGTACCTAGGAGTTGTTTTGATTGGCATTTCTCTAATCTATAGTGATTTAGAGCATTTTTTCATATGACCATAGATAGCTTTAATTTCTTCCTCTGAAAACTTCCTGTTCATATCCTTTGTCCATTTATGAGTTAGAGAATGACATGTATTCTTATAAATCTGACTCCAATATATATGTTCTCTATATATTTTAGAAACGAGGTTTTTATCACAGACACTGGTTGTAAAAGTTCCTTCCCAATTTTCTTCTTCCCTCTTAAGCTTGGCTGCATTCTTTTTGTGCTTTTGCATTTCTTTTCAATTCAAATTCAAATTAAATTTCAATTCAATTCAAACTTCTGAATTAAATGTAATCAAAATTATCCGTTTTGCATTTCACAATGTTCTCTGTCTCTTGTTTGATCATAAATTCCTCCTTCATAAATCTGACAGATAAAATATTGCTTGCTCTTCTAATTTGCTTATTATATCAGTCTTTATATCTAAGTTGTGTACCCATTTGGACTTTATACTGGTATACAGTGTAAGATGTTGGTCTATGCCCAGTTCTGCCATACTATGTCCCAGATTTCTCAGTAATTTTGTCAAATATTGTCTTTTTATCCCAGAAGCTGGGGTCTTTGGGTTTATCAAACAGTAGATTGCTATAGTCACTGACTACTGTGTCTTGTGCACCTAATCTGTTCCACTGGTCCACCACTTTATTTCTTATTCAGTACAAATAGTTTTGATGATTTTTGCTTTGTCATGTGATTTAAGACCTAGTATGTCTAGGCCAACTTACCTAGCATTTCTTTTCATTAATTCCCTTGATATTCTGGACTTTTTAATCTTCCAGATGAATTGTGTTATTATGTTTTCTAGCTCTATCAAATATGTTTTTGGTAGTTTGTATGGTACTAAATAAGTAAATTAATTTAGATAGAATTGTAATTTTTATTATATTAGCTCAGCCTACCCATGAGCAACTGATGTTTTTCTAATCATTTAGTTCTGACTTTATTTATGTGAAAAGTGTTTTGAAATTGTGTTCATATAGTTCCTGTGTTTGTTTCACTAGGTAGACTCTCAAATACTTTATAATGTCTACAGGAGCTTTAAATTCTCTTTCTATCTTTTGCTGTTGTTAGTAATATATATATATATATATATATATATATATATATATATATATATACATATATATATAAATGCTGATGATTTGTGTGAATTTATTTTATATACTGCAACTTTGCTAAAGTTGTTTATTATTTCAATTAGTTTTCTCTTGATTCTCTAAGTATACCATCAGATCATCGGCAAAGAGTTATAGCTTAGATTCTTCTTTGCCTATTCTAATTACTTTTATTTCTTTTTCTTCTGTTATTGCTAAAGCTAACATTTCTAGTACCATATTGAATAAGAGTGTTGCTAATGGACATCCATGTTTCATACCTGATCTTATTGGAAATGCCTCTAGCCTATCCCCATTGCATATAATGCTTGCTGCTGCTTTTAGGTAGATGGTATTTATAATTTCAAGGAATGCTCCATTTATTCCTATGCTCTCTAGTTTTTTTTAAATTAGGAATTGGTGTTGTATTTTGTCAAAAGCTTTTTCTGCATCTATTGATATTATTATATGATTTCTGTTAGTTTGGTTGTTGATATGATCAATTATGTTGATAGTTTTCCTAATATTAAACCAATGCTGCATTCCTCATATAAATCCTACCTGGTCCTAGTATATTATTCCCATGATAAGTTGCTGTAATCATTTACCTAATATTTTATTTACAATTTTTGCATCTATAGTCGTTAGGGGAATTGGTATGTACTTTTCTTTCTTTTTTGATTCTTCTCAGTTTAGGTATCAGTACCATATTTGTATCATAAGAAGAATTTTTTAGGACTCTGCCTATTTTCCCAAATAGTCTATGTGGTATGGGAATTAATTGTTCTTTGAATGTTTGATAGAATTCACTGTTAAATGTCCTGGAGATTTTTCCTAAGGAGTTTAGTGATGGCTTGTTCAATTTCTTTTTCTGACGTGAAGTTATTAAAGTATTTTACTTTCTCTTCTGTTAATCTTGGCAATTTATATTTTTGTAAATATTCATCCATTTCACTAATATTGTCAAATTTATTGGCATACAGTTGGGCAAAATAGGTTCTCATTACTGTTTGATTTTACTTTTCATTGCTGGTGAATTCACGCTTTTTATTTTTGATACTGGTAATTTGGTTTTCTTCTTTCTTTTTAAAATCAAATTGACCAAAGCTTTTTCTATTTTATTTTTTTTTCATAAAGCCAGCTCTTAGTTTTATTTATTAGTTCAATAGTTTTCTTAATTTCAATTTTATTAATCTCTCCTTTGATTTTTAGTATTTATAATTTGGTATTTAATTGGGGATTTTACTTTGTTCCTTTCCTACCTTTTTTAGTTGTATGCCCCATTCACTGATCTCCTCTTTCTCTATTTTGTTCATGTAAGCATTCAGAGATATAAAACTTACCCTAATAACCACTTTTGCTATATCCCATCAGTTTTGGTCTCATTATTGTAATTCCCTTGGATGAAGTTGTTGATTGTTTCAATGATTTCTTGTTTGACCCACTCATTCTTTAGAATAAGATTGTTTCCAATGAATTGGTAGTCTATCTTTTCATGGCCCTTTAATACATATATTTTTATTGCATCATGATATAAAAAGGATACACTTAATATTTCTACCTTTCTGCACTTCACTCTATTTGCAAAGAAAACCACATGGATATTCCTAAAAGAATAAAAAAAATGCCACCAGAAGGTGAGCCCCACATTTCAGAATGTGTCCAACTCACTATTAGGGAAAATTGGAGGAAAACTACAAGTACCTTCAGCACTAATTAAGCAGTTGAGCCAAAGCTGAAAGGAAGCTCAGCTGTGAAAGTGTTTGGTGATAAAGTAAAATTCTGATATTGTGAATAATAATATGGCTTAGGAACCTGGAATATAAGATCTATGAACCAAGATAAGTTGGGCGTGGTCAAACAGGAGATGGAAAGATAATAATTGACATAAGTGACATTGGGGCAGCTAGGTGGCACAGTAAATAGAGCACTTGTCCTGGAGTCAGGAGGATCTGAGTTCAAATACAGCCTCAGACACTTAACACTAGCCATGTGACCTTGGGCAAGTCACTTAACTCCAATTGCCCCTCTGAAAAGAAAAAAGAAATACATAAATGACATCTTGGGTAACTATAAATGTAAATGGATGGAAATTGGTAAGTTTAACTCAGGTGATCATAACATATACAACTGTAGGCAAGAATCCCTTAGAATTGCCTATCATAGTTAATAAAAGGCTGAGAAAAGTAATACTGGTGTATAATCTAGAAAATGACAGAATGATATCGTTCAAATCCAAGACACACCATTCAGGAACATAGGAATATAAGTCTGTGCTCCAACCACTGATTCCAAAGAGGAAAAAAATTGATCAGTTTTATGAAGACCTAGAAATAACACCAAAAAATGTTACATTCATCATAGGGAATTGAAATAAAGTAGGAAAAGTAGGAAGTCAAAAGATAATTGGACTCTTCTCACTCAGCATCAGTTTGTACAAGCCTCTCCAGGTAAATATGAAATCCATCTCCTCCTCGTTTCTTATAGCACAATAATATTCCATTACATTCATATACCACAGCTTGTTTAGCCATTCCCCAATTGATGGGCACCGCTTTAATTTCCAATTCTTTGCGACCACGAAAAGAGCTGCTATAAATATTTTTGTACATTTGGGTCTTCCTCTCATTTCTATGATTTCTTTGGGATATAACCCTAGAAGTGGTATTGCTGGGTCAAAGAGCATGAAATTATTTATAGCCCTTTGGGCATAATCCCAGATTGCTCCCCAGAATGTTTGGATAAGTTCACAACTCCACCATCAATGTCTTAGTGTTCCAATTTGCCCACATCCTCTCCAGCATTTGACATTTTCTTGTATTGTCATCTTAGCCAACCTGACTGGAAAGGTGTGGCACCTCGGAGTTGTTTTGATTTGCATTTCTCTAATCAATTGATTTAGAGCATTTCTTCATATGCTTATAGATATCTTTAATTTCTTTCTCTGAAAACTACCTGTTCATATCATTTGACCATTTATCAATTGGGGAATGACTTGTATTCTTATAGAGTTGACTCAATTCTCTGTATATTTTAGAAATGAGTCCTTTATCAGAGATAGAGTTTTTTAAAAATTCTTTCCCAATTTCCCACCTCATTCTTGATCTTGGTTACATTGACTTTGTTTGTACGGAAGCTTTTCAATTTAATGTAATCAAAATTATCCATTTTGCATTTTATAATGCTCTCTAATTCTTGTTTGATCCTAAAGTCTTCCCCTCTCCACAAATCTGACAGGTAAACTGTTCCTTGCTTTCCAAGATTGCTTACAGTATTAACCTTTATACCTAGATCATGCACCCATTTAGACTTGATTTTGGTATGTGGTGTTAGATAATGATCTATGCCCAGTTTCTGCCACACTGTATTCCAGTTTCCCCAGCAGTTTTTGTGAAATAGTGCATTCTTATCCCCAAAACTGAGGTCTTTGGGTTTATCAAACAATAGATTACTATATTCATTAACTGCTGGGTCTCCTGCTCCCAATCTATTCCATTGATCCACTAATCTACTCCTCTGCCAGTACCAAGCAGTTTTGATGACTGCTGCTGTATAATACAGATTAAAATCTGGCATAGATAGTCCACCTTCCCTAGCATTTCTTTTCATAAATTCCCTTGATATTCTAGACAGTTTGTTTTTCCAAATAAATTTTGTTATTATTTTGTCTAACTCTAAAAAGTAGTTTTTTGGTAAATTGATTGGTATGGAACTAAATATATAATTTAGTTTGGGTAAAATTGCCATTTTTATTATATTAGCTTGACCCAGCCATGAGCAAT
Organism: Gymnobelideus leadbeateri; assembly: GCA_011680675.1. Classification (NCBI taxonomy): domain Eukaryota; kingdom Metazoa; phylum Chordata; class Mammalia; order Diprotodontia; family Petauridae; genus Gymnobelideus; species Gymnobelideus leadbeateri. Next base: position 26,078 of record WOXC01010789.1, read on the forward strand.
TGATATTTTTCCAATTAGTTAGGTCTGATTTTATTTGTGTGAGAAGTGATTTGTAGTTGTGGTCATATAGGTTCTGGGTTGTTTTGGCAGGTAGATTCCCAACTATTTTATAATGTCTACAGTGACTTTAAATGGGATTTCTATTTCTATCTCTTGTTGTTGAGTTTCATTAGAGATGTAAAGGAATGCTGAGGATTTATGTGGGTTTATTTTATATCGTGCAACTTTGCCAAATTCATTTATTGTCTCAAGTAGTTTTTTACTTGATTCTCTAGGATTCTCTAAGTATATCAACATATCATCTGCAAAGAGGGATAGCTTGGTCTCTTCTTTGCCTAATTTAATTCCTTTGATTTCTTTTTCTTCTCTAATTGCCACTGCTAATGTTTCTAGTACCAGACTGAATAAGAGAGGTGATAGTGGACACCCTTGTTTCACTCCTGATCTTATTGGAAATGCTTCTAATTTATCCCCATTGCATATAATACTTGCTGATGGTTTTAAATATATGCTATCTACTATTTTAAGAAAGGCTCCATTTATTCCTATACTTTCTAGTGTTTTTAATAGGAATGGATGTCGTACTTTGTCAAAAGCCTTTTCTGCATCTATGGAGAAAATCATGTGGTTTCTGCTAGTTTTATTGTTGATATGCTCAATTATACTGATGGTTTTCCTAATATTAAACCACCCTTGCATTCCTGGAATAAATCCTACCTGATCAAAATGTATTTTTTTTGTGTTAAGTTGTTGGAGTCTGTTGGCTAATATTTTATTTAAAATTTTTGCATCTAAATTCATGAGGGAAATTGGTCTATAATTTTCTTTCTCTGTTTTATCTCTTCCTGATTTAGGAATCAATACCATATTTGTGTGATAGAAAGAATTTGGTAGGACTCCTTCTTCACTAATTTTCCCAAATATTTTGTAGAGTATTGGAATCAATTGTTCTTTAAATGTTTGATAGAATTCACTAGTAAACCCATCTGGCCCTGGAGATTTTTTCCTAGGGAGTTCGTTGATGGCTTGTTTGATTTCTTTTTCTGAGATGGGGTTATTTAGGTAATTCACTTCCTCTTCAGCTAATCTGGGCAGCTTGTAATTTTGTAAATATCATCCATTTCACTAAGATTGTCATATTTATGTGCATACAATTGGGAAATATAATTCCTCATTATTTTTTTGATTTCCTCTTCATTGGAGGTAAATTCACCCTATTCATTTTTGATACTCATAATTTGGTTTTCTTCTTTCTAAGGGTCTATCACTTTTATTGTTTTTTTTTTTCATAAAACCAGCTCTTAGTTTTATTTATTAATTCAATAGTTTTCTTAATTTCAATTTTGTTAATCTCTCCTTTGGTTTTCAATATTTCTAATTTAGTACTAAATTGGGGATTTTCAATTTGTTCTTTTTCTAGTTTTTTCAATTGCATGTCCAATTCATTGACCTCCCTTCTCTCTGTTTTAATCAAGTATGCACTCAGGGATATAAAACTTCCCCTAAGAACTGCCTTTATGCATCCCATAAATTTTGGTATGCTGTCTCATTATTATCATTCTCTTGAATGAAATTATTGATTGTTTCTATAATTTCTTGTTTGACCCACCCATTCTTTAAGATTAAATTGTTTAATTTCCAATTAGTTTTTAGTCTATCTTTCCATGGCCCTTTATTGCATATAATTTTTATTGCATCATGATTTGAGAATGATGCATTTAATATTTCTGCCTTTCTGTACTGAATTGTGAGGTTTTTATGCCCTAGTACATTGTCTATTTTTGAGTATGTACCATGCACTGCTGAGAAGAAAGTAAATTCCTTTTCATCCCCATTCAGTTTTCTCCAGAGATCCATCATATCTAGTCTCTCTAAAATTCTATTCACCTCCTTAACTTCTTTCTTGTTTATTTTGAGGTTAGATGTATTAAGTTCAGAAAGGGGAAGATTAAGGTCCCCCACTAGTATAGTTTTGCTATCTATTTCTTCCTCTAATTCCTTGAACTTCTCCTCTAGGAATTTGGATGCTATACTACTTGGTGCATATAATTAAGTAATGATATTGATTTATTCTCAATGGTGCCTTTTAGCAGGATATAGTTGTCTTCTTTGTTTCTTTTAATTAGATCTATTTTTGCTTTTGCTTTATCTCAGATAAGTATTGCTACCCCTGTTTTTTTTACTTCAGCTGAGGCATAATAAATTCTATTACAACCTTTTACCTTTACGCTGTGGGTATCCCTTTGCTTTAAATGTGTGTCTTGTAGACAGCATATTGTAGGATTATGGTTTGTAATCCATTCTGCTATCTGCCTCTGTTTTATGGGAGAGTTCATCCCATTCACATTCATAGTAATGATGACTATCTGTCTCTTCCCCTCCATCCTATTCCCTCCCCTGCTTATGTTTTTGTTTCTTCCTTCTTCCTTCCCCTTCTTGAAGTTTTCCCTTTTGACAGCCCCCTCTCTCAGTGTTCCCACCCAGTGACCCCCACTTCTTAAGCTGCCCTCTCCCCTTACTATTTCCCTCCCCTCCAATCCCCTCCTTTAGTCTCCTTTTCAACACCCCTCCCCCCCTTACCCTTCCACTACCTATAGGACGGAATAAATGTTTATACTTATCAGAGTAAGTTACTCCCTGTTTCACTCCAAACCAATAAAAGTAAATTTCAAACAGTGCTCCTTTCCCTCCCTCCTTTTCCTCTATTTATTGAATTTATGTCTCTATTCACATTAGAAACTTAAACTTCACTGATTAAGTTGATCCCTCTTTGAACCAGAACCAGTGAGAATAGTGTTTAAATGATGTTCCTCTCCCTGTTTCTTTCCACTCTACTATGTTTTTTAATGCCTCTTCGCATGGCATATTTTACCTTTTCCTATCTCCTCCTTTCCTTTTTCCCATTACAGTCCCTTTGATCCCCTTAATAGGTTTATTTTTTAAACTCTTCAGGTTAATGCATTCATATGCACACCCTCTATCTAAGTATTACCCTTTTGAAGGTCATGATAATCATAAAAATTTTGATATTGACAGTTATGAGCTCCTCATATAGGGATGTGAACATTTTGCTCTTGTTACATCCCAAGTAATGAGAATGTGTGTATGGGTGTGGATGTGTGCATGTATGTATGTGTGTGTCTGTGTTTTCCTTGTTTGCCTTCTTATGTCTTTCTTGAGTCTTGTAATTGGAGATCAGATTTTCCATTGAGCTCTGGCTTTTTCATCAGAAGAAATTTGTATACAGTCACAGACATACCATATGTGTGATGACCAACTGTGATGGACTGGACTCTTTTCAGAAATGCAGTGATATGGGTCAATCCTGAAAGACTCATGAAGGAGAGAAATGCGACATCCAGAGATATAACTAGAAAGAACTGAGCCTTAATCCTGATGGAAGCAAACTAATTGATCTTTTTCTTCTCATTGTTTGGTCTTATTTCTTCTTTACCATTTCCCATCCCACCTAGTACAATACGCCTTTGTAATTGGACTAATGTCTAATATGAATATATTTGCAGATCCTATACTGGACTATATGCTGTCGTGGGGGGTAGGGAGGGAGGTAAAGAAAATTTGTAATTCAAGGAAGTATGGAATTTAATCTTGTTAACTGAAACTAAACTAATAAATTAATTTTAAAAAAGATAATTGGAATAACAGAAAACCTTGGAGAACAAAATGAAAAGTCAAACAAAAATCAATAGAGTTTTGTCAAGATAGCTCACTGGTAATAACAAGCACTCTTTTTCAACAAACGAAAAGGTGACTCTACAAATGGATATCACCAGAAGGTCAATATAGAAATCAGACTGATTATATACTTAGGACTCTCATCACTTCTTGTCTCTGCAATTGAAATAGACTTCTTATAGTCCTCAGTTTCAAGCATCTCCCCTTTTAAATTCATTCTCCATTTAGATGCTGTTATTTTTCTAAAGCATAGATCTGAACATGTTACACACACACACACACACACACACACACACACACACACACACACCTAATCAGTGAGTTCTAGTGACTCACCATTACCTCTTGGATCAAGTATAAACAACTTTGTTTTGTATCGAAAGTTCTTCATAATCTGGAATTTCTAATTTTGCTGGACATTAAACTCTGCCCCATCCTCAGTTTTCCAGGATTCTTGTCCACATATAGATCCTTGAACATGATTCCATCTTTCTGTGCCTTTGTGCTAATTGTCCTTCATGCTTGAAATGTTCTTCCTCCTTATCCGTGTTTCTTAGCTTCTCTAGCTTCCTTCAAGACAGTTCAAATTCCACCTACTCTAGGAGTATTCTCTGTCTCACCAGATGCTAATCCTTTCCACACCCAGAGTGTCTTCTAACTTCTCTGTGCATAGTCATATACATGTTGCTGTCACCATTAGAATGTCAAGACCTTGAGGAGGACTGTCTTTTTGCTTCATTTGTGTTCCCAGTTCTTAGTAGAGTGCTGGCACATAGTAAGTACTTAATAAATGTCTGTTCAAATGACTTGACTCTAATCATTCTTTTTTTTTTTTAAAAGCAATTGGGGTTAAGTAACTTGCTCAAGGTTACACGGCTAGTCATTATTCATGCGTGGGTGCTCATTTTCTGAGGCCGGATCTGATCTCGGGTCATCCAAACTCCGAGGCCGGTGCTCTTACTCACTGCGCCACCTAGCCGCCCCTTTAGGGCAGTTGGGGTTAAGTAACTTGCCCAAGGTTACACGGCTAGGTTTTTGTTTGTGCGGATTAAGTGTCGGAGGCCAGATCCGAACTCAGGTCCTTCTGATTCCAGGGCCGGCGCTCTATTCACTGCACCACCTAGCCGCCCCGACTCTAATCATTCTTGATCCCCACTGGCACTACTGGAGCCTAATAACATTTTTAGAATATTAGGATGTGGGAGAAATATAAGCACTAAGAGATATATAAAGTTTCTAATGGGTGGATACATGCACTAGGGGAAAGTTAGGGTTCAGGTTAATGGAGATTTGTAACATTAAGTGTGATCCTTTGTCAAAAAAATAAAAGGACAATGCCAACTTACCAACACTCTTGCTATCCACAATTTCAACCTAGTAGAGTCAAGCTACCAGAAACATTCAGAAATCTGGCTTTCCTTTGTAAACACTGTGATTGGTTAATTAGAGAATTGGGGAGAGGACATTTAAATTGATTTCTTAGACTGTGAAGGTTGAAGCAGTATGAGTTCTCCATTTTGAATGGTTCATTCTGGGTTGTGAAGACCTTTAAATGGCAAGCAAAGGACTTTATATTTGACCCTGGAGATAATAAGGAGCCAATAACTCATTCAGAGTAGAGTGGTGAAATAGATAGATGCTTTAGAAAAATCACTTTGGCAGTAATATGGAAGATGGATTAGAGCATGAAGATACTTGGAGTTTGGAGACTAACTAGAAGTCTGTTCTAATTATCCACACAAAAAGTGACAAAACCTGAAATAAAGGGTTAGCTTTGTGAATAGAGGGGAGGGGATATATAAAAAAGATGCTTTGAAAGAAGAAACAACAAGACTTATTAACTACTCTGATTTGTGAGGTGAGTGAAAATGAGCATTTAAGTAGGATATTGAGGTTGTGAACCTCATTGATTGTTAAGACTTCCGGTATCCTCAATAGTAATAACCATGTTTGGAAGAGGGGAGAGTTTAAGGAGGAAGATGATGGATTCTGTTTTGGACATATTGAATTTAAAATGCTTATAATACATTCAGTTTGAAATGTTTAAGGAGGTAATTGTTAATGGAGGACTAGAGTGCAAGAGAGAGATTAAGGTTGGATATTTAGATTTGGGAATTATCTGCATAGGGATGAGAATAGATAGAATCTATAGTAGCAGATGATATCATCAAATAAGGTAATATAGAATGAAACCAGGTGAGAGTTTGGGACAGAAGTTTGGGGTATAACTTTGGTAAATGTAAGTTCAATATAAACAATATGGTTTGTATGATTATCTCAGTCTCTATTAAGAGGATTCTATTAAGGTTAATGACTTCCATAAATGTATAGGCTCCTGCTTTTATTAGGCGGGATAAACATAATCAAGATGGAGAAGGAAATGGCAAACCACTGTAGTATTTGTGCTAAAAAAATGGGATCACAAATATTCAGACATGACTGAGATGACTGAAGAACAACAAAAACATGGTAAGGAAGGTCAGACCATATCTTTAGCATTGTATTCATTTCTGGGCACCACATTTTTTAGGAAAGATATGGACATACTGGATCCTATTAAGAGGAAAGTAACCAGGAAATGAGGGGAATCATATAATATTGTGTTGGAGCGGTTGAAGGAATCAAGAAGGTTTGGTTTAGAGAAAAGAGGTTGAGGGACTAGTCTTTCAGTATTTGAAAGACTATTGTGTGAAAGAAGGTTGAACTTTTTTGCCTTGGTCAAAGAAGACAGAACTAGAAGCAATGGGTGAAATTCACAGATAAGATTTTGTTGTGACATCCATAAAATGATAATTAGAGCTAATTAAAATTGGAATGTGCTGTGTCAGATGGCTCTGTATTACCATCTCTGGAGTTCTTCCTTTTACTTTTTAAATAAGTTTTTATTTATTAACATATTTTCTTTTTTGACATTACTAAAAAATTTCCCTAGCATCTACTCCCCTTCTTCTGTCCTTGCCAGAGTACTATTCCATGCAACAAATAATATATTTAGAGGAGAAAAAAGAAAAGGCAGAAAAGATCAATCAATCAATCAATCAAAATTGATCAATCCATTGAAAGTCTGACAACTTATGCAATAAACCACGTCTCAGCAAAAGGTTGGAATGAGAGCATTTTCTCAAATCTCTTTTTTGGAGTCACAATTGTTTTTTGGTAATTTTAGAACATTCACTATTTTTTTTGTTGTTGTTTTTTTTTACCATTTACATTGTTGTAGTCATTATGTATATTGTTTTCTTGGCTCTGCTTATTTCATTCTGTTATCATTTCATGTACATATTTCCACACTTCTCTTTGTTTGTGATACTCATAATTTACTTATTCATATTCATATTCACTTATAATTCATATGCACATTCACTCAATTATATCACAGTCATATGTTTAGCAATTTTCCAATCAACAAATATCTTCTTATTTTCTAATTCTTTGCTATCCCACTCAACAAATGCTGTTGTAAATATTTTGGTCTACATGGTAACTTTCTACTTTATCAATGGCTTTCTGGAATGTTTTTCAAGTGGAGGTGAGTGACCACTTGTTAGAGATTCTCTGTTAGCTACAGGTTTGACTAGGTGACTTCTAGGGTCCATTCCTTGTATGATTCTTTTGCTTTCTTTCCATTCCTGAGGTCAGTAAGGGGCAGTTAGAAAAATTTCACTCATCCTTGCTACCAAATTATAGTCATGGGCTTCTTCTTCTTAAATAAGGCTATATTCATAGAATTTTTATATTTCTTTTTACTAAAGTTCTCAATTCCTGCAAACAACAGCTACCAGAAATAATCATTTCATCTTTGGTTTTGTTTTCCACTGAAATATACCAAATGCTTTGAGCTGTAGCAGCCTTTGGGGAAATGTTTTGCTGGAAGATTGTGCTTTCAGAATAAGTAATACAGTGTGGTCAGAAATATGGCTGTGCCAAAGGTAAGCTTCTTACCAATTTCTCAATATGAACAGGTTGTTGATTTTTTAATACAGCCTTCCCAATTTGAAAAACAAGCTGAATTAAACAACATAAGACCCCAGAGTCTGCTGGGAAATCAGATGATGAAACATTACTGTTCTCTCAAATCTTTGCTCTCTAGAGTCACTTTGGGGAGGAGATGGAAATGTGTCCTTATATTATGTGTGATAATTATATTAGTCAGGGCAAAATGCCAGCTCTGCATTGTGTATCGTCCCCTTCCAGCCTTTCATTGTTTATAGACCTCTGCATTCTAGCTACTTTTGGAGTGATTGAGTCAAGGCCAAGAAATTACTATGCTTGCTGATTAAATTACCTTAAATATAACTTCAAAGATTCAGTCTCCTGCAGAGAAGACTATGGGAGAGCCTCAGGCTATGGAGTTCAGACAGATGCAGGAGTCAAATAGTTTTTAAGTCACCCTGACCTCCTTCTATGAAAAGGATATGCAGAAGAAGTCTCATCCTTAGGACACTGTGTGGGTCACTCTAAGAACATTTAAATTTCTTCTCTTGTTTCATAGTACAATAGTATCAGCAGACTCTTATAATTAATCATGTTTTAGAGCAGAAAAAAATTTAGGAGAATATTGCTGCAGCTGTACACGCCATACATTTCTAAATTTTAAATGTCACAAAACATTTTACATGAATTTAATGTTAGTGAAAGGTGCTGATTAAGCAAATATCTGACCTTTTCCCCAGTCACAGCTTAGCAAAGATACTGTTAGAATCGTTTATCTGTCAATATCTTTTTAAAATTTTATTGATTTAATGTTTATTTAAAAATTTTTTGAATCCCTAATCTCCACCCCAAGCCTATCCTTCAGGTATTCAGAATGCAAGCAATACGATACTCATTACACACATGAAGCCATGCAAAACATTTTGATATTAGCTATGTTATCAATAGTTTGTAAACATTTAAAGAAAATCTTTCATTTCTTAAGGGTGAGATAATCTTTCTGCTTCCAAGCTGATAACATTTGATAATAATAAGAGACAATATGACACAATGGATAAAAGGCTAGCCTCAGAAACAGAAATACACCTGAAATACACCAGAAACAGAAATACACCTGAGACAATATGACACAATGGATAAAAGGCTAGCCTCAGAAACAGAAATACACCTGAAATTGACTTTGCAATATTGGGCCTGTCACCAAACCTTTCAGGGTATTAGACAACTTTCTAAAATTATAAACTATAGAAGTATCAATTTGAATTGGTAGAGAAAATTCCTTATGGTGATGTAATAATTCATTTTGTTTTTAAGTTATTTTGTAAAGAACTCAAAATAATATGGACTTGCCAATAATCATTTAAGTTGGTTATGTTTTAGAAATGAAGCCCCTGCATATAAAAAAGGAGTTATGAGCAAGCAATTTACTTTGGATTACAATGTGAGTCAGCATCTTGGTCTACTTTTCATAAGTTCATGTGACTTGTACAAGAACATATGGTCCTTAACTTCTATCTCAGAGTTTTTTTATCAATTGGTATTAATTGGTTTCTATCAATTTGACACTTTTAGTGAATAAACTTATCTATTAAATGAACATCCATTAAACATTAATGAGACCCTGAGCCATGCCATAAAACTATGGTATAAAAATCATTGCATTTTGACTGAATATAAAGATCTCATATAGATTCATAAACCATGAGATAATGATTATATACATGACAAACCCTGCAGGTGATCAATGAGTTGATTAAACTAGTGAAAGACTGAATGCTTCTTTTAGATATTTCTAACATCTGTTAATGACCTTGAAAAAAGGCTGATTTTGAAAACAATAATTTTCTTTTCACAATGTTGCATTTTATAAATCAAGAAGTACTAAAGTCTCCAAAGAAGTAAAATTGAGAATCACCTGGTGGAAAATGTAAGAGCATATGATAGAAATGAGTAGGTTGCAACAAATGATAAACAAGGAATTATAAAATAGAACTGGAGCGATGGAGCTCATTTAAGAAATGTATAATTAAAAACTAGAATAAATATTGGTTGATCATTTGGTAAGAGAAAGAGATAATAAACAGACAACCTGCCATCACCAAAACTCAAAGATCTCTGGCCCAATGGATAAACCAGGGACATTTTAAGTCAGGACATGGATTTATTTATTTTTATTCTGAAATTAGTAGATACTAAATAAAATGAGTATTTCAACATATATAGTAGAACAGAAAAATAAAGTTACATATGAAGCTACATATTGTATGTACCTGTAAGCTAAAGACTTCCATTATGTACCTGTACCTAGACAAACCTATCCTGTTTGTCTGTGATTATTTCTAATGTTCTTTTTTTTTTTTTGAAAGCAATTGGGGTTAAGTAACTTGCTCAAGGTTACACGGCTAGTCATTATTTATGTGTGGGTGCTCATTTTCTGAGGCCGGATCTGATCTCGGGTCATCCAAACTCCGAGGCCGGTGCTCTTACTCACTGCGCCACCTAGACGCCCCTTTAGGGCAATTGGGGTTAAGTAACTTGCCCAAGGTTACATGGCTAGGTTTTTGTTTGTGTGGGTTAAGTGTCTGAGGCCGGATCCGAACTCAGGTCCTTCTGACTCCAGGGCCGGCGCTCTACTCACTGCGCCACCTAGCCGCCCCCTCTAATGTTCTTTTTTAACCTTTTCTATACACTTTTAAATGATATTTCATTGACAATATTTTATTTCTTTGCTTTTTTGCTTTTGATATTTTATGTTTATCCTCCATCATTCTCACTGCCTCCACCACAACACACATTTAAGAAAAAAAGAAATGCAAAACCTTTGTAACAAACATGTATAAACAAGCAAAATAAATTTCCATGTGGGTTTTGCCTTGAAAATATTTTATTTTCTCTGTGTGCTGATTCCATCATTTCTCTGTCAAAAGGGATATATATTTTTTACAATCAATCCTCTAGCATCAGTGTTGGTCATTACATTGTTCAGATTTCAGAAATCCTTTAATTTTTTTCTTTGTAATACTATTATTATATAAACTGTTCTCCTGGTTTTGTTCTTTTCATCACGCTTCAGTTCACACTAGATTTCTTTGAAACCATCTGCTTTGTCATTTCTTATGGAACAATAATATTATATTAGATTTTTATGCCATAATTTGTTTTACTATTAGTTGGAGACAAAGTCTTCTCATAGTTTCCATTTGTTTGCTGCTACAAAAAAGGAATTAAGATTATTATATAGATTTATGGATGCATGTATATATCCATTTATATCAATATATAAGCAAATATATGTATATAATTACATGAAGAAATAAACAATAGTAGCAAAAGATGGCTAGTCATGGATCTTTTATGATTTTGCTTCTTTAGAGGGAACACTCATTGTGAAGATCAGAGATGCACTGAAATTTTAGACTGTCGGCAGTAATGTAGGTTTTAATCTTCAATTCTTTTCCATATATGGACCATAGATAAAGCATTTCAGGTTTAGTTCTGTGTGTCACATTTTAGAAGGGATACTGACAAATTTAAAGGAAGGGGTTGACCAAGATGAGGAAGGACATAGAAACCAGACTATATAAAAGTTATTTGGAAAAAATGGATATGTTTAACTAGGTTATAAAGCCAAGCACAAGCAGCTTTCCAGAGGACTGCTACTATGAACAGCTTCAAGGTTCTGATTATACAGTATAGCAAAGTCTCTATTTATTCAGTAACAAATTAAGGCAAAATATTCACAGAAATTAAAGTACAGCATTTACAAGATTGTAACTCAACAACTTATCACTACAATGGCCACATAGTTTTCACCCAAGTGGTCACATAGTTTTAAGCAAAAGATAACATTAATTTAATAACACAATCATTTAGTAAGTCCTTAATTTAATCACCCTTAAGGAGGCAAGCCTACTTAATTGACACAAAGTACAAAAGTCAAAGTCCTCCACCCCTAGGTCACATTGTCTTAATCTCTTCAATCAAAAAGTCTTCTTTCTTTTTAATTGGAGATTTGTTTCCAGTCATCCTTAATTAGTAAATCTTTATCTCAATCATCTAAATGTAAAGATCAAAGTTCTCCACCCCTATTAAATCTTGATCTTCTCAGTTTGCACTGAATACCCAAGGAGAGGTCTTTTCATCTTGACTCAAGGCTAGCTCTCTGCTTCCATGGTTCCCCTTCCATGGTCCCATCTCCTCCCAGCTCCTTGTTGTCTAGCTCCTCATCCAGTTCCTGTTCAATACTGAAACTCACAGTGTTTAGTCCCCTCAAGTCCTTCACAGTTTCTTTTCCTGGGAAGACAAAGCTTAACTAAGCCACAGTAACAATCAAACACATTGCCAGTATCCTCATCAATTTACTTTCTGCCTGTGAAATCAGCATAGACCCAACAACAAGATCTGAGGAATCAACACACATTATCATTATAGTCCCTGGATGTCTAAAAATGTCAACAAGACTCTCCTCCAGGGTTTCTGTAAATATACAATGAGAAAATCCTCTTTCAGTGCTTCTGAACCAGCAGCAAGGTCCCAGGGCTTCTGTAAGAAACAACAGCACTGTCCTCTATCAGCAGAAAAATCTGACAAAGTAGCACCAAAACAGACAAAATACCAACACCATAGCCATGCCTCCTCCCAGTTCTCCTCTCTTCTCATTTCTTCTCAATTCTCAGTTCAGTCCTCAGTTGTCACTTCTCTTCTCAATTCTTCTCAGTTCTCAGTTCAGTTCTCAGTTCTCAGTGCTCAAATCACTCCCAGAAATCCTAAAAGTTCTCACCGACTCATTTCTTATTCTATATTTCATCCAGCTGTTATCCCTTCAGAAAGATGTGGAATCCACTCTCCTTCCTCACTAGCATATCTCTTCAACTATGTAAAGGTAATGGGAATTTGAAGAATTCCACTGGCCCTTGTATTTGCAATCAAACAGGTACTTAGCACATAGTTTTCATTCAAGTATCAAGACCCAGAACTTGTGAATCCCACAGTGGGATGGACTTGTTGATGTAACAGAAAGGAGCAGAACAGGGAGGAGCCAATAGCATATATAAGGAAAAGCCCAAACTGAGAGAGAACAGAACTTTTGGATCTCTCTGAAAGAAGCTGCACAAAACCCTTAAAGCTTGGGACAGGATGTACTCCACCCTCGAAGCAAATCCCGACTTTAACAAAGAGTTAAAGGCAAGTAATAGGTTGGAGAAAAGAGCAACCAATGGGAAAGAGGGAGGAATTCTGGCTATAGAAAGTTACTATGGTGACAAGGAAGATCAAAACACACACTCAGAAGACAGCAAAATAAAATCTCCAACAGCCAAAGCCTCTGAGAAAAATATAAATTGCTATCAGGTCATAGAAGAACTCAAAACAGATTTAGAAAATCCACTAAGAGAGGTATAAGAAAAATTGGTGAGAGAAATGGGAGTGATTATAGAAAATCATGAAAAATGAGTCAAAAGTTTAGTAAGAGACACAAAAAAATTACTGAGAAAAATAGCATCTTAAAAAACAGACTAGATCAAATGATAAAAGAGGTTCAAAAAGCCAATGAGGAAAAGAATGCCTTAAAAATGGAACTGACCAAAGGAAGAGAAGGTCCAAAAGTTCCCTGAAGAAAAGTATTCCTTAAAAATTAGAATGGAGCAAATAGAAACTAATGACTTTATGAGAAATCAAGAAAGAATAAGACAAAAATAAAATGAGAAAAAATAAATGCAAAATATCTTATTGGAAAAAAAGATTTGACATAGAAAATAGATCCAGGAGAGATAAATTAAAAATTATTGGACTCCCTGAAATCCTTGATCAAAAAAAAGAAGCAAAATGCTACCCTGATATTCTTGAACCAGAGGGCAAAATAGAAATTGAAAGGATCTACCAATGATCTCCTGAGATCAAGTGAAAACTACCAGGAATACTATAAATAAATGGCAAAGTTTTCAGGTCAAGGACAAAGTATTGCAAGTAGCCAGAAAGAAACAATTCAAGTATTGTGAAACCACAGTCAGAATAACACAAGATTTAGCAGCTTCCATAATAAATAATAATAAGGCTTGGAATATGATATTCCAGAGAGCAAAGGAGGTAGGATTACAACCAAGAATAACCTAACCAGATAATCAATGAGATAAAGGACTTTCAAGCATTCTTGATGAAAAGACCAGAACTGAATAGAAAATGTGACTTTCAAATACAAGACTCAAGAGAAGCATAAAAAGGTAAACAGGAAAGGGAAATTATAAGGGACACAATAAGTTTTAAATGTTTACATTCCTACATGGCAAGAAGATAATTGTTACTCATAAGACCTTTCTGTACAGTAGGATAGGTAGAAGAAGTATATATAGACAGAGGGAACAGGCATGAGCTGAATATGAAGAGATAATATCTAAAAAATAAAATTAAGGTGTAAGAGAGGAATATCCTGGGAGGAAGAGTAGAGAGGTAGGAAGGGGCAAATTATCTTACATAAAAGAGAGAAGAAAAAGCTTTAAAAGAGGCAGAGCCATGATGGCCGAGAAAAAGCAGGGAATTGCTTGAACTAGCACACAGACCCCTCCAAATGCCTGTAAAAATTAGTATAAACAAATTGTAGAGCTGCAGAAACCACAAAATGATAGAGTGACACACATCTCCGGCCTCAGATAGCCTGGAAGGCTGACAGGAAGGGTACATCACACTGGGCTGAGAGCAGAATGCAGTCTGCTATGGGGTGTGCCAGGCATAGTCAGGGCCTGAGCAGGCCTCAGGGAACTGAATGCTGGCAGTTGTGCTTACTTCCAGACTTCTCAACCCACAAACACCAAGAACAGTGTGGAAGGTCAGTGGGGGAACTCTGTGAAAGGGGAGTGCTCAGTCCCATCCCATCCCCTGGGCAGTGAAGGTAGTGGTGGCAGCTGTGGCAGCAGCAGCAGTAGCAGCAGGGACTGTTTCAGGAACTCTAGGTCCATAGGCAGTGGGGGATCAAGTGGCTGGCACAAAACCTCTGAAGTCTAGGACAGTACACCCACCCCTACTCCCACTGGAAGCAGAGTCTTGCCCTGACAGGGAGTTAGAAAGTCAAGTATTTGACTGGGAAGGTGGGCAAACTGTAAAAAAGTGTCAGACCACAGAATCTTACGTTGGTGACAAAGAATACCAAAATATAAAACCAGAAGAAGACAACAAAGTCAAATCTCCTTCATCAAAAGCCTCCAAGAAAAATATGAATTAGTGTCAGGCCATGAAAGAACTCAAAAAGAATATTGAAAAACAAGCAAGAGGTGTAAAGGAAAAAATTGAAAGAGAAAGGAGAGTGATGCAAGAAAATAATGAAAATTGAGTCAACAGTTTTCTAAAGGAGACCCCAAAATATACTGAAGAAAATAACTTAAAAAATAGACTAGCCCAAATAACAAAAGAGGTACAAAAAGACAATGAGGAAAATAATTCCTTAAAAGGCAGAATTGGACAAATGGAAAAAAAGATGTCCAAAAGTTCACTGAAAAAAAATAATTCCTTAAAAATTAGAATGGAGAAAATGAAAGCCAATGACTTTCTGAGAAATTGAGCAATTATGAAACAAAACCAAAAGAATGAAGAAATAGAAGACATCATGAAATATCATATTGGAAAACAACTGACTTGGAAAATAGATCCAGTAGAGATAATTTAAAAAATTGTTGGGCTACCTGAGAGTCATAATCAAAAAAGAACCTAGATATCATCTTCCAAGGAAAAATGCCCTGATATTCTAGAACCAGAGGGCAAAATGGAAATTGAAAGAATCCACTGATTTTCTCTTGAAAGGGATTCCAAAAGGAAGACTCTTAGGAACATTATAGCCGAATTTTAGAGTTCCCAAGTTAAGGAGAAAATATTGCAAGCAGCCAGAAAGAAACAATTTGAGTATTGTGGAAATACAATAAGGATAGCACAAGACCTAGCAGTTTCTACATTAAGGGACTGAATGGCTTGGAATATGATATTCTGGAGGTCAGAGGAAGTAGGATTAAAACCATGAATCAACTATCCAGCAAAACTGAGTATAATTCTTCCAGGGAAAAATAGATATTTAATGAAATAGAGGATTTTCAAGCATTCTTGATGAAAAGACCAGAGCTGAACAGAAAATTTGACTTTCAAATTCTATACTCAAGAGAAGCAGGAAAAGGTAAACAGGAAAAAGAAATCATAAGGGACTTGTTAAAGTTGAAGTGTTTACATTCCTGCATAGAAAGATTATATATTGCTTTTTGGAGGGCAATTGGGGTTAAGTAACTTACCCAAGGCCACATGGCTAGGATTTTATTTGTGTGTGCGTTAAGTGTCTGAGGCTGGATCTGAACTCAGGTCCTTCTGACTCCAGGGCTGATGCTCTACTCACTGTGCCACCTAGCCACCCCAAGAAAGATGATATTTATAACTTATAAGGCCTTTGTCAGTATTAGGGTAGTTGAAGAAACTAGATAGATAGATAGATGGCACAGGTGAGTTGAATATGAAGGGATGATATCTAAAAAGTAAAACTAAGGGGTGAAAGAGGAATAGATTGGGAGAAGGAGAAAGAGAGAGATAGAACAGGGGTAAGTTATCTCACATAGAAGAGGCAGGAAAAAATTGTTACAATGGAGAGGAATGGAGGCGGGTAAATAAGAATGAGTGAACCTTACTCCCATCAGATTTGGCTTAAGGAGGGAATAACATACACACTCTCTTAAGGAGGGAATAACTTACAATACTCAGTTGGGTATCTTATCCTACACGAAAATAGGGGGAAGGGGATAATAGAGGGGGTATGATGGGAGGGCAGATTGGGGAAGAGGGTAGAAAGAAGCAAGAAATTTTTCAAATGGACAGGGTAAAAGGAGTAAATAGAATAAGTGGGGGACAGGTTGGGATGAAGGGAAAAATAGTTTTTCACAACATGACTATTATGAAAGTGTTTTGCATAACCACACATGTATAACCTATGTTTAATTGCTTACCTTCTCAAAGATGGTGGGTGAGGATGGAAGAAGGGAGAGAATCTGTAACTCAACGTTTTAAAAATGAATGTTAAAAATTATTTTTGCCTGCAAATGGGAAATAAGAAATAGAGGCAATGGGGTAGAGATATCTATCTTGCCCTACAAGAAAATAAGGGGGAAGGGGATAAGAGGTGTGGTTTGATTGAAGGGAGGGAAGAGATAATCAGAATGCATGCCATATTGGGGTGGGGGAGAAGGGAGAAAGAGGGAGAAAATGTGGAACTCAAAATCATATGGAAATGAATTTTGAAAACTAAAAATAAATAAATGAATTAATGTTAAATGTTAAATGAATAAATGTTAAAATTGTTTTTACATGTTACTGGGGGCTTTTACAGTGGAGAAGAAGGGGAAGATGAAGGTGAGTGAACCTTACCCTAATCAAAATTCACCCAGAGGGAATAATATACACACCCGATAGGGTATAGACATCTGTCTTGCTCTACAGGGAAATAGGAGGGGAAGGGCATAAGAGAATAGGGGCAGTGATAGATGGGAGGATAGACTGGGGAAGATTAGTCAAAAGGAAAACACTTTTGGGGGACAGGTGAAAGAAGAGAGAGAATAGAATAAGCATGGGGAAATAGGATGGAGGGAAATACAGTTAGCAGTTGTAAGTGTGAAAAAATTTTGAAACAAGTTTCTCTGATAAAGGTCTTATTTCTCAAACATATAGAGAATTGAGTCAATTTTATGAAAATATGAGCCATTTCCCAATTGATAAATGATCAAAAAGGATGATCAGGTTTCAGAGGAAGTAATCAAAGCTATCTATAGCCATATGAAAAAAAAATACTCTCACTATTGATTGGAGAAATGCAAATTAAAGCATTTTGAATACAGATCAAAAGCATCCTTTTTTAAACTTATTTTTCTTGATGTGTTTTGTTTATGTTTTCTTTCACAACATGATTATTAGAGATATGTTCTGCATGACTACCATGTATAACCTATGTCAAATTGCTTGCCTTCTCAATGAGGGTGGAGGAAGAAAGAGAATTTGGAGCTCAGTTTTAAAAATGAATGTTAAAACTATTTTTACATGTTACTGGGAGAAATAAAATACTAAATGAACAAACTAAAAATCAAATAAAATAAAAATTATAGTTCTATATTTTAAAGGAAAATTTTGTTTCAATGTTAGGAAAAACTTTTTTTTCTTTTTGTAAGGTAGTTGGGGTTAAGTAACTTGCCCAAAGTCACATGGCTAGGTTTTTTTTTTTTTTTAAATTTTGTTTGTGTGTTAAGTGT
Organism: Gymnobelideus leadbeateri; assembly: GCA_011680675.1. Lineage (NCBI taxonomy): Eukaryota > Metazoa > Chordata > Mammalia > Diprotodontia > Petauridae > Gymnobelideus > Gymnobelideus leadbeateri. Next base: position 43,966 of record WOXC01010789.1, read on the forward strand.
CTGAGGCCGGATCCGAACTCAGGTCCTTCTGACTCCAGGGCCGTCGCTCTACTCACTGTGACACCTAGTCACCCCAGGAAAAACTTTCAATAGAGATATTCAAAAAGTAAAATAGACTTCCTTGTGATATAAAATTACCCATCATCAGAAGGCTTCAAAAGAATTAGTAGCTTCTTAGAAATGCGGAAGATGAAAATCTTTATCAGGTATGACTTGGACAAATAGACTCTGAAGCCTCTATCAATTCTATGATTTTGTTCCATTTAATAATACATTCAGTGCCTCCACTCCGTGTCTTAGGTAAATTAACATCTATATACTTATTTGACTCTGAATGTGACTTAATTTTTTCTCAATTGTTTATGTTTTCTTTCACAATATGATTATTAGAGATATGTTCTGCATGACTATCATGTATAACCTATGTCAAATTGCTTGCCTTCTCAATACCCTTTTGCTCAATACCTGAACCTTAGAAGGGAATCAATATGACATGTTAGATAGACAATTGGACTCAGAATGTCAGGAAGACTTGGCCTCAATTCTTGGTTTTGCCATCTACTGCCTATATGACCCCTTAAGAGAGTAAGATAAATCTCAATATTGTCTCTCTAGTACAGCAGTAAAAAAAATTTTTTTAAAGCAATTGGGGTTAAGTAACTTGCTCGAGATTACACAGCCAGTCATTATTTATGTGTGGATGCTCATTTTCTGAGGTCGGAACTGATCCCTGGTCCTCCCTACTCTGGGGTCGGCGCTCTTATTCACTGCACCACCTAGCCACCCCATAGCAGTAACATTGACTTGATCATAGCTGTTACTAGCAGACAAGGTGTTGTCTGGAGAATCCTCCAGCACAGTCAAAATTCCAGAATAAATAAGAGAAAAATCTCTTTGAAACCTTATATTCACATGACTACATTCCAGACAGAAACCATAGGTATTTAATCTTTTTCAGTTCCCACAACCTGCAGTATAGTGCCAATGTGATATTCACAGCACCTATGTCACCTATGAATATGCTAGTATAGTTCTGAGTAACAAAATATAAGAGACTCTCCTCATGGAAGACAGAACCAAAACCCTTATTCAAGCACCAGAAAGTCAGATCCATCATAGCAACAATGAAATCTATAAACAAAACAATGCAGGGGACACCATTATCCCTAAGCCTTCCCCTTCCTAGGGCCTTCCCACAAACAAACAGCCTCTCACTCATAGCTTAAAGAGGTTGCCTCCTCTCTCTCCCTCAGCTCTAATTCTTCTGACCAACTCCTTCTAGGCTCTGTTCCACCCTTCCTGCTCTATCCATTCAGCAAGCTCCTCCTGCCAGAGGCTTCACATGACTCAATCTCATGTGACTTAGGTTTCCATGTGACTTAAACAGGTCTATTAATGGATGAGAAAGGTCTTCCCATTTACATTATCATTATATTCAGTTTTCAGTCAAATGTTCCATATCCTGGAGATATATAAGAATAAATTCTAGAGTTCTGTGCCTATGGAAACAAGATGTGAAATAAAGAGACTGTTTCAATTCCTATTTAACCACTGACAGCAGTACTTGGTTGAATATATTAATTTATGCAGAAATTTATAACTTCAGTAATTGGAAATCAATTTAAATATCAAATTAAAAATTATCCCCATACCTCATTAAGAAACTTTTTTTTTTTTGCATGATCTGATACACACACATACCGGGCTAGTGTTCTCTTGTATCAATTAACAATTCAGAATTCTTCCTATGGATGTTTCTTCCTTGATAGAATCGAAATCAGTAGGGATTGGGGATTTTTTCTTTTTTTGTTTTTGTTTTTGTATTGCCAGAACTTAGCATAGCTTGTAAGCATTTGATAAATTCTTATTGATTGATTGATTGAAACTCCTACCACATTTGAATTAACTGCCTGACTTGTTCTACTTTATTTAACCTAAGAGTTAGGACCTAGGATCTCAGGCCCTCCAAAATCCTTAGTGTGTTTGGAAATCAGGATTCTTTCTTTCAACGTCACTCAGGATCAGTGCCTTACCATCATGATTTCTTTCAAGAGTAGACTTCAGAAATAATGAGGCATGTATTGTTCAGGACAACTTATGATCATACAAATATAGATTTGGAACTGAAAGGGATGTTAGAGGCTAGTCCTACCTTTTAATTCTGTTCAGTCATTTTTTACAGGTATTTGAAGAAGTTTGGGGGAGACTCAAGTATGTCCCTGCTTTTACTCCATCATCTTACATACCCTCTCATTCTGAAGATGAGTCAACTGAGCTACAGAAATATTAAGTAACATGCCTCAAGTATCACAACTAAACTGTCTTAAGCAAGTTTTGAATCCACATATTCCTAAAATCTTTCATTTCTCAATGTTTCATTTCTTTCACTCCTATTCCTTGTACTTACTATAACCTCCAGGCTCTCTGTACATTCTCCCTTTCCTTGCTTGTCACCTGGCTATGGAGTCACTTTATTTTCTTTTGATCTTGCACTCTCTAAATAACCAGTTCAATTATGTACCTTGACTTCTTGTCAAGCCTAGCTTTTTATTTATTATTCCATCTATTGCATTTCTAAACAACTAGCAGCAAGTGTGGGCTCTAGGAATAAAATCATCAGGTACTGGACAACTAGATATCCAAACTTATTTCCTTCTGTTGTTGGCGTTTCAGAGAAGGAATTGATGCTGAACAATTAGAAGCTCCTTCTGGAACTGGAAACTACTTTTAAACACTTGGTCATTATCAAATGACCTCAAGGGTGGTGAGGATCCAAATCAATTTGTACTCCCTCATCTACTGGCCAAAAAATTCCCACTATCCTCTCTTCCAATCCAAGTGATTGAGGGTTTCTGACTGCCTTAATTAAAATACTTTCTTTTTTTCCACTTCTAGTTTTCTTTTTTCCAGTCACCTCCTCCTATCCCTGACAAATTCTTAGCTTGATCTGTTCTTCCCTTCCATTGTACCCCACAGAATCATTTGTCCACACCTAATCACCACAGACTTTTAACAAATTTCTTTTCATCTTAAAACTTTTTTCTCTCATTCTTTGCATATTCTTGGTCAAGGAAACCTCTGTCTCCCCAGAATACATTGCATTTCTGACTATCATCTCCAGAACTAGATACAGTGTCTCCTATGCTGCCTATATCTCATTTATCCACAATTAGGGGACCATAGAATCATGGATTAAAACCTAAAAGAGATATTATCTTCAGACTCATCCCCTTATTTTACAGATAAGGGAACTTAAGCACAGAGAGATAAATGAGTTAATACATAGTAGAACAGGTAGCTGAGCCCAGATTTTCTGACTCCAAATTCAATGTTCTTTCTACTGCATCATTCTGACCCAGCAAAGGACACTGAGGAGTAGAGTGTTAAAAAGGAGAATCAGAACTGGGTAGTCCCATTTAAGTTAAGAAATTATGTACTGGGTCAGGAGAAATAAGCATCCTCTTTCTCCTCAATGATTGTCCTGAACCTTCATTCTGTTGCTAATAGTCAGTAATATATTATTTTTAATATTTTCCCCATTTATATGTTTCATTCTATCCAGATCCTTTTTTAATCATCTACTGGTACCCAGATTAGTCTCCTCCCATCTCTCAAAGTGTTCAGGACCTTACTTACAATCTTCCTGTCAAGCCCAACTTCAATCTTCACACTTGGAAATGTCAATGTATGTGTGAATGTTCCTTCAAGCATTCTGGTCTCTTAGTTCATCAACGCTGCAAGTTTGGTGTCCTGCACCTTCATTCCATATCAGTGTCACACAGGGATGATTATACTGTTGATCTTACCATCACCCATAACTATTCTACCTTCATGATTTACAACTCTGAAATTCCTTTCTTAGATGAAAATTTTCTGCCCTTCCATAATTCCTCTTCTTTCCTCTGAAGCAATTTTTGGCATTCATTATTACCTCTAGGCACTACAGAACATTTGTGCTTTCCTAGTCTATCACTATCCAATACCATAGCTTTATTTCTTTCATATCTTATAGTTAATCACTTCAAATATGCACTCTTCCCTGTTGTTGAGCACTTTGATTCTTTGTTCTATTGCTATTCATGCCTCTCCCAGATACGGGTCTTTGTAAAAACCCCCTCCACTTATTATTGATCTTCTTTATTCCTACCTAAGTGATGTTGAATACTTTTGCCTCTATCTCTTTCTCAACTTTTGTGATAGCTCCCCATTTGTTTTCCTTGTTTTTAGTTTCCCTCTTTTTCAGTTTATTTTCCACAATGGCCAAAATGAACTTTGTAAAAGTTAATTCTTGTCATACTACTCCCCTGATCAAAAATCTTTGTTAGTTCTCTATTGCCTCTAGGTAAAACAAACAAAAGCCAACACCTCCTCAGTTCTTGGCCCCTAAAGTCCAATGAAATCTGACCCCAGTTTCCCTTTCCAGACATTTCTAAGTGTTTAAATCTTCAAATACCCTTATGTTGCAGTCAAACTGGCCTCCTTGTTCCCTGAGGCATTCCACCTCACTCCTTCAGGCCTTTGTTGTCTTCCATGCCTATAATACCCTGCCTTCCTTGCCTCCTTATCTTAGAATTCTTCTATTTCTTCAGACTTAATTCAAGCACTCCTTTCTACGGGAAATTTTGCTTATTCCCTAGTTATCTGCTACTCACTTTCCTCAAATAGGATGTAAACTCTTGGATGACAGAGAGAGTTTACTGTTTTTGTCCTTGTATTTATAAGAATTAGCACCTTTTCATAGTAATTAATAAAATATTATTAAATGAAATTTAATTCATTGCTTGAAGTTACTGAGAAACATCTATGAAAATACTATTCATATATATACATACATATATATACATATATATATATATAGTGCATTCCTCATCATTAAAGAGAAGTACATTATTAAAATGACAGATTCCATTCTAAATCCAATATTTGGGATCATATATTACCTTACACAGCTTCTCTGATTTCATCATTATATCATTCTCTTTGAAGCTGGGTGAACATGAGACTTTGTCCAGTAGGATAGGTGAGTTTATATGATGTCATATCACCAGGCAGAACTTCTAGGAATGGAAATTCTGAGTATTGCTATGATATCATCAAGGGCAAACAAGATGCTTGATGGAAACAGAACACAGCAAAAAGCTGTTGCTTCTTGTCTTTGTCTTCTTCAGGAAAAAAAACAGTATCATTGGTAAAATTCTGAATGCTCTTTGAAGCAATGGAAACCCTACTAGAAAGTCTGTGAAAACTGGTCCTCTTTATAAGTAGTTAATACATAAGAAGGCTGTCAAAAAGAAATGTTAGACAATGATATAAATAAAATTTTGAGAGACTTTAGGAATTATCAAGTTCAATACTCTCATTAAAAATAAAGAAACTGAGTCACAAGAAGTTATATGACTTTCCTAAGTTCAAACATATATCTGAGAGAGAGCTGTGCCTGGAAGGAACACAGGTCTCTTTCCTCATGCCACAGAATCCCCAGGGCTCTTCCTACTGATGACCTATACCTCTGTTGATAGCCATACAAACTGATTAAATCAGAAAACAAGTAATTTTTGAACACTAGTATTATAAAGAGAATGGTCCTCAATATGAAATGGAAAGAACAAAAATGCTTGAAAGAAAATTCAAATCATTTTTTTTATCTGGAGTGGTGTTGTGAGGCAATTGGGGTTAAGTGACTTGCCCAGGGTCACACAATTAGCCAATATCACATGCCTTAGGTTTGTTTTAAACCCAGGTGTAGAAGCAAGCACCCCAGCATCCCCAGAGTGGCTGCCAACACAGGTTCTTAGATCTGCTTTTCAAAAGGAAAGCAACTCAAAATGGGTTAACAAGCTTACTTTAATCAAACAAACATATATTACCAGTTCAGGGGGAAAAGGTCAGCACCCCGAACTTCAGAGTATACAGACAGATCAAACAGACAGGCTTCCAAACTGTCCAACCATTATATCAATACCAAATCACAGTTACCAGAGAGGGAAGCATCAACATCTGGGTTTTCAAAGCTGGAGGGCTCTCAATGGCTGCCCAGAGTCTCATCTGGTCAAATCACACAACACTTCTCAAAGTGAGCCCCAAAGCAAAGCCTCAGATCAGGGATTATATAGTCTTTTCCTGGCTCAGAGAATGTAACCACCCTCTTGACCCACTGCCCAATCACACAGCATCAAGGTGTGGTCATTCCTGAAAACCAAGCCTCCTACTACAGGCTCCATGTGACCACATTCAGCCTATTAGGGGGAAGAATATACTTTCAAATTAAAGAAGGTTCTCAGAGTCTCTTAAGCCAATCAAAGGGCCTAGGGGCAGGGAAGATCTTCAAATCTGCATTTCCATTACACCAGGTCCTGATGCTCTGTCCACTATGCCACTAAACATCTAATTGCCCTCAATAAAATAAAATATCTAGCCTGGGTAAATTACATCTCAGAGTACCCACCCCAGAAGACTGATTTTAGAGAAAAGCATAGTGACATTAAGATGTACAAAAGACTGCAAGGAAAGCAGCACCCAAGGTGAGCTAGAAACTCCTCCAAAATATAACCTTCTGGGGCTTCAGGAAATATCAGGAGAAAGGTCTAAACTGGTTGATTACATGATGACTTTTGCCTATACCTGAAGTTACCTAAGATAATTAAGGAAGTGATATGATTTTACAGTCTGTGTGTATTATTGATCAATCAATTTACAAATGCTATTGATTAACTAGCTTTTCAAACTGTCTTCTGCTCTATGGTCAGCAGACAATATATGGTGAGAATATAGGTAGAGGGATCAGATGAGACTGGGAGGAGCTGTGTAGCAATATGCCTAGAGTTTGAGGGTCCATGGAGTTTCTTTGATTTTATATTTTATTGAGGTGAGGGTAGGGCTATCCTAGGAATCTCTGTTGGTCTGTGGTCACATGGTTGTGTTGCTCTAGAGCTCAGACACTAACATACTTGAATAAGGGAAATTGATTGAGGATAGAGCCTCAATTGCACTTCTAGCCTCGTTGAGGTTACATTATTGTCTTCTTGAGCTTCCTATTCCTACAGTGTCTGGTTGACAGCATTGGGATTTAATAAGGGAAATGATGTTCAGGTATGATTGCATGAAATAATGTAGGTGATCTTTGAAAAAATACATAGAGATAGGATTAAGAGGCTGAGACAAATAATATGATAATGTTCAAAAAGCTAAAAATAGTAGGTTCTTCAATACAAAGGATTTAATTTGATTTCTGACAAAATAATTATTATGTGAATACAGAGTATTACTGGTCAGCACATGTTTATTGAGGGCATGGCAATAATTAGGATTGCTGCTATATGATATGAATATATGATGTATATTGTGATGTGACATGACATGACACTACACAATATGATATGACATGACATGATATGGTATGGTATTGTATGGTGTGCTGTGGTATGGTATGTTATGTTATGAAAACATAACATGGCATGATATTATTTTTCTCATGGCAGACTCAAGACTTGCCCTTTTGGACAATGTCACTAAACTCATAAGTGAAGGAAATACCTTATTATTGTATTCCTGGATTTCAGCAACATTTTGATATTCTTCCATAGTAGTTTTGAAAAAAACAAAGAGCAATGGAAGGAGGAGAGACTTCTGGGGTAAAAGTGGCAGAGTAAGCTGTAAACTGCTGTAGCTCTCTCATATTCACATCCAAATAACCCTAAAATAGTGCCCCCCAAAAGTCCTAGAATAGTGGGAAAACAGTGTACAGCATTTTATTTTTAGCTCAGAAGACCTGGCAGAGCATAAAGAAAGGTGCATCTCATTCAGGTAAAAGGGGAGCATGTCCCAGGATGGGAAAAATTCCAGTAAACCAGCAGGAGATCCTGAGCCCCAGTTTGTAGTGCAGGCAAATGACAGTACCAGGACCCCCCTCCCACATGCCTCAGCATAATCAAGGGAACCAGCCAGAGTCCAGATCTGAGAACCACCACCATGCACTTCAGCATAACCTCAGGCAAACAGGCATCCTTCAGTGGCTTGGCCTTCCCTTGCACTTAACCCCAATTGTCTTGCCTTTCCCCCTCCAAAAATAAATAAGAAAATTAAAATTTTTTAAAATCATATAAGAGAGTTAGAAGAAAAACTGGGTAAAGAAAAGAGAGTGGTGCAAGAGAATTATTAAATAAAACAGTTCCTTGAAAAGTACAGTTATCCAAATGGCAAAGAAAATACTAAAGCTAATAAAGAAAACAGCACCTTAAAGCTAGAACTGGGCAAGTGGAAGCTAATGACTCTAGAAGGCAGCAATAATCAAACAAAATCAAAAGGATGAAAACATGGAAGAAAATGTAAAACACTTCATGGGAAAAACAACTGACCTTGAAAACAGGAGAGAAAGTGTCAGAATCATTGAACTATTTGAAAGACATAATAATAAAAAAAAAAAGGACTTGGACAGCACCTTTCAAGAAATTATCAAGGAAATGTGCTCTGACTTTCTGGAACCAGAGGACAAAGAGTTACTGAAAGAATCCACTGATTACCTCAGGAAAGGAACATTGAAACCAAATTTCAGAACTATCAGGTTAGGGAAAAAATACTACAAGTGTCCAGAAAAAAACAATTTGAATATCAGGGAGTCACAGTCAGGATTACATAGGACTTGGTAGATGCAAAATTAAAGGAACAGAAGTCAAGTAACATGCTATTCCAGAAGACAAAAGACAAAGAGCTAGGACCACAACCAAGAATCACTTACACAGCAATAGTAAGCATTATACATCAGGGAAGAAATGTCATTCAATAAAATAGAAGGACTTCAACCTTTCATATGGGGAAGACTAGAACTAAGCTACCATTTGTCCTCCAATAAAAAGACATAAGGAAAGCATAAACAGATAAGAAAGGAAAAGAAAACATTAGGGATTCACTGGAGCTAAATTATTTGCATCCCTTCATGGGAAGATGATACATGTAATTCTTAAAAACTGTAACACCAATAGTACAGTAAGAAGATATATACATAGACAGAAGGTACAGGTATAAGGGGAATTGGAGGAAATGACATAAAAAATAAGGGATGAGAATGAGGAATACAGTGGATAAAGAAGGAAGGGAGAAAAAGAATGGGGTAAATTATTTCACATAAAGAGATTCTAAAGACCTATTATAGTTGAGAGGAAGATGGGAGGATAGGCAATGAGCATCATTTGACCTTTACTCTCATCTATATTAGCTCAAAAAGGGAATCATACAATCATTTTAATACATAATCAATTTAATACATAATACATAATCAGTTTAATACACAAATCTATCTTACCTGACAGGAAGTTAGAAGGGGAAGAGTTTAAGTAAAAGGGGTGGCTAGTGACAAAAGGGAAGGCAGATCAGGGTAGGTGGCAGAAGCAAAGCAGGGTTGAGAAAAGAAAGAATGAAAGGAGAGAAAACAAAGAGGATGAAGAATACAATGGAAGGAAATACATCATTAGTAATCATAAGTGTGAATAGGGTGAATTCTCCCATAAAATGGAAGCAAATAGCAGAGTGGATCAAAAGCCAGAATCCTACAATACCTTGTTTACAAGAAACACATTTGAAGCAGAGAGACACACTGAGTAAAGGTAAGGGGCTAGAGCAGAATCCATTATGCTTCAGCTGAAGTAAAAAAGTAGAGGTAGCAATCCTGTTCTCAAAGTAAAAGCAAAAAATACACCTAATTAAGAGATAAAAAGGTAACTACATGTTGCTAAAAGGTACTATACATGATGAAGCATGTTAATAATATACATACATATACCAAGTATGGATATTATCCACATACTTAAAGGAGAAGTTAATGGAGTTACAGGAAGAAACAGACAGCAAAACTATAGTAGGGGATCCCCTGTCCCCTCTCATAATTTGATAAATCCAACCAGAAATTAAAACAGGAAAGAAAATAAGGAGATAAACTAAATATAGAGAAGTTAGATTGACATTTCTTTGGAAAAAAACTGAATGTGAATGGAAAGGAATATAACTTTTTTTCCTCAGCAGCATGTGGCACCTACACAAAAAATGACCATGTGATAGGACACAAAAGCCTCAAAATCAAATGTAGAAAGGCAGAAGTGTTAAATCCATTCTTTTTGGATCATAATGCAATAAAAATTTCATTCAACTAAGGGCAGTGGAAAGAGATTAAAAAGTAATTGGAAACTAAATAATCTAATCCTAAAGAATAAGTGGTCAAAGAACAAATCATAGAAACAATCAATAATTTTTATTAAAGAGTCAATTTGACTTAAAAAAAAAGAAAGAATAAAACCAAATACTCAGTATCAAAAATGAAAAGGGTGAAATCACCACCAATGAAGAAGAAATGAAATAAATCATTAGGAAATATATTGCCTAATTGTATGTAGTAAATTTGAAAATCTGATTGAAATAGATGAATATTTACTAAAACACAAATTATCTAGATTAACATATCAGGAAATAGAATGCCTAAATAACCTCATCCTAGAAAAAGAAGTTGATGAATATATTAATGAATTCCCTAAGAAAAAACCCCAGGGCCAGATGGGTTCATTACTAAGTTCCACCAAACATTTAAAGAACAATTAATTCCAACACTATATAAATTATTTGGGAAAAATAGGCAAAGAAGGAGTCCTACCAAACTCCTTTTATGGACACAAATAGTGCTGATACCTAAGCCAGGAAAAGCTAAAGCAAAGAAAGAATGCTATAAATCAATTTTCCTAATGGATATCGATGTAAAATTTATTTAACAAAATAATAGCAAGGCCAAGTACAGCATTATATCACAAAGATTATACACTATGACCAGTTGGGATTTATACCAGGATCACAGGATTGGTTCAAGTATCAAAAAAAAAAAAAAAACTATCAACATAATTGACAACATCAATTACAAAACCAATATAAATCATATGATTATCTCAATAGATGCTGAAAAAGCTTTTGACAAAATACAGCACCAATTCATATTTAAAACTTTAGAGAGCATAGGAATAAAGAGAATGTTCTTTAAAATGATGAGTAGTATCTATCTAAAGCCATCAGTAAGCATTATCTGTAATGAAGATGAGCTAGAAGCCTTCCTGATAACATCAGGGGTGAAGCAAGGATGCCTATTATCACCACTATTATTCAATATAGGATTAGAAATGTTAGCTTTAGCAGTAAGAGAAGAAAAAGAACTTGAAGGGATTAGAGGAAACAAAAGTATCAGTCTTTGCAGATGATATGTTGGTATACTTAGAGAACTCTAGAGTATCAACTAAAATTTTATTTGAAATAATTGACAAGTTTAGCAAAGTTGCAGGATGTAAGATGAACCCACATAAATCTTCAGCATTTCTTTATATGACCAATAAAGCCCAGCAGCTAGAAAGAGAAATTAAATAACTACAAACAATATAAAATATTTAGGAGTCTCTCTGCCAAGACAAACCCAGGAATTATATGAACAAAATTACAAAACACTTTTCACACAAATAAAATCAGATCTAAACAACTGGAAAAATATCAGTTATTCTTGGGTAGGCTGAGCTAATATAATAAAAATGAAATTCTGTCTAAATTAGTTTACCTATTTGTTGTCATGCCACACTACCAAAAAATAACTTATGGAGCTAGAACAAAAATAATAACAATATTCATCTGAAAGAACAAGTGGCCCATAATATCAAGGGACTTAATAAAAAAATGCAAAATAAGGTTGGCCTAGCAATACTAGATCTCAAATCATATCATCTAGCAGTAATCATCAAAAATATCTGGTGCTGGCTATGAAATACAGAGGTGGATTAGTGGTAAAAGCTAAATAAACAAGACACAGCAATCAAAGACCATAGTAGTGTAGTGTTTGATAAACACAAAGAACCCAGCTTTTGGAATAAAAGATCACTATTTGACAAAAACTCCTAGGAAAACTGGAAAACAATAAGAACAGAAATTAAGTATAGACCAACATCTCACACCTTATACTAAGATAAGATCAAAATGGGTGTATGATTTACTCATAAAGGATGACATCATTAGCAAATTAAAAGAGCAAGGAATAGCCTACCTGTTAGATCTATGGGGAGGGGAAGAATTCATGACCAAACAAGAGATAGAGACCATTATGAAATATAAAATAGCTAGTTTTGAAGTTAAATTTAAAACATTTTGCACAAACATAACCAATGCAACCAAGATTAGAAGGAAAGCAGAAATCCAGGAAACAATCTTTACAGCAAGTGTTTCTGATAACGACCTCATTTCTCAGTGTGGAGAACTGAGTCAACTTCATAAGAGTACAAGCTATTCCCTAATAGATAAATGGTCAAAAGATATGAACAGGCACTTTTCAGACAAAGAAATCAAAGCTATCTCTAAGCATATGAAGAAGTGATCTAAATCACTTGTGATTAGAGATATGCAAATTAAAACAATTCCAAGATATCATCTCACATCTATCAGATTGACTAACAAGAAAAATAAAAACAGGAAAATGATAAATGTTGAAAAGGATGTGGGAAAATTGGGTCACTGATGCACTGTTGGTGGAGTTGTGAACTGATCCCACCACTTTGGAGAGCAATTTGAAACTATTCCCAAAGGGCAACCAAACTCTACATACCCTTTGATCCAGCAATACCACTACTATTTCTGTATCCCAAAGAGATATTAAAAAAAGGGAAATAGACCTACTTTGTCTGTTTCCCAAAGAGATCATTAAAACATGTGCAAAAAATTTATACCTACCCTTTGTGATGGCAAAATATTAGGAACTATGGGGGTGCTCATCAATTGGAGCATGATTGACCAAGCTGCGGAATATGAATGCAATTGTGCAATAAGAAATGATGAATGGGCAGATTTCAGAAAATCCGGGAAAGACTTGTATGAACTGATGTAAAGTGAATGAGGAGGACCAGGAAAACACTGTACACTGTATCAGCAACACTGTATGATGATCATTATGAATGACTTAGTTCTTCTCAGAAACACAATGATCCAAGACAAGAAAGGACTCATGAAGGAAAATGCTATCCATATCCAGATTAAAAACAAACAAACAAACAAACAAAATAACCTGCTCTTTGGTGAAGGTATTGCCACCACAGCTGCTTGGAGTTGGCAGTCTCTGCCTCTCTTCCTCCTAACTCACCGATGTTCTATCTCACCCAGGAATAAGTCTGTCAGGAAGCCGCCCCGCCGCCATGGCATTCAAAGACACCGGCAAGACCCTTGTGGAGCCCGAAGTGGCCATTCACTGGATCCGGATCACCCTGACCAGCCGCAACATGAAATCACTCGAGAAAGTGTGTGCCGACCTCATCAGAAGAGCCAAAGAGAAGAACTTGAAAGTGAAGGGACCTGTTCGAATGCCCACCAAGACACTTCGAATCACAACTAGAAAAACTCCTCTCAGTGAAGGTTCAAAGACTTGGGATCAGTTCCAGATGAGAATCCACAAACACCTTATTGATTTGCACTGTCCTTCTGAAATTGTTAAACAGATCACTTCTATCAGCATTGAAACAGGTGTAGAAGTTGAAGTCACCATTTCACCAGATGTGAAGTCACCAGATGCCTAACCAATCATCTCTTTTAATAAATTGATTGCAACTAAAAAAAAAAAAGAACTGATAGACTCTGAATGCAGATCAAAGCTGATTTTTTTCACTTACTTTATTCTTTCTGTTTTTCAAATGTTTCTTTTTTCACAACTGTGATGAATAGGGAAATATTTTTACATGATAAAATAAATTTTTGACATGTAACTGGAGAAAAAAATATATGATTTGTTTAAAAAAAGAGAGATGGATTCCTGGAATGTATTTCGGGAGTCAGAACTGTTTGAATGTTTATACCCATAATAGTGATTAATGGCTTGGGGCCAACCTGGAGCTTTCTCTGATACATAAACACTGGGATTTCCCCCTAGATGTTATTCTAGTCAAAGTCCATGAGATATGTAAATTTACAGAATTCACCCCAAATATTCGCAAGGACTATTTGTACCTGATCTGTGGTAGAGCCTTCCAAGCTCATATTGGTCTGATCATTCACAAATGGACACACTGTAACTTGACTCTAACATAGTGATGTCATTTTGGTCCTCTTTGAGAATGAAGGACAGCAATCAACCAATTCTAGTCAATGACATAAATAAAAATTTAGCTAAAAGGCTTTACAATTTCTTTTTTTTATTTTTTTAAACAAATGCTTTAACTTCTGTTTTACATCATTCATTTCCACCAGATTTTGAGTTACAATCATTTTCCCCCCATTATTCCCCTACCCAACCTCCCAGAATAGTAGTCCCACAAGATATCACTTCCTCCAATCTGCTCTCTCCCATACCTTCTCCCATACCCCATCGACTTTTCCATTAGAGGAAGGTGAATCTTTGTGTCCCAATGCCTGCACATCTTATCTCCCTATTACAAGTGAAAGAGTATTAATAATAGTATTTATATATATTTGAAACATTTAATGTTACGACCTCTAATTTCAGATCCATTTCCTTCCTCCCTTGTCACCCATTCCTTCTTGGGAGATAAGTAATTCAGTATATGTTGTACATGTCTAGCTATGCAAGACATTATCATAGTAGATATATTGTACAAGGCTGCTTATAATTTCCTCCCACTCATCCCACCCCCCACCTGGTCCATTCCCTACATAATCCTGTTCCTCTTCTATAGTGGGAACTTCCAACCTCCCCTCACCCCAAGGATGCCCTCCCATCCATCATCCCTCCTCTCATCCCCCTTCCCCCTATCCTGCTGCAGGTTGAGATATCCCATTTAGTATGTATGTCATTTTCTCCCTGAACCAAATTCAATGTGAATGTGGCTTTGCCTTTTTAGCCTTCCTTTATTCTCCCCCTCCTTTGCACCCACTTCCCCTACATGAGATAGTTTACCCTACCATGTCTCTCCCCTTCTCCTCTTGCCACTTTCTTCTCTCACCTCATAATTTCATCCCTTGAGTACTCTCCCTTCCCAACAAAATCAACCTATGCCCTCTATCCATATTTAACTGTAACCATATACACACACATTCACATATGTATTCATATGACCACACCCCTTCTTCCATTATTTTCATAGTGAGAAAGATATCATCAGTCACAGTTATTGCTTTTCCATATAGGAATGTAAATAGTTCAACTTTGATAAGTTCCTTTTGATTTCTTTTCCTGATTACCTTCTCAGGCATCTCTTCCTTCTTGTGTCTGGATGTCAAATTTTCTATTCAATTCTGGTTTTTTCCTCAAGAATGCTTGAAAGTCCTCTATTCCACTGAATGACCATATTTTCCCCTGAAACAAAATACTCAGTTTTGCTGGGTAGGTGACCCTGGGTTCATTCCCATCTCTTTTGCCCTCTGGAATATCATATTCCATGCCCTTCTATCCCTCAGTGTAGAAGCTGCCAGGTCCTGGGCTATTCTGATTGTATTTCCACAATATTGAAATTGTTTCTTCCTGGCTGCTTGGAGTATTTTCTCCTTGATCTGGGATTCTGGAACCTGGCTATAATATTCCTGGGAGTTTTCTTTTTTGGGATCTTTTTCAGGAGGTGATCAGTGGATTCTTTCAACCTCTATTTTGCCCTCTGGATCTAAAACATCAGGGCAATTTTCCTTGAGAATTTTTTGAAGGGTGATTTCTAGGTTCTTTCTTTGATCATGGCTTTCAGGTAGTCCAATGATTTTTAAATTGTCTCTCCTGGATCTATTTTCCAGGTCAGTGGTTTTTCCCATGAGTTATTTCACATTGCCTTCTAATCTTTCGTTTGTTTGGATCTGCTTACCAGCATCTTGATTTCTCATAAAGTCATTAGCTTCCATTTGCTCCAGTCTAACTCTGAAGGAATGAATCTCCTCAGTGAGCTTTTGAGATTCTTTTTCCATCTGGCAAATCTGACTTTTTAAGGCATTCTTCTCCTCATTGCCCTTTTGGGCCTCCTTTGCCATTTGAGTTAGTCTATCTTTTAAGGTGTTGTTTTCCTCAGTCAGGCTGTTGACCCTCATTTCATACTTTTCCTGCATCCTTCTCATTTCTCTTTCCAATTTTTCCTCCACTTCTCTTATTTGATTTTAAAGTCCTTCTTAAGGTCCTCTATGGCCTGCAACCCGCTCATGTTTTCCCCTGGGCTTTTGGAGCAGGACTTCTGACCTCACAGTCCTTTTCCTGCTCTATGCCCCCAAAATAGGAGTCTAGGGTTACATTTTTCTGTTTCCTTTGCCTTGGCATGTTGCCACTTAATTGCTTGACTTTTGGGTTTGTTGCCACACTATGGCTTTAAGGACAGCTAGAGGAATTTTCGTCCCGAACGTGTGGGGGGCAACTTCCGTTTCTGGCAAGCTATAAACCCACCCACAACTTCCACCCTAGATCACAATCCAGATCCAGGAGGTTAAAGCAAGAGCGATTACCCCCCAAGACTGATCGCTGGATCTCCCCATGATTTGTAGGCTGGGAGCCGGATCTGCCTCTGAAAACTACAAAATGGCGTGTCTCCTCAGCAGCTTCTAGCCCCCAGGGGAGGGAGCTGACGCATTCCCCAAATACAGGTCCTAAAGTCCATAGGACACTAACCTCTTACTTTGTCCTAGGCATGTCTATGTTGATAATTCTGGAGTCGCCACAGCTCCTGGTGTTCTGGGGTTCCTCCAGCCAGCTGCTGGCCCTGCCGCCCTGGGGCTAAAACCTCGGCTCACGCGGACCTGGGCTGGGCTGGGCTGGGCTCGGCTCGGCTCGGCTCCTGAGCTCTGTGTGCTGCCGGCTCCCAGACTGCTGTGCTGGTCCTTCCTGCAGGGCTGCTGGGCTGTCCTCAGCGGGAGGTTAGCTTCTCTGTGTTGTTCTGTGGGTGCTGGGGCTCCAGAAGTTGTTCACAGTCCTTTTTTACATAGTTTGTGGGGAATCTGGGGGCAGCGAGGCTTGGAAGAGCTGTTTC
This sequence comes from Gymnobelideus leadbeateri, assembly GCA_011680675.1. NCBI lineage: Eukaryota > Metazoa > Chordata > Mammalia > Diprotodontia > Petauridae > Gymnobelideus > Gymnobelideus leadbeateri. The sequence goes on from WOXC01010789.1 coordinate 60,909, forward strand.
TACTCTGCCATCTTGGCTCCGCCCCCAAGGCTTTACAATTTCAAAATGACACAACATTAAGAAGAACAGCTAATACATTTGATGACAGAATCAGCGTTCATGATGAATACCACAGGCTGGGATAGGGAACTTATCTAAGAAAAGGTATTCTTCATCTTCATCATCCAGACTATGATTGCATTGGTTTAGGGAACTTCTAGTAATGATATTCCCTCTACCAATGAAGACCAGAAACTGCTCTGTAAAATACAGTCTTAAGGAGCTGATAGAGGGACTATAAGATTAAATTACTTGCCTGGGTTCACATAGCCAATCCAGTATTGGCTCAAATGCTGGTGTTTTTTACTCCAACGGTTTTCTATCCATTATCAAAACATTGCTTTTCAAATTTCTCTAAAATGAAATTAAAGAGTGGGAACTTTAAAGTCTTGCACTTGGCTTCAAAAATATCCTGCAGTGGTATAGGATAGAGGCTAGAAAATAGGACATGTAAAAAAAAAACTGAGGGACTTTTACTGGATTAACACACACACACACACACACACACACAACAAATGATTTGACCATAAAATGATAGTTAAAACAATTAATCCCAAACCCTTGTAGTGACCTCCTCAGCAGCAAAAAAATAAAAATAAAAGTCATGATGTCCATAATGAGAGATGTTTTAATATTGTTGGGCCCTACTCTGGTTACACCATATCCAAAGTAGTATATATGCTCTAGGGTAACACATTAAAAAAAAACAAAACAAAACATTACTGAGGTGTTGTTTTGTTTTGTTTTGTTTTGTTTTTGTGAAAAGTATCTCTGATAATATCATTTCTCAAATATCTAGAGAACTGAATCAAATTTATAAAAATACAAGTCATTCCCAATTGATAAGTGGTTGGAGGATATGAATAAGCAGTTTTCAGACAAAGATATCAAAACTATCTGTAATCATATAATAAAACACTCTACTATTGATAAGAGAAATTAAAATTAAAATAACTCTGAGATACAACCCTATATCTATCAGATTGGTTAATATGATAAAAAAAAAGAAAACAATAAACATTGGTGGGGATGTGGGACATCTGGGACATTAATGCACTTTGTAGTTGTGAATTGAAACAACCATGCTGCAGAGAAATTTGGAACTATGGCCAAAGAAACTATAAAACTCTGCATATCCTTTGATACAGCCATACCACTGCTTGATCTACATCCCAAATTGATTTTTAAAAAAAGAGAAAAGGACCTATTTCTACAAGAATATTTGTAATAGCTCTTTTTTTGGTGGCTTAGAATTGGACATCAAGGGGATGCCCATCCGCTGGGGAGTGACTAAGCAAGCTGTGGAATATGATTACGATGGGATATTATTGTGCTATAAGAAATGGAAAGCATGATGATTTCAGGGAAAAAACCTGGAAAACTTTGATACAAAATAAAGTGATCAAAACCAGAACAACATCATACACAATAACAGGAATATTATATGATGAAGAATTGTGAATGACTTAGCTATTTTTTGCAATGCAATGATCCAAGACAATGCCAAAGGACTCATGATGAAGTATGCTATCTACCTCCAGAGAAATAACTGATATTGTCTGAATACAAGCTGAATCATGCCATTTTTCCCTTCCTTCCTTCCTTCCTTCCTTCCTTCCTTCCTTCCTTCCTTCCTTCCTTCCTTCCTTCCTTCCTTCCTTTCTTCCTCTTTCTTTTTGTATGTCTTTTTGTACAAAATGACTAATATGGAAATGTTTTATGTTTATATTTAAATTATTGTGCATGTCTAATCTTTATTAGATTGCTTATCTTTTCAGGAAGGCAGGAGGGTAGGAAAGGAAGGGAGATAGAATTTGGAACTGAAACTTAAAGAAAAAAAGTTTAAAAATTGTTTTAATATTTAATTGAGAAAACTAAAATATTATATATAATGATAATTTTTTTTTTTGCTTTTTGGAGGGCAATTGGGGTTAAGTAACTTGCCCAAGGTCACAAGGCTAGGTTTTTGTTGGTGTGTATTAAGTGTCTGAGGCCGGATCGGAACTCAGGTCCTTCTGACTCCTGGGCCAGTGCTCTACTCACTGTGCCACCTAGCTGCCCCCAATGATAATAATTTTTAAAAAGAAAGAATATTGGCCAGGTGGAACTGGTCATGTGAAGGGTGACCAGGATTGTGAAAAGTCTTGAAACCATTTGATAAGAAGGTAAGATGAAGGAACCAGGGAAATTTAACCTAGAAAAAGGAAAACTTAGAAAGGGACAAGGTTTCCCATGTTTGAAGGGTATATTTGGACAAGAGAGATTGTACTTATTTTGATAGAAGGAGAACACAGAATTAAGTAGAAATGAGGAGATATTGCAGAGGAAGATTTTGGTTCAACAATCTTCCCACTAATGACAGCTTTTCAACAGTGTTAGGGGCTTCCTGGAGATATTGTGAGTTTCCCACCTCTGAGGAAGGGAAGCCCATCTGCTGTCCTGAAGAGTCCTGATAGGTATCTACCTATTTACCAAAAAGCAACCTTTTTGGTAAAGGTTATTTGGTATCTCTAAAGTATGAAAACGTGACTTCAAATCATTCTCTGCTCTTTCCAACCCATATTGATGAAGTATGGGCTCTGGGAGCCCCTTCAAGCTCTCCTTGAGTCATTGAGGTACAGGCTCTGGGAACCTCCCTTGGACTCTTGATTAAATCATCCCATTTGATGAGGCATTTGCATGAGGCAATAAGCCTTACATTGTGTCTGGGCGCAGACCTCTAGCCTAGTTACTAGCCTAGCCCTCCATTGTTCATCTACTTCCCACCCAAACTGGTCTAGCCCACCATTGTTTGTGGTCCCCAGGTGGCCTCCAGAGACTTCCCACCTTTAATCAATCATTGACCTCATTAACTCCACCTGAAGGCTCTCCCCAAACTCCTCCTTCTGCATATAACAACCTTCTGTAAATAAGACCCCATCCTGTCTTCATGTTGTGAGAGCACCATAGAATGACCTAGCACAGATTTACTCTGTGTCTTAATAAACTTTACTTTTCTTTGGCTCAGAGGAGACTTGAGTTGAATTCTTTTGGCAGGACCCAGCATGTCGGTATTTTGGGGTCTCCAGAGCAATCCTAACCCTCTTAATGGGTAACCTCTTCAGTATGACCTTGGGCAAATCATTCAATGTTTCTGGGCTTTTCAGTTTCTTCATATATAAAGTGAAGGAATTTAACCAGATGACCTATGAGGTTTCTTCCACCCAAGCTGTGCTTGAAACATGAGGCCAATTTTTAAATTTTCAGTGAGAGCATTTGCACCTCAGAAATCCAAATTAGAGCTTTATTTTATCATTGCTTTCCATTATTTGGAATGTTGATTGTCTAAATTTAAGAAAGTGTTACTAGTGTGGATTAAACTGAAAGAGTGAGTCATTAATTCATTAGTTCTTCTAAGTGAGATGGTTGTTAAATATTTAACAGCATACCCCTGCTTCCAACCTTAGAGTCATGATTATATCACCACTTCTCTACCGTGGGTTAAACTAGATGTCTTTTGATGTCCTTTGCATCTTTAAGATTCTATAATTTTACATGCACACAACTTTTCAGTCAGGTGTAGATGAATATAAGAGAAGTATATTAAATAACAATGGGGCAGCTAGGTGGGTAGTGAACTCTTCAAGAGTTCAAACATGGCCTTCCTGGGCAAATCACTTAACCTGTTTACCTCAGTTTCCTTACCTGTAAAATAAGCTGGAGAAAAAAGTGGCAAACCACTTCAGTATCTCTGCCAAGAAAATCCTAAATGGGGTCATAAAGAGTTGGAGAGGACTGAAAATTTACTTCAACAACAATAGCAACCACAACAACAGTTACATTTAAAACAAAAACAAAAACATTAACTTGCCCTCAAGAAGCTTTAAATTTCTAGAGTTTGCTGATAGGAAATCATTAAAGAACTATATTAGAGGTGATATAATCAAATGCCAAACTGCAGGGGGTAATTGAGGAAGGGACTCTTATCCTTCCTCTTGAGTCTCCAGAGAAGGATTAATGGGAATCAAGTTATCAGACTGAGTTTGAAAAAAAAAAAATAGACTAAGGGTGGTCTACTAATAAAGGAAAATAAGTCAGGAACACAGATGAGACTTAGTTTGCTGAGCCAAAGTCATGCATACAGGAAGTCAAAGTAAAGGAGAGTTAAGTTTATCAAGGGGTTTATCTTGACAACTCTCAAAACGGGGGAAAACTGGAAAAGCCAATCTCCAGAAGAAAATTGTGTGCTTGTGTGGCTTAATTACCTGGCTAAAGCTGGTAGTACCTCCTTCTCTACCTGACCCTGGCTTGAAGGTTAACCTTTGTGTTCTTAGCCCATCTGCTTCCCTGCAAGGTCCTGACAGATCCATCTATTTAGGGCAGGGGTTGAATAACATCAGCTTCTGGCTCTAATCATTATTTTTTTTCTCATCAGCTTTGATGTCTGTTAATACTTTTTTGAGGGCTTTGAGCCAGATTTATTACTTTTTTTTTTTAGTATCTGTTGGGCAACTGGGTAGCAAACACCCATATATGTTTTCCAACCTAAATGAAAAATATATTCTTATATAGGGAGTGTCTAATGATTCTATGACAATAGAATGAATTAATTGGGACTGACTTAATATGACTGATCAGTTTTCAAGTTCCTTTTTTCCTTTAGTGTTCTATATCTGTATGATATGGAACTTTATAGCCTCCAAAGAATAAAAAGGAAGCACCATCCAGGGGACAACAACAACAACAACAACAACAATATATATATATATATATATATGATGGGGGCACATTAAAAACAGGATTATGAAGGAGAAGCTGGGTAAAAGATGTCAAAAAATGATCAATGAAAAAGACGGTCTGTCCATGTGGCAAGAGAAAGAGAGTACCAATGGACAGCCCATAGGCTCCATTGCTATCCTTAAGATATCAAGAAAAACGTGATACAGTCCTGAAGATTGGATGGAGACCCTTGTGATAAAGCCAAAGTCCTACAGTATGGGGAACTTAGTGATAAGTTTATGATCTATATTGTTAGAGGAGATGATAAATGGGTAGGATGCCAGACACATTTGGATATTATTACACCAAGGTACTAGATGTTATTTTATTTTTAGACTGACCTGCCAGTCACAAGCTTAAGAAGTCATTCATTAATATTTTTCATTTTACTAATTTACTTTTATTTAATTATTTAGCAATAGATGGTTAGTTCTATTGTTCAGGCTGACTTCCTAATTCCATAGGCATTTATGTAGGTGTATAATATTTACTTTAGTTTCTAAATGCCTTGTACAGAGCAATAGGTAAGAGAAGAGGAAGGGCTATATGGAGACCTTGATATTGTTTAGGGGCCTAGAAATTCAGATTAAATGGGTGAAGTGAGTTTGAAGCAGAAACAGCTTTTGCTATTTTCAGGCTAATGGACAACTAGTATATTTTTAAAATAATGGAGTTATGCAAGCATAATAAGGGGCAGAAAATAATAACCAGGCTGCTTGCATCACCAACAAATTTGAAGGGGAAGAACTGCTAAAAGATGACTATAATAATTGGAACGTGAGAGCATGAGAATGTGGATTTATATTTCAACTCCAGAATGTCTAAGCATTTTTTTTTCATTTTAGAAATGTTAAATAACTGGTGATGACATGACCTTGTTAGAGAACCAATATAGTATGGGAGGAAACAGGTCCATGTCAAAAATAACCTTGTGGAAGGACTACGCATAATGGAACTGAATTAACTCAGGTCAGATGGAGGAACAAGGTTGATGAGCCATCCGGTGGGGTTATGCTCAAGTTGGTTCCACAAAGAGCTTTAAACAAATCATCTGCCTGTCATTTTCTGTTTTGCCTTAATTTTGTCTAGTCAGTTCCAAAGCTAAACTGGAGACGATTTGTAGCTCTTACAGAGAGGCAGCTTGGTGTAGGGGACTAAGGGCCAGAGTTGATGAGGAAGACCCAGGTTCAACTCCTCATGTGGACTGGATTTGTGTGTCAGCACATACTAGCTGTGTAACCATTAGTAAATGATCTCTCAGTATCTTAGGTGATTCTCTAAGCCTGTAACAAATGGATAGCCTTTCTCTATGTGGTAGAGTGAGTCACCCTAACTTCCCCTTGTGGATGAAATTACATGCATGATATAATAACAGAACACTTTTATGTTTTGTTTCAAATAGTTTTATCTGAAGACAAGGGCTTTCATTAAGAATTGGTCATTATTAGGTAGGAAATAATCCACATCCCTCCTGTCCATCTCAGTTAAACTCCTTGAAGAAGCCATCTACAATGATTGCCTCTATTTCTCCGTATTCTTTTCTAAAACTTCTATAATCTGGCTTACAGTGTCATCCTACTGGAACTGCCTTTTCCAAAGTAACCAGTGACCTCTTTTTACCTGCTCAATCTATGGTCCTTTTCTCAGTCCTCATTTTTCTTGACCCAGGAGCATAGTAGTCCATGTGATTTTCCTTAAGTGCAGGCATGACCATGTCGCATTCCTACTCATAAATTCCCTATTATTTATCCTCCCTATTACTTTGAGGGTGATACAATCAATACATCTATCCATCAACAAGTGCTTATAAAAACCTATATGCCAACCACTATTAAATATAAATTTCTGTTTTGCATTCAAAACTCTACACAGCCTGGCCTCTTATCTTTCTGGTCTTCTTAGAGATTATTTCCTTCCACCTAATTTATCTTTCTGGCCTCCTTACAGTTGTCACACAGGATGATCCATTTCTTACCTCTGCATCTTTGCACAAGCTGTTCCCCATGTCTGAAGTGCTCCATCTCCTCACCTCAAACTCTTAGAATTCCTATCTTTTTTATTTAAGACTTATTTAAGACTGGTCAAGGCACCTTTTACAAGAGGCCTTTTCCTGGCCCCTGACACTTTCCCTCTAAGGTTTCTAAGCTCCTTTGTATTTATCATGTAAATACCAGTTAAAAGTCTCCCTAATTAGAAATTAAACTCCTTGAAGTCAGGGGATTTTTCCCCCTCTTTAATCCCCAGTATTTATCACAGTGCATGCATAAGGATTAATAAATGATTGATCAAGGCTAGGAGAATGTGTTACTTTGGTAGTGTGAGAGCTGATATTACTTTATCTTTATATAATTGCATTTTTATTATCTTCTTTGTCCCCAATCTAAAACACTGAGGTAAAGCTCCTAATGATAATGCATCACTGCTTCAGTTGGAATGTTAACTTTTTCAATGAATAGAAATGCCAGCATAGTGATTTAGCCAAATAGAAGAGGCTCCAGTTGAAGCTCACAAGTTACAGGGAACATTCAGAGAGAAGTTAAAGCCAGTTTGTCAAAACAAAAAACATTTATTGACCACCTCCTATGTGCCATGTACTATGCTAAACAATGAGGATTCAAAAGACAATCTCTGCTCTCCGGGAACCCACAAGGTAACAGGGAGACAACATGTGAATAAATATGTTTAATTGAGCTATACAGTATAAATTGGAAATAATTAACAGAGGGGAGGAACCAAAATTAAAAGAGTTTGGGGTGGGGAGTGGCTAGGTGGTGCAGTGAATAGAGTACCAGCCCTGGAGTCAGGAGGATCTGCGTTCAAATCTGGCCTCAGACACTGAACACTTACTAGCTGCATGACCTTGGGCAAGTCACTTAACCCCAATTGCCCAGCCTTCCCCCCTCCAAAAAGAAAAAAAAATAAAAGAGAGAGAGATTAGGAAAAGCTTCCTCTAAAAAGTGAGATTTTAGTTGAGACTTGAAGTAAGCCAGGGAAGCTAGGGGGCTATGGTGGGATGGGTGGAAGTCACTGAAAATTCTCTGAGTCTGAAAATGGAATGTCTTATTAGAGGAATGGCCAGTGCTATTTATTGAAGAATATGCAGGGGAGGGGAGGAGGTACTGGAGAGTGTAAGGTGGACAAGAAGACTGGAAAGATGGACATGCAGGCCTTATGAAATGCTTTGAATATCAAACAGGGAATTTTATATTTGATCCTGGAAGTGACAGGGAGCCACTGGAGGTCTTGAGTTAGGGAAAGAGAGAAAGAAAGAGAGAGAGACAGAGAGAGAGAGAGAGAGAGACAGAGAGAGACAGAGACAGAGAGAGAGAGAGAGAGACAGAGAGAGACAGAGAGAGACAGAGACAGAGAGAGACAGAGAGAGAGACAGAGAGAGAGACAGAGAGAGAGAGACAGAGACAGAGACAGAGAGAGAGAGAGAAAGAGAGAGAGAGAGAGAGAGAGAGAGAGAGAGAGAGAGAGAGAGAGAGAGATCATGATGGGAAGACCTGTACTTTAGAAAGATCACTGAATGATGGACTGGAGTAGGAGGAGTCTTGTGACAGGCAGCTGAGCCTGCACACTGTGTAGACATGAGATAATAATGGTTGGAAGTTGAAAGAGCAGAGTGCTGAAGTCAGGAGATTCAGGCTCAAATGCCTTGGACCTTTATTGTTCTTATGTACATGATATATCCCTTAACTCCTCTGAGATTAATTTTTTGTAAAATTATGACAATACCACTCCCAATATTTACCCTAGGGATCGTTGTGAGGAAAGTGCTTTGTAAACTTCAAAGTCTTATTTAAATGGAAACTTTTTAGATCAGGAGTCTCAGTGACTTGTCAAAAGTTAATGAGAGCTGGGAAATTGAAATCTTCTGGATCTAAATCCATGGTGATTTTTTTCATATATGGCATAAGGGGTGGAACTGAGATTTCATGGGTACTCCCTAGTAAGTCAATTCACTCTCAGTGGAGGTCAGGTATAGTTTTGGAGAGGGATACAGAGCAGCAAGAGAGGAAGTCATTCACCCACTGTCACATAACCAGCATATGGTAGTGAAGCTATGTGCTGAAAAGCAAAGTACAATACCATTTTATGAAATTTAGATTCTCCTCACATAAGGGGATAATAGTAATGGTCTACAAGCATAGAAAGAACTTGTTCTCATGGTCAAACTAGTGGCTAGGGGCTCTTTGTGGAGTGCATGATACAGATACAATGTCTCTTGAATCAGAAGACCTATGTACATATCCTGCCTCTGCCAAGTGCTACCTGGGTGACTTTGGGGAAATCCCTTAATGTCCCTGGGACTCATTTTTCTGCTCTATATAATGATGTGGAGAAGTTGGTTTCAGAGATCCCTTCAAGCTTTTGATTTATGATTGTCACTAAGAATGGAGCAAGAGGAAAACAGCCTAAAATCACATCATAAGGGTTTTAGGCTGTGTAAGAATTCCTGTCAGGACAGGCTGTTAAACACTGAAATGGGTTACCAGGAAAGCTTGTGGAAAACCCTTCTACAGAAGTTTAAAAAAATAGGTGAGATCTTCATTCCTTTGGTATTTTTGTATTCTGGGTATTTTGAGTGGAATAAGAAGACCAATGGTTTCCAGTCTCACTTTTTCTTTTGACCAAGAACACATTTAGTTGTCTTGACTAAATTTAGTGACCTACTTTCAGATTTTGTGATGATGTCTTCCTGTCCCTCATGCCCAACAGCTTTTATTTCTTTGTACTTAGAATACTCTACTCCTCTCTGTTCCACATAGAATTGTCAGCCCTTGTTCCATTTCTTGTACCATTTCCTCAGAATTTCTCTTTCAGTTTCTACTTTTCATGGCAAGTTTTCCTACTTCAGTCTTTATAATCTTTTCCTTCCCACTTTGAGTTTTCTCATATTCTAATTTGGAGAATATCAGAGGAATAGATTGCTTTTAGGCTTATTCCTGTCCTAGAAATCTTTCTTTTTTCTTGAATTTTCGAACAAATAATATGGAAACTGAGGCCCAATGAAGTAATACAATTTACATGAGGTCAGGCAGGTAGAAAATGCCAAAGATGGAAATTTGAACTCAAATGATCTTACTTCAGAGACACTGGCCTTTCCACTGTACTGCTGCTTCCTTGTCCAGTGCCCTGGCCACTGCACCACAGTGGAAAAACACCTTTATACCTACTTCAAAAGCCTAAATCTGTCTCTTTGAAATTTTCACACATTATTCTTGTTTCTGTTCTCTTGGGTCAGAGAGAACAAGTTTAATCCTTCCTTCATATGATAGCCCTTCACATATTTGAGGATAATTATCATTGTCCTCTTGAGATTTATTACTTTAGAATTTCAGTTGCCTCTTAGCTCAAAATCTTATAATGCTCTTTATTTGAAGGATGCAAGGAAGTCCAGCAGGCTGGTACCTGAAATTCCATCCTTAGAGAAATCCATGATACTAAATGAGATTCAATAATCAGAGATTTGTTTCCATGAATCTGAAAGTCTCTGAGGTCTTCTAGAATTCTCAAGTGAAATCCAAAGGCTTTTGGTTGGGGGAACAACTTGTGATTTGTCAAATTAATATCCTATTGGGATTTATGATGGCTGATTGAGAAGGAACTAGGGCACAGGTCAGATGTTTGGAGGAAAAGAGGGGAGTATGTGGAGAAGGAGGTTAACTTAAGATAAATTCCAAATGAGGTAGGGCACAGGTCAGATGTTTGGAGGAAAAGAGGGGAATATGTGGAGAAGGAGGTTACTTAAGATAAATTCCAAATGAGGTAGTAAAGGCAATGTGTTATCAGAGTTTTTGAACTGTAGAGAGGAAGAACTTTATTCAAATCCTATGTCTGATAGCTATAAGTTAGAGATGTGACCCATTAAATTTCATTAACTACTTGGAACTTTGATTTCCAAATTTGTCAGTGGAGCTGTGTAATGGTAAAGGGAATTTGAAGATCTTCCCTGCCCCCTTAAATAGGTTGAATTTAATCACATGGAACCTTTGGTGGGATGGGGTTTATTGAAGGATGGAGCAAGTCCAAACATCTAGCAGGTGGGAAAGAGAGGATGCAGGCAAAGAAACACCTAGGCTTGTCAGTGTTTGCCCTCTGCTGTGACAGTTAGACTTTTAAGTGTTTCTGGGAAGGTTAAAGGATGGTGTGATTTCATACTGTGCTATAGTATATTAATTTTTTTGCTACTATGATGGATTTAACTTTCTGGTGTTGGGATTTGTTTTTCTGGTGTCTGAATAAATGTTTTGCTTCTTTCTTCTATATGGAGAATCTCTTATATTGACAACTATGCTGACATATTTACAGTCACTGTAAGTGCTTTGAATATTGCATTAGGATTAGAAGCTAATACCTGAAAAGCCTAGCTCCCAGGTTTGTTATGAAAATTAGATAAAATACCATACATAAATAGACATATACATATGCATATTAGCTCATTTGATCCTCATCTCTCTCTCTCTCTCTCTCTCTCTCTCTCTCTCTCTCTCTCTCTCTCTCTCTCTCCCCTTCCCTCCCTCCCTCCCCCCCATCTCTCTCTCTCTCTTTTTCTTCTTTCTCTCTCATCCTCAGAGTAGTAATGTTCCTAGAATATGTCATGAATACATTGAACTTATGGGAAATAGGGGGTTAGGTTCCTGTGACCACCAAAAAATATCATCCCTTCATATTCAATCACCCTACTCCCTCTCTCTTTTTTTTTTGTATTTTTAAATTTTATTTTTAGTTTTCAACATTCACTTCCACAGGGTTTTGTGTTCCAAATTTTCTCCCCATCTCCCTCTCTCCCAAGATGGAGTCCATTCTAATTGCCCCTTCACCCAATCTGCCATCCCTTCTATCACACACACTCTTCCTTCTTTATCCCATAATCCTCTATTTTCTTATAGGGCAAGATAGATTTCTATACCCCATTGCCTGTATGTGTTATTTCCCAGTTGCATGTAAAAACAATTTTAACATTCATTTTTAAAACTTTAAGTTCCAAATTCTCTCCTTTCCTCCCTTTTCACCCACCCACTTTGAGAAGGCAATCAATTTGATATGTCATACATGTGTACTCATGTGAAACACTTCCACAACAGTCATGTTGTGAAAGACTAACTATATTTCACTCCATCCTATCCCACCTCCAATTTAATCTATTTTCTCCTTTGACTCTGTCCCTCCTCAAAAGTGTTTGCTTCTGATTACCCACTCCTTCCATTTGCCCTCCCTTCTATCATCCCCCCACCTTATCCACTTCCCTCTTGCTTTCCTGTAGGGTAAGAAATATTTTCATAGTCAATTGAGAGTGTATGTTATTCCCTCCTTAAGACAAATCCAATGAGAGTAAGGTTCACCCCTTCCCTGTACCTCCCATTTCTTCCTCTCCATTGTAAAACTTTTTTCTTGCCTCTTTTATGTGAGATAATTCACCCCATTCTGTTTTTCCCTTTCTCTTTCTCCCAATATATTCCTCTTTCACCCCTTAATTTTATTTTTAGATATCATCCCTTCATATTCAATCACTCTACTCCCTCTGTCTATATATATATATATATATATATATATATATATATATATACACACACACACACACACACATATGCATATACATATAAACACACAAAACATGCACATATGTATATGTAAATATATACATGCATGCATACACATAAATGCATATATACATATATGTCTATATTTGTGTGTGTGTGTGTGTGTGTGTGTGTGTGTGTGTGTATGTGTGTGTGTATTCCCTTTAACTATCCTAAAACTGAGAAAAATCTCATGAGGTACAAGCCTCATCTTTCCATGTAAAATTTTAATCAGCTCAACTTCAATAAGTCCCTTTTGATTTCTCTTTCCTGTTTACATTTCCATGCTTCTCTCGAATCTTATATTTGAAAGTCAAATTTTCTATTCAGTTTTGGTCTTTTCATCAAGAATGCTTGAAAGGCCTCTACTTCATTGAATATCCATATTTTTCCTGGAACTGTTAGATTCAGTTTTGCTGGGTAAGTGATTCTTGGTTTTAATCCTGGCTCCTTTGACCTCCAGAATATCATATGACAAGCCCTGTGATCCCTTAATGTAGAAACTGTTAGATCTTGTGCTATTCTGATTATGTTTCCACAAATGAACTGCATGGAATATTTTCTACTTGACCCAGGAACTCCAGAATTTGGCTACAATATTCCTAGGAGTTTTCCTTTTGGTATCTCTTTCAGGAGGTGATCAGTAGATTTTTTCAATGTCTGTTGTACCCTCGGGTTCTAGACTATCAGGGCAGTTTTCCTCGATAATTTCTTGAAAGATGATGTCTAGGCTCTTTTATTGATCATGGCTTTCAGGTAGTCCAATAATCTCTTGGATCTTTTTTCCAGGTCATATTTCCAATGTGATATTTCATATTGTCTTCTATTTTTCCACTCTTTTGGTTTTCTTTTATAATTTTTTGATTCCTCATAAAGTCATTAGCTTCTATTTGCTCTATTCTAATTTTGAAGGAATTATTTTCTTCAGTGAGATTTTGGATCTCTTCTTACATTTGGCATGTTCTTTTTAAGGCATTTTTCTGCTTATTTGGCTTTTTGGCCCTCTTTTGTCATTTGGGTTACTCTATTTTTTAAGGTGTTATTTTCTTTCAAAATTTTGTGCCTCATTTAGCAAGCTGTCAACTTGTTTTTCATGATTTTCTTGCCGCATTCTCATTTCTCTTCCCAATGTTTCATCTATTTCTCTTACTTGATTTTCAAAATCCTTTTAGAGCTCTTCCATGGCTTGAAACCAATTCATATTTTTCTTGGAGACTTTGGATGTAGGACTTTTGACTTTGTTGTCTTCTTCTGATTGTATGTTTTGATCTTCCTTGTCACTGCAGTAAAATTCTATCATCTGATTATTTTCCAACTATTTGCTCATTTTTCAAGTCAATTACTTGACTTTTGAGCTCTTTGCAAGAGCTTCCAGTCTTTTCTTCCAGTGGGTGGTGGTGGTTGTTGTATACTATCCCCAGGCTCCAGACATTTTCAGTATCTCTTTTTAGAGATACTTCTAGGAACCTATACATCTCTAGTTCTTCCAAGGTTGCATGATCAAAGGAGAGATATTTCCTCCTCTTATGGTCTGTGCTCTGGTCTGTGAATGATCTCAAGCACTCTTTTCTGCCTTGGAACTGTGAGGAGGATTACCTCACGTCAGCACTACTACTCACCCCAGGACTGTGGCCAGATCTCAGTATGGCAAAACAGGAGAATTCTGCCTCAGAACTGGCAAAGAGAGGCCTGAAATCCCCCTCTGATCAGCCACTCTATCCCCCCATAATCTGTTGCTCTAGAGCCCCAGAAATAGCTGCTGCTGCTGCTGTAGCCGCTTCTCTCTCCACCTCTCCCTTTGCCATCCCAGAGATGGGGCCAGACCACAATACTCTCTCACACAGGTCTCACAGACTTCTCTTGCTGACCTTCCAAGTTGTCCCTGGTGTTTTGGAGTTGAGAATTCTAGAAACCACAACAGCAGATTCAGTGCCCTGAAGCCTGCTCAGGTCTTATCTGTCCTGGTACAGCCCATGCTGGACTGTGCTCCTCTACCTGCCCCATGAAGAGACTTTTCCTTTTGCCCTTACAGATTGTCTTGGCCTGGAAATTTGTTTTACTCTGTCATTTTGTGGCTCTACAATTTATTTAGAGTAATTTTTACAGTTATTTGGAGGGGTTTTGGGGAAAGCTCAAACAAGTCCTTGCTTTTATTTTGCCATCTTGGCTCTGCCCCCAAATTGTAACCTTTCACTAGATATTGCTGAAGATATATTTTTCTGCATGCATTTTTTATAAGAAAACATAATACTCACTTTTATTAACCGAGTAACCATGCAATTTCCCACAAAATTCAGTACACAAAATAAAATTGGTAACATGCAAAACATTCTCTTGCTGGTACTTCCCTATAATTTTGTCACTTAAATATAACATGTCACTTAAAAAAATTCAGACAACATTCATTTTTCATAACACATGAAATCTAAAGTACTGTAAATACTGTACAGCAAATGAAATTCTTAAATCATTTTTTAATGTATATGTTACCTTCCACTTTAAGATGGCAGTGTGTGGACTATAGCTCTGTAAACATCTCTACCTTGGCCACCCTTTAACAACCAAGGGAGAGATTGTTGGAACCTTAGCTGCTACTTTCAGAAGATGCAGAAACTGGCAAGTTTTTAACATTACCTCAGAGACCAAAGGAATTGCATTGTACTTTGTGGGCATAATTGCAACAACAACAACAGAAAACATTGACTTTAAAAGTTAAATAGTGAAAATATGAAATGAATGGAGAGCTCTTTATAACAGAAGGGTGAACAAGATCAATGAAGTCCCTAGCAGAATAACAGACTTGCATGCACATCACACCTCATTTTATTTTTCTTTCCTGTGCATAGACAAAAATGTGTATAATTGACAATGCAAAAGTGAAAATAAAGTTACTAATAAAATCACAGGAATACTTGAAATCACCAGTACTGAGGATTGAGTTTGTCTATATTGAATACTTTAAAACACTGTACAAATAGTTGTTTGCTTGGTCTATACCTGTAATTTCATTTGTACAAGGAACAATTGCTTTCTACTAATGCAGATTTGTAACATGATTTTTTTGAGAATGTCTACAAACAATGAGAAGTTAAGTGATTTATCCATGATCATACAATCATTATTATTATTCCTTCATTAAAGTGGGTCCTTTTCTAGGACTGTCTTTTGTCTCCCTTAGTATTCCAAGAACTTAGCATAGCTCTCTGTAAGTAAAGGATACAATAATTTTGACTGCCTTCACCATATTACCAAATTCTATGTGAGGAGCCTAAGTTACTGCTAAAGTTTAGTTTTTCTTTGTAAATCAATTTTAATCTAATTATTTATATTAGCCTATCACTATTGTTAATTATCTTTGACTCAAATAACTTCATGGCCTGGAGCAAATCAATTGCTTCTTTCTAGAGGTTTAATAGCTAAAGAAAAGATTTTTGCTCAAGTATCTGATTTCTCTAATTGTATCCAAGAAAAAAAATGGTGTTTTGTGGTTTTCAGGTCCTGACTATTTCACCATCCCACCATCATACATGAATGAACTCAAAGTTCTTTGGAAATTAATTTTAAAGTCTTGATTGCCCATGCAGGGAAGGTGGAACTCTATAAATAGACTCATAAAATCTTGGAAACTTAACACTGAAATTACCTTAGGAGTCATCTAGCCCAAGTTTTTGTAGCTTAACATTGCTATAAGATTTGGGGGCCAAGGGTAGAATCATTTTTCTTAGTTCCTCAGACATTTAGTGCTGTGTGACCCTGGGCAATTCATTTACTCCTGTTTATCTCAGTTTTCTCATCTATAAAATGAGCTGGAGAAGGACATTGAAAACCAGTCTAGTATCTTTATGAAAAACAACAACAACAACAACAAATGAGGTCAGTCATTAATAAATAACAAACAATAACATAAGATTTTGGGACTACATTAAAATGAAATCTCTTCCCCTACAACTTAATGGTCCTAGTTCTTCCCCTTGGAAGTACTACTAGGTATATATATATATATATATATATATATATATATATATATATATATATATATATATAAAATCTCATTTGATTGGTATGACAACTAGGTATTACATAGCTAGTTTCAGAGCTGGGACTTGAAGTAAGGTTTTCTGACTCTAAGCCTAGCATTCCTTTCATTTCTCTCTCAACAAGACGAGTCTAGATTAGGTGTTTACACTAAGTTCGGCACCAGTGTTGAGCCCGTTGGCATGGGGGAACCACCAGGTTGTCTAAGAAGGGGTAAAGCTTCACAGGTTGAAAACAGAGCAGGTCAAAGCTTCCATACTGATCAGTAGTGGGATCAGGTTAGTGATTGACTTGATTCGCGTTTTTTTCATGTAAAACATATTTCCATATTAGTCATAATTCAAAAAAGCAAGAAAAAAAGGAGAATATTATGCTTCCATTTGCAATCAGTGTTCATCAGTCTCTCTCTGAAAGTGGATAGCACTTTTTTTTTTACCATGAGTCCTTTGAAATGATCTTGGGTGACTGTATTGGTCAGAGTAGTCAAGTGTTTCACAGTTGATCATCATTACAACACTGCTGTTACTGTGAAAAAAATGGTCAATTGATTCTCTTCACTTTGTATCATTCGATTGAGATCTTGTCATTTTTTTCTTTTTCTGAAAATACCCCTCATATCCCACAGTACAATAGACTTGTTCTGCCACGCCCCAAATGATGAGAATTCTCTCAATTTCCAATGAAAAGAGTTTAACTTTATTGAGTCCCTTATGATTACTCTTTCATGTCTACCTTTTTTATATTTATTTTAAGTCTCATATTTGAAAGTCAAATTTTCTATTCAGCTCTGGTCTTTTCATAAGGAATGCTTGACAGTCCTTTGTTTTGTTAAATATACATTTTCTCCCCGAAGGATTACATTCAGTTTTGTAGGATAGGTTATTCTTGGTTGTAATTCTAGTTCCTTTGTCTTCCTGAATATTGTATTTCAAACCCTTCTCATCTTTAAAGTGGAAGACTCATATAATTCTGACTGTGGCACCATGATATTTGACTTGTTTCTTTCTGGTTGCTTGAAGTAGTTTCTCTTTGACTTGGGAGCTCTTGAATTTGGCTATAATATTCCTGGGTATTTTCATTTTGGGATCTCTCTCAGGAGGTGATTGGTGTATTATTTCAATATTTTACCCTTTGGAACTATGATATCATTAGTTTTCCTTGATGATTCTTAAAATATGGTGCTTTAGCTCTTTCTTTGATCATGACTTTTAGATAGTTCAATAATTCTTAAATTATCTCTCCTTAATTTCTTTTCCAGGTCAGTTGTTTTTCTGATGAGATATTTCACATTTTCTTCTGTTTTTTTTTTCTTCCATTCTTTTGACTTTCTAATTCTTTCTTGATATCTCATGGAGTCATTAGCTTCCACATACCCAATTCTAATTTCTAAATTATTTTCTTCAGTGAATTTGTATAATTCTTTTTCCATGTGGTCAATTCTGCTTTTTAAATAATTCTTTTAAGTGAATTTGGGTGCCTCTTTTGCCATTAATTCTCTTTTCACAATTTTCTTGCATCACTCTCATTCCTTTCCCCATTGTTTTCCCTCTACCAACCTTGACTCTTTCTTTAACTCTTCTAGTACTTCTTATGCTCTTAGGTCCAAATAATATTATTCTTTGAGGCTTTTTTTTTGGTGGGGGAGGGGGTATCTTTTCACATTTTTGTCTTCTGAGTTTATGTCTTGGTGTTCCCTGCCACCACTATAGTTTTTTTATGGCCAAGTTCCTTTTGTTTGTTCTTCTTCCCAGCCTATCTCTTAACTTTGAACTTAATGTTAAAGTTGGCCTTTGCTCACCTGGGGGTGAGGAAGCACTATCTCAAGTTTTAAGCTTTTATTTGTGCTGCTCTTTTTGGAGGTAGTTCTAAAGGGTTTGCAAGTTTTTGGTGCTGTCAAGGTGGTGTGATCCTGCAAGAGGTATGGTCACTGCCCTTCTGGACTTCATTGTGCTCTTTTTCCAGGAAAGTTCCCATACAGAAACAATCATTAGTGTTCCTTGACCAGGGCCCTGCTCCCTTGTGACTGAACACCAGTGCTCCTCTCTACCATGGAACTGCAACCCAGAACTATGGTGTTGTGTTCCTTCACTCTCAAAGAGGACCAAAATGACACCATTATTTGGAGTAAAGTTACACTGCGTCTAACTGTGACTGATCAGACCAATATGCTGGCAAAATACTCTACCACAGGTGGCGCATAATAGTCTACGTGAACATTTGCGATGGGTTCTCTAAAGTTGTACATCTTGAATTTCTTTCGAGCTACTTCAATTCTGCTTTGCTCATATAGCACAGCACATTCTCTGATGAGAGCATGCCATGTTAGGCAGTTCTGTAACAGTTTCTCTCTGTGTCATTAAAGAATTCCAAAGTTTTCAAGAGACTTTGAGAGCTCTTGTTTTACTTTTTTTGACTTTTTCGTGAGTGCTTGCCTAGTGTGGGTTCTCTATTAAATAGTATTTTATGCAAGGTTATGTTTGGCATTCAAACCCAGAACTGTGTCTGGGAAATAGAGTTGGCAATCAGTGCCAGCCAGCAAAGGTCTCCTGTGATCTCTTTCTGATCAACTGCCTGACGTATTGCTATCTTTGTGCTGAAATCTTTCAAAGTTTCTTCTTCTTCTTCATCATCATCATCATCATCTTCTTCTTCTTCTTCTCCTCCTTCTTCCTCTTCATCCTCTTCCTTCTCTTCTTCTTCTCCTTCTTCTTCTTCTCCTTCTTCTTCTTTTCCTTCTTCTTCTTCTCCTTCTTCTTCTTCTCCTTCTCCTCCTCCTCCTCCTCCTCCTCCTCCTCCTCCTCCTCCTCCTCCTTCTTCTTCTTCTTCTTCTTCTTCTCCTTCTTCTTCTTCTTCTTCTTCTTCTTCTTCTTCTTCTTCTCCTCTCCTCCCCTCCTTCTTTTCTTCCTCCTCTCTTCCCCCTCCTCCTCTTTCTGTTATTACTGTTGCTACTACCCCATGTATGGGCTGAGAGCAGGCCCCCACAGGACTATCATAGACTTCTTCTGTTGACTTCCTAGTTTTCTTAGGTTGGAAAAATATCTTGTCCTGACCTTTTGCTGGTTCTGCTGCTCCAAAATTTGACACAAGGCATTATTTTAAAGTCATTTGTAAAAGAATGTTGGGAGAGTTCAACTGGGTGGCTACCCAAAGCCACCTGTTCCTGGTGCTAATCAGAACAATATAAGTTTGGAATGATCTACCACAGGTAGACCATCCTTCATTTGTACCAGATTCATTTTCAATCTGAAGGAGAAAAAAAAAGTAAACTAAAAAACATCCACCAAGACATGATACACAAACTAAGAATTCTCTCTTCTAGATAAGTACTTTCTAAATATTTGAATACCACTATTCTGACCTCCTTACATCTTTTCTTTTTTAGGCAAAACATCTCCAGTTCCTTATTCATTGTTCATATGATAAGGTTTCAAGTCCCTGCAAGAGCTATCTCAATACCTCTTCCTCTGGATGTACTTATTCCAACTTGTCACTGTTCCCCTTAAAATATGGTGCCCCCAATTGAATATAAAAGGTTTAAGTTATGGTCTGACCACTTGAGAGTGGCAGGGTACTATTTCTTCCATTATGCATCCCTTTCACAAGTGGTAGAGTGCTTCAGGACAACCCTACAAGAGAAGATGGGATAGAGTCCAGTCTGAAAATCATTTTCCATAGCAGGGACAAATGAAGCAAAATGGGAATTTGTAATAACTGACATATGTTAAAACCAATTTTGTTATATAGAAGGATACAAGAAGTGTAGAATCTGATCCCTCTACTAGTGCAGACTAAGTGTGTATAAGTTTCTGGAAGTTGTTACAACATTCCTTAAATATATAAGCCATCATTCACTACTTGAAAGAACTGCCATAATGATATGGAAGAATGCCTGAAGAAGACTGAGGTTGTGGATCAAACTGTTAGAGAATAATAAAAAATGCATTTAAGTCATTAAAGCTTGCAAAGTACTTTATGTAGTTACTATATTTTAGCATTTAAGCAACTTCCATTTTATAGATGATGAAACTGAGTTTCAGAGAAGTTAAGTGACTTGCCTATGGCCACAGAGCTAGCAAGTATCAGAGGCACTATTCCAAATCCAGTCTTAGTGACGTCAGGTGTGATACTCTTATCTACTATATAGTATGTTTTCTACCTCTAGAGACTCTAAGACCAACATATAAAGATTTCAATTCTCAGCACCAATGTGATAGAGATCATTTATTTTATTGTATTATTTGTTTGCTTTGAACAGTGTCTAATTTTATATACTAATTGGCACGGCTTTAGAGTTTGGCATTATGGAGGCCAGTAGGCTCATAAGAAAGCCAATAGGGTCAGCTAGGTGGCACAGTGAATAGAGCACCAGCAGTCGAATTAGGAGAACCTGAGTTCAAATCCAGCTTCAGATGCTTAGCACTTACTAGCCATGTGGCCTTGGACAAGTCACTAACAACAATTGCCCTGCATTCCCCCCTCCAAAAAGAAAAAAAAAAGCTGATATAATGTGGCCTCACATGGATAGTATTAAGAACTAATATAAACTAAGCAATTACAATTATCTCCAACCTTCTATGTGATTTTATTGTCTGAGTCCACTATAGATAACAATAATTACTTGAGTGTAAGTCTGGAGTTCAATAGCAAAAGGTAAAATGGGGAAATGCTTAATAATACTCCAATGTTGCTGTTGTTTACTCATGTCTGACTATTCATGACCCCATGGACCACAGAATGGAGGATCCATGGAGTGTTCTTGGCAAAGATAGTTAAGTGGCTTGCCGTTTTCTTCTCTAGTGGAATAAGGCAAACAGAGGTTAACTGATATGCCCAGGGTCACACAGCTAATAAGCATCTAAGACCAGTTTTAAACTCAAATCTTCCTGATTGCAGGCCCAGGCCTCTATTCACTGAACACCTAGCTTCTTCCAACACTACAACAGCATAATATTGTTATAAGGAGTGGTCTTTATAGACCATAAATTATTATAACAATGTTAAGGAAAAGTGGTAAGACACTACCTATCAGTAGATAAGGCCCTGGAAAATCATGAACTTAGCTTTAAGACTAGAATGGAACTTCAATGCCACTTGGTTTAACTGTTTCATTATATTTATGAGCTACCTGAGGCTGGAAACCTTTAGTGATTTTATATAAGGTCATAAAAGTGACAGGACTGGGATGTGAACTCAAATCATTTATTTCCACAGCAGCTAGGTGGCACAGTGGATAGAATATTGGGCTTGGAATGAGGAAGACTCATCTTCATGTTTCCAAATCCTCTCTGAGACACTTATTAGCTGTGTGAACCTGGGTAAGTCACTTCACCCTGTTTGCCTCAATATCTCATCTGTGACAAACCACTCTAGAATCTTTGCCAAGAAAGCTCCAAATTTGGCAATGGAAGGTTGGAAAGGACTGAAAAATGACTTATCAACAAGAATTTATATTTCCAAGTTCATTGCTCTTTCCTCTGGACCACATATTCTCCCAAATAAATTTCCTAGAATTGTAGCAGAGCTCATCACAATGTTATTCTACTGAGCTGCATAAGTGTTTAGCAGGATGCCCAAGGAACTGTTCTGTGCTGAACAGAAAAAGCAGTGAGAGAGAAAGCATGCCCCAAAGCACAATGAAATAGTGTGGTGAAGTTGTAATCTCCTGAGAAAAAATATCAGGAACTATAAAACAGTAAATATTCTTTTTGAGCAAAAATGTTAGCCCTGACTATAAGTCTAAGATGCATTGTCAGTTGGTCAACATTCATTTATTAAGTATTTACTATGTGTCAGGCATGGTGCTAAGAATGAGGGTAACAAAGAAAGTCAAAAGCATGCTCCCTGCCCACAAGGAACCCACATTCTGATGAGGGAAACCATATTCAAATAACAATATGCCTAGAAAATATGTGTAGTATAATATCAAGTAATCTCAGAGAGAAAAAGGCACTGAATAGAGGGAGGGAAGAGAACAAGAAAGTCTCCTGTAGATAGTGGGACTTGTGATGAATCTTACACGAAGCTAGGAAAGGTGACAATTTGAAATGAAGAAGAGCATTCCAGGCATGAAGGACAAAATTCTGGTAAAAAGTATGCAGACAGAAGATTGAATGTTATTTGGGAAAAACAACAGTATTCTGGCCAGTGTCACTTGACTACAGAATGTATGGAGAGGGGCGAAAGGTAAAAAGACCAGAAATTTGGAAGGATTCAGACTATGAACAGTTTTACATGCCAAACAAAGAATTTTCCACTTGGTCCTGGACACAATAAGGAAGCAATGAAGGTTATTAACAGAAAGGTTACATAGTTAGATTTATATTTCAGGAAAATCACTTTGGGCCATAAGAGAAGGATTGACTGGAGCAGATAAAGACTTGAGACAAGGAGAGTAATTAAAAAGCTTTTGTAATAGTTCAGGCAAGAGATGATGGAAACTTGTATTGGGATGGTTGCTGTGTGAGTGGAGAGAAGAGGGTGTACATTTTTATGTGTGTGTATACACACATATGTACATGTATATATGTATATATGTGCATGCATGTGTGTATCTTTTATTTTTGCTTTTTTTTTGAGGGGGGAAGGCAGGGCAGTTGGGGTTAAGTGACTTGCCCAATGTCTCATGGCTAGTAGGTGTTAAGTGTCTGAGGCTAGATTTGAACTCAGATCTTCCTGACACCCAGGCCATTGCTCTATTCACTGTGCCACCTAGCTTCTCCTTGTATGTATGTATCTTGAGGGTAGAAATGACAATATTTTAAAACAGATTGGATATTGAATATGATTGAGAGATGGAGAGTGAAACCAAGATTTGGGGTTTAGGTGACTGGGAATTTGGTGATGCCTTCAACTATAATGGAGGAATTTGGAAGAGACAAAGGTTTGGGGGAAAAGATGATGAGTTCCATTTTGAACAAGTTGAGATAGAGATGCCTATGGAACATCCAATTCAAACTGTCAAAAAGTCAGTTGATAATACTAGACTGGAACTCATGGAGGAAATTAGTACTACGTTAGTGCTGCTTCCATGTATAGACATGGGAATCATTTGCCATGATAACTGAACCCCTGGGAATTGATGAGGTCATCAAGATATTATAGAAGGAAAGAGAAGAGGGTCAAGAACAGAATCTTCAGGGATAAAAAAAATGTTTAGTCCATATGACATAAATGAAGATTTGGAAAAATAAATTGAGAAATAATTGTCAGGAAGGTAGGAGGGGATCCAGTAGAGAGCAAGGAGATGGCAATGGACAGTGTGTCAAACACTGCAGAGAAGTCAAGAAGGACAGGATTGAGAAAAGGCCATTCGATTTGCCAATTAAGAGACCACTGGTAACTCTGGAGGGAGCAGTTTCAATTGACTGATGAGGTCAGAAGCCAGATTTCATGGGATTTTGAAGTGAGTCAAAGGCATAGTCAGAAATAATAGGCAGGTTCTTAAGTGAACAAACATAGCTACAATCCAAAAACGTGCAATGTGCTCTGTGTGATTAACTGTTGAATACAAGTCATTTAAGGTACATATGAACATACAGAGAGCAATCCCATCAGTACTAGTATCAAAAATTTGAGAGCTATTGATAATTGTGTATTTAATGGTAGAAAGATCACTGGAGTGCTACTTAGGAAACTTGATTCTGTATCTGTGTGAACTTGTATAATTGATTTTTGTCTCAAAATTCTCATTTGTAAAAATAGGTGATATTTTATTTACCTACCATGGTAGTTATGAGAACCATTAGCACACCTGAGCAGTGAAAAAAAATTGTCATAAAGCTAAACTTTTACTCTCCAGGGTAAAGTCTGAAGTCAAAATCAGTGCTCCTTAAAACACATTCCAATGACTTCATATCGTGTGTAAGATTAATACGATTTATTTTTAATAACTCTCATTTTCTGTTTTCTCTTAGTTGCCTTCAGTTCTTCCCTGTGTTAATGAGATAACAAAACAGAAGCAGCCAAAGTTTGGGAGAAGAGTCTGCTACATGTTTAAAAGCATCAGTTGAGAGCAAGAGAGAAGACAGAAGAATTATCAGGAGAACTTTGAAGGCCATACTGGCAGCTGATGCTTCTTATTTACCCCCCACTTTATTTTGGCTTTTTTTTTTTTTTTTGAGGGGGGGGAAGGCTGGGCAATTGTGGTTAAGTGACTTGCCCCAGGTCACATGGCTAATTTTTGTGTTAAGTGTCTGAGACTGAATTTGAAATTAGGTCCTCCTGACTCCAGGGACAGTACTCTGTTCACTGTGCCACCTAGCCATCCCCTTATCTCCCTTTTTAAACTAGTAGTAACAATTTTCCTCACATCTACAGACATAGTTCCTGAGAGGGGCAGAAAGTGAACAACCCCCCAGGCTCCAGATCACTTAGGCAAACTCTACTGCCCTATTTGGCCCATTAAATGTCCAGGCCTCACCTAACTTCCTGAATCTAATGAGCTCTGCCCTCCTTTGTGAACTTCTAGCTTCTAAATGTTCTAAATGTTTGATTTGCTCTTAATGGTGGTAAACCATGGACTCCCAGTTACTGCTCTCATTTCTTGCCTTCTAGACCATCTGTTTGTATCAGATACTGACATCTCTCTGGCAGTCTTCCAGTCTAGGATCCATTTTCTGCTGTCTACATCTAGGCAACTGTCTCTACATATAACAGTAACTCCTGAGGGTATCACTCTATGACACCAGCAACAAAAAAAATGACGCTTTATCTGCGTCAGTAAGAACAATTTAATTGTGCCCAGCACATTGTTTTTAATAAGTCATGGGGATGTGTAATATATTTTTAGAAGGATTTATATTAAAAAAGCTTACTGTTCAAAACATCATTGATTTATTAAGCAATGAATATATGCTTTAGCTATTTGTCTGGAAAGTTCAAAGAATGACAGAATCATAAAATCTCAGTAATGGGAGGGATTTTAAAGTCTATATTTTCTAACCTGGATATGAACTGAAATCCTCTTTGTGTTATCATTTCAATCAAGGATTTCTAGTAATAGAGTACTAACTAGCATATATTTCAATCTATTTTTGGACAGCTGTAATTATTAGGAAGTTTTCCTTATATTTAACTGACACCTGCTTCTCTACAACAAGCCACCCACTGCATCTGGTTCTACCTTCTTCTGCATGATAACCTTTCTAATATTCATAGCATTTAGAGTTGGAAAGAACCTTAAACATAATTTAAGTCTTTATTTTACAGAGGCACAGAGATGTGAAATTGGAAGTATTGGGTGCAAAGTGAACAGAATTAGGATTTTAACCTAGGCCTTCTGAATTCTAATCTTGTGTTCTTGCCCCTGCAAGAAAATCAGTTTATGATTATTACTCTCATATTCTCTTCCCAATTTTTTTGACTTTCCATCACTATTTTAGTCCTAACACTGTCCATAGAAGTGTTATTACAGGGACTTCACTGGGAATCAAGAATAAACTAGATACACCAAAGAAAGACAGCTTCAAGACTCTATAAGTAACTCAGCAGAGAAGATACCACAAACCTAAGGGGAACTTTATAAATTCAACAAGGGTGAGCAAAGAAATTCCAGCAACCAGAAACTGAGTTTTCTTCTTGCCACATATTCACTTTAAGTTTGAGCCCACATTTCTTATGGGCAGAAAATACTGATAGGAGAGTATATGACTGAGTTGTGGGTGGGGGGATATTTTATGCAAACAGTACCAACTATACAACTACAGTAATAGCTATTACTAAAAGTTAAATGACTGATTAAATTATATAAACTGATAATCATGAGAAGTACACACTAGGGGGAGTGCATACCGCCCTCCGCCGCCCCCCCCCCCCCCCCCACAATACCTAAGGATAACCATAGTAGTCTGAGGACAGATGTAGTAGCGGTCCTCTGGTGACCCAACCTATAAATATAATTGGAGTTGGGACAGTAGCTTCAGAGTTGTACAACTTATTTTTTCAGGGAACAATTGATTCTGCATAAGCAAGAAAGACACAGATTCTTCATTTTCCATATTGCTAGCTCTTCTTGACAACTCTTGACTAACAAGTGAAGCAAATTACCTTTTGTCCCATCTGTCCACTTGTTAATTGACTTGGGGTCACAGTACATTTATTGCTGCCTTTTTCTTCCCCAGTATCTCTTTAAAAAATTAACGTTTCTTGTTGACTTGCTTGTTTAGTCCTCCGTTAATAAATTCTTGCCCAAGTTCAAATGTAACTGTTGTCAGCTGGAATGTCTCCTGTAGCAAACTTAAAACTTGCAACTACTTATTTCTTTCTTTTGTTTCCTCTCACCATTGATAAGACTTCAGATAATATCTGCCCTTCCTTCCTTATCTGCTGCCTCATCAGGTCAATTATCTAATGTAGATTTATGCTCTGCTTTTGTAGAACAATGAATTTTCTAGCAATGCCTCATGAATGAGTCATTATTGAATTTATTATTGTTCTCTTTAATATACTATTCTAAAGTCAGAAGCCATGTATCATCATAGATTGGAGGTGATCCTGAGTTGGGGAAAACTAAAAGGATATAAAGGTTTCAAATATGGGTCTGGTGACAAATTGCATGATTTTCAAAGTGAGGACCTAGGCTTGGATATTTTATCACAAGAAAGTGGGATATCACTTAATGATTTTCTTTGCCATGTCAACTCATGAAATACTAAGTAGGCAACTAGGTGGCATAGTAGATACAGCACCAGTACTGGAATCAGAAGAACCTGAATCTAAATACAGCCTCAGACACTTACTAGCTGTGTAAGTGACCATATGCAAGTCACTTAACACCAACTGCTTCAAAAACAAATACTATCTAAGGAATAGTTCATCTGAGTTAAAGGCAAAAATACTCACAACAATGAAATATTTAATTTTTTAAAGTATTGTTACTTTAGCTAATGTCTAACAAAAATCATCATATTAGTGGTTTCTAATGTTAATACCAATTATCTACATGTAATGATGTACTTATTGGCAGTGGTTGTATTTGCTGAGGACTGTCAGTATTTCAAAATTCTGTTTTTCCCGGCTTTGCTTAATTTCTTCCAGTTCCATCATCCCCAAACTATCCCCACAACTGAGTTCCCATGATATCTAACAATTTTCAGCTCCATTTCCTTACCAAATTTTCACTCCTTTGACCTCCATCCTTTCTGAGGCATCACATCCTGTATATTATTCATACTATACTATTCTTTGCTTTGTACATCTACCCTAAGGGTAGTGCTAGTCAGTAAAGCAAATGTCATCCCGGTGTTGAGCCCTTTTCTCTGATAGTCAGACTAAATAGCTTTCATGGAGTTTCTTAATAATTAAAATTTCCTTTGGTTCATTTTGCCTCCACTTAGATTTAAAAGCTTTGGGAAATGTTTCTAGTTAGTACACTTTCCATGCATTTAGCTGACTCATCTGCTTGCAAACAATGAATCTCAATGGCATTGAAAAATTAAAGAAATTCCTAACAGGATTGAATAGTAAGACAAAGAAAACAACCACAACCCACATCCCTGGTGAATATACTCTCATTTCCTTTGATCTAATATTAGTTTGGGCCTAAATTCCCTCAAAAATTCTCTATTCCAATAGGGGAAGTTTAGGCGATATCTCTGTCACTGGAAAGAAAGGTTGGAAATGTCAATGATGACAGTCAGCATGTCTATTTGGATCACTAAATATTCTTCTCTGGGCAGTTCTCCCTAGTCTCTTGCTGAGGAGTAAGTTTTATGTCTTTATTCCCCTTATAATCCTGTTCCCAACTTTCTAGACTTCACAACTGTGTTTGCTCTGTTGCTGCCTCATTATGGAACTTCCCTCAGCACCTGGGGCCTCCTTGTCCCAGAATAGATTTTCACTCATGCTATCTTCTTACCTGAAATATCTTGCTATTCATCCTTTGGTCAGGTGAACTCATATTAGAACCTCTTTTTGTGTGTGTGGAAGGCCCCAAGGCAACCTTTCATTTTCCTCACAGCTCTTTCTGCTCTTCAAAGAATCATGCCCCTGCTCCAAATACCTTTATTGACACCCTCCACTGACTTTTCAGCTGCCTTTTGTGTGTTATCTTTCCCCATTAACAATAGTGAGTAGATCCTGAGAGGGGGAAGAAGGAATGGAATTAACTGACCCTTCACCTATAAGTGTAGTTATTCATCCTTCAAAACCTAGTTTCAGTTCAGCTAAAAATCATATCGTTTGTGAGCTGGAAGGACCTAAAGGATAACATTTGTCCACCCCCTCAGATGAAGAAAGTTGAACTAAGATAAGATGTGTGAAATGATATGACTAAGGTTGAAGGGACAATATGTGACTTAAGTCAGGACTGGAAATATGGTCTTTTGATTTCTAGCTAGGTGACAGCTGAGCATCATGTGATGTGCTCTTTCAATGAAAAATATGGGGTTTTGGAACTTAACTTTGAAAACAATAGGTAGCAAGTAAGAACATGAATTTACACTATAAACTTCTAAACCCTAATTTTAAGCTGATACAGAAATTATCCAAGTTTATATATGCCTATAAATAGGATAGCAAGATGTCATCTCTTGGGTGGTGAGGGTGGGGATTCCAGGATGCTGATTCAGTCTAGTTAGGCCCTAGGGGAAAAAAAGGGGGGCGCAGATTGATGGGATTGTACATTAAGAAGGAAGGAAGCAATTCAATGTGATCAGTGACTCATTGTTTGGTGCCTGAGCCATTGATCATTTCAAACCAAGCTTCACCCAAAAAGGGCAACTGTTCACTTTAAAAAATGCTTCTGTCTCCCACCTACCCCACCCCCATGACACACAGAACCTTGCCTCTTGTTACAACTCTCCCCACCCTCCATACCTTTTTATCAAAGCAAATATACTCATTATTCCCCATGAATTTAACCTGCTTCTGAATCTGAGCTGTCTCATAGGCCATCCCTTCCTTATGAATTTTTCTGTTTCCTTTCCTTCCCCAATACATGCATCCATACATGCATACATACATACATGCATACATGCATGCATGCATGCATACATATATATGTCCTTGACTAATCCTACCTGGCTCTGCTCATACCAATCCTTCCAGGACACCTTTAGCACTCCTACATAGTGATGCATACAGCCATAATGAATGCTATATGTTTTCATGTATGTGTAGTTGTGTTCTCATTTCTATTCATTTAGGTGAACATCCATATTTCATGAATAACATTTCAGTCATTTGTGCCTAATTAGCACTTCTTGTCCTGCTCTTCTCATTAAAATAGACACTGTGACTGTCCAGGTCTTTTTCACCTCATGAAGCTTTATTTCCCAAAGTGGCTGTGTACTCTTATTTCTTCCCATAGCTACCTTTTGACTGTTTACTTCCTCAGGTTTTCTTTTCATCTTGCTTTTCCTTAGATTCAGGTAAATATTTTTAGACCTTTTTTCCATGCCAATTTAAAACTTGATTTTGGAGATTGTCTATGTAAATTCATGTTAATATGATTTTTAGTTGCTGGCTGTATCTCTGCTTCAAATTCTCTCTGGGATTCTTCCAGAAGAAGAAGTAGAAGAAGATGAAAATGGAGGAACTTGTTTTATTAATCTTCCTAATCCATCACTAACCCCATAGCATAATTCATTTTTCTTTCTTTACAATATAGATCTATTCACCTTTCTCCTTAGGGATTCTCCTTGCCCCTAAACACACTCCAGCTCTTCTCAGATGCTCCCTAGTCACTGTGGTAAAACTACACACACACACACACACACACACACACACACACACACACGTATATATACATAAACACATATGTGTGTATAACATCATAGTTCTACTGGGAAGGGCCTGAGCCCCCAGCTATTCTTACCCCTCACTCTTTTTCCTTTTTTACAAATGAGGAAACTGAATATATACACACATACATATACCACTGTCCTTGTGCATGACATATGATAACACAAAGAGCAACAAATTGGGCTTTTATTTTATAAAGAGCTTTATCAGCAAGTCAGAGAAAGGACAAATGGTAATATGCATGACTACGGGTCACACTTCATGAACAACAATGCAAAAGAAAAAGCATCTTTGGTCATAATCAGCGATTTATTCATCAACACATAGTAGACCCAAATACTATTTCAATATGTTTTTTTCTCCTCTTTTCAGTTAGACTAAATTTCATCAATAGAGCTGTTTTTTTTTTTAATTGAAATACTCTTTGTGCCCAGTATGGTATTACCAATCAAAGAAAATTGATGCTGAAGTCAGAAGATCTGAATTCAAACCCCATGCTAATATACGTTCATGTGTGATTTTAGGCAAGTCATTTAACCCCACAAGCCTCAGTTTCCTCTGTAAAAAAAATGAGGTATAAGACTAGCTTGGTACTCAGGTATTTTCCAGTGGAAAAACTATCATGCTATTCTTGTTCCCTTCTAACTTTAAGAAATGAAAGTAATCTAGGACAGAGTATTCAGTTTATCAGTGGTATTCAGAAACACTATATCAGATGACTCACAAGATTATTTTTTTTAAGTTATTTCAATAGTATTAAAGCTAAGCCCTTAAGTTTCCCTAAGTCTTTTGTGCCATTGCAGAACAAGTCCTCTTTTCCACAAGTAATTAAACTAGAATAGATATAGCTCTATTGATTCAAGAATTTTCTTTTCAAGTTCTTTTTCTCATCATTTACTGGATATTAAAGGCATACCAACTAGCAACAAAAGTAGTGGGCCACCCATCTTCTGTAATTTAATGGGAGCCAGAAAGATTGCCCTGTAATATCAGTGACAATCCCTGAAATTCTCATAATTATCATAATTCCTATGGGTTAAGGCATTTTCCCTTTAGATGGTCCCTTTAAAAATGTAAGAATGTTACCTGGAAGGAATAGAGATGATATAGTACAGAAAAAGTACTGGATTTAGTTAGAGGACCAGACACCTCTGATACCTACAAACCTCCATAGCCTAAGAGTGTAGCTACTTATCCTTTGAAACCTAGTTTCAGTCAGCTAAAAATCATATCCTTTGTGAGTTGGAAGGGACCTAAAGGATAACATTTGTCTACCCCCTCAGGTAAAGAAAGTTGAACTAGGATTGATGGGGGAAAGGTGATAAGGATAGAGAAGGGTAATAGGTTCTGCCAGGGACCCTGATCACAATCAATGACCAGAAACACTGCAATTCTGTCTGGAAAGAATTCACCAGGCTCAAGCAAACTTGGAAGCCAAGATTGTAAAAGTTTATTGTTAAGCTGCACAGCACAGCAGGCAAGGATTCTTAGGGAACCTGCAAACTTAAAGAAAACATAGGCATAGTTTTAAGGAGTCAAGACAGTAAATCAGGTGTCAATTATGCTAACCAGGTGAGTAAGGGTAGGATCAGGGAGGAGTTAAGGAGTGGTCAGTGCTTAAAGGAACATACACTTTTAATATCAACTGCGCAGGCGTATTGCCCATAATTCACTGGGAAATAGCCCAAGGGTGGGGGGGGGGCTACCTGGAGGTGTGGTTTTAGGCCTGACACGTCACTAAAGTCTACCCTTGGTCATGGCCACTGAGAAGTGTCCAGTCTGCCACCCATCAATGTCAAGCTTGACAAGATGGATGTTGGGAACCAAGGCCATCGGAGACACAGTATGGGTATAATTGGCTAAGGAGTTACCCTATAGATAGGGTACTGAAGAATTCAGGGTACAGCTGGCCACTCTAACTAAGGGAGATAACATTTGCCTAAGCTAAAATGTTTATAGATAGTTTAGTGAAGGATTCATAGGTAGCTTATTGTTTCAAGCAGAGATAAACAGTTCATGAGTTGTTGCTGGCCAGAGTGCTGGCAGGGGGAAAGGGCAGAGTTAATGCTCTGAGACTGGGGAGGGGGAAGTGTGATTTTACAGACTGCTTTTACAAATTGATTTTACAGACATAGATCACAAAGCACCCTATTTACAAACTGATGTTACAGATTGATATTACAGACTGATGTTACAAACATATATACATCCCAAGCACCCCATCAGGATGAGTGAAATGATATGACTAACGTTGAAAAGATAATAGTTGACTGGAAACATGGTCATTTTGACTATGGTTAAGTCACTAAACTTCTCTAGGACTCAGTTTCTCTTTGGAAAATTAGGTGGTTAGACAAATATGAGGTCATGACCCACAACTTAAGAAGGGCTGAAGGGGTCACAAGTGGAAAAAAAAAAAGTTTAAGAAGCCTGTGCTAATTGGCCTCTGAGGTCCTGTCCAGCTCTTCATCTGTGATTTTAGAATCTTATTAGTAACAAGCCTGTGTCAATGGAATAATGAAAGAGGGGAGTGGGTCAGGAAAAGGTACTGGGGATGCTAAAGACAACTTTTACCTACTTGGCATTTTTCTTTTTTGAGCCAACCCTACTTGATGCACCATTTTTGTTGGCTTAGTCAAAATAAAGCTTTTCCCATAAATATTGCTTTAAAAATGATTTAGAATTTTGTTTGATTTTCACAAGTGAAATGTAAAGCATATTGAGGGCAAGAGATTGGGTCATTTTTATCTCTGCATTCCCAGAATCTGGCACTCTGTCTCTATGTCAGAGGAAAAGAGAGAGACAGAGACAGACAGAGAAACAGAGACAGAAAGAGACAGAGACACAGAGAGACAGACACAGAGAATGAGAGATAAGAGACAGAGAAAGGGAGAGAGAAAAAAGAGCTGGAAAGCATGTGGGGGTGGCAATATGAATGTCCCAGTCTTGTTTCTATGTCACTATTTGGAAGGCTATTCAAGGAGTAAGATGTATGATTGGTAAGCTCAGTGATCATCCTGGGCTCCTAGGAAGTAATTTAGAAGGTAGAGCTCCAGGATATGCCTTCAAATGTGGGCGAAGGTGCTATGGTTGACGGCTACATAGCTGCTGCTTTCAGTCTTATCTGATCATTGTGCTGCTTAGGCTCGGCATAATGGAGCAGAGGATTATTATCCTAGAGGAATTTTATTTGGAACTAATTCAAATCCTCTGAGTCCTGTTTTTGCATAGTTACATAAGTGAAACAGGTCCCCAGATAATTCTCACAGGATGCAAACTGGGTAAATTGCTATATTAAACCCCCACATTAATTTTCCCACAGGATAGGATGTACATTACTGATAGGAGTAGAATAGAGAATATTCTGTATACTGGACTGTAATGAGGACTTTAAATCTTTAAATGCATTGATCTATATGTTACAAAAGTGGAATCATTCATGGTCAGATGCTAAACCAGTGATATAGGTTGGGTAATGCCAATTACCACATATGAGAGTCATACTCAAAAAATTAGATTAAAGATTAGAATTTCTTGGGAAAACAACAGCTTCTAAGTTGATCATTTCCTGAATATTATCCATATCATTTGGACAGGGGGAGGAGAATGGGTTAGGACTTAGAAACATCTGAGTTCAAATCCAACCTCAAATACTTATTAACTGTTATCTGGGCAATTCACTTAACCTTTGTGCATAGAAATTTACTTACTTGGAAAATAAGGGAGTTGGATGAAATGAACTCTAAATTCTTTTCCAGCTCTATATCTATGGTCCTATGATTAGTAAGAGAACTGAGTAGCTATTTGGGGTGGATGGAAAGGTTAGAAAGCCTAGGAGATGGAAAAAAGGCAGTAAATTATAAAGATTGGTAATACATAGGTGAGGGTTCTAAGAGCCTTGATGGATATCAGCAACAAAAAGGCACTCCATATCAGTGGAATCTTTAAGGCCAAATGTATGCTTTTCCTAATTTATATCTTATTAGGCCAAGGCATATTATTAGTCCTTCAGTAAAAAAAAATACTTTAAATTAGTGTTCTTTTCACCATGCCAAGATTTGTACTAAGGTGCATCTGTGTGATACAGTCCCACTAACACCTCAAACTCTACCTATCTAAATTAAACACCATCTTTCTCAAAAAGAAGAAAAAATCACCTCCATATATATATATATATATATATATATATAATATGTATAGTTTGATCTCACATCTTGCAAGAGCTCTTTCCCACTTGTATCATGGAGGTAATGTTAGGTGTACTGAAGGGGAAAATAGACAGCTCTAGATTCTTTTCCCACCCTTCTCCAAAGTAGATTTTTATTCCTTCACAGCGGGGAAGCAGCAGCTAGGGGTCAGACAGTTGGCCACTTGGCTTTCTTCAGAAAAAAAGGGGTTATCAGGCTAGAATTATACTCATCTGCTCCCTTAAATACAACAAAACAACATAGTGGGTCAATGTATGGGCAGTCTTCTTCCCACCAAAGGATCCCAACTCTAGAATTATATGGACAGAATTCAGCCCTAGGTGGTGTCTTGTCTCAAAACAGGAGGAATAGATTCTTTTTTCATTCTCTGGTTCATTATGGTCCCACCCATTAGAACTCTGGGGATGGTCATCAAAATAAAACTGAACAATGACTGTGCTTAGGATTTCCCTGTAAGGGATTAACAGTTTTCTTTCTAGAAAGTTACTCAGTGTACAAAGTAGCAGCTATAGTAGCACAGGTATGTATCCCCACCAGAAAAGAAATGATGAAAATAAGCCAAAAGACTTGTAAATGCCCATTAACTCATACCTAAAACATGATACAGTAATCTTTAACAGCTAATATAGTCCTTAAAGTTTGATGCATACAGCATAAAAAAGAAAAGAGGCATTCCACTTGTACCTTGGTACTTTCTGAGCAACTTACTCAAGGTTCATATCATCAGGCAAGCCAGGGCATACTTTTAGTTCATGATCCTGATCGTGGATATTTTCTCCTCTAAGAAGTGGTCTCACAGGTCACCTCCCGGTAAGCAGGAGCACACAGATCCAAGATCCCTAACTCTTCAGTTCATGAGAATTGCTACCAAGCATTCACTTTAGAATATCCAGTCATCTATGGTCAAGGGGGGGATCAAGAACCAGAAGAGAAAAGAGGCTCCTAAGGTATTGATATACAATCTTAGATTCACCTAGACAAGCAAATGTCCCAAATGCTATGTGTAAGGATATCCACTCTACCTCTGTACCTTCTGGGTTCCTCACCCCACCAGAGGAATTTGAGGAAGATTTCAGAGTTCCTACACGCTCAAAAGAGGGGAAGATAAAAGTGATTGCAGAAGTCAGCTTTCCTTTTAAAATCGGCTCTTTTTGCTTAGTTGCCCGTTCTCTTTGATCTATCTCCTACCATTATCAAGGGGACCAAGGGACTAATAAAGGGACTACTTTATTATATCAAGTGTAGGTTTATAGATCCAATGAAGAGTTTTTGTGCCGTCTCACAGGTAAAGACCTTCAGGGCTGAGAAAAAACATGTTTCTTTGGAAGAGGCTCAGAGTATAGGAGATGAGGAGAGCTCTTCCTATTTTCTATTAAAACAAGTTGAAATGAATTAAGTCACATATCTGCCAATAAATAACTAAGCAAATTTAAGTCAGCAACTGTCCCACTGGGCTTTATTTTTCTGATCTGTAAAATGAAGATGTTGTGATTAGCTACAAAGATGAAAGTATCATAGAAATAGAATGATGACTTAGAATATATAAAGCCTAAGCCAGGGTTGGGGAACCTGTGGCCTTGAAGCTACACGTGACCCGTCAGGTCCTTGAGTGTGGTCTTTTGAACGAGTCCAAGTTTTACAGAACAAGTTGTTTTATTAAAGTTATTTGTTCTGTTAAGTTTGGATTCAGTCAAAGGGCTGCACTTGAGGACCTAGAGGGCCAGATGTGGTCTTCAGGCCACAGGTTCCCCATTCCTAGCATAATTCATATAAGAACAACAATTTCTTGTAAAAAACAAACAAACACCTTAACCAATGTTTATCTAGCTTCTACTTGAACAGATCCTCACATTATCAACTCCAACGCTCCTGAGGTACCCCACTTTAGCTTTGGAAAACTCTAATTGAGAAGGAGTCTTTCCTTTTGTCAATCTAAAATTTGCCCAACCATAGCCTCCCCTGATTATTTATAGATTTTCTTCTGGGAACAAGAAAATAAAATGAAATCCTTTCACATATTTAAAAAAAAATTAAAGCAGTAATATTTAATGAACTTTTTTTCTTCTCTAGGTTAAGCATGATCAATTTGTTCCACTGATCTTCATATGACATAGTATCTAATTCTCTTATCATTCTTGTCACAGCCCCCACTTTCAGCACATTCCAGTTTGTCATTGTTGCTTCTAAAAGATTGTACCCAGAAGTGAACTATATTTAAATTGTCCTCTAGGGCAGAGTTCAATGGAATTACAATCTCATTTATTCTAGACAATGTACTTCTCTTAATTCAAGCGAAGCTTGAAGATAAATACGTGTTTATACACATACATACAAAAACACAAATACATACTATACACATGCACACACACATACACACATGTATATATATATATATATATTATACATATTTGCATACATCTATGTACCTGCCATATTATAACAAACATATTGCAGTCCATTAAAGACTCCAGGTCAATTTCACATGAGCTGCTGCCTAGATATGCCTTCTTTATCTCATTCCATATACTTTGGGCAGTGCTACTATACTTTCCTTGATTTACCTCTTGTTCCCAATTTAGGTTAACCCCCTTCTTTCATTGTTAACCACAGGTCATTCTGAATTTGAGCATTGTTGGCATTAATCTTACTGCTATGCCACTCTTGTATTTGTTCTGCTACCCATTCCAGCTTTCATTGCTTTGTAATATATTTTAAAACTTCTGGCTTATTGATAACTTCCTTCAGTCTCTTTAGGTAGCTCCCTTTTTATTTCCTTATGTCAATAAGCATTTATTAATCACTTATTATGTGCCAGACCCTGTGATAAATTCTGGAAATACAAATACATGATGAAAGACCGTTCCCATCCTCAAATAGTGTACATATTAATGGGGGAAGGCAATGCATAAAAGGGAGGTGAAAGTAGAGGGGAGAAGCAGGGAAAGGAGATGACGAAGCCTGGCTCAGGCACATTTTAAAGAGAATCTGAAAGAATCAGGAAGACAACCTAGAGAGGATTGAAGAAAAGGATAATACAAGCCTCTGTTCTTAAAATGGAGAAACCAACTAATTGAAGGCAGTGGTCCACAAGGGCAGAAAATATTTCCAATGTGGGAAGTCCAGAGGTAGAGCGAGCTTCCACAATGAAGAGTTTTTTTGGGACAATGTAGAGAAAGACTAAAGAGTCATCAGTGCGATATAATTATTCATATAATGACATAAATTGTTAATACCAAATGTAACATGAGTGTTACTCCCTTAAATGATTATTGTAATTTCAGAATTTTAGTTGATTAGTTTGATTAGGTTGAGATGAATCACACCCTATGCAGGAATTTTGCCTTGTGGGTAGCCCAGCTGTAGCTGGATCTCAGCTTCTAGAGTCCTTGGCCCCTTCCATTGATATTCATGGCATGAAGGGCAAAAGAGTCAGAATGAGGTGACTTTCCTTGCCAGGATTGCTAAGGGTCACTGGGATTTTATGACCAGGACTTGCCACCTCATACTTCCTCTTCTCCCTCTCCTATGAAAGGGATAAGAAGTGTTTGCATGGGTCTTGGAGTTGGGAAATCCAATGGACATCCCTCAGGATTGCAGGATTAGTATCTTATTATCTCAAATAAAGGCACTTTATTCCTCATCTCATGGCTTTGTTTTATTTTGGAATTTGACAAGTGCAACCTGGAGATGAATTATTCTGGGGCAGAATCATTTGTTTATATATATATCCTCAAGATTGAATTGTTCTCTTTTAGCATCCTGCTTTTCTGATTATATGAAAAGGTAATCTGAGGTGATCTTCCTCACCTACCTAGTGTGAGGTATGTTTTAGCAATGGACTTCTGGAACCAATACTTTGGTCTCTAAAGAGTGAATGGTTAGAAGTTCTGATCAGTTAAGATCTAGGTTGGGAATATATTATATCTTTGAGGGAGGACTAGGGGGCAGCTTGAGGCTTGTATCACCCCTGTAAAAACATTGTTTTAGGTGCCTACTCTGTCTCTTTTGCAACTTAAGCACAAACAAAGCTTTGCAATTCTTTCGAAGTAGTTCAGGGAACACAGGTTGCGGTGATATTTCCAGTTGTTACCTCATGTCTTTGTGTTTATCAATCTTTAACTCCACTTATTTCTATGATGTGGGGCAGCCCTAAACTTTATAGGTTACAGCAATTTCAAGAACCAAAATAAAATTTTGTACCTACAAAAACAAAGCCAAAAAATTTCTTACCTCCATGAGTTTATACTCTATTGGGGTGGCAGTAGTATAACATTCACACATTTACATAGTTAAGTAAAGGTGAGAGGATACTAATAACCAAAAATGTTGAATCAGGATCAGAAGAGGGCTGTCACATTTTCTATTTTAACAGCAAAAAGCTTATTCAATTGACAAATTTATTAAACAGGTTTTTAAAAGTTATAACTTCATTGAAAGGGAGTTATACTTTTTTCTGGTGTATTCCTAAATGTTTGTAAAGCCTGATTTGGAAGTCCAAGTGCATAAAATATCCTTTGCATAAGGAAATACCCAGTTCAACCTGAAATATTTCCCAGATTCTATGTGGTACATGGCTAAGTTTAGGAAAGTACATAATTTAGATGAATAGATTGAATGAATACTAATCCTGTACCTTCTGAAATCTTAGTATGTTATTTTGAATACATCTAAGCATATTTTTTCTGAACATAGTTTCTTTTTTTTCCCCCTCAGGGTGTGAGTGAGAGACACTTTAAAATAGGAATTTTTCCCCTAACAGGAGTGAACTGCTGTTTCTTAACTCATTCAATCTACTTTTAGAACAAAGATCAACAGATGTATCATTGAAATTTCAGGAGAGAGAATTGCTGTGCCTTTACAAACAAGAAAAAAGAATTAAAACATTCATGTTTTGTTGTTGTCAACATCACATTATTCCAGAATGAATGAATAGTAAATATGCCTTCATTTGCATTTGGAACACATTTTCTCTATTTTTATATAGTTTTGTACCAAATGCAATTTCTTATTGGGCTTTAACTAATGTAATTCACATGTGTGTTATTTCCAAGCCCTTCATTACCATTTTGAAATTTTTTTAAAGGATAGGAGTCTTTAGATGGATGTTAAAGTACTCATTTAGGTTTAGGAGTATTATTTTAAAAAATAGCAAGTATATATCAGGAGACAAACTTCTTGTATTCACAGAAATCATAGAGAAAGACAGTACAAAGGGCATTTACTCAAGTAAACTGGAATTTAGATAGCTCTTTAAACTCTGTGAGGTCATTTATAACCATCTCATTCAAACCTTAGAACCACCCTGGGAGGCAGATGTTACAGATAATCATTATTCCTATTTTATTGATGAGAAAACTGAGGCTCAGAGGAGTTATAAAGATTTGTCTGATATAAAACAGATAATAAAACTCACTCATCATTTAAACCTATCTCTTCTTGACTACATATCCATCTCTTTAGCCACTCCACTGTGACCATTAACATACCAGACCTGAAGGAGATGGTCAATTCATGAGTGTCTTGGCAAAAGTTTCACCTCCATCATTAGTGTTCGTTACACTAAAACAGTGTGGCTTTCTTTAAACATATCCTATTCATGGCTATGAAATTTCAATAGAGCCCACAGGAGTGACACTATTTATCCAGCATGCACTGTCCAACATTAAAAAAAAAAAAGTCATATGTAACTAGTCTCTCAATCCAATAAATGCTGGAGGGCTTTGTTGCCTTATAAAATTGTGTGATTGCTGGCACAAATGTCGTGTTGGGGAAGAGCCGAGGGAATCTCTATTTGCAAGGCAGGGAACAGACCTCCATTTCATTGTACCATTTCCTTTGCCACCCTCTTGCTCTAAAGCATTGTAGCAAATAGAAGCCCTGAAAGCAAGCTGTAAAACTGGAGGGGCTCAGAACATCACTACCTTGGGCTTAGGTAACTACACAAATTATATTAGTGCAGGTTTTGAAGCACTGGAGCAGTCCCAGCTAACAGCTCATATGCATGAAACCAATGACTAAGTTTCAGATGTTGTTAGTCAAATTCCAATTTTACTCCAAGGACATAAGAAGTTAGAAAGGAGAAAGTTATCTTTATTGTACAATTATAACACATCATATTTCCCCACTCTTTCTTCAATAGCACATTTCACTAAACATATTAAATTGTAATATTCATCCTGGAAAAACTGCATTTTCTAATGATTGCCATGCTACAGCACCACTGACAGTCAGAGGTTCCAGATTCAAGCCTCAGATCAACCATTTGCTAGCTTTGTGACCTAAAGGCAAGTCACTTAAATTATCTGAAGCTTGGTTTTCTTACCTGTAGAATGGAAATAAGAGAACTCATTGCCTCCTTCTCTAAGTGGGATGAGGAAATTGTGTTTGTAAACTTTAAAATTGTCTAAATGTGAGTTGTTATCTGTTCCAGTCAAGCATCTATTGTTTTCAATAATCTAACAGCTTTTGTTGTTGCTGCTGACTGCATCCCAACATGCTCTGGGTTGCCCTGTTCTGATTAGTGAATACCTCTCCAGGACCACTGTTTCAGGAAGAGTCCAACCTCGACTTTTCACTTCACTCCCTTTATTCTCTAATCATCTTATTCAGAGCCACACCAAGGGCCTTATCAACTGTCCTTTGTCAACATCCCTCTAGTTCTGGCATTACAAAATATGATTAAATCAAATCTGCCATTGCTCTTGGATGAAGTGTTTCAAAGTACTTCCCTGTGGCCCCACTCAGGATCCCTGATACTTTGTGACCAATGAGACCTTCTCTGGACATTACTCTCCTATGCATAGTGTCTCCCATATTAAAATGCAAGCTCTTAAAATGTCAGGAATATCTTCATTTTTATATTTGTATCTACAGCTCTCAGTATAGTGCTTGGCATATAAAGAACCCTTAATAAATGCCTTTTCATTAATTCATTCACGCATTCTTCTTTTTCTTGTTTTTAATTTTCAATTTTTGTTATTTTTTCTAAAAAACATTTGGAAAGTAGTACATTATGCAGCTTATAAATAACATGTGCTGGGTCTATGTGCTAACATTTTTTTACATTAATGAAGATGTTCATTCAAATATGTTGGAAAACCATTGGCCTAGACCATTCCTGTGCTATGTGTCCTTGCTGGGAGCAGTGGTAGGAGACTTGCCCTGACTGTAGGCTTCCTTCCAAAGAAGCCACACTGTTATACTCATTGCTTCAGTGTTCTGCAGCAGAGATTGAGCACACCCCAAGCTATAGCAAGGTCTCTAAGCTGCCATGCATGACTGAACTATTTCTCCTCTGGCTGTGTTGGAGAGGCAAAGGGATTACTGGAGAGTGAATGCAGATGTAAATACTTAAGAAAATGTTACTTTGGTTACAATACAACTCTCTGTCCCCAAGTCTCATGGGGAATGTAGTCCAAGAAAAAAACAAACAAACTTGGAGTTTGGGTCTATTTGGACATTATCTTTGCACCAATAAATATTCTTTTTTTTTTTTTTATAAGCAATTGGGGTTAAGTAACTTGCTCAAGGTTACACGGCTAGTCATTATTTATGCGTGGGTGCTCATTTTCTGAGGCTGGATCTGATCTCGGGTCATCCAAACTCTGAGGCCGGCACTCTTACTCACTGCGCCACCTAGCCGCCCCTTTAGGGCAATTGGGGTTAAGTAACTTGCCCAAGGTTACACGGCTAGGTTTTTTTGTTCGTATGGATTAAGTGTCAGAGGCCAGCTCCGAACTCAGGGCCTTCTGATTCCAGGGCCGGCGCTCTAGCCACCTAGCCGCCCCACCAATAAATATTCTTAACAGACTCATTACAATAATGGAACATTACTAAGTTTCCTTTAGAGAAACTAATAATCAAATGTAGAATCCATATCATTGAATCCTATCTTCATTATCACTAAATAAAACCTGTGAGTAAGATTCTATGATTCTAAGTTGACTATGAGACATTTTTCATGTGTCAGCAAATTCATGGTCCAGGGTGATCCTGACTCTCAATTCAGTTCAGAATAATAAATAATCATGTCAAACTGAAATTACCCCTACATATAACATTCAACTTTTCTGTCATTGAAATGCCCTCTTTGGTCTGCCTCTAAGAAGACTGCTGGCAAGAGGAATCATCTTCCTCAGTGACAGCAAACAAGTTCCTCATCACTGACCCTACCATCTGTCCTCCCAGTTTGCACCTTCCATGATGTATCTGGACTTCTTGAAACAGGCTTTGTACTGGCCAAGGTCATTGTACACCAACCTTTACAGATGGGCTCAGTGTGAACATTGATATTGCAGCTGTGGCCAAACAAAGCTGGAAACAAGGACTATGAATGAATCAATGCCCTTTATCTAGTCATTATACAGAAATGCTGACATTAAATAAGAAAGTCTGATGACAACATAAAGAAAATCCAAGGAAGCTGCTTGACATTTAACCTTCATGGAATCACATTTCTTCTTTGAGAAATCAATACTTTAGGTATAGTAGAGTACTGTCTCTTGAGAGTTGAATCAAACAGAAAACTCAAATAATCAGACATTTATTTTTTTATTTTTGCATAATGACAAGATAATGACCTAGAAGTCATAACCAGCACAATGCTGAAATACTTTTTTCAAAAATCAAAGACTAAAACATCTAGTAACTACCAATGCACATTTCATATAGTTCTACTTCTTTGGAAATTTGTAATCCACATAAAGTCTACAAGCAAGACCTATAAAATAACATGACTTTCTTTTTAAACAAACCTCTAACCATTCAAATGAGTTTTTTCTTCACAGTTTTCACTTTGAAAGGCTATAGAGTAATTTCAACAAGGCTACTATTAATAAGGTATTTTTCTTTTTTTTAAATTTTTTAAATTAAAAAAAATTTACTAAACAAATGCTTTATTAACTTCTGGTTTACATCATTCATTTCCTCCAGATTTTGAGTTACAATTTTTTTCCCCGTTTTTCCCCAACCCACCATCCCAGAATAGCAGTCCCACAAGATATCGCTTCCTCCAATCTGTTCTCTCCTATATATTCTCCCATGCCCCCTTCGACTTTTCCATTAGAGCAAGGTGAATCTCTGTGCCCCAATGCCTGCACAATTTATCTCCCAATTACATGCAAAAGAATGTTAATAATAGTATTTATATATATTTGAAACATTTAACTATAAGACCTTGAATTTTAGATCCATTCCCTTCCTCTCCTGTTACCCATTCCCTCTGGGAAGATAAGTAATTCAGTATGTGTTGTACATGTATAGCTATGCAAAACATTACCATAGTAGATATATTGTACAAGGCAGCTTATAATTCCCTCCCACCCATCTCACCCCCCACCTGGTCCATTCCCTACTTGATCCTGTCCCTCTTCTATAGTGGGTACTTCCAACCTCCCCTCACCCCAAGGATGCCCTCCCATCCATCATCCCTCCTCTCATCCCCCTTCCCCCTATTCTGCTGTAGGTCGAGATATCCCATTTAGTATGTATGTCATTCTCTCCCTGAACCAAATTCAATGAGAATGTGGTTTTACCTTTTTGCCTTCCTATTCTCCCCCTCCCTTGCAACCACTTCCCCTTGCTTCTTCTACATGAGATAGTTTACCCTACTCTGTCTCTCCCCATCTCCTCTTGCCACTTTCCTCTCTCACCTCATAATTTCATCCCTTGAGTATTCTCCCTTCCCAACAAATTCAAACTATGCCTTCTATCCATATATAACTGTAACCATATACACACACATTCACATATGT
This sequence comes from Gymnobelideus leadbeateri, assembly GCA_011680675.1. NCBI lineage: Eukaryota > Metazoa > Chordata > Mammalia > Diprotodontia > Petauridae > Gymnobelideus > Gymnobelideus leadbeateri. The sequence continues at coordinate 105,027 of WOXC01010789.1, forward strand.
ATTCATATAACCACACCCCCTTCTTCCATTATTTTCATAGTGAGAAAGATATCATCAGTCACAGATATTGCTTTTCCATGTAAGAATGTAAATAGTTCAACTTTGATAAGTTCCTTTTGATTTCTTTTCCCTGATTACCTTCTCAGGCATCTCTTGCTTCTTGTGTCTGGATGTCAAAATTTCTATTCAACTCTGGTTTTTTCCTCAAGAATGCTTGAAAGTCCTCTATTCCACTGAATGACCATATTTTCCCCTGAAACAAGATATTCAGTTTTGCTGGGTAGGTGACCCTTGGGTTCATTCCCAGCTCTTTTGCCCTCTGGAATATCATATTCCATGCCCTTTGATCCCTCAGTGTAGAAGCTGCCAGGTCCTGTGCTGTTCTGATTGTGTTTCCACAATATTGAAATTGTTTCTTCCTGGCTGCTTGTAGTATTTTCTCTTTGATCTGGGGATTCTAGAACCTGGCTATAATATTCCTGGGAGTTTTCTTTTTGGGATCTTTTTCAGGAGGTGATCTGTGGATTCTTTCAACCTCTGTTTTGCCCTCTGGATCTAAAACATCAGGGCAATTTTCCTTGAGAATTTCTTGAAGGGTGATTTCTAGGTTCCTTCTTTGATCATGGCTTTCAGGTAGTCCAATAATTTTTATATTGTCTCTCCTGGACCTATTTTCCAGGTCAGTGGTTTTTCCCATGAGATATTTCACATTGCCTTCTATTCTTTCATTTGTTTGGATCTGCTTGACAGCATCTTGATTTCTCTTTTCAGGAGGTGATCTGTGGATTCTTTCAACCTCTATTTTGCCCTCTGGATCTAAAACATCAGGGCAGTTTTCCTTGAGAATTTCTTGAAGGGTGATTTCTAGGTTCTTTCCTTGATCATGGCTTTCAAGGTAGTCCAATAATTTTTAAATTGTCTCTCCTGGATCTATTTTCCAGGTCAGTGGTTTTTCTCATGAGATATTTCACATTGCCTTCTAATCTTTCGTTTGTTTGGATCTGCTTAACAGCATCTTGATTTCTCATAAAGTTACTAGCTTCCATTTGCTCCAGTCTAACTCTGAAGGTATGAATCTCCTCAGTGAACTTTTGAGATTCTTTTTCCATCTGGCAAATTCGACTTTTTAAGGCATTCTTCTCCTCAATGCCCTTTTGGGCCTCCTTTGCCATTTGAGCTAGTCTATTTTTTAAGGTGTTGTTTTTCCTCAGTCAGGCTGTTGACCCTCATTTCATACTTTTCCTGCATCCTTCTCATTTCTCTTTCTAATTTTTCCTCCACTTCTCTTATTTGATTTTTAAAGTCCTTCTTAAGGTCCTCTATGTCCTGCAACCCACTCATGTTTTCCCCTGGGGCTTTTGGAGCAGGACTTCTGACCTCACAGTCCTTTTCCCGCTCTATGCCCCCAAAATAGGAGTCTAGGGTTGCATTTTCTGTTTCCTTTGCCTTGGCATGTTGCCACTTAATTGCTTGACTTTTGGGCTTGTTGCCACACTATGGCTTTAAGGCCAGATAGAGGAATTTTCGTCCCGAACGTGTGGGGGCAACTTCCGTTTCTGGCAAGCTGTAAACCCACCCACAACTTCCACTCTAGATCACAATCCAGATCCAGGGAGGTTAAAGCAAGAGCGATTACCCCCCAAGACTGATCGCTGGATCTCCCCACGATTTGTAGGCTGGGAGCCGGAAATGCCTTTGAAAACTACACAGTGGCGTGTCTCCTCAGCAGCTTCTAGCCCCCAGGGGAGGGAGCTGACGCATTCCCCAAATACAGGTCCCAAAGTCCATAGGACACTAACCTCTACTTTGTCCTAGGCAAGTCTATGTTGATAATTCTGGCGTCTCCACAGTTCCTGGTGTTCTGGGGTTCCTCCAGCCGGCTGCTGGCCCTGCCGTCCTGGGGCTAAAACCTCGGCTCACGTGGACCTGGGCTCGGCTCCTGCGCTCTGCGCTGCCGGCTCCCAGACCACTGCGCTGGTCCTTCCTGCAGGGTGCTGGGCTGTCCTCAGCGGGAGGTTAGCTTCTCTGTGTCGTTCTGTGGGTGCTGGGGCTCCAGAAGATTTTCAGAGTCCTTTTTTACATAGTTTGTGGAGAATCTGGGGGCAGAGAGGCTTGGATGAGCTGTTTCTACTCCGCCATCTTGGCTCCGCCCCCATCTTGATTTCTCATAAAGTCATTAGCTTCCATTTGTTCCAGTCTAACTCTGAAGGAATGAATCTCCTTAGTGAGCTTTTGAGATTCTTTTTCCATCTGGCAAATTCGGCTTTTAAAGCATTCTTCTCCTCATTGTCCTTTTGGGCCTCCTTTGCCATTTGAGTTAGTCTATTTTTTAAGCTGTTGTTTTCCTCAGTCAGGCTGTTGACCCTCATTTCATACTTTTCCTGCATCCTTCTCATTTCTCTTCCCAATTTTTCCTCCACTTCTCTTATTTGGTTTTTAAAATCCTTCTTGAGGTCATCCATGGCCTGTAACCCACTTATATTTTCCTTTGGAGCTTTTGGAGCAGGATTTCTGATCTCACAGTACTCCTCCTGTTCTATGCTTCGATCCTCTTTGCCCCCAAAATAGGAGTCTAATGTTGCATTTTTCTGTTTAATTTGTTTCCTTTGCCTTGGCATGTTTCCACTTAATTACTTGACTTTTGGGCTTGTTGCCACAGTAGGACTCTGTCACCAGACAGGGGAGCTTCTGCCCCAAAGCTGGGGTCTTCACAACTTCTGTTTCTGGCAAGCTGGATACCCACCCCACGACCTCCACCCCAGACCACAATCCAGATCCAGGGAGGTTAAAATAAGAGCAATTACCCCCCAAGTCTGATTGCTGGATCTCCCTACATTTCGCAGGCCAGGAGCTGGAGCTGCCACTAAAAACTGCAAAATGGAGTGTCTCCTCAGTGGCTTCTAGCCCCTAGGGGAGGAAGCTGACACGTTCCCCAAATATTGGTCCCAAAGTCCATAGGGCACTCATCTCTCGCTTTGTCCTAGGCATGTCTGTGTTGATAATTTTGGAATTGCCACAACTGCTGGTGTTCTGGGATCCCTCCAGCCGGCTGCTGGCCTGGCCACCCTGGGCCTAAAACCTCGGCTCACAAGAACCTGGGCTCGGCTCTGCACTGGGCCGTCGGTTCCCAGAGCGCTGCTCTGGCCCTTCCTGCAGGGCCGCTGGGCTGTCTTCAGTGGGAGGTTAGCTTCTCTGTGTCGTTCTGTGGGTGCTGGGGCTCCAGAAGTTGTTCAGAGTCCCCTTTTACATGGTTTGGAGGTGATCTGGAGGGAGAGTGCCTTGGATGTGCAGTTTCTACTCCGCCATCTTGGCTCTGCCAATAAAGTGTTTTTCAATGTCACTAGCAAAAATATTATCTTTCCTCAGTTTCTTTAAGGAACACTATGTATTTTTGGAAGTTGACTCCCAGATATTTTATACATTTTGTAGTTATTTGAAAAGTGATTTCCCTGTATATAATTTATTCTTGTGTTTTGTATTTATTATATAGAATACTGCGATTTTTACCTTGTCCATTTACTGTTTTATTGATTTGATTTCCTGTTCTCTTTTTTAAATAATATCATTATGTAGTTATTTAATTTCATTAGTCTTTTTAAGGATCCTGCGCTTATTCATATTTCTCATTTCAATGTGTTCTTTGGGGTTTGTTTCCAATGTATCTATTTACCCTTTAATTTGCACAAAAAATATTATCTTGACATTTGGAGCCAGTCTATATTTGCAGAATGAAAAACTTTTGAGTATTGGAAAGGACCTCAATCTATAACCACTATTATGAGAACCCTCAGAATTAGTCACCTGACTTCTTTTTGAAGAATAGCATTGAAGATTAACCCATCAGCTTTTCCAAATGAATTTTTTCATTATTTTATCACATGCTGTAAAGTATCCCTTAGAAATTTAATTGATATAGCATTACACACACACACACACACAGTATTCCTCAGTTTTTTCTCTGGATGTAGATAGCATCTTTCTTCATATATCCTTTATAATTATTTTGGGTATTTACAATAGATAAAATAATATTCATTCAAAGTCATTCTTAAAATAATATATTGTTACTGCATACAATGTTCTCTTGGTTCTGCTCACTTTGCTCTTTATTATTTCATGCAAGTCTTTTCATGTTTTTCTAAAATAGCCTATGTCATTACTTCTTGTAGCACAGTAATGTTTCATCACATTAATATATCACAATTTGTTCAGGCATTCCCCAATTCCTTTAGGGAACATTTTGCAATTAAATTTATACAAATCTTTTTTTATGTTTTGGGAAGCTGACCCTTAGATATTTTATGCATTCTGTAGTTACTCAAAATGAGATGTTCCTTTCTATAATTGATTATTGTGTTTCATTATTATTATATAGAAATGTAATTGATTTTCAAGGGTTTATTTGGAGCCTGCCACTTTACTGAAGTGTCTCAATAAGTATCTTTGCTGATGTCTTGTGGCTTACCAAGTAAACTATGATATCATCAGCAAACAGGGGTAATTTTATCTCTACTTTACCTATCTTTATTCCTTATATTTCTTTCTCTTGTCTAATTGCTATTAGTAGGATTTCCAGAATTATATGATATAATAGTGGGGAGAATAAGCATCCTTTTTTCACTCCCTTATTTATTGGAATAGGTTCTAATATATTTCCACTGTTTATGATGGTTGCTTTTGGTTTTAGATGCTTTTTTATAACATTAAGAAAAGTACCGCCCCTCCCCCCTTCTTTGTAGGACTCAGCATAAAAGTGATGTCATTTTGTCAAAGGCTTTTTACGCATCTCTTGAGATGATCATGTCATTTTGGATGTTTTGACTTTTATTTTGATTAATCATGTTGAGTGTTTTTCTAATATTGAACCACCCTTATATCCCTGGCATAAATCCTACTTGATCATAATGAGTGCTTTCTTTAATAATTCACTATACTCTCTTTGGTAGTATTTTGTTTAATTTTTTGAGTTAATATTCATTAATGATATTGGTCTACGTTTTTATTTCTAGACTGTATCTTCTTTTGTTTTAGGTATTAGGAACATATTTGTCTCAAAAAAGTATTTTGGTAGAGTCTTTCTTTCTCAAGTTTTGAAAATAATTTGTGAAGTCGGATCCTAACTATTCTTTAAAAGTTTGATTGACTTCTATGAATCCATTAAATCCAAGAGCTTCTGTCCCCCCATAGGCAGTTCGTTTATACTTCTTTTTTTTAATCAAGATTAGTTTTTTAAAGTTCTCTAACCAGTCTTCTGATAGTTTAAGTATTTTCTATTTTTGATAGTATTTCTTTTGTGTCCTCAGTTTGGTTAGCATAAATTGTGCATGATATATACTGACTCTTCTTTTTATTTGTTTCGTTTTTCTGTGATTTTTACCTTGCTCAATTACGATTTTATTGATTTGATTTCCTGCTCCCTTCTTTTAAAAAAAAATAATATTAGCAGGGAGTTATTTAATTTTATTGGACTGTTCAAAGATCCCGCTTTTTTTTATTCATTATTTGAATGTTTTTGTTTCCAATATATCCATTCCCCCTCTAATTTTAGTATATTCATTTTCTGCTCATTTTAAATACTTCTATTTGTTGATTTTCTAATTTTAAAAAATGAATATTCTTAGAAGTGAACAAAACCACAAAGTGTAAGTTCTTCCCTCAGATTATTATGACTTTTTATTGTTGCTTTCCCTGCCTCTAGTTTCTCATTGCCCCAAAACTTTTGACATATCAATGCTAAAAAAAATTCCATTTCTGTGTCACTGTCAGTTCATATTTACATTCATTCAATGACTGCCCATTGTCCTCTGAATAAAGCATAGACTTACAATTCATTCTTTTCCTCTGCTGTGCCTTCCCATTTATAAAGCTTTGCAGAGGCCAAATGTTTAGAATAACTCCCTTCCCCATAGCTCAAACCTTTTCTTTTAAATTGTAGAGAAATGTTCACCTCATCTGGGAGCTTTCCTGATCAATTCTGCCTCATTTTGAATTTGTTAATTAATTCATAAATCCAAATCTGCCCTTCAGTCTTATGCTTATAATTATTGGATCACGTTTGTATGAATTTATTTGTTTACCCGGACCATATTTGTCATTTCACCTCCCAAGGGAGTTCTTAGTAAGGAACTAAGGCACCCTTGTTGTGAGAACAACATTTATTATCTTCATAAATATAGTAAGAATAATTTTGTTGATTTAATATAATCAACTCCATTTCAATTCTCCATTGTGCGATTGAGATGTTTGAATGAGTTGTTTTTCTATAAGTTGATTTCAATAAGATAAACAATTTCATAGTATGATATAGTAAATGTTTGTGTTCATAAACACATGTATTCATTAACAATGTATGTTCATAAACATGTGAATCCTCTGATAAGAGGGACCACCAATAAAAAATATTAAACAAATGTATCCATAATTTATAGCTCAGAGTATATTAAAATAGTTCAAGCAAGCAGGCCAAAAGATATAGTGGATGGGCAACAGGAGGTCAGTGGCAACATGGTGTGGGTACTACAAAGGTATCTAATTACATAGTTCCTTACTAAGAGATCCCTGGAGAGATGAAATAATACATATGTTCCACATAAATACCACCTCCCCCCCCACACACACAGTCACACACATATACACACACAATTTAATAATTACGTGCGTAAGACTGAAGTGCAGGTTTGGATTAAGGAATTTATTAATGAATTAAAAATGAAGCACAATGGAATTGAATCCTGTAAACTAAAAATAAACAAAATGAAACACAATTCATCAGTAAAGCTTCCTGGATGAGATTAACATTACCCTATAATTTAAATGAAATGTTTATGCCATAATTTATCAGTAATGTATGTAGTAAGCTACCAATCAAACTATGTTGTTAATGGTTTAGGAACATTCGTAGCTAAAAGTGTGAAAATCTTTCTAGAGGTCCCATCTACAACCTGTTCCTTGGACATAGCCAGGACTGGCTTCTGGATCCACACCTTAGAGTCTCAACAGCCTATACTATCATGACAGAGACTTACTTGCCATCTGACAACCTGGAGGGAGACATGCAGCTGAAGCCTATAAAAGAAAACTTTGTATGAAAGAAGTTTATTGAAACCTATAAGATTTAGATTATTGATTTGTTCTTAGAAGAGAATGCTGCTGCCACTCTGATTTTATTATTATTGCATGTGTTGAGAAATATGTCTAGTTATCATCTCTGTGGCACTGGTTACAGATGTAAAGGTTATATATGCATGTACCTTGCATTTCAACCTTCTCAGCAATTGATAATCCTAGAGAATTTCCTAATGCCACTGAGAAATCAAAAGATTTGCTCAACAATATCAACAGTATATATTGTTTGTATGTTTTACTCTCCTATTTTTATTCAGTCACATCTACACACCAATGTAGCAAAAAAAAAAAAAAACCTGTAAGTAGCACTTCCTCTGTGATTTAAAGCAAGTCACTTAAATTTCTGGGACCTGATTTTCCCTATCTATAGACTGTGGATAACAATATTGCCTTGGCTGTCTTATCTTACTAGGATTTTTTTTTTTATGTTTAGAAGAGGTTTCTTTGTGAATTGGGCACAAAATAGGTAGAAACTAACTTGGTTCTTGGTGTTGAGGAGATTAAGCTATGTCAGTGTATCTTAAAACAGTTCAAGTAGGCAGGCCAAAAGACAAGGAGAATGGATGGCAGGAGATCAGTGAAAGCATGGTGTGGGCACAAACAATTGTGAACATAGTGGAGAAAGAAAAATAACAAAAGCAACAGCAGGAGATGCAGAATTGTTCAAGGTTAAGCACAAATGTGTTTTCCTTTGGCCTTAGCCAGGGATATGGTGGCAGCCCTCAGCACCAAAATGAAATTGTGAAGAAGGACAGGGAGAATATAAGAATTAAAGCAGGTTGGAGTATATTTTAAAGGTCTGTATAATTTATCAATGTGATAATCTCTTTCCCCAATTCTATAGATTGCAAATTCTAATTTAGCTGACCAAACTATGGCCAAAAAAACCAAAACAATATCTTTTGGAAAAACCTAAAACCTATGAACCTTTACAAGTTTAGTGTAATGGCATACATACAGTTTATTAATGAGCCTGGGCTCATACTCAAAGTCTTTCCAACTTGGCAGAACCTGAACTCATGCTCTTATTGTATGATCATAAGGAACATAAAGCTACCTTTATATCATGAGAAGCATTAAAATGGGGGGGGGGTCCTTTAGTGGCAGAATATGGAGATGGAAGTTAAACAATGTTAAGGAGAAAGAGAAGAAAGATAGCAGATGTAGTTGACTTGCTCATTTCATCTCATTTAAGGGTTACAGAAAGGGAATGCTGAAGGAAAGGAGTCAAAAACTTGTACAGTTTAATAAGGGGAAGAGGACAGTGAGAAGACTCCATAAAACAGATTCTTATTGTAAGGATTGTCTCCATAAATATAGGAACATAACAATATGTTTCTCTTCTTGCTCTCTCCCCCCACTCTAAATACAGTACTAAAGCTAATGATTCTTTTGTTTATTTCTGTTGCTGTCATTGTTGTTGATGCTGACAACATACAGGAATGAAGCATCAAGGAGAGTGGAAAATAATGCCTTGCTTCCTTTGTTCAGATTTTATTCTCACCTAAATTTATTTTCATACTAAGCTAGATTTGATCATGGGCTTTGTATATCATATTGCACATAGATCTTATGTGGTTTCTTTGACAAAACTTCCCTGAAAAGTGTTTTGGAAAATTAGGATTCCCATGAGGAGTTAAACAAGAGGTCCAAAGAATTTCTAACCCTAAGTTAGATATTTGGGACAATGGGATACAAATCATCTCAAGACAAAGACAGTCAAAAGAAATGACTCAATTTTAGCCTTGGAACGCTGCCTAGATTTTGTTGAACTCCCTTAACTCAATATAGTGTCTCATGGCTTCAGTTATGTTATTATTTTTCAGAATGTCATCATTAGAGAAAAAGCTTTGAACCCTAGCAGGTAGGAACCAATAGGGCTAGAAGGTAGCCCTGAGAAGATGAAAACCAAAACCTGTAAGCAAAGAGAAGGTGGGCATCAGAACCCAGGAGAGACCTCTATGTAACAACTAGGACATTTTCTGGACATGATAGTACAACCAGGGGAGAGTAGAGAGAGAATTGTGATGGTACCACTAGAGTATATCAGCTACCCTATGGCATCACAGGTAGGAATTGTTCTCTCCTGGCTATATGAGTTCCCTATAGTAGTGTTCAATATATATGTCTTAGCCACATGAGTTCAGGATTTGTGCTTTTTTAAGAAAAGTTCCCTGATCATCTGTATACATTTATATGTGTGTTTTCCTTGTATGTTTCTCCATCTTCTCTATACGTGCGCCCAATTCACTAATGCTGAGGTAACCTTTGAAAATATATGTGTAATCTCCTTGTCTCTTTGTTTGCTATGTTACTTTATTAAATTACTTTTGTTTGAAATACTGAATACTCTGACAAGTTGATAAAGGGACACAGATTGCTGTTGGTTTATAAGCTATTTTTTTTTTTAGTTGTCCATGACCCAGAAGGTAGCTCAAACTTTTCTGGAGAGTCATAAATGAGAGTGGATACTCTGGGGGTCTACACAACAATCACGCGTACCTGCCCTACAAAATATTATGCAGTAGGTACCTTTTCTTTTTTTTTTTTCCAAATTCTATTGGCTTGAAGCCAAGGCAGTAAATCAATTCCATGGAAGAAGTTTTCTTGTGAGGTGCACTTCAGTGGAACAATTTGATTTATTTTGGACATTGTATCAGGAGAAAAGGTGACAGGATTGTTGGAAGAATTTTGTGTTATTGTACTCATTGTACTTAGCAGGTCAAGGACAAAGGCTATTCACTCCCTTCAGAAATAAAATGGAGGATTGAGCCAGATACCGTCACCCAGTTAAAAAAGATGTTGCAATTTATTAACAATTCTAGTGAGAGAAGATGACATATTTAGGATTTAAAGTGGGGAATAAAAATGTGAAACAGAGCTATTGCAAAGGAGCAGGGGAAAGCCACCTGTTTTTCACTTAGTGACAAAGAAGGTTTACAGCTGATACAGAAGACAGCCAAAGGCATACTCTGGAAATGACTCAGGAAATCATTTGATTATTATGTGCAGGGGAACAGGAACAATAGAGCTTGTGACATCTGACCACATACATGGAAAAAAGTCTCCTGGTACCATAATGAAATGAGAAGGCATTATTTCAGGAAAGAAGAATTCTTTGTTGGGGGAGGGAAGAAAAAACATACATATATATATATATATTTATTAGAAATACATATGTAAATATATACATATGCACATGCATACACATATACACATACACATGGGTATATTGTGTGTATATATATATATATATATATATATATATGTCTGTGTGTGTATGAGTGTGTGTGTGTGTGTGTGTGTGTGTGTGTGTGTGTGTATGAAGAAGTGCAACCAGGAAAGAATTGGAGGAAAGAAGATAGCAATGACAGATAAAGGGAGACAAAGAATAATATTTTTTTTTCTAGAAAACACTGCTAGAAATTTACAGAGAAGAATAGACAGTGTGTGAAAATTCACAGGAAAAAAATTAATAGAGGGAAAGAGCAATGCAAGTACAACTAACATACCTACTCTAGATGGAGTAATCAAGTCCCTAAAGAGGGAGGGATGTAGGAAAGAAATTTAATAAAGACCTCGAGATAAGAAAATAAAGAATTCAAAAGAGAAGGAAAGAAGAGGGTAGAAAAAAAACAGACTTAAACAAGTGAAGTTATTATACATGTGGAGAAAGAAGGGCTTCAGATGAAAACCTATGATAACAAATAGCCTAAGAATGCAGAAGGCCAGAAATGAAAGCCAATAATTTCTAAGAGGAGGGAAACAGGATACAATTTTATAGGATTATAGATTTAAAGGTGGCAGGAACATTAGAGGCCATCAAGCTCAATACCCCATTTTTCAGACAAAGAAGACTAAAGAACAAAGAGGTTAAGTGACTTGTCCAGAGTCACACAGTTAGTAACTGAAGTAGGATTAGAATTCATATATTCTTGACTCCCGGTCCAGGACACTATCTACTGTGTCACCTATCTCCTCATACAAAATACAAATCTGAGTGCAAAGAAATGAAGGTTGAGCCTCTTGACAATGGACAATTAGGGCAGGGATGATTGAGATATTTGATACAGGTAATATGGATATTTGAAACATATTGGAGAAGATCCTAGATAGTGACTGGAGATTAGAAAATATTAGATTTATGAATGAGTGTCACTGATATTTTTTGGAAAGTGTTGCTTTTTTTTTTTCTGAGGAAGTGGCATATTTCCTAGACACTGTGAAGATATTGATGTTTGGAGGATTTCTGTTTTTGATTTTTAAAACAGTCAAGAAACATAATTTCTGGGTAATTAATCATTTTATTAATAATGCTAACTAATTAATTAATAATTAACTAAAATAAAATTTTTAAAAATTTAAAAAAGGGAGACAATTTAAAATTTTAAATTAATTTGATAAATTTAATAACTAAATTAAAAATATCTAAATAATTAATAATACTAATTAATAATTAATACAAGAGGTCACTGAACCCTCAAATGCTAAAGACTATCAAGGGAGCAGACTCATGGCTTCTAAGCCTTTGGAAAGTGGGTATTCCAGAGAGTGACAATTAACTCTGATTGGCTAACAAGTAATGAGAGAGCATGAATATTACAATGAGGGACTGGACTTATCCCAATGAACTTTGTTTATGTCATTTACTTTTAATTACCTCTAGTCTTGGGGCAATCTAATCAAAGAATTTATCCCTGAACCAAAACTGAGTAGAAAACAAGGGACTTCCCTACCTTAGATTAAATTTCTGATAAGTTTGGATGTGGTATGACCAATATGGAGGAGACTTAATTCAATCCCATTATCAGTAATGTCCTCAAGCAACTGAACTTTGAAATGAGGTCTATAGAAAAAGGGAGAACTCTGGATCTCTCCAAATCATTGGTTATTAAAAGTAATTTCTCTCAGTTTGGGGAGGGAAAGATGATATTGTAGAATCGAAAGTTTCCAAGTAATTATCTATGAAGCTAAATATTTAGAACCAATCTCCAAGAATACACAAGAGAACCAGTGCCATGTAGTGGATAGAGAGGTTGTCTGAAAGGCAAAAAAAAAAAATGAATACAAATGTTGCCTTTGACAGGGCTACCTGGGACACCCTGGGTAAGCTGTTCAACATATCAGTCTCTAGTCAATCTCTAAGACTCTAGGCTGTAGAGATGGCACTGAGCTGCATTTGTAGAGAGAGTTTACTCCCTCAGAAGCTCAGTCTCCCAAGGAAATATCAGACCTAGTCTCTCTATTCTCTAATAACACAGAATTGGAACACTCTTACTTAGATCCTATTGCAAACAGTGTGGAATTCGTTTACAAAAAAGAAAAGTGACTCAATAAAATTGGCAGGTGTCATGTACAAGAAAGAATGAAGATTGTATTGTGGAATGTAAAAGATCCTGCCTTTTCCAATAATGTTTTGGTGATAGCAGAAAGTAATTTCTCAAAAGCCAGGACACTTGGCAGAGGTATCCGGAGGATGAGGAAATTCTTACTAGATGGGAAGGAATTTAGAAACAATGTGAAAAAAAGGAATGATTAAATGGAGATATCCTCTTCCCTTCTAAGACATCAGTCATAATACAATTAAAAGTCTAATATAAATAAATTTCTTAAAAGAAAGAAAACAAAGATTGTCCTGAGCAAAGCAGATAGTCCAAGTTATAGAAGAATTAAAGGGACAGTATAGATAGTAAAAATGGGAAGACTTTTAATAGAAATTTTAATCAATAAATATATATTTATTAAGTGCCTATTGTATACTAGGCATGGTGACAACCACTGATGATATAAGAAAAGGCATATGACAGTTCCTTCAAGCAGCTCACAATAAAAAGCAAGATGCAAAAGTTTATAAAAAGAGAATCAATACTGGAAAAGAACAAAGAAAATATTAGATAATAATAAAGGTAGCATATATATTAGAGCCAAAAATATTTTATTTTAGGGGCAGCTAGGTGGCACAGTGAATAGAGCACTGGCGCTGGAGTCAGGAGGACCTGAATTAAAATCTGACCTAAGACACTTAACACAAAAGCTAGTCATGTGACCTTGGGCAAATCACTTAACCCCAATTACCCTACCTCCCCCCCTCCAAACAAAAAAGCAAAAAAATATTTTTTTTTATTTTAGAGCATAAAATATATTTGTAAATAAGAATTAAAGAGGGCATAGTAGATAGAAGTGGGTTTAATAGATTATATTGCATATTAAATTAAAGGAGAAAACTGTAAAAATTAGATTTTTTATAAAATTATTTCAGCTACAAGAAAAAAATTAAAAAGAAGTGAAGGAATATATTTAATCATTGCATAGCAATGATAGGGTGAATGAACAGATGTTTTTATAGTATTCTTCAAATCAAGAAGTATACTCAAATTACTACTTAAAATCATACTGGTTCACATTTTCTAAGCACTTTGCTCTTTTCAAAGTATTTCCCACATCTTTTACCTGTTTCCACTTTAATGATGGATGGCACATTGGCAGCAAAGGGTTTAGAATGTGTTGATGTGGGGTGGCTAGATGGCACAGTGAATAGAGCACAGGCCCTGGAGTTAGGAGTACTTGAGTTCAAATCCAGCCTCAGACAAGTAACACTTACTAGCCTTGTGACCTTGGGCAAGGCACTTAACCCCAATTGTCCAGCTGTTCCCCCCTCCAAAAAAAAAAAAAAAAGCAAAAAAAAAAAAGCTGTTGATGTGTGAGGCAGTTGGTATTGTGGAAAAAATCTTGACTCTATAATTAGGGAACTTGAGTTTAGTTCCTGCCTCTGACACTTTCTACACCTTTTTTTTTTTTTGGAGGGGGTTAAGTGACTTGCCCAAGGTCACACTGCTAGTTTTGTGTTAAGTGTCTCAGGCTGGATTTGAACTCAGGTCCTCCTGACCCCAGGGCCCATGCTCTATTCACTCCTCCACCTAGCTACCCTTTGACACTTTCTACATCTGTATCTACCCTCCCTCAGCCTCAGTTTTCTCATTTAGAAAATAAACAGGTTGGACAGATGGCTTGAGAAATTCCTTCCAACTTTAGATCTATGACTAAATTCTCTTCTAAGAATGCCATAAATAAATTCTATAAATATTATTTTCACTCTTGTTTTTGTGATTACATATTGTGAATACTCTATCCAAGAAGAAAGTCTGATGAATATGGAAATGGTGAACACTGAACAATATATAAAAAATAAAATCCACTCTATCATAACAAACAAACAAAAACGTTTATGGGTAAGTGAACCATCACTAGATCAGTTGTCTATGAATAAGCAGATTGTCAACTAGGTTGATTGATGCCAAAATAAATATCAAATCAGAAGAAAGCACTAGAAAAACTTCGACCAAAATTATTTTTAAAAAGCTGTTGATGGAGGGGCCACTTCCATGGCCTGTCTCGGCTCTCTGTCCTACAACCTCGACTTTCTCGCCCCACTTCAGACACTGTGGCTTTCTCTGGCGGCCACAGTATGGGCCTGGGCCGGCTCTACTCAGGCCACGTAGCCACCAACCAGCCCACTACAGAAGGTGCTGCTGGAGGCCACCGCGCCTACATGTTGCTCTATGACCCCTACTGCCACAACATGGTTGCTGTTCTGGGTGAGACCATAGGGCACCAAGCTCTTTGGGCACTCATGGTTTGGTTAAGGAGGGACCCTGTGGGAACCCAGATCCTGCAGGAATGGCCTTGAATCCAGCTCTCTGCCCTGGACTTGAGCAAACTCCGGACCCTACCAGAGGGCTCCTTTGGTTGGGAGTATGACCACTTTCTTGATGTTAATAAGGCATCCCCAGATACATGAGCACCCACTGGATTTGTGGATGATGAGGAGCTTGCTTACGTGATCCAACATTACCCTAAGGTTCATGACCTTTCCACACCCTTTTGGAAATTCCCACCAATATGCTTGGAGAAGTTGTGGTTTAATAGTCCGAAGACATCCAAACAGGCCTGCCCATATGTGTCTTAGGAGCTGCCTTTCGACCCATCTGACTACTGCCAAGAAGCTGAAGGTGTTGGTATCAGAACTGATTTCCTGGGCAGTTCAGAATGGCTAAAACTCCTTATGAGTCCTTAACCTCTAGTAGGAACAACGGTGGGAGCAGCCCATAGGAGCTCTTCCGGGGGAACTAGGCATCACCCCCCCTGCTGTGTGACCAGGCTGTACTTAGTCCCCAAACTTCTGATCCAGCAGATTCTTGCTTACTCTGTGCCCTGGGTAATGGGCTGCCCTGCCTTTGTACTCTGTACCCAAGGATATCTAGTATCAGAGAAGAGGATGAAGAGATGACCTTAAAGGGATGTGCATGTATCCCCTTATCTCCCAACAGAGATATGAGAATAAAGGAATTTACTTGTTGCTTAGAAGAAATCTTCAGTAGGCTAGAAGCAATCCACTTCTGCCTCATAAGTGGGAACGAATGGGCTCAATACAGTGAATTCTATTGATTTATCAGGAATCTATGGCTACATAAATTTGTTCAATTTACTCTCCAGTCACTCTGCTCTCCACTGGAAGTACTCCTACTTCATCTTACTTCTCCCACTATTTCACCCTTTTCTCTCTTCTTCCCTCCAAGTTTAAGTTCTGTTTTGTTTTGGGTTTTTTTGGTGGTTTGAACAGAACACTAGGATGTGAGCTTTTTGGATCCAGAAGGGTAAGGAAGGATGTTGGTCCATAGTCAGAATAAAGCCCTCTTTTGTACCACCCTCCCACCCCAAAATAAAGCTATTGATGTTGAAAAGTGGGAAATTGATAAAGGCAAAGACATTAACTGTGATTGCCATAGAGATGTTTAAATAATACAAAATACATTTTTAAACAACCATAGAAACTACATCAGGCAGCAACTGACTCCTTGGAAAGCAGAAAGTCGTGATAGTCATTGGCAACAATGGAGGACAAGCTCTTGAAAGATTATGGGCAATATAGCCTCATATAACCTAAAAAAGCAGTGGGGGAATAAAAAAGTGAAGAAATCTTGGTATAAAAAACAATATATACCTGGAAAGAGTGCAATAAATAGAGGCAAAGTGGAACTCATTTGCTAACATTTTTAACATATTATATTACTATAAATCAACATCAGTGAAATTACTACATTTAAATTCTTAGCCCCTCAGTATCTCCTGTATTATATGAGTCAATGGAATTGACATTTAGGAAGATAATATCAGGAACTGAATGTGGACCTTTTCAAGTGACGGATAGGATTAGAGGTAAGAATTGGATCCCTGATTTCATTGTATAGAGAGATCACAGATGAGGAAACTCTTTACTAAGGCAGGTGTCTACCTTCTTTGCAACTCTTTGAAAGTTTCCTGGAACACAAAGAAGTTAAGTGATTTTTCCATGGTCAGGCAACCTATATGAATTAGAGTTTGAAACTGGTGAAAAATTCCTAGTTACTTGACTATTTCTCTTTCTACTATGAAACAATACCTCAAAGAAACAAAAATCTTAAGAAGACAATGTCAAAATCAGTGAAAAGTCTTTGTTCAAAATATTTCAGAAATAGCATCCCCAAAAATAGAAAAATTCTGGACAATTGACATAAAAGGCATTATCAGGGATGTATATGACTGAAACAGCATTTAGAATGTCAGGTAGGTGATATGGTGCATAGGGCATTGGATCTGCTACTTGGGAGAGGAGAGTTAAGCACGATCAATGTGGAATAGTATTATGATTTAATATTTTTATGTATGTTAAGATGGCAAAAGAGAAAAAAAAAACAGAGAGCAAACTTGACATTCCACATATCCACATGAAAGACCTGGGGTCAAAGAAGAAGAACACATTTTTTAATAATAAGGGGCAATCTAATATAATGGTGTAATAGAGATTGTGGCAGGGAATAGGATAAGGAAATAATTTTTTAAAAGTGAGTTATGCAAAGAATTTTAAAGCAAGATCTTTATTTTTAAAGTAGAAATTGATGAATTTGAGGATAAAATGGTGAAAAGATCTTTTTAAAAAGCTACAGAAAATGGAACTACAGAGATCATGCATAATGTTTTATGTAAACTGTTGCCAACCCCCTCACTCCTGCCCCCAGTGAGGATAGGATGATGAAACAGAAAAAAATAATATAGAGAAGCTATACAGAAACATAACAAAAATACTTTTGTAGGTAGTTTTTTAAAATTTGATTGAATGAATGGATTGGAGGGAGATGGCTGTGAGAGAGATGAGTTAATGACAGTAAAAGGAAGCTACCCAAAAGTTTTATTTTATTTTTATTTTTTTATGATTGTCAAATTATGTTGTTATTCCAGAGCAAAAATCTGACCTGGGAGGGATCTGGTTCCAATATAGGGTACAGAGTGAATTTTAAAAAGATAGCATGTTAATTAAGTCTGAGGACAAGAGCAATATAAGATTGTTATAATCAAATTACTTACGGATTAATGAGAAAGGTATTGAATTCTACCTGGTGATGGCTGTTCTTTAAAAAAAAAGTGCTCTTTGTTTAATTCATATTAATATTGCTTATATTCATTTGCTCTAATCATTTTATTTGGGAGGAAAACAAAAGGAACAATAAGTTATGCCTATAGCAAAAGCTCTACAGTTTGAACTATGGTTCATTACCAAAGCCATCAGATGACAGTGTAATCTAACTAATATATAGGCAAAGATGTAAGGAAGGAAAACAATCCCTCAAGGACTGAACTTGCAAGTCTAAAAATAATTTCACAGACTTCTTGTTTTATCATAATTGTCAACTTTCCATCTTACAAATTAATGTAGCATCTTTATAATATCCTATTTTTCCTACATTTATGGCTCAAATTTATGCTCTATTAATTTTAAACTGGAAGTTTTTTGGAATTATTTTTTATGCTTTCATAGAAATTACTGTAAAAAATAACAAATGGAGTCAAAGTTTATATAAGATTTTTTTAGAGTTAGGTTTTTAGAATCCAGCAGTAGAGTTATAAATATTATAAAGAATAAATTATTATTTTTGGAATAATAACTGTCTTATTAATGTCAGCTAAGTGATCTTTCAGCTCTCGTTTCTTTATATGACAGAAAAATGATAAACAGCTTAATCTGACTGGTGAATACATGGATTCAATGTGGACTCAACAGATAAAGCATATTTAGCAGTGTATATCAAAGTATTAGAGATTGCAACCCCATTTGGTTACAATCTGACACTTAATGGAATAATTTGGAACATGAAAAGACAGAAACCTTCTGGGAGCCAAAATGGGTGGCAAGTTCCCAGTTTACAGTTTACAGAGAATTCTGAACAATTTACCAACAGACATTTAAACAGAAGAATTATTGCTCCATTACCTGGAGAAAATCAGATAGATAGACAGAAAGACAGACAGACAGACAGATAGATAGATAGATAGATAGATAGATAGATAGATAGATAGATAGATAGAATAGAATACAGTTCCAATAGATAGCAGTGTTTTAAGCCATTAAGGCTCAGACTATATATGTACACAGATATATTCACAGATATCTATGCATTTAACACACTTTTATGTGCACACGTGCATATAATTGAGTCACTTATGACTGAGTCAGTCTTGTGTAGTGTAGTGTAGTGTGGTGTAGTATGGTGTAGTATAGTGTGGTGTAGTGTAGTGTAGTGTAGTGCAGTGTAGTGTAGTGTAGTGTAGTGCAGTGTAGTGTAGTGTAGTGTAGTGTAGTGTAGTGTAGTGTAGTGTAGTGTATGTAGTGTTAACCTTGAAGACAGGAAGACCTAAATTCAAGTACTGCTTTTGACACATCCTGGGTGTCAGTAACTATAGAATGAATGCTAAAGATCACACAGGGTGCAATCATCATTGCTACATGGGCTGATTGCCACTACCATCCTTTGCTCCCAGCTGCTAAATGATGCTAAAATAAGGTTTCATCTTTATAGCAGATGGTTTCAATGGGAAGTCAGTTTAAGTTTTCAGTCTATGTGAATGTAAAGATATGAGAGTTTATGCTTCACTACTCATGAAAAGATGCAAATAACTATCCCTTTGAAACTGATATACCTTACTCCCATCCCTATCATCAAATAAGAATTGATGGACTTGGTAAAGGTTGGTACATCTCATTTAACTTCCTTAAACCTCAGTTTCTTCAAATGTAAAATAATGGGGCTAGAT
Organism: Gymnobelideus leadbeateri; assembly: GCA_011680675.1. Lineage (NCBI taxonomy): Eukaryota > Metazoa > Chordata > Mammalia > Diprotodontia > Petauridae > Gymnobelideus > Gymnobelideus leadbeateri. The sequence goes on from WOXC01010789.1 coordinate 124,278, forward strand.
TAGAACAGAGGTGTCAAATGAGGCCAAGTAGTTAACGTAAAGAATGAACCAGATTAAAATGTAATTAGGACATATTTAATGAAATAAATAAAACTGCAATAGAACCAATATAATATTAATATTTTGTTTTCCTTTCTTTTTGGAGGGGAGAAGGCAAGGCAATTGGGATTAAGTGACTTACCCAAGGTCACACAGCTAGTTAAGTATCAAAAGTCTGAGGTCACGTTTGAACTCAGGTCCTTCTGACTTTAGTGCCAGTACTCTATTCATTGTGCTACCTAACTGCCCCAATATTTTGTTTTCTAAGTCAATACATAGCTTGCAGTGATCCTTAGGTATGCTTTAGTGGCCCCCAGTTTCTATTTGAGTTTGGTACTACTTGCTTAGATGACATTTTATTTACTTACCATTTCTATGGAAGGGGTTCTATGAGGGATTTAAGAGAAACAAATTTTTCACTTAGATATTCAAGATCAAAAGCAGGGTGAGAAATACCCCGTGAAGGAGGAGAAAATAGCATAATTAGTTATAATTCAAGCTCTTAGAACAAAATGGTATTGAAACACTGAGATCAGTAGAGGGAAGTGATAAACCTTATGGAACCTTTAAGTGGGCTGGGCAAGGGAAGGTTAAAATTAAAATAAAACAAAAAGTAAAGGTATTTGGAGTATGAGTCCTTTTCCTCTTTGATTTGTCTGGGACATAGACCTAGTATTGCTACCTCTATAAGAGTTTGCAAAGTTTAGTTAGTTTGGGAGTGTAAATTCAAATTACTATTCAGAATGACTGGACCACTTCATATTTCTACCAGCAATGCAAATAAATGCCTCTTTTTTTGAACATCCTCCCTCCCACATAAATCATTTTTTTGTCATTTTTGTCAGTCTGATAGATGTGAGATGGCATCTCAGAGCTGCTTTAATTTGAATTTCTCTAATAGTAATTTGGAAGACTTTTTAAAAAAATATGCCCATTGTTAGGATTTCTTTTGAAATTTGAAAACTGCCTCAGAGACTATTGACCCTGGTTCTAGCCCCACCCTCTCAGTCACTGTACAGGAAAGCAATCCCTATGTCTATATTTACAACTACCTCTGCAGATGCTATGGCATCTACCTTTTTAGTTCTTCTTATCATAGTCCCTAATACTTTCAAATATTTCAACAACAGAAATAGAAATGTCTTTAAATTATATGAAAGAAGATGTTTACAATTGCTTCGCCACTCCAAGGAACACAGGATCTTTCCTTCTGACTTGCAGCTAAAATGTTCATATGCATTGTTTCTTCCTTTCAAAAAGTGAGCTCCTACAGAACAAGGACCATCTTTCTTTTTCATTTTACTGAATAAATAAATACTGAATAAATGTTACATTCATCCATTCATTTGTCTTAGATGGCTTTGCAATATTCCCGGGCATTGTGAAACCAGCACAATTTAGAGCATACCCTTTGCTGGTTAGTGAAGCATTGGTTCCACATACAAAATATGGTCATTATTGTTGTTTTGTGTATAAGACAATCTGAGTATTAAAATATGACTCTACAGATAATTTACCCTACATATCTAACTTGAAAGATTATATTAGCAATAACCAGTCATGACTTCAGAGGACTAATAGTTAAGTATACCTACCACATTTCAGGAGTGAGGTCTTGTACCACAGATGTGGAATGAAGCGTATATTTTCCAGACATGCCCAATATGTTTATGGTTCAGTGCTTTTCCTTGTCTCCCTTTTTTTTTCTTTTCTTCTTTCTCTTGGTTCCTTTCTAAGTCAGTATCTATTGTGAAGTTGAGTGTATAAGGGGAATGAAAGCAATTTAACAAAGAGAGAGGCAGAAAGGGATGGAGGGAGGGAGGGAAGGAGAGAGAGAGAGAGAGAGAGAGAGAGAGAGAGAGAGAGAGAGAGAGAGAGAAAGAGAAGAGAGGGAAAGAGAAGAGTAGACAGAAGGGGGAGAGAGAAAGAGAGACAGAGAGAGAGAGACAGATAGAGAGAGACAGAGAGACAGAGTGAGAAGACCAAGAGATAAAGGCAGAGAGTTTAATATTGTTTGATCAACTTTTCATCTTCTCTATGGTGCAAAGTTCTTGACATGACTCTGCAATTGTTGAGCATGACATGCTTTACAATTTTAGTCTTTAGATAAGAAGTGGATTTGCAAAGTGTAGTCCTGGTACTCCTGAGATCCCTGAGACTTTTCATGGAAGTCTTTAAGGTCAAAAATATTTTCATAAAAATACTGACATATTCTAATATGGTAACTATCAATAGATATGTTCCATATAAAGAAAAGATTTGGGGGGAGTACTTAATGATTTTAAGAGTGTAAAGGTATTCTGAAACCAGTATGTTTGAGAACTGCTCCCTTACATGAATATTCTTCTTGTGATGTGCTCAACAAATAGTCACCCTAACCCTGATTTTTGTGAGCTAACTTACTATGCTTGTCATTCAAACCAATATACATTTCTTAAATATTGGCTATATTCAGAACACTGTGCTAGGAGCATAATAGAAATTTCATTTTACTTTCAAAGATTCACAGGCACCATATCTATTTTCACCAGCAAAATATCAAAATTTGGGTGCAGAATCTTTCCAGCGTTTGGACAGCAAAGAAGTTGCCATTCTTTTCAGGAATGCAATAATTTTATTTTTATACTTGGCCTCATTATTTTATTAGTCATTGTCTGCAATTTGGGGTGACAAATGAAGAGTAGCCTTCACAGTTCTTGGCAGAACCTTCTCAGCACATCTTGGGTTTGGCCCTTGGAGAAGCTCGTACTTAGAAACTGTTGGATGTAATTAATTGTGCACAGGTTTTGGTTCCCTGTTTCTCAGGAGCACAGTGATTTCTTTGGCTCTGAAACAGGATTGAAAGAAGCTGGAGATGAACATAATCCTTATCATTCTTTTAGAAATTACATCACATTTTCAGGGTAGAGATGACTTTCTCTGCTCTAACATAGTGAATTTAGGTATAAAAATGTCATTCCTTTATTATAACTTACATTTATAGAGCACTTTCCATCCTAAACTTCTAAATCTCCTCTCCCCTTCCCTGAATCAATCCTTTTTGATTAATGGTTTAATTTCAGTTTATGATATTACTATCACTGTATTCTCCAAGTTGGTTTAAGGCCAAAAAGCTCTAAGTGTCCATCATTAGATAGATATTCATTAGATAGATATAAATATCTCCAAGAAAAATGATGCAGCAAACATTTTCTAATCTTTTAAAAAATATACAGTCTGTGAATTATATTTGAATTTCCAAATGACTACCTTATTCCCCTTTAAGAGTTTTCTAAGTTTATTAATCAGACTTTGGATAAGGTACTTGTATGGTTTTGGGGTGCCTATAAAATTAGAATTGTGAGAATACTTCATCTAATGGAATCCACATCAATTGAGAGAGATCAAAAATGTCAACCTATTAAAAAGTAGAACTATCAGTCTCTAAAGATTCCATGAAATTCATGGTATTGAAATGCTTCCTCACTTTTGAAAGCAATTATATTATTCTTTATAGTTTTTTGTTGGAAATTTCTTTAAAATCCTTTTGATTTTGAGAGAAGCCTGTTTGTTATGACTCTTACTATCATGCTACACATTTAATGAGGGGTGGAGAACATGTGACCTTGAGGCCACATGAGGCCCTATAGGTCCTCAAGTGTTGCCCTTTGCCTGAATTGAGCAGCAGTTCTCATTGTACTGTCCAGGAAACCCTGAAGATCATTTAGACCCTTTTTTGGAGGGGGGGAATCATGTAAAACCATTTTCATATTAATACTAAGACATTTTTATATATATTTGAAACATTTAATTTCAAGACCTCGAATTTCAGATCCATTCCCTTCCTCCCTTGTCACCCATTCCCTCAGGGAAGATAAGTAATCCAGTATATGTTGTACTTGTGTAGCTATGCAAAACATTACCATAGTAGATATATTGTACAAGGTTGCCCATAATTCCCTCCCACTCATCTCACCCCCGACCTGGTCCACTCCCCACTTGATCCTGTCCCTCTTCTATAGTGGGTACTTCCAACCTCCCCTCCCCCCAAGGATGCCCTCCCATCCATCATCCCTCCTCTCATCCCCCTTCCCCCTATTCTGCTGCAGGTTGAGATATCCCATTTAGTATGTATGTCATTCTCTCCCTGAACCAAATTCAAAGAGAATGTGGTTTTGCCTTCCTATTCTCCCCCTCCCTTGCAACCACTTCCCCTTGCTTCTTCTATATGAGATAGTTTACCCTAACCTGTCTCTCCCCATCTCCTCTTGCCACTTTCCTCTCTCACCTCATAATTTCATCCCTTGAGTATTCTCCCTTCCCAACAAATTCAACCTATGCCCTCTATCCATATATAACTGTAACCATATAAACACACATTCACATATGTATTCATATGACCACACACCTTTCTTCCATTATTTTCATAGTGAGAAAGATATCATCACTCACAGTTATTGTTTTTCCATATAGGAATGTAAATAATTCAACTTTGATAAGTTCCTTTTGATTTCTTTTCCCTGATTACCTTCTCAGGCATCTCTTGCTTCTTGCGTTTGGATGTCAAAATTTCTATTCAATTCTGGTTTTTTCCTCAAGAATGCTTGAAAGTCCTCTAATCCACTGAATGACCATATTTTCCCCTGAAACAAAATACTCAGTTTTGCTGGGTAGGTGACCCTTGGGTTCATTCCCAGCTCTTTTGCCCTCTGGAATATCATATTCCATGCCCTTTGATCCCTCAGTGTAGAAGCTGCCAGGTCCTGTGCTATTCTGATTGTGTTTCCACCATATTGAAATTGTTTCTTCCTGGCTGCTTGTAGTATTTTCTCCTTGATCTGGGGATTCTGGAACCTGGCTATGCTATTCCTGGGAGTTTTCTTTTTGGGATCTTTTTCAGGAGGTGATTGGTGGATTCTTTCAACCTCTATTTTGCTCTCTGGATCTAAAATATCTGGGCAATTTTCCCTGAGGATTTCTTGAAGGGTGATTTCTAGGTTCTTTCTTTGATCATGGCTTTCAGGTAGTCCAATAATTTTTAAATTGTCTCTGCTGGATCTATTTTCCAGGTCAGTGGTTTTTCCCATGAGATATTTCACATTGCCTTCTAGTCTTTCATTTGTTTGGATCTACTTAACAGCATCTTGATTTCTCATAAAGTCATTAGCTTCCATTTGCTCCAGTCTAACTCTGAAGGAATGAATCTCCTCAGTGAACTTTTGAGATTCTTTTTCCATCTGGCAAATTCGACTTTTTAAGGCATTTTGCCATTTGAGTTAGTCTATTTTTTAAGGTGTTGTTTTCCTCAATCAGGCTGTTGACCCTCATTTCACACTTTTCCTGGATCTTTCTCATTTCTCTTTCCAATTTTTCCTCCACTTATGTTATTTGATTTTTAAAGTCCTTCTTAAGGTCCTCTATGGCCTGCAACCCACTCATGTTTTCCCCTGGGGCTTTTTGAGCAGGACTTCTGGCTTCACAGTCCTTTTCCCGCTCTATGCCCCCAAAATAGGAGTCTAGGGTTGCATTTTTCTGTTTCCTTTGCCTTGGCATGTTGCCACTTAAGTATTTGACTTTTGGGCTTGTTGTCACTGTATGGCCTGGTGCCAGACAGGAACATTCGCCCCAAATGTGTGAGGGTTCCAACTTCCGTTTCTGACAAGCTGTAAACCCACCCACAACCTCCACCCCAGATCACAATCCAGATCCAGGGAGGTTAAAGCAAGAGTGATTACCCTCCAAGACTGATCACTGGATCTCCCTACAGTTCACAGGCCAGGAGCTGGAGCTGCCCCTGAAAACTACAAAATGGCATGTCTCCTCAGTGGCTTCTAGCCCCCAGGGGAGGAAGCCAACATGTTCCCCAAATACTGGTCCCAAAGTCCATAGGACACTAACCTCTTACTTTGTTATAGGCATGTCTATGTTGATAATTCTGGAGTCGCCACAGCTGCTGGTGTTCTGGGGTCTCTCTAGCTGGCCCCTGGCCCTGCCACCCTGGGGCTAAAACCTTGGCTCATGAGGACCTGGGCTCAGCTCACGCGCTGCGTGCTGCCGGCTCCCAGAGCCCTGCGCTGGTCCTTCCTGCAGGGCTGCTGGGCTGTCCTCAGCGGGAGGTTAGCTTCTCTGTGTCGTTCTGTGCTGGGGCTCCAGAAGTTGTTCAGAGCCCCCTTTTACATAGTTTGGGGGGAATCTTGGGGCAGTGTGGCTTGGATAAGCTGTTTCTACTCAGCCATCTTGGCTCCGCCCCCCTAAAAGAAAACTTAAGAATGTTATAGCCAAATTCCTGAGTTCCAAAGTCAAGCAGAAAATACTGCAAGCAGTCAGGAAGAAACAATTTGAGTATTGTGGAAACATAATCAGGATTACATAAGATCTAAAGCTTCTACATTAAGAGATTGAAGGGCCTGAAAAATGATATTCCAGAAGTCAAATGAGCTAGGATTAAAACCAAGAATCACCTACCCAACAAAACTAAGTATAATGTTTCAGGAGAAAATATGGATATGTAATGGTAATGGGGATTTGAAGATCTTCCTTACCCCTTGTATATATTGTATATTGGCAATCAAACAGGTACTTAGCACCTAGTTTAAAGTTCATGATTGTATCAAGTATTAAGATCCAGCACTTGTGAAGCCCACAGTGGGAGGACATTGCTGATATAACCTGATGGAGCAGAAGAGGGAGGAACTAATACCATATATAAGGAAAAGCCCAAGCTAGGGAGCCAGCATTGCTGAGAAAAAATTGCTAAGATCCTCAGAACTGCTATAATTTGAGAATAGAATTGAGAATGGAACTTGTGGTGGCAGAACTGAGAAGAGAGAACTCAGAAAAGAGCAGAAATGGGAACTGAGATGAGAATTGAGAGGTATTGAGCAGAACTGAGAAGAATTGAGAAGGGAGCTCTTGTGGTGGAGGAGAAAACATGTGGTATACCAGAACTCTATGTTTTTCTGTTCTTTCTGTGTTGATGGTTGTGAAACTTTCTACAGAAGCCCTGGGACCTTATGGGAAGCCCTAAAAGAGATTTTCTGGTTGTCTTTTTACAGAAGTCCTGGAGGAGGGTTTTGGGGTCCTGGCACTTTATTGATGACCTCTTGGACCTTGTTTGTGGGTCTGTGTTTATTTCTATACTGATCATTTGTGTTGAGTTCTCAGACCTTGTTGGTGGGTCTGTCTTGATTTCACAGGCAGATAGTGGATTGTTTTGGTTCTGCTAAGCTTTTTCTTCCCAGACACAGAAGCTGTGAAGGACTTGAGATGGACTGGACACTATGAACTTCAAAATGGAATTGTAACTGTACAAGGAACTGGGAACTGCCTGCCTTGGAACCCAGGTGACAGTTGTGTAGATTGAGGCAGGAGCTGGGACCATGGAAAAGGAACCATGGAAGCTGAGAGCCAGCCTTGAGTCAAGATGAAAAGATCTCTTCTCAGGTACCTGATTCTGACTGAGAAGATTATGATTTACTGTGACCTAGGAGTGTAGAACTTTGACCTTTGTACTTTGTGTCCATTAAGGAGACAAGCCTCCTGAATTAAGGACTTACTAAATAATTGCACTTTACTTAAAACTATGTGGCCACTTTGGTGAAAACTATGTGGCCATTTTAGTGATAAGTTGTTATGTCCTAACGTTGTGAATGCTGTACTTTGATTTCTGTAAATGTTTTCCCTTAATTTACTGCTAAATAAATAGAGAGCTCACTACACTATGCAATCAGAACCTTGAATATTTTCACAGCAGCAGTCCTCTGGAAAGCTGCTCATGTCTGGCTTTGCAGGCTATTCAATGAAATAGAGGACTTTCAAGCATTTTTGACAAAAAATAGCCAAAGTGAACAGAACATTTGACTTTCAAATACAAGAAGCAAGAGAAGCATGAGAAGGTAAATGGGAAAAAGAAATCATAAGAAACTTAATAAAGTTGAACTATCTATATTCCTACATGGAAAAATGATCACTGTAACTCATGAGACTTTTCTGAGTATGAGGGTCGTTGAAGGGAATATATATATGTATACATATATGTATACATACACATATATGTATACATACAGACATATATACACATATGTATGCATACACAGATGTATACATACACATATATGTACATATAAGAGGGTGTATGTGTTTATAAATATATGTCTGTTTATGTGTGTACATGTATACATAGACAAAAGGCACAGGATGAGTTGAATATGAAGGGATGATATCTAAAAAAATAAAATTAAGAGGTGAGAGAGGAATATATTGGGAGAAGGAGAAAGAGAGAGATAGAATAAGGTAAATTATCTCATATAAAAGAGGCAAGGGAAAACTGTTTCAGTGGAGGAGAAGAGCAGAGAGGTGAAAGGGAATGAGTCTACCTTACTCTTATTGAATTTGGCTTAAGCAGGGAATAACAAACACACTCAATTGGGTATCTTACACTACACAAAAGTATGGGGGGAAGATGGTAAAAAGAGGTACGATAGAAGGGAGGGCAGATTAGGGTAAAGGGTAGTTAGAAGCAAACACATTTGAAAAGGGACAAGGTCAAGGGAGAAAATAGAATAAGTGGGGGGTGGGATAGGATGGAGGGAAATATAGTTAATCTTTCACAATATAACCACTATGGAAATGTTTTGTGTAACTACACATGTACAACCTCTATTGAATTGCTTGTCTTACCAGTTGGCATGGGTAAGGAGGGAAGAAGGGAAAGAATCTGGAAATCAAAGTTTAAAAAAATGTTAAAAAATAGTTTGTTTGTTTGTTTTTTACATGCAGCTGGAAAATAAGATATACAGGCACTGGGGTATAGAAATCCATCTTGCCCTATAATAAAATTGAGGGAGGGACGGAGAAGGATATATGAAAGAACAGATCAGTGAAAGGGATATTTAGTAGGCTTGCTATCTTGGGGTGGGCATAGAGGAGAGATGGGGAGAAAATTTGTAACTCAGCATCTTGTGGAAATGAATGTTGAAAACAAAAATAAGTAAATACCTTTTAAAAAGAAAAAGAAAAAAAGAGTGTGGTTATAGTCTGGTACTTAAATAGCAGAAACATGAGTCATGGGAAGATGGGGATAAATATTAGAAATTCAAAAGCTAGATAAGAAAGCATAAGCACAGGTATCTGTATTCAGATACTAAATGAACTTCCGAGAGCTCTCATTGATAGGACAAAAAAGAGAAAGAAAAACAGTCTCAGGGAAAACACTGTAGAAGAGCAGTGAGAGGGAGACAGAGAGAGAAAGACAGAGAGAGAGAGAGAGAGACAGAGAGAGACAGAGACATAGACAGACACAGACACAGGCACAGAGACAGAGACAGACAGAGACAGAGTGGGAGAGGCAGAGAGAGACAGACAGACAGACAGACAGACAGACAGACAGACAGACAGACACAGAGACAGAGACAGACAGAGACAGAGTGGGAGAGGCAGAGAGAGAGAAAGAGAGAGAGAGAGAGAGAGAGAGAGAGAGAGAGAGAGAGAGAGAGAGAGAGAGGGGTTTACAAGTGTGTAAAATACACTGATATGGTAATTTGTGAGGTGGTTCCAAAGGAGAAAGTGACACTATCTCAGTAATATAAAATAAGAAATGATCAAGAGTATAAAAGAATAATATGGAAATACGTTTTCCATAATTACACATTTATAATCTTTATCAAAATGCTTTCTTTTTCTTCTTTTTTTGTCTTTTGCTTTTTGGAAGGCAATTGGGCTAAGTGACTTGCCCAAGGTCACATGGCTAGTTTTTGTGTTAAATGGCTGAGGTAAGATTTGAACTCAGGTCCTCCTGACTCCAAGGCTGGTGCTCTATTCACTGTGGCACCTACTGCCCCAAAATGCTTTCCTTTTTTTTTTAAACAAATGCTTTATTAATTCTGGTTTACATCATTCATTCCCACCAGATTTTGAGTTACAATTTTATCACCAATTTTTCCCCTTCTCACCACCCAAGAATAGCAGTCCCAAAAGATATCCCCTCATCCAATCTGCTCTCTCCCATATCTTCTCCCATACCCCCTAGACTTTACCATTAGGGCAAGGTGAATCTCTGTGCCCCAATGCCTGCACATCTTATCTCTCAATTACATGCAAAATAGTATTAATAATAGTACTTTTATATATTTGAAACATTTAATTTTAAAACTTCAAATTTCAAATCCATTCCCTTCCTCCCTTGTCACCCACTCCCTTTGGGAAGATAAGCAATTCAGTATGTGTTATATTTAAAAAGCTATACAAAACATTACCATAGTAGATATATTGTAAAAGACTGCTTATATTTCCCTCCCACCCATCCCACCCCCCACCTGATCCATTCCCTACTTTGATCCTGTCCCTCTTCGAAAGTGGGTACTTCCAACCTCCCCTCCCCCCAGAATGCCCTCCCCTCCATCAACTCCCCTCTCATCCCCCATCCCCCTACTCTCCTGCAGGGTGAGATATCCCATTTAGCATGTATGTCATTCTCTCCCTGAGCCAAATTCAATGAGAATATAGTTTTGCCTTTTTGCCTTTCTGTTCTTCCCCTTTCCTGAAACCACTTCCCCTTGCCTCTTTTACATGAGATAGTTTACCCTACCCTATCTCTCCCCATCTCTTCTTGCCACATTCCTCTCTCACCTCTTAACTTCAACCTTAAGTATCATCCCTTCCCACCAAATTTGAACTTTGCCTTCTATCCATGTATACCTGTAAACATATATACACACATTCACATTTGTATTCATATGCCGACATATCCTTCTTCAATTATTTTCATACTGAGAAAAGTTACATCAGTTACAGTTACCATTTTTCCCTGTAGGAATGTAAATAGTTCAACTCTGATAAGTTCCTTTTGATTTCTTTTCCCTGTTTACCTTCTCAAGCATCTCTTGCTTCTTGTGTCTGAATGTCAAATTTTCTATTCAACTCTGGTTTTTTCCTCAAGAATTCTTGAAAGTCCTCTGTTTCACTGAATGACCATATTTTCCCCTGAAACAAGATACTCAGTTTTGCTGGGTAGGTGATTCTTGGTTTTAATCTTAGCTCTTTTGACCTCTGGAATTTCATATTCCGTGCCCTTCAATCCAAAGGGCACTAACCACTTATTTTGTCCTAGGCATATCTGTGTTGATAATTCTGGAATTGTCACAGCTGTTGGTTTTCTGGGGTCCCTCCAGCCAGCTGCTGGCCAGGCCACCCTGGGTCTAAAATCGTGACTCAGGTGGGCCTGGGTTAGGCTCCCAGAGTGCTGTGCTGGCTGCTCCCGGCAGAGCTGCTGAGCAGTCCTCAGAGGGAGGTTAGCTTCTTTGTGTTGTTCTGTGGGTGCTGGAGCTCCAGAAGTTGTTCAGAATCTACCTTTTACATGATTTGGAAGTGGTGTGGGGGAGAGCCCCTTGGAAGTGCTGTTTCTACTCTGCCATCTTGGCTCCATCCCAAAATGCTTTCCTTTTCAAGGAGGGAAGAGGTAAAGGAGGGGGTTTCCAAGTTAAAAAATATTTTAAAAAATTAAATCATTTTTACATGTAATTTGAGAAAAATAAAATAAAAACATTATTTTAAAAATGTTGACTAAAATGGACTAAATGTTTTTTTTTTAATCCTCTTACACATATTGATGTGGTCATTAGTGATGTTTCTTGGCATGTAAAGTAGATGGATGAGAAGCTAACTACAGGAACTAACTACATGTAACTGCTTGAATTGGTTTACCAGTGTTATAAAAAAGAGACTTTTTCTATCTCAAAGGATATTTAGAATTTTCTTTTTTGGAGCATTGTCTATTTTTGTTTATGAACTACTTTTAACCTATCAGTCAGAAGAGATGGTGCTCAGAAAGAGTACCTTCATTTATGCAGCTTTTACTTTCAAAGCACTTCTGCATATATTATTTGACTTTAATTTTTTATATATTTCTTCTTCAGTGGAGTTAGATTTCCTTTATCAATGATATATGAATAGGATAACTTTCTTGCAAGATGTATATATAATTTGTTTTAGCATTAAGTAAAAATCAAGGGACTTACATTAGATTTTTATTACTAATTTCAGTGAGGCTTATCCTGAACTTAAAGAGAGTGCTGTATGTTTAATACTCCCGCCCTACAATCCATCTAAAAACTATAGTTATCAACCACTTGATACAATTTGAAGATTCAGTAGCACTGGTTTGTGCAATCAGTTTTGTAAATCCTTGTACAACACTCCTTATATTCAGAATGTGCATTATAAAACAAATAACAAAACTCTTTAAGTAACACATGAAGACAGTATAAAAAGTATATCAAGTTGTCTAATCATTCTCTGCTCTTATACACTAGTGTGTGCTACCCTTTTATAGGCTCCAGGGTATTCCCAGGAATTTCTCCAGGATAGTCAAGGGGGGAGGGGACTCAGCTGCTTCAAAAACCATTGTTATTGTTGTTTGTCCTTAGTCCCTGAAGAAGACAAATGAGTTTAGAAAGGTGACTTGCAAGTAAAGTGGATTTAAATGAGGCAGGGCTGTTCAAAGTCATCAGCCTCATTCTCTCCTCCAGAATCATCAGAGTCCAGTGGCAAGACATAGGTCAGGAAAATTGGTGATGGCTTCAGATGCAGCCCTTACTTTTGTGCTAAGGTCTTTTCCAGGGCTCAGTTTGTCTGAGGCAACACCTATTCAATGGTGTAATTCTAGATAAGAACTGAGGCAAAAGATGTGTCAGTTTGTCTTCCCAAAAAAATCAGTTAGGGCCAGGAAGACCCTCAGAGTTTCTGGACAGAACAAAAACAATTGCTATTTACACTCACTCTGATCCATCAGAACCCAGATAGTGAGCAAGTGAGGCTTGGGATGGGACCAACCAGTCAATGAGAGACAGAATGATTTGTGTTTAAAACCAAGGACAAAGGGTAAAAAACAACAACAACAACAACAACAAAAACCCTACAACTTTTAGTGTCCTCTCTTTCATGCTGATCAAATTTTCTTGGGGGACAGCATGGAATGTATTGAATCTCAGCATTTTGGTAGAAGTACCATCAACATTCTCTTGAATTAAGGGTTGCCACTGCTATATCTCCCCATATTATCTGCTTCCAACTCCTCCACCAATTGCCACTCATAGCTGCACCTTCACTTCCTATTATTGCTGGGAACCCCTCTTTTGAAAATTTCTGCTTACTTAAGACTCCCTACCAACTAAAGTGCTCCTTTGGTGTAATGGTAATGAAATTTGAAGATCCCTTTGTATTGCTAAGCTGAAAGGTACTTAGCACCTAGTTTCAAATTAAGACTCTGTTAAAGAAACAGAAGGTATGAACCCCTGTTGCTGACATAACAGGACTGTGATGAACAGGGAAGAGCAATACTGAATATAAGGAAAAACCACAGCTGGGAAAGTCAGAATTACCTGAGAACTGGTCATGGCAGAGCTTCTTCTGAGGGCCAGCCGAGCTACTGAGGACTTCTGAAGGCCAGTCAAGCTGCTTAAGACTTCTAAGAGCCAGCCAGAGGAGACACGGCTGTGGTGTTGGCACTTTGTCTGTTTGTGGCTTTGTTAAGCCTCAACTTCCCAGGAATAGAGACTGTGAAGGATTTAAGGTGGACTGGACACTGTGAGCTTCAGTGTAAAACAGGAACTGCACAGAGAGCTGAATAAGGAGCTGGGAGCTGTCTGCCTTTGAACCCAGTTGACAGTTTGGTGAATTCAGGTAGGTGCTGAGACCATGGAAAGGGAGCCAGAGAAGCAGACTCCCCCGAGTCAAGCTGAAAGAAGACTTTACTTGGATACTGTGTACTGACTGAGAAGATTATGTTTTACTGTGACCTAGTGGTGGAGAACTTTGACTTTTGTGCTTCGTCCTTGAAGAAGGACATCAACTAAATGAATGTACTTTGTTTATTATTGGAAACTAATCTCCAGTTGCTGCCCCAGGGGTGGAGTACTTTGACTTTTGTATTTTGTGTCCCCTAAGGAGGCACACCTTCTTAAGGATGATTGAATTATTGAGTTACTAAATGATTGTACTTTGTTGAAAACTATTGTGACCACTTTGGTGAAAACTATGTGGCCATTTTAGTGATAAGTCATTTTGAATGCTGTATTTTATTTTTCTGTGATAACTTGTAATATTGTGAATGCTTTACTTTGATTTTCTGTGAATGTTTTGCTTTGATTGGTCATTAAATAAATAATGTTCACTATACTATGTAATCAGAACCTTGAAAGCTGTTCACAGCAGCATTCTTCTGGAAAGCTGCTTGTGCATGGCTTTACACTTGGTTACTCTACAACTCTCCTGACAGATATGCAGCCTTCTGGGATATATAGTTTATGGATTTCTTCTTTTTAAACAACATGAGAAAGGAAGTTCAGAGATCTATATCACTTGGCCTTGTACACTGTATATAAGCAGTTCATTTTCTTATGGATCATATTTATATGATGCTTCATTAAGCAGACCAATCTATAGCTTTGTACAAGAAAAATATATCTCACAAATACCCAAAGATGTTACAATAACGTATTTTCTATATTTGTTACAATGATTCATTCCTTCATTTTAACTTCTATCCAAAATATTTATTAAACCCTCTAATGTAACACACATAGAACATTATGTGCATGCCTGGGAGACATGAAGCTTATAGATAAAACATGATACCTGCCTTTATGAAGCAAAAATTCAACTATAGTTATTGTTATTATTAATGGCAATAATGACAAAAACAATTTGGCCCTTCCATTTATTAAATATGAGACCGTGAGCAAGTCAGTTTACTTCCATGAATTTCTATTTCCCATATGTAAAATGGCTGTCAATATTTATAGTAGCTACCTCTTGGGATCATTGTGAGGTAAGAATTTTCTGAATTACAAGATCATAAAATTGAGAATTAAGAATCGTTTTCCCCACCATCATGAAACAAATAAAGTAATTGAGACCTAAGCAGTTTTACATAACTTGCTAAATCATGCATAGTAAATATTAGCATTCAGATTTGAATCTTAGTCCACAGACTCCAAATATAATGCCCCTTTTCCTATTATATGTTGTCTTAAAAGACCACAGGAATGTGAGCTATCATTAGAGTACAAAAAGAATATTGGAATACAGGTAAATTATAGGTTGCCTAAATTTATTGTGACAAAACAATGATTAGCTAAGTCTAGCTAAAATATGTCTTGGACCAAGAATACATAGACTTGGCTCTTGTTTCTGTTCTGCCATCAGGTATCTGTATGACTTGGATAAGCCATTTAATCTCTCATTCTTCTCATCTGTGAAATGAGAATATTGAATAAGATAGTTTCAAAAATACAAATTCCTTAGCCTGGTGATTAGGCTTTGCACAATATCTCTGGCTTCAACTTATATTTTCTGCCCTGTCTCACATTGTCAGCCTTGCTAGATTCTAGTTTTAGCTAAGTATAGTCATTTCCCGAACTTTACATAATTGCTACAGTGGACTGAATTACAGACTTGGAATCAGGAAGAAGTGCTCAAACCCTTTCTCTGATTTTGAATATGTGTATGATCCTAGGTAAGTTGCTTCTAGGTAAGTTGTTTAACCTCTATGAGCCTCAGTTTCCTCAACTGCCAGATGAGTTTGTTGGACTTGATTACTTCAAAGATCACCTCCAGTTCCAAATCTTTGATATTTTGGTCTTCCATTTCTGCATTTATTCAGGTGGTATGCCCCCATGCCTGAAATGTGTCAACCCTAACCTTCAGAATTGGTTTCTCTTTTCAAGGCTCAACTCAGGTGCCATTTCATCCATGAAACCTTCTTCCTCCTCAAATTCCATTTTATTTGCCTATCTATCTACAAGATGTATTCCCCCATTGAAATTTAAGTTTCCTGAGGGCAGAGACTAATGGATTTTTTTGTGATTGCATCTCCAGCATCTTTGTCCTGGTATTCACTTAATATAAATGTTTGTAATAATGAATTGTTTGGAATTTTGCAAACAAAGCCACTAAACCATTCATACCCTTTGACTCAGGAATACCATTATTGAGCATATACCTGAAAGACACCAGTTAAAAAGAAAGATCTCATAGATACCAGAATATTCATAATAGCTTTTTTGTGGTAGAAAAAATGGAAAGAAAGTGGATATGTATTAATCATGGACTAACTAAACAAATCATATTATGTGAATATAATGGAATATTACTGTACTATAAAAATGGTGAAAATTAATTCAGAAAAAAATAGGAAAACAAAGAAAAACCTGCAAAAGCAGTCAGGGGAACTGCATATACAATGATTACAATAATGCAAATGGAAACAATGCTACAAAATAGTAGAACTTGGATTAATTTCAATGTCCAATCTTCTCATAGAACAGATAATGCAATATTCTTCCTTCCTTTTGGCAAAGAGAGAAGATTGAACGTCCAAAATGTAGCATATTCTGTTGGATAGGGTTAATTTGTTAGTCAGTTTTGTTTAAATTTATCTTTGCTACAAAGGAGTTTCAGTGTATGTGGGATATCGAGTGAATTTTTTTTAAAGCAAGGAACCAATAAAATTTTTAAAAATAAATCTTATTCACATCCCCTAGCTTTCAAATGCCATGACCATATTCCATTCCTCCTGGACTATAAGGGGAGGAGATGCTAACTAAACATATATGCAGCTCTACTAATATAAAAATAACCAGAAAGAAGAAAGTTTTGTTTGTCAGTGCCTTGCAGACACCAGCTTTTGCCCCCTGGGTAAATCATGTAAATGTTTCTAAACCTCAGTTAACTCATTTGTAAAATGGGGATAATAATCTGTATACTCTGTACCTTGCACAAGGTTTATAAATCTTAAATATTGTATAAATGTGGATTTTTATTATTGTCTTCAAAATGGTTCATTATCTAACGACAGACAGGAGATTTGATATCTTCGCCCACTAAAGTCCTTCTCTGATATCTCACTGCTGTGAATGTGTGACCTTGGGAGTGTGAAGGTAATTCCCGGGGTCCAATCATACTGAAAGGACTTTAAGTGTATTTCTGGTGATGGATTGTCTCCTCTGAGCACCAGTCTAACTTATTTTGGAGAGGTTTCTTATCAGAAAAGTTGACTGGGAAGGTGCTGGTTTTCATGGCTATTGAAAACTATCAAAAATGTAGAAAATATTAGAGGTATTCTAATTCATGTTGGTTGATGTGTACACAAACAGATGAAATCACCTATCTCTAGAAGCCTTCAAATATAAAAACTTAGACTTTTGTCAGCCAATACTTTGTAGGGATTAGTTGACATCTATAGAAGAGCAAAACCATTTGGTAACCAGATGGAAGCAGTGGATGGGGGTGTATGCCACAGGCACCAGGAATGTGGAAAAGGGTACTATGGACAAAAGGGAAAGAAAAACCTCCTACTTTAAATTTTTTCCTTGGTCTGGGCTTTACAGTTTTGCCATTTAAGTCACATCACACTTAAAAAGGGTTAGTGGAAAGTACCAAGTAGTTTTTTTTGTGAGTTCTTTTCAATTTAATTTAGAAGCAATTTCAAAATGGAATTTCTTAAAAATGCAAAAGTTTGGTTGGCTTGGAAATTTCTTTGGTTGAAAAAGATATTTGTTTGAAAAAATCTTTCATTTTAATTCTTTCAGATTTTCAAAAGAAATACATTTTTACAGAACAATCAATATAACTTTAATTTATTCCAACAACCCACCAAACTTAGATTGTTTCTGCAGAAACAGTTGTCCAGACAGGGATAAATATTGT
Organism: Gymnobelideus leadbeateri; assembly: GCA_011680675.1. Classification (NCBI taxonomy): domain Eukaryota; kingdom Metazoa; phylum Chordata; class Mammalia; order Diprotodontia; family Petauridae; genus Gymnobelideus; species Gymnobelideus leadbeateri. The sequence goes on from WOXC01010789.1 coordinate 141,999, forward strand.
CCTAGCAAATCCACCAAATAAGAATGGATTTGTAACTTGGAGAAAAAGGAAGAAACCAAGTTACCTACTTTCTTATTAGAACTAAGTGCTACAGGGGCGGCGAGGTGGCACAGTGAGTAGAGCCTCGGGCCCTGGAGTCAGAAGGACCTGAGTTCAGATATGACCTCAGACACTTAATGAACACACAAACAAAAACCTAGCTGTGTGATCTTGGGCAAGTTACTTAACCCCAACTGCCCTCCAAAAAAAAAAAAAAAGAAAAAAGAAGTAAGTGCTACAGCTATTGTCTAAATGAAAGAAAACGAGTGGGAAGAGTGTCATTTTCAAATTTCTTTTTTAATGCAAGCAAAATATATTAAGGATCAAAATCCTTCAAAAATTTGTTGTTAATGGTATATTATTGAAATCTTCATCATTTAGTAAAATATAATGATGGTATAAAATTTAAAATTTATTTAAGGAATTTTTAGGAAACAAACTTTGTTCTACAATGTATTTAGATAGTAGAATGGAGAACTTAGAGTTTAAATGACTTGCCCAGGGTCATACAGAATGATGTCATTTAAATGAAACAATACAGTTATACTTAAGAGCAGCTTTTGAAAGCAGGCCTAACTCTGAAGTTGGCTTCCTAGCTGAAATTTGTTTCTTCTAATATAAAATTGAAATTTTAATTAATTGAGTATAGGAGAGTCCTGATTCAGGGGAAATTATATTTTTCTTTACCCCTACTATTTTTCTCTGCCTCCTACTCCCCCACCTCAGGGATCCATCTTCATTTTCCTCCCTTCTCTGTATTTCTAAACTAAGAACAGAATAACAGTGTTATGTAAGTGTGAAAAAGCTATTCTTTAAAATTTTAATAATGGAATGGATTTTGATCCTTGATCATTCTATGGAGGACTCAAGTTATTGTTTGTAATCCTTAGTGACTAGGCTTAGGGACCGAATTTTGCATGCTTGAAAAGAGATATTTAGAAATAAAACACAGGCTCTAAACACACATCATACAAACCAAAAAGAAACAAGACTTCTACCATAACCTACTATTCTCATGTAATTTAGAGGAAAGAATTTCTCACACATTTGCATCCTGTTCAGTGTTTGTCAGTAATTACATATTGCCTGTTCCTCCATCCTTCCCCTCCCCAAAAAGAAAATCTTGCTTTATATTTTAATGTAGATTTGTTGTTGTGTTAAGCAATTCAAAAGAAGACATAGCATACAGGAAAGATGCAAAACCAACAGATGAGAGGGATCATGCATTCAGTGCTAGATAGGAATTTAGGGGTCATCTAGTCTCAGGATTCTTAATACTTTTGTGTGATAAACTCCTTTGGCAGCCTGATGAAACCTATTGACCCATTTTCATAATAGCATCTTAAAATACATAAAAGAAAACACATTGTTTGACAATTTTGGGAAACAATGTAAATCAATTTCATTAAAATAGAGATTTCACCCTTTTCATCCATGTTTAATCACCTTCCTGAAATCTATCCATGGGATTTTATATACCTCAGTGTAAGATCCCTTGATCTAGTCTAACACTCTCATTTTGGACATGAGGAAGCTGAATGCAAAAAGGGATAATGATTTACTCAATATCACAAATGTTTCAGAGTTAGAAAGGTATGTTAAAGAGCAGCTATCCCATATCTCTGATTTTATAGATGGGAAAACTAAGACTGGTGACTTTAAGTAGTTTGACCAAGATTACATGCATATAGCAAGCATCAGAATTGGAACCCAAGTGCTCTGGCTCAAACCAGTTTCTCTACTGTGCCATGTAACAAAGTAATCTGTTACCCCAACTCTCCAGCATCTTCTAATCACCCCTCCTTCTGACATGATAAATCTGCGATCGATGCTCTCAAATTTCCTACAGATGTCTAGCTATCCATTCACCATTCACTTGTCTGCCTGCTTTTGCTGGATTTTGCTGGTAGGGGGTAGACATTTTCCTCAGCAGGAGTTCCAAGCATACCAAATGCCTCTTATTTATATCTTTCTTTATCCACAATTATGTAAACCCACCATCTCAATCAGATAGCACTCTGGGCATTTCCTAGTCTTTGAAGAGATGATCTTCACCTAGGCAGGCAGCGATAATTTCCAAAGTGTGCATTTTCCTCTAGTTAGCCAGAAACTCATTGTCATCATCTGAAATCCTGCAGCTACTTACAATGCTGCTCTTCTGGCTTTGTTTTCTATGTAGGTTCTCTGTCTCCATAGTTATCTTTAAGCATCCTTGAAAGTCATAGGTAGGAGCCCTGATTTTTCAGAAAACCATGCTCGGTGAATACAGATGCTCTGTTTTCCATAGAGATGGATGGATATTAAATTGGAAAGTTATATTTGAATTATAAGTTAGATTTAAATCTGAAACTTGCAATAGTCCTGCTAGAATGATGCAAAATAATTTGTCCTTCACTTGGGAGGGGAAATAACAGGAAAAAGGAGGGTGTTGGAAAGAGAGAGAAAGGGGGTTGGCATTGGGGACATCCAGCTACTGTTATACCCCCACCTTTATTCCCTGCCCAACCCAAAAAACCCCACAGCTGTGTGCTTTGGTATGTCAGTGAGTTTGTTTTTGCATGTCACTGTCTTGAAATGAAAATACTGAACAGTTTACTTGTCTGAAATGTTCCAATTCCTTGCTGAGATAATATTTAATACAGGTGACAGGCTTCCCTTTAGTGTGAGTACTATATGTTGTGGGAGTTGGAATTTGAGTTCTCTCTTCAGTGCACAATTTTGCTGTCAACACTGAGCAGGGGGAAGCAGGAAGAGGAGATTTCAGGGCCTCTGGGAGTCTGGAGGACTGTTAGAAAAGCTTCTGGGCAGTGAAGGGGAGAAAATTGCAGGCTTCACCCTGGGATACAGCAAAATATTCAAAATTCTGTGTGTTGGGTTTGAGAGAGAAACAGTCTGGCGCTAATTTTTAAATGTCTAAATGTAAATTGCTTTTGATCTCAGATGTATTCCCTTGGTAAATGGTCAATGGGAATTTTGGGGGACTTTGAAAAAATACACATAGCTTCTAAAATAGAAATATATATGCATATGTATATATGTATATGAATATATATTTTCTTTTGGCATTTTAATGTCAACAATGAAAAATCTATTATCATTCACTGAACAGAAATGAAATAGCTAGTTAAGAGATATTTGCTTAAATTTACATTGAAATTTCTGAAATCTGCTATAATTAATGGCAATGCCCTCAAGGACTTCACAGTCTAGTTAAAGAGACAACACAAATTATCGATGCTCTATCTAGGCCAGGATTTCTTTAACCTATGGACCCCTTTTCAGGATCAGAGTATTACAAAGACAAACAATTGTATTGAAATCTCTCTCTCTCTCTCTCTCTCTCTCTCTCTCTCTCTCTCTCTCTCTCACTTTCTCTCTCTCTCTCTCTCCCCCGCCTTTCTCTCCCCACACTGATAAAGGCATCCAGGTGGGTAGAGCACTTGGGCTGGAGTCACAAAGACCTGAGTTCAAATCTAGCCTCAGACATTTACTAGCTGTGTGACCCTGGGCATGCCACTCAACCTTTTTTTTTTTTTTTCCCATTTCATCACCTGTAAAATGGGGATAATAAAAATACCTGCCTCCCAGGGTTATTGTGAAGATCAAGTGAGATAATAAAGCCCTTAGCATAGTGCCTTGCACATAGGAGGTACTATATAAATGCTAATTATTACTATTATTATAATATATACAACATATATATTTATATATTCATTTTATGTTTTATATATATATATATATTCACACACAGATTTGTGTATGTGTGTGTGTGTGTGTGTGTCTGCGTGTGTGTCCGTGTGTGTCTATTCATGGGCCCCAGGTTAAGGACCCTTTCTCTAAACATTCAGTGAAATTGATAAGTTCTAGTCATGTAAGACTCCCTGGTGGAGGTGGGCTCTGATTTGTCCCTTAATGGATAAGACTGGAAGTTAGAGCTTCACAGGAAAGAACTTGGAGGCAAGCAAATGGCTTGTAGGAAATCCCAGGGAGCAGAGTAGTTGGGGAGTTAGGCTGAGCTTTCTCCAATAACAGATGATAAAGGCTTTTCTTTTAGAACCCTACTCTGCTTTTGCTTTCAGACTCCATGATTCAGGATCAAAGGTCTTTGAGTCTGTAGGAGAGGACCAGGGTGGTCTGGACTGGACTGTTCTGACTTTCATCAGGCAGCTGTGGAACAGTTGAAAGAACACTAAATTTGGAGACAGGTAATTGGGGTTTGAATCCCAATACATTCAATAAACATTTATCAAGCATCTACTATTTGGTAGTGCTGAGGAGACTAATACAAAAAGTAAGAATCCTGTTCTCAAGGAATTCACATTTTATTGAATGGGGGAGGGAATGAGGAGATTTGCATGCATATAGGTAAGTCCATACAGGTTATATATTCCTTTGTAAAATGATCAATGGGAATTTGGGGAGACCTTGAATAATACACATAGTTTCCAAAAGAGAAGATATTTCCACTGGTATTTTAATTTCAACAGTACAAAATCTATTATTATTCACTGAAAAATGGAATATCTGGTTAAACATTTACTTGTACATTAAAATTTTAAAAATTTGTTGCAACTAATGACACTTACATTGGAAAACATCTGTATGACGCTATTTTTTTTTTATCAATTTGGAACAAATGAAATTAACTCCTTCTAACATATGCGTTGGTCTGGTAAGCCTTGATCCTGTTCCTCCATTTTGTCATAAGACTTTTCCACATATAAAGCAGGTGTTTCATTTTTCCTGGATATTTTAAATTAAATTTAATAAGCTTTCATGAAGAGCCCACTATACCACTAAGGAACAGTGTTAAGTGCTGGTTTCAAGGATAAAAACTAGAAGTCTCTCTTTTCAAGAAAGAGAAATACAATAAAATGAAATGTTAAAGATCACAGATGCAAAGCTGAGATTAGACTGTGACTTTCCGGAGGGTAGAGACTGCCTTTGCTTTGCTTTGTGGTCCCCACCATGAGCACTGTAGCCTGACCCATAGGAGACATAGGTGCTTAAAGAATATTTGTTTTGTTTTGTTTTGTTTTTGACAAAAAACCAATGCAATCTATTCCAATACCCTCATTTCACAGATGAGGAAATTGAAGCCTCAGGAAATGAAATGACTTTCCTAAGGTTTTAAGGTTAGTCAACATCAAAAGAGACTTGATTCAATATTCTTCCAACTGTGCCACACTACTTTAATCATACTTTATGGCCATGACCTCTGAATGTTCAAGGTAAGTATGATGTATATAAGTACAGCTTCTTAATTTGTTGTTCTTTTAAGATATGGGGTATGACAATTTTAAAAGCTGTTGACAAGTGGATTGGTGCTATTAGGTCTCTTAGACAGCTAACCTTCCTTTCCAGATGTATAGCATAGAACCATAGAGATGCTCTCAGGGCTATATCTTCACCTCCCACCTCATTATTCCTAAAAAGAAGGTGGCCAGACTTAGTTTTAAGAAGCCTAGTCTTCCTTCTGGGGACACTCTCCATTTTGCAAATGTTCATCCACAATACCTCATACCTCAACAATCATGGACATATAGGAACCTGTCCTGCCTTAAAACATTTCTTCAAGAAAAAATTTGGTAATCATACCTCCCAAAAATCCTTCCAAAAACTACCAATGTTCATTGACATAATTTCTTTCCCTAAAATTTATGATAAAAACATTTATTACCTTGCTTCCACTCTTTAGCTAAACAATTACTCTTCATATAATTGAGCATCATCAAATCACCCTTGAATCATTCTTTATGTCAGAGTAAGATTCTATCATATGAATTCTATTTTTTCCAACTATTCACTTTAGAAATATTAGACACTTTAGAAATATTGGACACTTAATGAATACAAATGAGATTGAACTCCAACGTGTCCTTTTAATTTTCTCTAAGTTTTCTGCTTCTTATTATGAAGCCAAATCTCAGTATGATAAATTTTGAGCATACCTATAAAATCATCCTCAGAATTCACATCTCAGGACTCCCTCAGAGTCAGTTTAATTTTTGTGCTCCAATAACTAATTCCTGTATGGACTCTAAGATGTATTGGTCTAAAATTATCAAATGGCCTACAGCTAAGAGAATTACAGCTGAATTCTAATGTCCATAAGTAAGAATGGATTTAATGCTCTGTACGTGACCTTAGTCTTCATGAAGGATCTCCAAAAGTATCCATGGATTCGTTTTTCCATATGTTTCCATCTAATCATCCCTAACAATCCAGCTATCTCAAAAAAAAAAAAGAAAAAAACACCTTCCACTTTATATAATCTGTAACATTTTATAGATGCAACTTGTGGCCTGTAATTCCAAAGTCTGGACTCATATAGATATGATTCAGACTTGGGGACTTCTCAAATTTTCTCTTTGACTCATCACTATACAGGTTCTCCTTGGAAATAAAATTATTTGACTCATATTCATCTCTATCAAGATTTCTCTTGGCAATATCGGAATATATAACTTCTCTTTGGGTCTCTGGAGTTATGCTTGAGACTACTCAACTCCCATACAAACACTCCTTCAGCTAAGGACTAAAACCAGGTAACATTTTGCTTTTCATTACAAATGCTATTAAGCACTAACTAAGCTCTGTTCTAGGTACAGAAGGAGATGCAAAATTTACTAAGACACAGAAAAGGACATTTGTACATAGGAATGATTTATTTTTAATCTTTACTTGAGATGACTGCTTTCTTGGTGAGAGGTCTGAAAAGCCCTTTCTACACACAAAAACAAAATAAGAGTATTTTGATAGGTCACTACAGTCATTATTTACAATGCATTAATTAAGAATCTGTCTTGGAATTGTAGAAAACCAAAAACATTTTTCCCAAAGAGCTCTCTACTTTTGTATTGCTTCATAGGGACTATTGGTACTCTTGGGTCTAAAGTCTAAACCACCTACAGATTTGGCAATTTAGTACTTCTTCAAAACCTTTCTTACTTCTTTCTTGTTCACTCAAATCCTCACTTCAGCTTAGCATACAAAAGCTCTTATCGCAAGTTATTCACCTCTTTAACTTGCCAATTATATCCTGCTGAAAATCACTTTGGTGCTTGTAGGTTACATGGAATGTGCTGAGCATACATTTTTGGAGATCTTGTCTTGCTTTTGTTTAGTAGACTTGTGACTTTCCTATTTAGCTGTACAGGTGGAGAGTGATCTTTCAAATGATCCATTTTTACATAAATACCTGATATAATAAGCAGGTAGTGAATTGAGCAATCCTTTCTGATAATTTGTTTATCATATGCATAATTTAAATCTGTATTTACATTGTACAAATCAAGTGGAACTTTTGTTGGTTTGGCCATAGCAAACCTAAGATCAAGTACTTCTAACCAAGAACAATAGATGAAAAATAAAATTCTCAGAACTTTGGGAATGTAAATTTAAATTTGGGACAGAAATTAGAAAGTAAATGGCCATGTCAGCTAAGTGGAAATCATGTCATATCTGTTAAGAACAAATAAACATCTCCTATTTAGCAAGCTCTGGTACAAAATCTGCTTTCACTCAGAGTGGCAAATTAGACCTAAATCATTTTAGTGTATTTCAAAGAAGTGAAATGTCAAGTTCTTAGAATAAGGATCAGCACAAACATTTGAATAAGATAAAACTGTAACTTCAATATTAAACTTCACTCAATCCCCTTCAAAAAGGATATTGAGACTAGAGAAAGTTCATCTACCCCCTCACACTCATACACAGTGTTGCTAATTATAACTAACATTTATATGCTCCTTTAAAGTTTGCAAAGAGCTTGCAAATATCATCTTATTTCATTCTCAACATTCTTGTGAGATGGAGATTCTTATCTCCATTTTACAAATGATGAAACTGAGGCAAAGAGGTTAAGTGATATGGCCCAGTTCATACACATAACTAACATATCTGCATGGAGAAGTGAAGCCAAGCCTTTCTGACTTCCAAGTTCATAGTTCTCTCTAGGCTACTTCCTTCCACTAAGATACATGCTTCAAATACATTAATCATTTAATTCATCAACACCACCACCAAACATAGGTTCATTCTCTTTTGTTCCTGTATAATTTCTTGTGTAAAGAGGCCTAAGCATCTCCTTGAGATACACAGGTCTAGTGTTTGCAGAATAGGCAAAGAATCAATCTTGTTTACCAGGAAACTCATTATATTGTAATTATCAATATCATACAGTACCTAAGCTCATTGTGTTCTCTGTTTGATACTCATTAAACAATCCTGTTGGGCATCACACATTCATTCTGTTCTCTGCTGGTCAGAACAAATCAAGAATATTTGTGTTAAATTCTGCCCACATTATTTTAGGAAGAAAATTGGCAGATGTAGCCAGGTTTAGTGGTTAGAGAGCAAGGCCTTAAAACTGGGAAGATAAGAATTCAAGTTCTGTCTGACATATTGTCTATGTGTTTGGCAGTCATTTAACCTCTTAGTTTTTTTTAGGTAACTTTTTTAGACTGTAAGTTGTTGATAAGATATTGACCTGCATTGGGAGGTTGAATTTGATTCCTCATCATTCCCCATACCAATTAAATCACAGGTGCAAACCTTAGAATGAGGAAGGTTTGAAGAAACCAGTGAGTGAACTTTAACCAAAGAAAACTTATACTACAGTGTTGTGGGGATGTTGGTATAATACACTAACAGAAGTATTTAGAGGGAGGAGACTGGAGGCACATGAAAACCTTTTTTTTTAAAAATAATTTGAAAGATTCTTATGTAGCCAAGAGATTAGGTTTATTTTGTGTAGTTCTAGAGGAAAACAGTTGGTAGAGGTTGTAAGAAATAAATTTAGCCTGAATAGACAGAAATCTTTCTTGCAATTGAAACATTGTTCTAATTGTTGATGGCAAAAATTTGGGTTATCTCTCTCTTTGTATCCCTTGCATCTTACACAATACCCCCATAGGTCCTTGATAAATATTATTGCTGTTGTTATATTAATATATCAGTGACCTCTAATTTCATTGAGGTGGAAATTCCTTCCACCTAATAGGCTATTATTTGGTATAAAGCTACACAGTTGTCTGAAATTCAGAGGGGTTTAATGACTTACTCCTTGTCACACACCTAGGAAGTATCAGATACAGGATTTTAACCCAGGTTTTTCTGACTCTAAGAGAAGGTAGTTGGTGGTTAAAGAACTGGACTTGGGGTTATTAAGACCTGAGCTCTAATACTGTCTCAGAAAATTACTAGATGTCTAACCCTGGACAAAACACATAACCTTTCTCAACCTAAGTTTCCTTATCTGTAAAATGGGAGTGTGGTATTTACGGCATCTAACTCATGGAGCTGTTGTTAGGATCAAATTGTATATGTAAAGATCTTTGCTAATTTTCTGGTACTATGTATAAATGATAGCTATAGTCATCATCACCCTTGCTACTGTTATTGATGTTATTTATACGATGCATCCTTTTAATTGGTATTATCACTGGCACTGTCCTTACCTATTGAACTACTTTATTATGGAATAAGGTGCCTGACATTGAAGGTATTCAAGCTGAAGCAAAATGGTCACCCTTTAGGACAGATAGCATAGAAGTAATTCATGTATTAAACAGGGATAATAAGATCCTTCTAATTTTGAGTGTTTTACAGACTTGGAAGGTAAATTTACATAACTTTACAATGGAAGAATTATAATATATTAGTTACTCTGTCAGTACTTTTTAAATATTTGGTCCTAGATATGGAGTTTGACTGTTTCAGGTAGCAAATGTGCCTGACTCAGGTCTTTTTCACCTAAACACTTAATGAGACAATTTTATTATTCTTTTATACTTGATAATCTCTGTATGGAAATTGTCACTTTTCATTTAATTCCATTCTTGTTGAAGGACACTTTACACATTTGGATTACATTGTAATTCGCTTTTCCCTAAAAACATTTAGGGATTTAATAATCAAATTAATTTTCTTATGCACATATTTTGCTTGTTTACATGGACTAGAAATATAAATTCAAAACTAAAGTGTTCAACAGTTTAAATATATTTTATTTATCTTAAACTGATAGTTGATTTCAGCATAAATTTATATTGAGTTTAACTTTTCAAAAAGATGTGACAAATATTTTTGTAATCCTTTTAAAAATTCTTTAAATTTTCATTTAGGGAATAAAACAAGCATTTCCATAACATAGTATTATGCTAATTTATTACATACAATTTGCTATTTCTTTTAAAAATATTATAAAGTTATCATGTAAATTTCTTTTTTTCCTTTTTTTTTCTCTTCCCCCACCCCACTTTAGAGATGGCTACCACGAAACATAAATGTGTGTGTGTATGTCTGTGTGTATATATACACAAATTTCATTAGACACTATACTTCTATTTATCAGTGCTTTCTCTGGATGCAGATTTTTTTTCCTTCATATGTCCTTTGTAGTTAATTTACAGTAATAGTCAAAATGATTTATTCACTCAAAGTTATTCTTAAAACAGTATTTCTATTACTATATACAATGTTCTCAGTTATTTTCACTCTACTCTTCACCGTTTTGTGTCTTTCTAAGATCACTGAGCTCATAATTTCTTATAGCATAGTAGAATTCCATCACAACCATACACCATGATTTGGTCAGCCATTACCCACTTGCTGAGGATCCCTGCAATTTTCAGTTCTTTGCCACCCTAAAGAAAGCTGCAGTAAATATCCCATTCACACTTGAAGTTATGAATATTATTTGTGGATCTCCCTTCTTATTTTTACTATTTTCTTTCTCAGCTTCTCGTTTTACCCTTCTCCCCTCCACTATTCCAATCCCCATACCACCCACCCTTCTAAAAGCCCCCCCCCCCCTCCACCCGTGGAATCCCAATCCACACATTCCTCTGAAGGTCCCTCCCACTTCTTCTCTCCCTACCCTTGAAAAATCCAAATCTACACACCTCTATATTTGTGTAATTCTGTCATGTTCATCTTTGTGTCTCAGTCCCTAGCACAGTAATCTGTAAATGTTTATTAATTTCTACTTGTTAAGTATTTTATTGTTATTCCTATATTTTATATATTTCTCACCCCAAACCAATGCATTTTCCACAAATACTTCATATCAATTTTGTACAAACAAAATATTCCTAAATTTTTCTTGCTCCCTCTTTCCAGTTTCATTTTTCTTCTCTCATTTATCACAATATGCTATATATACATTTCATCTCATCTAAATATATACACAGTTTCTCCTGTACCCATGTCCTCATGTAGTCACATTTAAAATTGCTTTGTTTTCTCCCTGAGAATATGTTGTACAATGATGACTTATTGAAATGATTCTGTAGCATGTCTTTGACTATTATCTACAAACTAATTGTCAAATTGCTTACGCATGAATAGGTTCATATCTTAAATGACAAAGAAACTCCTATTAAAGGCAATGGGAGCTACTGAATGCTTTTTAAGTAGCACGGTGATATCATCAGATCTTTGTAACTAGAAAGATCTTTTCAACAGCTTTGTGGGAGATATTTTTTAATTCAATTTCCCTTGAAGATAAAGATAAAAGAATTGCTAGAGTGAGAGTCAGGTTAGGAGACCTTTACAATAATGCACTCAAGCAATGATGAAGGTCTGAAAATACGTGGTGGCCATTGGGAGAAAAAGTGAAGAAAGATGGATATAAGAGATGAGATGGAGGTAGATTTGACAGGATTTGATAATTTGTTGCATGTGGGTATTGGGGAAGAGAAAAGGGTCAAAGATGATACTGAGGTTTAAGGCTTGAAAAAAATGCAAAGACTTGTTGGCTTGGTGAGTGGCATTGTCACTTTTTCTCTACTTCCCCCATTTGCTCCCTACAATGCTGGAATGGGGGGTGCTGTTCCTTTTTTTCTCATCATAAGATAAATCAAATTTCTATGCTGCTCTGAAGCTCAACAAGTCCCCTTACTTCAAATAATTTATCTTACTGTAAAGAGACTAGTTGGGGTCAGTCTAACAGAATTGTTGATCAAGGGTGAAGTTATTCCACTTTAACATTTCTAGCTAGACAATGGCTATTAACCTTTGTGAAGTTTTTATTATTATTATTAAAAATTCCCTTTAAAGATCCTTCCATTGGACTCTTTTCTGAGAAGTTGCATAGGTCCTTTTTTCTCTTGTTTTTCCCTCCCTCTTTTCATCCTACACTGAAGGAAGGAAGGAAGGAAGGAAGGAAGAGGAAGGAAGGAAGGAAGGAAGGAAGGAAGGAAGGAAGGAAGGAAGGAAGGAAAGAAGGAAGGAAGGAAGGAAGGAAGGAAAGAAAGAAATTAACATTGATTAAGTTTCTATTATGGGCCATACATTGTGCAGATTTCACACTTTGCAGATTTCTCATTTGATCCTCACAACAATCTTTGCTTATACTATCCCCATTTTATAGTTGAGAAAACCAAGGCAAACAGAAGTCGAGTGACTTGACCAGGCTCACACAGCTAGGAAGTGTATGAGATTTGAATTTAGGTCTTTCTTACTATAAGGCCAGGACTCTATCTACTGGGCTGCCTAGCAACCTCTAAAAGAAAAATAACAGACAAGGCCACAGTATTTGCTTTTCTTTCTGGCTCCTTCTTTCTCATTCTTTTCTACCAACTCCTTTTCTCCTTACTTCTCCAACTCAGCAGTGTTTTTCCTGTTCTTCTCTTATAGAGTTCACATTTGTAGTTAATAGGTGATGCTAACTATGCCACAGTCAAAGCCAGAATAAAAAAAATACAGAGCTTTACAAACCCACATTTATTTGGAGTCATAGGATAATAGACATATGGAAGTAACCAATTTGTCTAATTCTATCTCTTAATAACAGATAAGAAAGTTGATTCCCAAACAGAACTGACTTGCCCAAATTACAATCATAAATATCAGATGTTAGATGGGAACTTCAGCCCCGAGAGTCCAAGTTCATGCTTGTATATAATATTGCCTCCCATTGTCCCATACTGTACCAGTATTGGATACTAACTAATAAATAGAAGTTATTTTAGCTCTTTATACCCCATCCCACACACTAAGTTCTACATGACATACACTAACATTGAATTTATTTTCCTCTACCTTCACTTCTTCATCAAACTATTTGAATTGCTGTTACATCTTCACACTCTTACAGCTCCTCACTTTTCATTGATCATGCTTTCTCCTTCCTAAAGTGCATCATTAAGACAGAAGATATTCAGTTGGTTCTCACAATAAAACTCAAATTCACATTTGAGTTTAACACAGTCAATGGTATTATTTATGTAGAAATGTATAATAGAAAACATCCCCAGATTTTTTGCTTGATAATGGGAGAAAGATAAACCATCATTTCAGTGGTCTTCTGTCAGATCAATTTATGGAATTTCTTCGATGAGTTTGAAAGTAGTTTCCTCACCAGTTTCATTAAATTTCCTTTCCCTTTGAGAAAATAAACCCTTGTGGTAAGATGTTTAATAATAATTAAGAATGAATAATGGGCTTCTGACCATAACTTGGATGAAAATTGTACTAGAGGAATCAAATGAAAAAGTAGCTAAAAACATATCATTTTTAGCCTAGACATCATCTATCCTCTGTTATACTGTGATTGATGAGAAGTAGTTTATAAGTCATTGATTGAAAAAGAAAAAAAAAACTAATGGAAAGAGATAACCCTACCCTGAATGAATTAGGATTATTTGACTAAAATTATAGCTAAGATCTAATGGAAGGCTAAAAGAGTGGGTGATAATTCTGTTGTTGCTTGTCCTTCAGTTTTGAAATGAACCAATGACATCATGGGATATCTTGACTTGCAAGTGAATTAGATTTAAATGTGGCAGAGTTGAACAAAGATATTAGTCTCACTTTCTCTTCTATCAAGATCTCTTCCATTCCATTCTCTTTTCATCAAACTCCAGTCTCAAGACAAAAGTCAGGACAATTAACAATGGATGCAGTGTGGATACCTTCGCATTTTCCATTTCTGACTAAGCTCTAAGGCTCCACAACACCTGCTTCAGTCACTCTCATGGCCATTGAAACAAATTGTTCCCATCTTACTATTCTACCCAGGGGGAAATCTTCACATGCTTGAAATAGACATCCCATAACTCACTGATGAGTAAAAAGCTGGTTTTGCCCACAAATGTTGGGAGATGACATAAAGAGTAGGCCAAAGTGGAAGGGAGAGGTTCAATAAAAGCAGTATCCCCTAGTGAAGAGGGCATAAGGTATCACTAAAAATAGTTAAATATTTGAAGGGTGTCAAGGAATAACAGAAACAATACACCTGATGGAAAACAGGCCCCATAGAGAGATGCACGAAGCTATATCACCTTAGGATATTAAAAAAAACCCTGTATCATCAGAGTTATGAGCTATCCTTCAACATATATAGCTTGGCCTCTCATATTTTCTATGTGTATATACATCCACAACAGTTCACTGGCCATATATGTTTCTTATTTTGTTTTATTTTATTTTTATTTTTTCGGTCTTTTTAGAAGGGGGAAGGCAGGGCAATTGGAGTTAAGTGATTTGCCCAAGGTCACACAACTAGTAAGTGTTAAGTGTCTGAGGCCAGATTTGAACTCTGGTCCTCCTGACTCCAGGGCCTGTGCTCTATTCACTGTGCCATTTAGCTTCCCCCATACATATTTCTCACCTGTGACTCCTATGTGTTCATGTTTTCTACTTACTCTTTCAAATAAGAGGATGTTAAATTCTAGGGCAATGAGCTCCATATGTGTGTGCACGTTAGTGATTGTGGTAGCTGAGGTATTCTACTATCATTTTGCTATTATGCTATTTCAATAAATGCCTTTATTTTGAACTGTGTCTTCCAATTGATTAGTAAAAGCACATACACTGATGTGGACTAACGAGCTATGATTTAGAGAGAATTTTGGCCCGCCAAATATGTGGTCACTTGGTAGCTTTCTGAGGATCAGTGGAATCAGAGTCAAGTAATGGTGGGGAGGATAAGAAGGTTCTATATCCACATTTAAGAGAAAAGAAACCTGAGAAACAGAAGGATTATTTGACTTACCCCAAATCTATGACAAATAGTGACAAAGATAACTAGAATCAATATGTATTAACTTCTAGTCTGAGGTTTTTTCTAATATAATATAGTCTTTTATTGGTTTTAAAAGTAAAAAAAATAGTGTTGTAGGAAATAATTTATTTCTTATAATTTATTTATAATAAATTATAAATTATTTATAAATTTATTTTTAAAAAACAAATACCTCTGTAACTGTCAACTACGTATACTATCAATTTTCCAACTAGCTAATAGCAAAACAATTTGAATATCTTTAGTTGTGTCTATACAATGAACCAAAATTCCCTGGAAATTAAAAAAAAATAATGAAGATCATGATAATTTCCATAGTAGTTTACATACTCATTGAAAGATTAGATTATGTTAGAATGTCTAACCAATGAGATGGTTTTTTTTGTTCCTTCTAGTCTAAGTTGTGATGCATGTTTACTATCTGATACTATCTGCCTCTAAGGTGAACCTAGGTGCACAGTGAATATAGCAATGGGTCTCGAGTTAGGAAGACCTGAGTTCAAATGTATTCTCAGACACTTAGTTACTATGTGACCTAAGGCAAGTCATTTAATCTCTGTTTGCCTTAATCCATTGGAGAAGGACATGGCAAACCTCTCCAGCATCCTCGGTAAGAAAACCCCTTTGACAGTATAGTTCATGGAATCACAAAGGGTCACACACAATTGAATAACAACACTTGCCTCCATAAGTAAATGTAGGGAATGATTGATAAATATTGAAAATCTCACTAGATCATCTCTGAATATAGAAGAATGATTGCTAAATAATTATAGCCCTTATAACTGGCTTGTAAGTGATTAAACTTAAATAATCCCAGATTGGTCCCCAAAGTTCTTTAAATTGTTTAGAAGTCATGTGCTGTATATCAAGAAAAGGGTATTCTCATAAAAGTGTTGGGTTCAATAAAGCTAAAGTTGGAAACATAGTTTTCACCAATAATTATTTATTTCTGCTTTCCTTTTATTTTATTTCTCCTACACATGAGAATGATCCTAGAATTGCAAATGACAGAACAAAATTAAGTATTTAATTAATTGATTAAAAGGATGTTGAAAGCCATGAAAAGTATGAAGAAAGTGCCATATTTAGTTGCCAGCAATGAGCTTAAGTCATTAGGGAACAATATCCCAGACTATTGAATGAAATCACATTTTAAAATTCTATTACTGATAGCTAGTATTTATATACTGTTTTAAGATCTGACAGTCACAAGAGAGGAGCCAAGATGGAGGAGTATAGGCTGGGACCCAGCTGAACTCTCCCACCATTGCCCTACAAATAACTTTAAAATAATGACTCAAATCAGATTTTGGAGCAGCAGAGCCAATAAAGGGTCAGAGAGAGACACTTTTCCAGCCTAAGACAACTTAGGAGGTCAGCAGATGGGATCAATGACACCACACTGGGAGTCCTAGAGCTTGGGAAGATCAGCAACAGTGGACCTTGGGAAGATGGCGGAGTAGAAACAGCTCGTCCAAGCCTCTCTGCCCCCAGATTCTCCACAAACTATGTAAAAAAGGACTCTGAAAAACTTCTGGAGCCCCAGAACCCACAGAACGACACAGAGAAGCTAACCTCCCGCTGAGGACAGCCCAGCACCCTGCAGGAAGGACCAGCGCAGCGGTCTGGGAGCCGGCAGCGCGCAGAGCACAGAGCGAAGGAGCCGAGCCGAGCCGAGCCCAGGTCCACGTGAGCCGGGGTTTTAACCCCAGGGCGGCAGGGCCAGCAGCCGGCTGGAGGAACCCCAGAACACCAGGAACCTGTGGAGACTCCAGGATTATCAACATAGACTTGCCTAGGACAAAGTAAGAGGTTAGTGTCCTATGGACTTTGGGACCTGTATTTGGGGAATGCGTCAGCTCCCTCTCCTGGGGGCTAGAAGCCGCTGAGGAGACACGCCATTTTGTAGTTTTCATAGGCATTTCTGGCTCCCAGCCTACAAATCGTGGGGAGATCCAGCGATCAGTCTTGGGGGTAATCGCTCTTGCTTTAACCTCCCTGGATCTGGATTGTGATCTAGGGTGGAAGTTGTGGGTGGGTTTACAGCTTGCCAGAAACGGAAGTTGCCCCCCACACGTTCGGGACGAAAATTCCTCTATCTGGCCTTAAAGCCATAGTGTGGCAACAAGCCCAAAAGTCAAGCAATTAAGTGGCAACATGCCAAGGCAAAGGAAACAGAAAAATGCAACCCTAGACTCCTATTTTGGGGGCATAGAGCGGGAAAAGGACTGTGAGGTCAGAAGTCCTGCTCCAAAAGCCCCAGGGGAAAACATGAGCGGGTTGCAGGCCATAGAGGACCTTAAGAAGGACTTAAAAATCAAATAAGAGAAGTGGAGGAAAAATTGGAAAGAGAAATGAGAAGGATGCAGGAAAAGTATGAAATGAGGGTCAACAGCCTGACTGAGGAAAACAACATCTTAAAAAATAGACTAACTCAAATGGCAAAGGAGGCCCAAAAGGGCAATGAGGAGAAGAATGCCTTAAAAAGTCGAATTTGCCAGATGGAAAAGAATCTCAAAAGTTCACTGAGGAGATTCATTCCTTCAGAGTTAGACTGGAGCAAATGGAAGCTAGTGACTTTATGAGAAATCAAGATGCTGTTAAGCAGATCCAAACAAATGAAAGATTAGAAGGCAATGTGAAATATCTCATGGGAAAAACCACTGACCTGGAGAATAGATCCAGGAGAGACAATTTAAAAATTATTGGACTACCTGAAAGCCATGATCAAGGAAAGAACCTAGAAATCACCCTTCAAGAAATTCTCAAGGAAAACTGCCCTGATGTTTTAGATCCAGAGGGCAAAATAGAGGTTGAAAGAATCCACAGATCACCTCCTGAAAAAGATCCCAAAAGAAAACTCCCAGGAATATTATAGCCAGGTTCCAGAATCCCCAGATCAAGGAGAAAATACTACAAGCAGCCAGGAAGAAACAATTTCAATATTGTGGAAACACAATCAGAATAGCCCAGGACCTGGCAGCTTCTACATTGAGGGATCGAAGGGCATGGAATATGATATTCCAGAGGGGAAAAGAGCTGGGACTGAACCCAAGGGTCACCTACCCAGCAAAACTGAGTATTTTGTTTCAGGGGAAAATATGGTCATTCAGTGGAATAGAGGACTTTCAAGCATTCTTGAGGAAAAAACCAGAGTTGAATAGAAAATTTGACATCCAGACACAAGAAGCAAGAGATGCCTGAGAAGGTAATCAGGGAAAAGAAATCAAAAGGAACTTATCAAAGTTGAACTATTTACATTCCTATATGGAAAAACAATAACTGTGACTGATGATATCTTTCTCACTATGAAAATAATGGAAGAAGGGGGTGTGGTCATATGAATACATATGTGAATGTGTGTGTATATGGTTACAGTTATATATGGATAGAGGGCATAGGTTGATTTTGTTGGGAAGGGAGAGTACTCAAGGGATGAAATTATGAGGTGAGAGAGGAAAGTGGCAAGAGGAGATGGGGAGAGACATGGTAGGGTAAACTATCTCATGTAGGGGAAGTGGGTGCAAGGAGGGGGAGAATAAGGAAGGCTAAAAAGGCAAAACCACATTCACATTGAATTTGGTTCAGGGAGAAAATGACATACATACTAAATGGGATATCTCAATCTGCAGCAGCATAGGGGGAAGGGGGATGAGAGGAGGGATGATGGATGGGAGGGCATCCTTGGGGTGAGGGGAGGTTGGAAGTACCCACTATAGAAGAGGGACGGGATCATGTAGGGAATGGAACAGGTGGGGGGTGGGATGAGTGGGAGGGAATTATAAGCAGCCTTGTACAATATATCTACCATGATAATGTTTTGCATAGCTAGACATGTACAACATATACTGAATAACTTATATCCCAAGAAGGAATGGGTGACAAGGGAGGAAGGAAATGGATCTGAAATTCAAGGTCGTAACATTAAATGTTTCAAATATATATATAAATACTATTATTAATACTCTTTTGCCTATAATTGGGAGATAAGATGTGCAGGCATTGGGACACAAAGATTCATCTTCCTCTAATGGAAAAGTCGATGGGGTATGGGAGAAGGTATGGGAGAGAGCAGATTGGAGGAAGTGATATCTTGTGGGACTGCTATTCTGGGAGGTTGGGTAGGGGAATAATGGGGTGAAAATGATTGTAACTCAAAATCTGGCGGAAATGAATGATGTAAAACAGAAGTTAATAAAGTATTTGTTTAAAAAAAAAAGAAAAGGGCTGGGCAAACCTTCATCCCAGAGGTGCTCGTCCTTCTTGAAAACCCCATACATGCCTAAGAACCTTACTAGCTGTGTGACCCTGAGCAAATCACTTAATCTTTGCTGAAGTTTCCTCATCTGTAAAAAGGGGATGATAATAGAATTGATCTCTCAGGGTTGTTGTGAGGATCAAATGAGATGGTTTTGTTTTTTTTTTTTTTGCTTTTTGGAGGGCAATTCGTGTTAAGTAACTTGCCCAAGGTCACATGGCCAGGTTTTTTGTTTGTGTGTGTTAGGTGTCTGAGGCCAGATCCGAACTCAGGTCCTTCTGACTCCAGGGCCGGCGGTCTACTCACTGCGCCACCTAGCCGCCCCGAGATGATATTTTAAGTGATTTGCCATCACATTGAAATGCAATCTATCTAGTCAAACACCTTAAAATTGCTTATGAAGCAACTAACACCTAAGTAGCCAAGTTTACCATCACAAACTAATTAATAGAAGAAACCAAAGAAAAATCCAGTCTAGATGCTTTTCATATTATATATCATGATATTTCCATTTTATGTGACTCTACTGGCTTATTATTTACTGTTAAAGTTTGTTATACTAAGTCCTATGCATCATATATCATGGCCAGGTCTCAGAAATGAAGGTCTTTCAGTTCTGGTTTCAATCAACAGGTCAATATTTGCTGAGCCTTAACTATGTGTTCAGAACTATGCTGGACACTGGGGAGGATAGAAAGAAGAGCAAGGCCTATTTTATACATTTGAAGAGTTTATATACTATTGCAGTGACAAGGATTAAACATGAAAAAGAAATGATAGAACTAAAGAAATTTTTAAAATTAATTAAATATTTAAAAATTAAATTAAAAAGAAGTTCTAGAACTAAAATAATCATTTGACACTGGACATATTCTGAATTTAGACATTTTGTTTTAATGTTATGTATAAATACTATATAAATTTTAATAATTCCTTTTGTTATTTGCAGAATTTATATTTGGCCTTTACCCGTAGTAAATGACTCTGTACTGTTGTTAAACAAGGTTAAAAGAAAGTTTTATTTGCTTAAATTCTAAAAAAAAAAAACAAAAAAAAACAAAAAAACAGTGGACCTTGGAAATAATCACAACAGTAATATCTATAGTGGCATCTTCAGGAGCTCTCAGCCCAGAGACACTATGTGTCACAGTTCTAGGAAGAAGAGGAATGATTGTAGTAGGGACCTTGTCACAATCACAGAGCCAAAAGGAGAATTAGCATTTTTGTCTTCAGGGAAGCAGGGGCCCTTCCAGGGTAAAGACCAGAAGAGCAGTGACCACCACTCTCCCAAGATAATACAACCTTGGAAACACCGAAAACTTTCAGACCCATAGAGCTAGCTCTGAAAATAGAAGCATGAAAAAAGCCTGAAGCCTGGCACAGTCTCTCCCCAACCCCAGGTGAGCAGAATCCAACTTTAACATAAAGTTCAAAGTCAAGAAATAGACATAGGAAAAGGGCAAATGACAAATAAAGAACTTGACCATAAAAAGCTATTACGGTGGCAGGGAAGACCAAGACATAAGCTTAGAAAAAGACAACAATGTAGAAGCAGTTACAAGTAAAACCTCAAAAGAAATGATAATTAGACCCAAGGCCAGCATGAATTCCTGGAAGAGTTAAAGAAAGAAATAAAGGTGGTAGAGGGGAAAATGGGGAAAGAAATGAGAGTGATATGAGAAAATTAGGAAATTAATATCTTGGTAAAAGAGACACAGAAACACACTGAAGAAAATAACACTTCAAAAAACACAATAGGCCAAATGGTAAAAGAGGTGAAAAAATCCAATGAAGATAAAAATACCTTGAAAAGCATAATTGTTCACGTGGGGAAAAAAGAGGTACAAATTCTTACTGAATAAGATAATTTCTTAAAAATTAGAATTGGACAAGCAAAATGTCCATGAGACATCAAGAAACAATAAAATGAAACTAAAAGAATGAAAAAAAGAAGAAAATGTGAAATTTTTCATTGGAAAACAGCAGAGATGAAAAATAGATCCAGGAGACATAATTTAAGAATTATATAACTACCAAAAGACATGATTAAAAAAGAATCTAGGCATCATACTTACAAAATTATCAAGGAAAACTGATCCAATATCTTAGATCCTCAGGGTAGAGTAGAAATTGAAAAAATTTACTGATCATCTTCTGAATAAGATCCCAAGATGAAAACTCCCAGGAATATTCTCACAAAATTCCAGAACTTCCAGGTCAAGAAGAATATATTGCAAGTACCCATGAGAAAATAATTCAAGTATCATGGAGCCACAGTCAGGATCACACAAGATTTAGCAATTTTCACATTAAAATAGTGCAGAGCTTGGCACATGATATTCCAAAAAGCAAAAGAGCTAGAACTACAACAAAGAACAATCCATCCAGCAAAGGTGAGTATAATCCTTCAGGGAAAAACGTGTATTTAATAAAATAGAGGATTTCCAAGCATTCCTGACAAAAAGACCAGAGCTAAATAGAAAATTTGACATCCAAACACAATACTTAAGATAAGCATACAAAGGTAAATATGAAAAAATAAGCACAAAGGACTCAATAAAGTTAAATTATTTACATTTCTATATGGGAAGATGATACATGTAACTCCTAAGAACTTTCTCATTATTAGGAAAGTTAGAAGGAAAATAAATAGAGAGCGTGGGTATGAATCAATTACGTTTGGCTGATCTCCAAAAAATCTACAAAATTGTAGAGGTGGGAAAAAAGAATGCCCTGGTAGAAGGAAGAAGGGAGAATAAAATGGGGGAAAACTTTTCTCACATGCCAGAGGAACAAAAAAAGCTTTTATAAAGTAGGGGGAAATGAGGGAGTGGTAGACAAGACAACTTCACTTCATCAGAACTGGTTCATTGAAGTCTATGTTATCCAATATGGAAATGGGGGGGGGGGGATAAAATATATGGGAATGGGGTGAGGATGATAAAAGTTATGACAGATTGCAGAGTAAGGGAGGGCAGTTGTCAGAAACAAAACAGACTTTTGAGGAGGAACAGAGTAAAAAGAGAGAGAGAAGAATAAACAGAAAAATAGGGTAAAGAGAAGTATATAGTAACCATAACTGTGAATGTGAATGAAATTAACTCATCCATAAAACAGAATGAATCAAAAACCAGGTCCAACAATATGTTGTTTGCAAGAGACACTCTTGGAACAGAAAGACACACACAGAGTTAAAATAAAGGGTTGGAACAGTATCTATTAGACTTTAACTAAAGTAAAAATGGCAAAGGTAGCAATCATGATTTCAGACAAAGAAAAGCAAAAATAGACTTAATTAAAAGAGATAACCAGAGAAATTACATTTACTAGACAAGTAATGTTATTTTTTTTACAGAACGTCAAGAATTGAGTGAAATCTAAAAAAAAAAAAATTAAAACCATTTCCAAATTGATAAATGATCAAAGGATATGAATTGGAATTTACAGAAGAAATGAAAGCTATCTATAATCATATTAAAATATTGTAGGTCATTATTTATTAGATGAAAGAAAATTTGAAAAACATCAACTCTGAAACAGCACCTCATACCTGTCAGAAATGACAAATGCTAATGGACATGAAGGAAAATAAGTACACTAATAAACTACTGGTTAAGTTGTGAATTGGACCAAACATTTTGGAAAACAATTTGGAACTATTACCAAACTCTATGAAACTGTGCATAACCTTTGCCAAACGATACTACTGCAAGATCTGCATACCAAAGAGATCAGAGAAAATGGAATAAAAAAGGATTTATATGGCCCAAAATATCAATAACAACTCTTTCTGCGGTGGCAAAGAATTGTAAATTGAGAGGATGCTTATCAATTAGGGAATGATTGTGGTGCAGTACCGTTGTGTTATAAGAAATGACATGGGGGTGATTTCAGAAAAAAATATGGAAAGACCTAAATAAACAATAATAAACAAAAAAAATAAAAAGAACAAAGTGAAGTGAGAATAACCAGGAGATCACTGTACATAGTAACCCACAATGATGACCAACAGTGAAAGACTTAGCAACTCTACTCAATACAATGAACTGAGACAATTCCAAAGGACTCATGGTGAAAAAAGGTTATTTTTCTATAATATGCTATATTTTTACAGAGAAGTGATGAACTTTGAATGCAAAATGAAATATAATTTTCTCACATTTTTTATCTTCTGCTTTTTCTGTGATATGACTAGTATGGAAATATGTTTTGTATGATTTCAAATGTAAAAATTGATGCCATATTGTTTGCCTTCTCAGTTGCATTCAAAAGGCATGGAGGGAGGGAGAGATTCTGGAATTCAAAATCTAAAAAGAAAAAATATTTAGAACAAATTAATAAAAATGAAAAAAATAGATTTGCCAAGCACCTCACATATCACATTTAATCCTCACAATAACACCCAGAGGTAGGGGATATTATTATCCCCATTTTGCAGATAAGGATACTGAGTCAGAACACGGTTAAGTCACTTATCCAGGGTTGCACAACTAGTAAGTGTATGAGTCTGGATTTGAAATTGTCTTTCTAACTCCAAGTCTAGCACTTTATTCATTGGGTTATGTGACATATGCATTATGCAATATGGAACATGGTGGCC
The DNA here is from genome assembly GCA_011680675.1 of Gymnobelideus leadbeateri. Lineage (NCBI taxonomy): Eukaryota > Metazoa > Chordata > Mammalia > Diprotodontia > Petauridae > Gymnobelideus > Gymnobelideus leadbeateri. Next base: position 165,930 of record WOXC01010789.1, read on the forward strand.
TGCATATAACTAGAACTTTTTATATTGATCAGTCCAATTCTATGCCTCAGAGAGACTAGAAATCCATTTTTTTTTGGTGGGAAGCAATTGGATGGCAGTGGATGGAATCACTCCTTCACTTTCCTATCATCAAGAAGGGAACTGGGATAGAACTGTATCTAATATGCCTCAGATGTTTACAGTCTAGGAGTATGAATTGTCCCCTGCATCCTCCTCCACACATCATTTGTGGGGTTTAGAGAAAAAATATACTTTCCTTAGTTGTTGGGAAGAATCAGGGTAGGAAAAAATGAATTTCACTTCAGAACTAAAAAGTAGCAAGTGGTCCAATCTCTTATCAGCCAACTGGATTTTCCTTCCCTCAAATGCTTATAGAATTAAGATAATTATAGAAAAAAATATAATTTGTAATGAGCAAAAATATTTATCAAAACAAGCTCTAAAACAATAATAAGAACATTTTATAGATTAATTTCGGTGGTAGAATATATAAAGTCAAGGAGCTCTGCCATCTTTCATATGAAATCTCAACTCAGCTGAGGAGATAATAATCTCACCTATTCTTAGAAGTATCTGGAGTGCTAGGTGTTGGGAATTAAGGGACATGTTGGGATGATGGTTCATCCCCCATGTTGATGGCCCCAGGTACCTTCAATTCCCCATTGAAAGACCATATCTTTTCTTTTCCTTATCTCTCTCACTATAAGACTGCCCTTTAGGTAAATGCCAAGCTCCTGGGGAATAAAGCTATATATATCATTGAAAATATGTTTTGAAATAAAAGAGAATTAATGATCACTAAGAACTGGCACATTTTCCTTGAGAATAGATCATGACAATCTTAAATAATTTTCCTTTTTGACCAGGTTACTAGACTTGTAAATCAGGGGAATTCTATAGATATAGTACTACTCCTGGAATTCAGAAAGACATTTAACAAATCTCTCACACCACTATTGAAGTAAATTGAACAGTTTTTAAAGCTTTTCAGCTAAAGTGTGGACATACAAAGAGAAAAGAGAGAGAAAAATTCTTTTAAATTCCCCCCACCCTTGTTTTAGGGGGCAGAGCCTAGGTGGCAGAGTATGAGCACAAACTTAGCATGAGCTATTACTCCAATCACTTCCAATTCATGGAAAAAAATGACTCTAAACAAACTTTATAGCTACAGAACCCACAAAGAGACAGAGAGAAAGAAATCTCTCAGTGAAAAGGTCAGTGTGGAACCCTGTTGGAATGGGTTGGGGGAGATGGAAGAGCACAGTCTGGATCCTGCCCCCAGGGTGAAAAGCAGAGGAGGAGTGGTGGCTGTGTGTCCCCACCACTTGTCTGCCTCAGGAGTTCCTGGCTTGCAAATTGTAAGAGGAGTAAGCAACCATTCAGAGGCTAATCACATTTTCTTTAGCCTACTTAAATGTGGATCACATTATTGGGTGATGGGCCTGGAGTGTGTGGTCAGTGTGCCAGAGCTTTCAGGGGCTGTAGAGAGAGCACCCTCCTAATAGCTCCAGCAGCTGCAAAAACCTCAGCAATTTGGGACAAAGCTCTCTCCATTCCGTAAGCAGAGTTCTACTATGGCAAAGAGCTCAAAAGTCAAATAATTGGCTGGCAATATGAGCAAGCAAAGTAAGAACAAACAGATCATAGAATCATTTTTGGGGGACAAAAAGGATGAAGGCATGGAGCAGGAGGAAGACAGTGAAGTCAAAACTCCTACATTAAAAGCCTACAAGAAAAATATGAATTGGTTACAGTACATGGAGGAGCTCAAGAAGGATTTTGAAAATCAAGAAAGACAAGTGGAGGAAAAGTTGGGAAGACAAATGAGAATGATGTAAGAAAATCATGAAAAGACTGCTAAAGGAGACACAAAAATACACTGAAGAAAATAACACCTTAAAAATAGACTAACTCAAATGGCAAAAGAGGCCCAAAAAGCCAATGAGGAGAAGAATGCCTTAAAAAGCTGAATTTGTCAGGTGGAAAAGGAATTTCAAACATTCACTGAAAAGAATAACTCCTTCAAAATTAGATTGGCACAATTGGAAGCTAATGATTTTATGAGAAATCAAGATAATGTAAAATAGATCCAAACAAATGAAAAAAATAGAAGGCAATGTGAAATATCTCATTGGAAAAACCATTGACCTAGAAAATAGATCCCAGGGAGGTAATTTTAAAATTATTGGACTCCTAAAATGATCCAAAACAATCCCAAAGTAGAAATGATGAAGCATACTATCTGCCTCAGAAGAACTGATATTGATAGAATACAGACTGAAGCAAGATATTTTTTAACTTTAATTTTTTTTTATTTTGAGTCTTCCTGTACAAAATGACTAATAAGGAAAGGTTTTACATAATTACACATGTATCACCTATATCTGGCTGCTCACCATCATAGGGAGGGAGGAGGGTAGGGAAGGAAGGAAGGAGGAGTAGAATTGGAACTCAAAACTTTAAACAAAAATGTTAAAATGTTAAAAATTGGAAAAAATATTTCTATATAATCATTTTTTAATCAAGTGAACTGTCTAACCTGTACTATTCATCATCTTCCAGGAGAAAATCATTTGCAAGGGCTTCTAGAGTGTGGTATATCCATCAGTATGTGCATTGTTTGTTATTGTTCTTGTTTAGATGGCCTTACCTTTGAAGTTTTTTCAGTCTTTGATTTTTTGATTATGAGGAAGGTCTTCAATACATGGGATAAATAATCAGTAGGCAAAGGGAGTCAACGAATGTTTTTGAGCAATGGGGAAATTCCTCTTCTTTTATTGTTAGCAAGGCAGGTTTTTGAACCAATTTAAAGCTTTTTTTTTCATTAGCTGTCATTTAATTTTAACAATTAAACTTTGCAAAAAGCTTTAAATTGTAAATTTATTTACTTGGTAATAAGTGAATATATAATTTATTATAATTGGACTAGTATTTATTTGCTTTCATGTGGTTTGTAGATTCTAATATATTTTAGAATTATTGAAACAACTAGAACTTATGGGATGCACCAAAAGTTTTTCTTAGATGAAGTTTCATATCTCTAAATACTCACATGGATAAAATAGAGAAAGAGGAGATCAATGAATGAGGCATGCAATTAAAAAATTAGAAAAAGAACAAATTAAAAATCTCCAACTAAGTACCAAATGAGAGATACTGAAAACCAAAGGAAAGATAAATAAAATTGAAATTAAGAAAACTATTGAACTAATAAATTAAACTAAGAGCTGGTTCCATGACAGAAAACAATAAAATAGATAAACTTTTGGTTAACTTGATTAAAAAGAAGGGAGAAAACCAAATTAACGGCATTAAGAATGAAAAGAGTGAATTCACCACCAATAAAGAGGAAATTAAAGAATAATTGGGAACTATTTTGCTCAACTGTAAGCCAATAAGTTTGGCAATCTCAGTGAAATGGATGAATATTTATAAAAAATATAAATTGCTTAGATTAATGAAAGAAAAAATAAAATACTTAAATAAACCCACCTCAGAAAAAGAAATTTAATAAGCCATAAGTGAACTCGCCAGGGAAAAGATCTTTAGGGCCTGATGTATTTACAATTGCATTCTATCAAACATTTAAAGAACAATTAATGCCAATACTATTAGATTATTTGGGAAAATAGGTGAAGGAATGCTACAAAATTCTTTTTATGATCCAAATATAATTCTTATACCTAAGCCAAGAAGAATCAAAACAGAGAAATAAAATTATAGGCCAGGTTCTCTAATGAAAATATATTCAAAAATTTGAATAAAATATTAGCAAAAAGTTTACAGAAACTTATAACAAGAATAATTCACTAGGTAGGATTTATACCAGGAATTCAGAGCTGCTGAATATTAGGATATCTATCAGCATACTTGATTAACAAAACTAACAGAAACCATGTAATTATCTCAATAGATGCAGAAAAAAGCTTTTGATAAAATATAACACTCATTGCTATTAAAAATACTGGAGAGCATGGGAATAAATGGAGACATCCTTCAAATGAGATGTAGCAACTACCTAAAACCATCAGCTACCATTATATGCAATGGGGATAACCTAGAAGCATTTCCAATAAGATCAGGGGGAAAATAAGGATGTCTATTAGCACCACTGACATTCAATATAGTACTAAAAACATTAGCTTTAGCCATAAGAAAATAAAAAGAAATTGAAGGACTTAGAATGGGCAAAGAAGATAAGCTATCACTCTTTGCAGATGATATGATGGTATACTTAGAGAATCCTAGACAATCAAGTAAAAAACTATTTGAAATAATAAACAACTTTAGGAGATTTGCAGGATACAAAATAAACCCGCATAAATCACTGACTATTTTATATATTAACAACAAAACCCAACAGCAAGATATAGAAAAAGGAATTTGATTTAATGTTACCCTAGACATTATAAAATATTTGGGAGTCTACTTGTCAAAATAAACCCAGGAATTATATGAGCACAATTGCAAAACACTTTTCACAAAAATAACATCAGATCTAAATAATTGGAAAATATCATTTGTTCATTGTTAGGCTGATCTATTATAATAAAAATGACAATTCCACCTAAATTAATTTACTTATTCAGTGCCATACCAATCAAGCTACCAAAAATTATTTTATTGAGCTAGAAGACATAATAACACAATTAATCTGGAAGAACAAAAAGTTCAGAATATCAAGAGAATTTTTGAAAAGAATTGATTCCAAAAGTAGCCTAGCCATATCAGATCTTAAATTGTATTATAAAGTAGCAATTATCAAAACTACTACTACTGGCTAAGAAATATAGTGGTGGATCAGTAAAATAGGGTAGGTTCAGAAGACACAGGAGTGAATCACCAGTAATCTACAATGTGATAAACCCAAAGATCCCAATTTCTAGGATACAAACTTACTCTTTGTCAGAAGCTTGGGAAAACTCAAAAATAGTATAAAAGAAACTGGACATAGACCAATATCTTACAGTGTATACCAAAATAAAGTCAAAATGGGCATATAATTTAGATATAAAGACTGATACTATAAGCAAACTAGGAGAGCAAGGAATAGTTTACCTGTCAGATTTATGCAGAACAGAAAAAATTATGACCAAAAAGAGATAGAGAACATTATGAAATGCAAAATAGATAATTTTGATTACATTAAATTAAAAATTTTTTACACAAAGTCAATGCAACCAAAATTAGGAGGGAAGCAGAAAACTGGGAAAGGATTTTTACAATCAGTGTGTCAGGTCTCATTTATAAAACATATAGAGAACTGATTCAAATTTATAAGAACACAAGTCATTCCCCAATTGATACACAGTAAAAGGCTGCGAACTGGCAGTTTTCAGAGGAAGAAAGTAAAGCTATCTATAATCATATGAAAATGCTCTAAATCTCTATTGATTAGAGAAATGAAAATCAAAACAACTCTTAAGTACAGCATCACACATGCCATATTGGCTAACATGACAAAACAGGAAAATGACAAACGCTGAAGATGTGGGAAAATTGGAACACTAATCCAACTGATCCAGCCTTTCTATAGAGCAATTTGGAACTATGCCTAAAGGTCTATAAAAATACACATAGCATTTTACCCAGAAAATACCACTTGTAGGGCTATATCCCAAAGAGATTATAAAAATAACGAAAAGGAAACACATGTAGAAAATATTTATAGCAGCTCTTTTTATGGTGGCAAAGAATTGGAAATTGAGAGGATGCCCATCAATTGGGGAATGGCTGAACAAGTTGTGGTATATGAATATAATGGAATATTATTGTGCAATTAGAAATGATGAACAGGCAGACCAGAAAATCTGGAAAGACTTATACAAACTGATGCTGAGTGAAATGAGTAGAACAAGAGAAAACTGTACAAAGTAATAGCCACATTGGGCAATGATTAACTCTGATAGACGTAGCTCTTCTCAGCAGTGCTAGGATCTAAGACAACTCCTGAAGACTCATGATGGAAAATGCCATCCACAGACAGAGAAAGAAACATGGAGACTGAATTCAGATCAAAGCATCCTTTCTGCTCTCTCTCTTTTTTCTCTTTGGATTTATTTTCTTTCTCATGGTTTCTCCCATTAATTCTAATTCTTCTATATAACATGACTAATGTGAAAATATGTTTAATAAGAATGTATATGGGGGCTGCTAGGTGGCCCAGTGATTAAGAGTGCCGGCCCTGAGTCAGGAGGACCCAAGATCGGTTCCAACCTCAGACTTAGCACACACACGAAAGTGACTGGCCGTGTAATCTTGAGCAAGTTACTTAACCCCAATTGCTTAAAAAAATGTATATGTACAGCCCTTAACAGATTGCAAGCTGTCTTGTGGAGTGGGAAGGGGAGGGAGGTAGAGAAAATCTAAAACTCATAAACTTATGCAAATGAATGTTGAAATTAAATTAAATCAATTTAAAGAAAAGAGAATTATCTAAACAATTACTTATATTTTATAGCAATATAAAGTGCTGATTCTCCATATTTTACCTTTGTGATGACTTTTTAAACATTTTCATACTTTTGTCAATATTAAAATTAGTGCCTGTCATCCATGACATATTGGCTATTTGTATTCTTTATCCCCATTCATTAATGTTTCAAGATTTTGAATTACATTACTGGGGAAAAACACTATACTAAGTAGCTTTATCTGGTACTATTTCATTATGTTCTCCACACTGCAGAAGTGAAACACTATAAGAAAGCAAATTCACAATAGAAATGAAGTATATTCTGATACCTCATCTCAGGAACAGAAACTTTGGAGCTTCTTATTCCATTACACTAGCTATCTTAAATATCTTGATGGAAACAGTTACTATAGTAACTACTGTAGGCCATCAGATAAAGACACAGGAGGAAGCAAAATAAGCAGAGAACCCTTTCTGCTGCTATCTCTTTCTTACTATGTTCATTTTGCTGCTATCCAATGTCCACTTGGTATTGCTTTATATACTTAGAAATATTTAGCATTTCAATGTAATGATAATCCTTTCAAGAAGCATCTTTCATTTAATCAGAAATATTTAAGAAGTGTTAGTCATGTGTACAGCACTGTAGTAGGCATATCGATGAGTTAGAAAATAAGAATAGTTGGCCCCTTTTCTTAAGATGTTTCTAAGTTAATGGATTTGACTAGAGAAAATCAAATAAATGCAAAAAAATATCTCAATGGTGAATGCAATTATATTAGGAAAGAGTTACACATGTACTAAGTGTTTCAGACAGGATGATAAGGAGAGTTTTGGAAATAGGTGGTAGTTAATACAATCTTTGTGAATAATTGGGCAACTTACCTATGAGAGAAATAATTTCATATCGTGATATAAGTTCATATTGTACGACATGAAACAAAACATTTATCTTTCCATATGTTTCTTTATTAGTAACTCAAAGTTGTTTTAAATTGATTTTTAGAAGGATTACATTCTATCACCTATAACTCAAACATATAGCAATATATACTTTTCTGAAAACTTTAATGAACTGCTGAATTGTTAATCTTCCACCAGGAAGATAATCCACCAATTGGCTTGTAAGGATCAGAAAGACTGCATTTTAATGCAGGGATCTTGCCTCTAAGTATCCAGATGTTTTTCCCCATGCCATGCTATTCACATCATTTCTCTTGAAATTTGGTAACCTATAAGGACCTAGGCAAAAGTAAATCATGTGGTAGACAATTCTGACAGTGCAATGGAATGTATGGATTTTTCTCAGAATAATTAAAATAATAATACTTTCAAATGCAGAACTAATAACATTGAAATATAGTTGCTGAAATGTGTTTTCAAAATCTATAGACCCCAGCTTAACATCTCTTGCATGAAAACTATAAACTTCAGAGAAACTGCCAATGTACATCATTAGAGAACATCTGACCCATATGTACAAAAAATATTTATAGCAACTCTTTTTGTGGTGGCAAAGAATTGTAAATTAAGGGGGTTCCCATAAATTGATGAATGGCTGAACAAGTTGTGGTATATGAACGGAATGATGAATGAAATGGAATACTATTGTGCTATAAAAAAAAAAAAAAAACGAGGAGCAGATGGACTTCATATTTACCTTGAGAGGCTTATATGAACTGATGCTGAGTGAGAAGAGCAGAACCAGGAGAAATTTATACACAATTACAGACACAACGTATGTTTGATAACCAACTTTGATAGACTGGACTCTTCTCAGCAATGCAGAGTTATAAGTCAATCCCAAAAGACTCATGATGGAGAGAGATGTCTACATCCAGAGAAAGAACTAGAAAGAACTGAGTTTGAATCCAGATTGAAGCAAACTACCTGCTATTTTTCTTTTTCTTGTTTGGTTTTGTTTTCTCTTTCCCATTGTTCATTCCATCTGATATAGTCCTTCTTTATAACCTGACTAATGTCTAATGTGAAAGTATTTGCAGATCCTATACTTGATTGTGTGCAGTAATGGGGGAGAGAGAAAATTTGAAACTCAAGGAATTGTGGAAATGAATCTTGTGAACTAAAAGTAAACAAATTAATAAAGACAAAAACAGCCTCAAAAAAAAAGACAACATCCATAGCTAGATACATAGCTACAAAAGTCTAGATAGAATGTATATATAAAATAAATTTATGTTTTATGTATATATACATATATAGTTCTCATATTCGGAAAAATTTATCACAAGTTATTAAAATACCAGAAAAATTATTGTGCATTATCAATTTATTTTGATTTTCTTTTCATTCTTTTAACTAATTTCAAATTTGACACTTTCAGACAGTGGAGAACAGATAGTTTCAAGCGAAACTATCTGAGACTTTATACCTATTCTATTAAGAACACTTTTCTTTAGAAATCTCTGGCTTGGCTGGTTTTCCCAGTCAGTTCCGTCAAAGGACAGAGATAGGATATTTTCAGTAATGCACAATAGGATACTTGGCAGGCTAAGATATACTGAATAAACAGATACATATATGTGTGCATACATATATACATGTGTACACATATATGCATGCATAAATATATACATAGTTATGTATGTGTGTATACGTATGTGTGTATATTTAATGAGGATTAACAAGTACATCCATTTGTGGGAAATTTCTGGCTGGTTAAAACATGCAAAAATGACTTTCTTTTAAAGCATGAATTTCTTATTAACATTAACTCAAAGATATAAGAAATATAAACCTTTCAATAAGTTGAATAGAGTTGTATTATCTATCATGAGCTTTGTTTAATCTGTCTTGACATGAATGAACTTCCTAACTCCTAGCAGAAAAAGAGAAAGACAGAAAGATGCAAAGACACAGACACAGACACAAAAGCAGAGAGACAGAGAAAAGCAGAAAAAAAAATGCTTGTTACTTTGTCCACCAGAAAGGGTTTAAAATGAAAATTAAAAATTTTGTCTCTGTCCACCACTGCACCATCAGAGAAAATTACCCAAATAGAAGATACAGAACAATGTCTATGTCTCTGTATTTTAGCATTCGAGGAGAGAAGAGAAAGGAGACCTAAGCAGAAGGAAAGTATAGTCTTCTGCTCCTCTGATCACCAGGGAGATAAGAGAATATACACAGAAAGAGATTACTCAAAAGGTCTTTGTGTCCTTATGCCCCATATACTACTGCCCTGGTCATGGTCCAGATCATTAAGTTCCTTAGTGTTAGGGTCTGCCCTGAGGGTAAAGACTACATTTATATCTTCTAGTTTCTGATTTACATGTAGGATATGAGAGCTAGGAGTTTCCTCATATCTCCCCACCCCTCCTCCTTTTTTTTTGTTTTGTTTTACCCCAAACAACCATTTCTGTGTGTGTGTGTGTGTGTGTGTGTGTGTGTGTGTGTGTGTGTCTTTGCTTCTCTCTCTGTCTGTGTCTCTCTGTCTTGGTGTCTATGTCTCTTTTTCTCTATCTCTGTCTTTCTGTCTGTCTCTGTTTCTGTTTCTCTATCTCTATCTCTGTCTCTCTCTGTCTCTTTCTCTCTCTCTGTCTCTTTCTATCTCTCTGTCTCTGTCTGCCTGTCTGTTACTCTCTCTCCCTGATTGAGGTCTTACCCTGGTAAACTCTGGAAAAGAAGGGTAAAGATATTTCATTAACCACACCAAGACATCAAACATTTGGGTGTGGCCCAGAATCCTAACTTAGCCTTATTTATATAGAGAGGAATAAATAACTTCCATCTAAGGGTAAGACAATCCTGATTGGTACAGTTTTCAATGAGGAGATGCAATTAGTGCCACCTCAGTTCCTTCTCCATTATAGTATCATAGGGAGATAGTGGTATTTCCAGACCACCCTCTCCTGCAGGCTGGTTGTGCGGTACCCAAAGTCTAAACAGGGTTTTAAACATGAGGTCACTCTGACTAACTCTGTACCAGTGGCTGACTTTGCACAAGACGAGTCCTATTAAGTGAATAACATATAGCTGTTCCCTCAGTCTAGTAATGTGACTCAAGACCCCCTTAACCAAGTGGGTTCTTCTCTTCTTTTTCTCTTCTGCCTCCTCTTCCTCCTCCTTCTTCCTCCGATGAATGGGGGAGGAGTGAATTGGTGTGTTGTCTATTCCAAATTGTTGGGGTTCTCCTCTCAGGCTGCAGTCCCGACTGGCCGACCTTACCTATAACCAGGTATTCAGACGTCTCTGGCCCGTAGATCCAGCTATGGGGAAAATGCACAACAGAACGCCAGGACTCAGGATCAGGCTCAACAGGTTTATTTGATGGCTGCTACATGACTCCTCTACTATCTGAATACCCGAATTGCTTCCTTCCTTCCCCTCTTCTGGGAGTTTGCTTATATATACACCTCTGGCTGGCGGGGGAGGAGACCATTCAAGTTGGATGAAGCACTCTCAATGCACAGCAAAAGTTAAGCTGTTAATTTGCAGAAAGCACCTCCGGGCATCTCGGGCCTTCAAGGCCCTGCACTCCCTCATGCCAAATCCAGGGCTCAGGACTTAGTAATTAGGCCCTAACACAAATGGCTAGACAGCAGCAAGGTGTGATGCTAGATAAACATTTAGGCTCCTAATGACAGGTTAGGGTTAAGTTCATGATATCGTCAAAGTTTTTTTATGATATTTTAATTACATTTTAGATTATTTGAAAACAGCTTTTGATTATCCTTCTATGAGGGCTTAGAATAACATATCTTGATGTATGAAGCAGTCACTTTTTACTATGTTGGGGGGGTAGGGTGAGAATATGAACTCCAAAAAGGCCACTCAGTAAACCTTTGGTGAATATATAACCTTTTTAGCTAAATTTATGATTCAATCTTTTTATAAGTTTTAGAAGCCTTTTACCTGGAGAAAAGGTAAAAGATCAAAAAGGGTTATGGAATTTAAGAGCAGTTTAATCTCTGCTGTTAAATTATGCACATACCCCTAACTTTACCTTTCAATTCTATGATACCCCCCAACTCCACCAGCCACCACTATTGCCACCACCATATCTTCTTTCCTTAATGAAAAAGAACACTTTTTTACAGAATTTACAGATTTTACAGATATTTATGGAAATATCATGTTGAACTTGGTGATTTATTTTGAATCATGGCTTAGACTTCAGAGATATTTTCTCAATCTGATACTGAAATCTTCATCTTTTTCTTTATGCCCCTCTTCTTTCTCTTCCTCCTCTTTTTTCTCCTCCTCCTCCTCCTCTTCCTCCCCCTCCTCCTTCTTCTTCACAATATTTTGAAGGGAGAGAAAGGCAATAAGCATTTATATAGCACCTACAATGTGGCGGGTTGTAAGATTGCTGTCTGTAAAAGAACTGTTCTTCTGTCCCTCATATAATTTTCCCCATAAGAAGTCTTCCTGGAATCTTTTTGTTTTTTGCTTCTTCTTCTTCTTTTTTAAGCAATTGGGGTTAAGTAACTTGCTCAAGGTTACACGGCTAGTCATTATTTGTGTTTGGGTGCTCATTTTCTGCTCTGCATCCCAACTCCGAGGCCAGCACTCTTACTCACTGCGCCACCTAGCCGCCCCTTTTTTAGGGCAATTGGGGTTAAGTAATTTGCCCAAGGTCACACGGCTAGGTTTTTGTTTGTGTGGGTTAAGTGTCTGAGGCCAGATCCGAATCTTCTTCTTCTTTTTTTTTGGAGGGCAACTGGGGTTAAGTGACTTGCCCAAACTCACACAGCTAATATGTGTGTCAAGTGTCTGAGGCCGGATTTGAACTCAGGTCCTCCTGACTCCGGGGGCTGTGTTCTATTCACCGCACCACCTAGCTACCCCGTCTTTTTGGAAGCTTCATGATTGTTCAGGTTTTCCATAAGATCTCAACCTCTGCTTGAACATGATAAAATCTCAGCGGTTTTTACCTCTATAATTTCTGTGTTTTGGTAAATAAATTTTTGGCAGCAGTTACCCACCATATTTACTCAGGGAGTAGAAATTTCTCCCATAACAAAAACCACACATTAACATTATCTGGGTTCTGCTGGAATTTTATTTATTTTGTTAAATGTTCCAAACTATATTATAATCTGGTTCCAGCTGTACTCATGAGTGTTTGCAGCAATTCAGCCTGCTTTGCATGTTTTACAGAGGACATAGAGGCACAGGACAAAAAGCTGGAATCAAGAGACAGGCAAATGGGAATTCAAACTCTAACTTTGAGAATACTGGCTGTGTGACCCCTGGGCGAGTCATTTAATCTCTCAGGACCTTTGCCAACACCTTAAGAATATAAAGTTGCAGAGTAGTTAGCAATCTGCATTACTAAAATAAATTTCTCACTGGGAGCACCTTACACCAATGAAATCACAGGTTTGGTAAAAAATAGTTTTTAACATTTTTGTAGTAATGCATATTCTGCATAGCAAGAAAAATTGACAGTCTCTATTCGATATTTTGCTATGCAACCAGATATAAAATGTTCTCACTATAGGTGTTTTGTAGTGTATTCTTTCAATGGGTGTTCACAGATCCTGTGCACCATGCCTTCATGGTTCCTTATTAAAAAATTTTGGTGTGTGCAAAATTTTTTTAACTCTGAATTTATTTAGCACATTTATAAAAATAAGATCACACGGAAAGATTAGGAGTAAATTTCACAAGTTTACAAGGAATAGAAAGAAGGCTGGTTTTTTTTTTTAATTTTGGTTTGTTTTTAAAGGAAGGCTTGGTGTGAAGAGTTGCCTTCTCTCCCCATCCCAGCCCCCATTTTTTTTTTCTATTTTCAGGGCTAAATATTTTCATATAGACATTGTGGGTAGTTTGAAGCAATATGAGATAGTAATAGTAATACCACAGTGCCTGGTATATAGTAGGTGCTGTATAAATGCTTATTCCCTTTCTCTTCCCTAAAAATATGACTTTGATATGCCTGTTCAGCAACCTCACCCATAAACTTCCTGAGATAGTATCTTGACTTCAAGGAAACCTAAATCTTTCTGTCTTCAATTTTAAGAAATGCAAGGGAACTCCTATTAATATTTACAAATATATTTCATTTACCAAAAAAAAAAAAACATATTGAGCAATAGGAAGGATCGTATCAAGCTTTTATTTTTTGACTTTTTGGCCAGTGTGTCAGGACATCTCAGGAGTTTTGAGTGGTTGACAGAACTGAAAAAAATTATACAGATTATTCAAACAAATTATCCCCACTTGTATTTCTGCTGGAATTATCTGATCATTCATTAGAAAGTATTTCTCTATATGAAGAGGCTTTAGCTCTCTGCTTTCTAGTGTAGAAGTGACATTCCCCTTGTGAGGCAAATGATCCCCCATAAAACTTGTTTGACTGATAATACGTGTTTCTTCCTCTAATTTTTGTTTCATGTAGAACTGGACCTGAAGAAAGGGAAAATTTAGAAGAGTTCTGATGTCTTACCCAGGAAAAGAAAAATGAAAGGGTGACCAATAGTCTTCTTTAAGTGAAAACATGCTATGAAGGTGTTATGGGAAAAATATCTCCTTTCTGAGTTCATGTGGTAGGTAAATGCTGCTGAGATAAATCTACCACAATGCAGAAATTTTAGAGGAAATGGCTATAATGAGTAGAAGTTCTAGAGAAGTGTATTTGGGCTTGATGTGGAAAAAACCTTCAAAATAATTAGAACTATCCAGAAGTGAGATGGTATAATAGTAATGGAATTTAAAACTCCCCCTGTATTGGCTTGGTTTTCAGGTTGAGTGTTAAAACCCAGAGCTTGTGAATTGCACTTGTGGGATGGACTTGTTGACGTGAAAAGAGAGAGCTGAACTGTGAGAAGCTGGTGCCATGGATTTAGAAAAGGACCAAGCAGAGGGAGGCAGAAGAACTTTTGGGAGCAGCATTGTGGAGGATTGCTGAGGGCCAGCTGGAGCTGCCCAGGACTTTTGAGAGCTGCCACCCAGAGCTGCCAAGGACTGAGGAGACGTGGCTGTGATGCTGGTATTTTGTTTGTTTTGATGTTGTTGTTTTGCCAGTTTCATCTGCTGGTGAAGGAGAGTGCTGTAGTTGCAGAGGTCCTGGAAACTTGCTGTTGGTTTAGAAGCCTGGAAGAAGGATTTTCTTGTATGTTTACAGAAATCCTGGAAGAGGGTCTTGCTGATATTTTCAGGGGTCCTGAGACTGTTCTGCAGGCAGAGAGAGAATCGATGAGGACACTGGCAATGTATATTGTGGCTTTGTTAAGCTTTGTCTCCCCAGGAACGGAGATTGCTGAGAACTTGCCTAAGGTCAAGATGAGGATCTCTTATTGGGTATTAAATGCTATGACGATATCTTAACCTTGCTGTAGCTCAGAGGTAAATGGCCTTTGTGCTCTCCACTGCCCTTTTTGAGAAGGTGCTTGGTGTTAACTGTTGATAATTATAATTCAGGTGTGATCCAGGAGTGGGAAATCTGACTTTTTGTGCTCTGTGATTGACCAAATGAATATTTTTTTTATGATTGGAAACTAATCTTAATCTCCATTTAAGAAGAGAGACTTTGGTTGGAGTAGTACTTGGAAATTATTGAACAATACTTGGTGAACTCTGTGTTTTGGTTTTCTCTTTTCGGTGAATGTTTTGCCTTAATTTGTCACTGAATAAAATGGAGAGTTACTATGCTGGTATTCTGAAAAAAAAAAAAAAGCAAAACAAAACAAAACAAAAAAGCACCAAGTTTTCTTGTGGGCTTAAGCAGAGGTTCAAATCTCAGACAAAATAAGAAAAATAAAAACAATCTCATACATCCCCTAAGGAAACAAATGTCATTTAATAGACTTTACATGTAAACTAAGTCAGGTTAATTGTATTTAGAGGGTTTGCAAGTAAGCTAAAAGAGGGAGAAGTGATTTATATGTCTCCAAGGAGCTGGGAACAGGTAAGAGTAATGCTTAAAACTCCAAATAAATTTTCATATTTCAGCCAGCTCAACAACTTCTTGACAAGGAGAAACATCCCTGACCTTCCCTTAACATTATTATTCGATGAGTCAGGTTTTGGTCATGTGAGGTTAATTCTAACAGAAGACAGATTTTTAATTAACCAAAAGTTGTAGGAAGAATAGCTATAAATTCCAAATAATAAAAATTAATGAAAGGTAATAAAAATAACAAAAGGATTTGGTGACCAATTGTCAGCTTCCACAGAGAACAGTTTATGAAGAAATAACTTTAAATTTAATTGAAATAATTGATTTGGTATATTAAAATGTTTTTAATATAAGAATGATTAAATACTAAAACCGTGTCTTGGGAAACAGATGCTTTGCATGGGTAAGAAACAGAGTAATTATACAAGTAAAATAATAACACTATAATGTAAAAGAAAAGACGTATTAAATGAACAAAAGTCAGTTTGGATGCAATTTTTAAATTCAAATACAGAAAAGTTACTGGGAAATTGGGTAAGATTTATGGCAATAAATACTTTCATATACTTTCTGGAAGAAGTCAGTATTTCTACATTGGACATTTTTCAGTTTACTTTGCCTGTGGAAATTTTTTCTTTTGTTTTGTTTTGTTTTGTTTCTTATAACATCATTAAATGGAAAAACAAGAACAATATTGTACTGTTACTATTTTTAAATCTAATATATTCTCTGGATTTCTTTCCTTAATCTTTTAGTTATTTGTATTAAAACAAAATTTAAGCTATTTAGGCTTTCTCAAAATGTCTCTTGTTTCTTTTAAACACAAGGATGCTTTTTAGTCTCTTTTTTGAATCTTTTATTTTGGAGTTTAAAACACCATACTTTGCTTCTCTTCTGAGGCTTGGAATGCATGATTTGGGTCCTTAAAATGAGATTGCTTTTTTTTCAACAGTAATGTTTTTGAAAATGTGATGTTTAAAATATGATGCATATATATAGGATAGTATATTAATTCATTTGGAAAATGATACACAAACTCCAATGTAAAATATGTATTGATATGAATGTATTTGATATCATAAATTTGTCTACATATATGTATATGTTAATCTACATACATATATATTTAAGTACAATTTCACTTTAAAATAATCTTTACTTTCGTGACTGTACATGATAATGACTTAGGAAAGTAAATGAAATCTTTGATTTTTTACATATTATATAATGTCAAATGGGCTCCCAAATTTTTGGGAAAAAATGAAAATTTGACTATATGAGATGAGAGTTTCTATTCTTTATTTGGGATTTTTCTTGCTAATTCAAAAATCTGAGGAAATAAGAGTTGATTAAGAAATAGTATTTGAGGAGCTTTGGACTACTGTCTTCAAAAGAACATAATTTTGTTTGCCTTCACAAAAATATAGGAATTATAATCTAAACTAGATAACATTGATGCAGATAGGCATACAAAAATGCTATAAACAATTTGAATGAATGTGATAAAGGACAGTGTAATTGCC
The DNA here is from genome assembly GCA_011680675.1 of Gymnobelideus leadbeateri. Taxonomy (NCBI): domain Eukaryota; kingdom Metazoa; phylum Chordata; class Mammalia; order Diprotodontia; family Petauridae; genus Gymnobelideus; species Gymnobelideus leadbeateri. The sequence continues at coordinate 182,734 of WOXC01010789.1, forward strand.
AAGGGTAAATTATAATAAAATCCTTCCAGATCTTCAAAGATCGAGAAAGTTTTTATTAAAAAAAAATCTGGGGTTGTACACAAATGTTTTGTGTTAGAGTATACTTTTGACTGGAAGATGAAGGTCATTCCCTGGTATATGATACCAATGAGGCTCAGAGGCAAATGGGATTTTAAGCATTTGTGCCTAGAATTATTATTGTGGGAATTAAGGGGACAAGGAAAGTAAGGTATAAACCTACAACAAATAATCACTCCAAATACTATCATTCTGCCATCCTACTGCTAATATAGTATAACCAAACCCAACACTTAAGTTGGTATTACTCTGCTAAGGCATTCTTTGGTGAATCCCTAGATACTATCTGAACTTTCAGGATATTGACACAACTTTAATCAGTTTAACACTCAATCCATAATCCTTGACATGATTCCTTATGTGTTTCTACTTTATTACTTATAAAAATTTTTGTAAAGTAATGATATGAAGAATATAATTTGATTCAGCTAAAATGTTTATAACTTTGAAGTAAAACATTTAATTTGACTTTATTGTGGAGTATTGTTGCCTAATTTGATCCCTTGTTCTTTCCTTAGGTCACCATTTATCACACAGATAAGTACCGTACTGCAAACAGCAATTGACAGAAAATGAGGGTTCCTCTATTAGAAGTAGTCCCATTCAAAAAGCCAAGATGTTTAAACTGGCTGCTACTGGGACATTTTTTTTTCTTTGAAAGATTTTGAGTTCAATTTCTGCAAGTTCAAAATTCTCTGTCTCATTGATTTCTCTACTTCTCAAGTCTCTTGATTACTAGAGACTACTCAGATTTGGGACGTAATTGACTATAAGCTCCAGATCTAATTAGTTTTACCACTTTCACACCTTGCATTAGGGCTCAGTACTTTTCTATTGCTATGTCCCTATAGATGAGAGGGAATAAATTTTCCTTAGTCATGAACATGAAATTGTTATTTTCCTTTGAGTAAATCTAATTAAATTACCTAAAGAGCTACAAAGCCTATGCAGTATATTGAACTTATGCTGAGCACTGGGGGAAATGCAAAGTTCACACTGATATAGTCCCCATGCTCAAAGAGTTGAACAATTGAATAGAGTAGCTATTTTGTTTAACATTTTAGGGTAAGTTATAAACCCTTTGGGCCTACTTCTCAGCTTGATGTTTTAAAAATATTCATGATTGAAGAAAATTCTAAATTTTAGTTGAGGTTAGTGAAAATAAAAATGCATTTTTTCCTCCAACAAGTACATAGAACCTTTTGAAATCTACATAAAAGAACATTGTGCATATGCATAAAACAAAAAAATGGAAAGTCTAATTGAAAGTTGTATATAAATTCCCAAATGAAGTCTAAGGTGGAATGTTGTTGTCTACTGGGGTGTCAGAGAAGAGTACAAGATAAATTAACATTTTCAATAGAAATTCAAAAAATTGGGGTAAAGAGGAAATTAACATTTTGTACATAAACAAAGGTATTGAGATGAGAAGTTTGGAACCTGAAAAGGATGTGTTGTTTGGTTCACTTATTCTAGAGCATAGATCCTTTGAAAAGAAGTAATATAAATTTATGGGAAAGGTTGGATTGTGCTACATTCTAAATGATATTGAATTAGAAAAGGAATTTGAACTTCAATTTATAGCTAATAAGGTGTACATAATGGATTTTGAGTAGAGGAATGACATTCAAATCACTTTAAAAAAGAACTCTGGGGTAGCCAGGTGGTACAAGTAAATAGAGCACCTGCCCTGGAGTCTGGAAGACCTGAGTTCAAATCTGGCCTCAGACACTTGACACACTTACCTTACCAGCTATGTGACATTGGACATATCACTTAACCCCAATAACCTTGCCTTCACCCTCCAAAAAAAAGCACTCTACCACAAGTCTACCATCAATGTGAAAACTAATTTGGAGGGGGAACAGAGGAAAAGTTGGGACCAGAAGACCTCTTAAGAAGCTTAATTGCAATAGAACAGGCCAGTAAAAAGCTTTTGTATTAGATTGGTGGTTGTGGTAATAGAAAGGAGAGAGAAAGAAACTAAAGATTTTTTTTCTGAGGGAGAAACAAAAGAAGATTTGATAATGTATTATTTATGAGACAAAGATATAGAAGAATCAATGCCAAAATATTTTCAACATAGAAGACTGGATAAAAAATGATATTGTGCATAGACACCTATAAGACAAAATAACATTCAGTGATAGAAGTCCTTAAGTCAGAAAGAAGAAACAGTCTTTGAGAAAAGGATAATTAAGGTCACTTTAAAAATGTTGAATTTGAGGTGCTGGTTGGATATTCAAGATGAAATATCTTGCCAGCTATAAGAATTTTAGGCCAGAAAGTCAAGAAAGAAGTTCTGCGTTTGGTTGTTATCCATGTACAGCTTGTAGCTGAAGCTGTCAAAGTGAATTGACAAAAGAGAGGATACAGAGTTTAGTTGCTACCTATATGCTCATTGTCACACAGGAGCAAATCCATTTAATTCTCTTTGTTCCCTTTTTCTCAACATTGAACTTCATTTTGCCTCTTATAATGCCTGGTATATATTAGGTAGTTAATAATGCTTATTCAATTGAATTGAAATGAAAATATACAGTTATGTGATTGGACAAAATGATCACTAAGGTCTCCTAAAACTCTAAATAAGCCATAATATCAGTAAATAAAGATAATTTAGCTTTCATTTAAATAGTCCTTTCTGGGACTGAGCCATGGGAAAAGGAATTCTTGATTAAGGAACTTCATTTTACAAATGCAGGTAATGGTTTGTTCTTCAACTTATATTTGTAGAGACATACTTGGGTAACTGAAAGCTTAAGTCAATCATTACAAGTTTATCCAGGTCTTCCCGATGAACCTAGATGTATAGCCACTATACCATATTGTCTGTCCTAAACAATGCTTAGGATTTTAAATTATTGTTCTTGTTTTACTGCTGTTAGCTAGGGTTTTGTTTTGTTTGAACTATATGACTGTGTTGAATGATAATAATGAAATTAAATAGCTTTGTTTTTTCAGTATTCTTAATGAGAAAGATCCTAAAGTTTATATAAAATTTTGGTTCCTAGATTCAAATATAGTTATTTTTAATTAGACCTCCCATTTCAATAAATCTGATATTTTAAATAGAAATTAATATGATATATCAAAGGATTTTCTCTTTCTCTGGATATTATCTTATATTTTAATTATTTTATTAGTAGGATGACTCCTTATTCTAATGATTTTCCCTTATATGGTATTCTTAATATAAATTCAATTCAATAATATCAAATATTTTAAGAAATAATGATAAAATATAATTCTGAGATTCATTTTTGGTATTTTATTTTATAGTTTGGCTTCAATGTTTTAAAAGCATTTTCTATAAAGATTATATGTTGACATAAAAGCACTTCAAAGTTTGCAAATCACTTTATATATATTATTTCATTTGAGTATCACAACTCTCTAAGGAAGATAGTACTAATATTATTATTGTGATTTCAGAGAAAAAGAAAGTAAAGTTTAGTAGCTTGCCTATACTTATGGAGCTACTGATTGGCCAAGGTATGATTCAAACTCAGGTCTTCCACACTCCGAATTCTGAACTCTCTCCATTCAAGTCACATTGCATTTCAATCTTACAGGTCATATTCTTCAAGATCTTTCAGAGATCATTAAATAACCCACCAGTTATTTATTTATCATCTGAATTAAATTTAGGAAACTCTCAACCACTCTGATTTTGAATTTACTCACCTGTATAGAGTGTAATTTCCAGATCTAGGGTGAGGATATCACATGCTGTATTGTATATAAATTGCTTTGCAAATGTAAACATCATAAAATGGATAAAAAAACAGTTTAAATTGAACTTAAATTGTTCATTATTTTAATCCTTACTTTAAATGATAAGTATTTTTAAAAATATCCTAAGAAATTAATTTCTTTACTAAAGTACATCTCCAATTCCTCACTATGGTGTAGAGGTAACCTTGGTTCTGAGACCAGCAAAGGGGCAAGTTTTGGCAAGTCCTCCCAATTTGACAGAAAAGATTTTAGATGAGTCCAATGATGAACTCCATGCCTGTAATCCAGGGGTCAGTCAAAATAAATTGGAAAAGCCTCCTCATCAAAGGCCACTGAATGATGAATTTTTTACCCATATCTCCTTAAGAAGAGCAGAAGAATGGTTTGGTCACACAGGTGTGGGCAACTCAGGGCCACAACGCAACATGTGGCCTTCTAGATCATCAAACATGGTCCTTTGTTTTCTTTTTTTTTGCTTGTTTGGAGATTTTTTGCTTACTGGAGGGGAGAAGGTGGGGCAATTGGGATTAAATGACTTGCCCAAGGTCATACAGCTAGTAAGTGTTAAGTGACTGAGGTTGGATCTGAATTCAAGTCCTCCTGACTCCAGGGTTGGTGCTCTATTCACTGTGTCACCTACCCCCCCACCCCCAACCTGGTCCTTTGACTGAATCCAAATTTCAAAGAACAAATCAGCTTAATGAAAGGATTTGTTCTATAAAACTTGGACTCAGTCAAAAGGCTGCATCCAAGGATCTAGAAGGTCACATGTTTCCTCAAAGCCACACTTTCCTGACCCCTGTAAGTGTGTAAGGACCAGGAAGTGTGGCCTTTGAGGAAGAAAGACCTGGTTTCAAGTCAACCCTCTTTTGACATATGCTGCTGTGTGGCCTTGGACAAGTCATTTAATCTTTCAATGCTATATTCTAAAGGTGTGACAAACTCAAGACTCAAAGACCAGAAACAACAGGCAAAACTCCCCCATGTAGGTAGAACCAGATTGAAATATAATGGGGGGGGTGAAGAGCCAAATTGATGGAGTAAAAGCACAAAATTGGCATGAGCTCCCGCTCTAATCATTTCTAATACGTGTAAAAAAATGACTCTAAACAAATTTTAGAGCTACAGAACCCACAAAGTGACAGAGAGAAACAAATCTCCCACTGAAGGCACCCTGGTAGGCAAACAGGAAGGGTCTATCATATCATGCTGGGAACAGAGTGCAGTACTGCATGAGATGCCCAGTTCTGGCCCCCTGGGGAAGTCCTGAATCAGCTGCGACCAGAGCAGACTTCAGGAGAGTGAATAACCAGCAGCTGTGGCAGTTTCCAGTCTTGTTAAGCCTTTGCTAAAAACAAAGTAAAAGTTCAGTAAAGAACTTTGTTGGAACAGGGGACAGAAGAGTGTGGTCTGGCCCCTGCCCCCAGAGCAAGAAGTGGTGGAGGCACAGGGGCTGCAGCTGCTGCTGTGTGGCTGCCTCCAGAACTCCTGGCCTGCAGATCATAGGAGGACCAAGGGACCATTCAGAAGGCAATTATTTTTGCTTTAACCTGGTTGGATCTGGATCAGTCTTGGGTGGTGGTCTGGAGTGTGTGGCCAGTGTGCGCCCATTGTGCCAGAGCTTGTGGGGGCTGTAGAGAGGGCATCCTCCTAATAGCTCCAGCAGCTGTGAAAACCTCAGCAATTTGGGAGAAAGCTCTCTACATTCTGGAAGCAGAGTTCTACTGTGGCAAAGAGCTCAAAAGGCAAATAATTAACTAGCAAGATGAGAAAGCAGAGGAAGCACAAACAGACCATGGAACCCTTTTGGGGAGACAAAATGGATCAAAGCATGGAATGGGAGGAAGAAAATGAAGTCAGAACTTCTGCATCAAAAGCTTCTAAGAAAAATATGAACTGATCACAGGCCATGGAGGAGCGCAAGAAGGATTTTGAAAATTAAGTCAAAGAAATGGAGGAAAAATTGGGAAGAGAAATGAGAATGATGCAAGAAAATCATGAAAAACAAGTCAACATCCTGCTAAAGGAGACCCAAAAAAATACTTAAGAAAATAAGACCTTAAAAAATAAACTAACTCAAACGGGAAAAGAGGCCCAAAAATAAATGAGGAGAAAAATAACTTAAAAAGTCAAATTGCCCAGATGGAATAGGAATTTCAAAAACTCACTGAAGAGAAAAATTTCTTCAAAAATTACATTGGAGCAACTGGAAGCTAACGACATTATAAGAAATCAAGATAATATAAAACATATCGAAACAAATGAAAAAAAATTGAAGGCAATGTGAAATATCTCATTGGAAAAACCATTGACCTGGAAAATAGATCCAAGAGAGATCATTTAAAAATTATTGGACTACCTGAAAGCCATGATCAACAAAAGAGCCTAGACACCACCTTTCAAGAAATTACCAAGCAAAATTGCCCTGATATTCTAGAACCAGAGGGCAAAATAGAAATTGAAAGAATTTACCAATTGCCTCTTGAAAAAGGTCCCCAAAAGAAAAATCCTAGGAATATTATGGTCAAATTCTAGAGTTCCCATGTCAAGGAGAAAATACTATAAGCAGTCAGGAAGAAACAATTTGAGTATTATGGAAACACAATCAGGATAACAATTTGAGTATTATGGAAACACAATCAGGATAACACTAGACCAGGATTCTACATTAAGGGACTGAAGAGCTTGGAATATGATATTCTCGAGGTCAAAGGAACTAGGATTAAAACCAAGAATCACCTGCCCAGCAAAACTGAGAACAATGCTTCAGGGGGAAAATGAAATAGAGGATTTTCAAGCATTCTTGATGAAAAAAAAAAACAGAGCTGAACAGAAAATTTGACTTTCAAATACAAGAAGCAAGAGAATCATGAGAAGATAAACAGGATAAAGAAATCACAAGGAACTTATTAAAGTTGAAATATTTACATTCCTACATGGAAAAATGATCATTGTAACTCATGAGACTTTTCTCAGTATGAGGGTAGATGGAGGGAATATATGTGTGTTTGTATATATGTATACATAAATATGTGTGTATATGTATGTATGTATAGTAGGGGATATATGTGTATAAATATATATATATATGTGTGTGTGTGTGTGTGTGTGTGTGAGTGTGTGCATATGTATGTACATGTATACATAGACAAATGGCACAGGATGAGTTGAATATGAAGGGATGATATATAAAAAATAAAATTAAAAGGTGAGAGAGGATTTTATTGGGAGGAGATGTGGAGAGATAGATTAGGGTAAATTATCTCATATAAATGAGGCAAGAGAAAACTGTTATGGAGGGGAAGAGCAGGAAGGTAAAAGGGAATAGGAGAACCTTACTCTCATTGAATTATCTTAAGGAGGGAATAGGAATCACTCAACCAGGTATCTTACCCTAGAGAAAATAGGGGGAAGGGGAAAAGAGGGGGATGATAGAAGGGAGGGCAGACTGGGGGAGATGGTACTTAGAAGCAAACACTTTTGAAAAATGACAGGGTCAAAGGAAAAAATAGAATAAGTGGGGGGTCAGGATAGATGGAGGGAAATATAGTAAGTCTTTCACAATAGAACATCTATGGAAATGTTTTGCATAACTACACATGTACAACCTATATTGAATTGCTTATCTTCCTAGTGAGGGTGGGTGAGGAGGGAAGAAGAGAAAAAATCTGGAACTCTAAGTATTAAAAACAAGTGTTTAAAAATGTCACATGCAACTGGGAAATAAGATATACAGGTGCTGCGGTATAGAAATCCATCTTCCCCTAGTAAAAAGTTGGAGGGGGATGAGGGAGGATATAAGAGATAAGAGATTGGAGGAAGGAGTATTCAGTATGCTTGCCATCTTGGTGTAGGGGGTATGGGGAAGAGAAGGAGAAAAATTTATAACTCAAAATCTTGTGGAAATGAACATTGAAAACTAAAAATAAATGAATAAATTTGGGGGGAATTTAAAAAAATTCACACACACACACACACACACACACACACACACATATATATATATATATATATTTGGGATAATGTTCAACAAAATAAATAAAAATAAAATACAGCATAGGTAATATTAGTTTGTGCTTTCTAATCCAATATATGGACAATACAAAATTATAACTTGCAGAGAAGGGTGCTCTATTCATATTGGCAGAAGGATTTCCTCACCTGAGACTTGCCTATATCAATAAAATCAATATCACAAGTACAGTCCCTATCTCCATCAATACTTGTTACTTTCTATTAAGTCATGAAAGCAATTGAAATCTACATTGGCCAGATGAAATCACTAATCCTTGAAATGGTTAATTAAGAAATAATTATGTAATTTATACTGTTATATTTATATGAAAACAAGTTTCATTTCTTTGAAAAGGTGGTCTATATTTCTGGGTCCTTTATAGCACAGTTATGTAAAAGTACACCTGGCTGGTTGGTGCTGCCAAATGAGTACAAATTTGAGTACCCATGAGTACCCATCTCATGGGTAGTCCCTAAAGGCACAGACAAATGTATCTTGGATCCCAGGAAAGGTTTTTAAACATAACTATCAGTTACAGGGTATACAGCAAAATAATATCCTGATATGTTGCAGTTGAGAAGGTGATTCTGTTAGCCATTTATAAAGAGTTGGTTGCATTCAACAAATATAAGCAAATAAAGAAGATTATACAGATATAGATATAGATATGTTCAATTGATAAAAACAATGAAACTCTTTACTGAAATTTCTGGTACTAGTAGGAATATTTTAGTCATTATACGGCATGAAATGACATTTGATCAGCACAAATGATGCTTAAATTTCTCCCAACAATTGAAACAGTCAGTTGCAAGCTTCCTCTTCTCTCCAGCTTTCCACTCCATGGTGAGCATGTCATAAGTGAAGAATGATCAAAATAGACAGGTAGGGGGAAAATCAAGAAAGAGCAGTGTCATGAAAATGTAAAGAAGAGAAAGTCTCCAGGGGAAGAGGGCAATCAATAGTGTCAAAAGTTAAACACAAGTAAAGAAGGATGAGGATCAGTGGTCTTTTTGCTAATGCTTATTGTGAACACGGCAACATGTGACATTCAAGTATTTATGAGATGATGTTTCTTGTTGCATTTAGGTGCTTGAAAAAGGTTGGTTTTTTTTTAAAGGAAGCTCAAATAGAAAAGAAGCACTTAAAAATTTCAAACTACCTAATTATCAAAGAGATGATAGAGATACAAATGAAAACCACTTTGAGGTATCATTTTACCCCTATCAGATTGGTAAGAAATAATTAAGAACAATGAAAATCAGCACTGGCAGGGTTGTAAAGAAATAAGTAGTCCATTCCTGATGGGATTGCAAACTAGTGCAACCATTTTGCCAAGCAATATGGTACTACACAGCAAAGGTTACAAAAATAATCATTGCCTTTCACCTAATTAAACCATTATTTCCAAATTTTCCCTGAAAGTGTTACCATTTAGAAAAAAGAAAGGTATCTCCTCAGGGATTTTAATGATTCATTATTTGTAATTGCAAAAAATTGGAAGCAGATAGTTAAATTGTATAACATTAATGTAATGTAAGTATAATGGAATTAAGATCAAATATGAGTACAACAAAAATATACAAAAGTCTTTGTGAAATAATGCAAAGGATTTAAAAAAAAAACAGCTGAATTGAAACAACAGAGCACACACTAAAAAGGACTACTTAAGAAAGCAAATGAATATAAGTGAATTGACAAAGGATCCTGATAGAAACTTAGATGGAGTGACTTTAAAAATATGGCATTTTATTTATTCTATTTCATTCATTAAACTGTAAATGTTACAAAGCAATTTAACTGGGTGAATTAAAGTGATATTAATTTTATACTGATCTGATATTGTTTATATTTTTAAAGTAAAAATGAAAAAGCTGGGATTAATTTCTTAAAGCTAAAACCATATACTTCCTTTCTCTCCATAAATGGGAAACTACTAAGTATAAGGTTGAAAGCATCATCAGTCTAAATCATTGTTTTCTGTTATTATTCTTAACTGTTTGGGGGAAATGTGTGTCATTATGTTTTTGTGTATATTTGTTTTGAGCTGTGGACAAATAGCCCCAGTGTTTAGGAAAGTTAAAAGCATTCAGTGTGAGTCAAACTTTCATCCTCTCTAGCTCATGTTGCTATTTTAACAATGTTGAGTCACTAATATTTTTCATTTCTCACCAGGTTCTCCATCATTCCATGGAAACCCCCTGAACCTAGAAGATCAATTCAGCCTTGGAATTAAAACCTAGGACGTATCCTTGACTCTTTTGTACCACTCTTTAATTGCATGGCTCCTTCAAGAATGACCATTTAAAGAAGGTGGCTGGGCTGGCCATCTCTTTTTCACCAAACCTTTTACAGACCTCTCCATCATGATTCCCCTCCTCAGTTTCCTCCCCATTCCAATCTTCTTTTTATTTCAGTTTCTTTTTATGTGTTTCTTTCCTCCACTAGAATGTAAGCTCCTTGAGGGTAGGGACTTTCTTTCTTTGTACTTGTCTTTGCATTCCCATTTCTTACTATAATACCTGGATTTTAATAAGTGCTGAATAAAAACTTGTTGTCTAATTGACAAGGTCTCATTGAAGTGGTAATTTTGACCATAGACAATTGATTCTTGACTTGTGTAACCATCATAAATTGCAGCATTATTGGCAATGTGCTAAAAGAAAATTAGTATTAATGCCTATCTAAATGATTTATGACAATGTAAACCTGGGCCCTGTAGCAGGAAGCACCCTTGTACACCCAGGATGGCCTGGTAGCACAGGTTCTTTGATCTGCTTTTTTTTTTTTTTTTAAGCAATTGGGGTTAAGTAACTTGCTCAAGGTTACACGGCTAGTCATTATTTATGCGTGGGTGCTCATTTTCTGAGGCCGGATTCGATCTCGGGTCATCCCAACTCCGAGGCCGGCGCTCTTACTCACTGCGCCACCTAGCCGCCCCTTTGATCTGCTTTTAAAGGAAAGATTGCTCAAAAGGGGATTAACAATTCTACTTTTAATTACATTCACTAGTTCAGGGAAAGATCAGCACCCTGAATGTGGTGAAAATGCAAACAGAAAATACAAGCAGAGAAATTAGCAAAAAGATCAACAGATAGGGCTCTGACTGTCTAAATCAACACAATATTGCTAAGCACTTATTGATTGGTAGAGCCTTTACATCTGAGCAGTTGGGGGATCTGAACACAACTACTCAGAGTATCGACAAGGAAATCAAATGGTCGTCATAAGCAAACCCCCAAAGAAAAATACCAACTCAGAATACACACACACACACACACACACACACACACACACACACACACACACACACACACACACACACACACACACACACACACACACACTTCTTAGAGCCAGAAGGCATCACAACCCTCATGACTCAGTGCTTAATCAACTTAGTACCAAAAGGTGTGTAAACCTTTCTACAAGGAAGCCTCCACTTAAGCAAGCTCCTCCTTAGGCAAGTCCCGCCCTTAATGGGCTCCACATGAGGTTTATGGGCAGGGAAGATAATATTATATATTTATTATTAATGGGCAGGGAAGATTTTATTATCCCATTAACATTACAGACCCTCAAAAGCTGTACCAATGGTTTACAAGCATTTATTAAGTTTGGTTCTAGCATGATCATAATTATAGTTGCAGAGCAGTACTATACAATTTGTAAGGTGTAGCCCAATTTGCCGTGGTTTTAAGGTCACATCTATTCACCTTTTGGCAAATCAAGCTTTACTACTACCAATTAGGTCAGCTTGGGTTTTTGTATTTTTTTTTTTTGCCAACAAAATGACTTATAGTATAATTCCATATTGGAAAGATTGGACTGACTAATTAGATATTTTTGGTCCTGGTTTTCTGCCCCAGAAATCACATAGATAAGTAAAAATTATAACTTTAGAAATTTAGCTATTCCTATAAACACATCATTCGAATTCTCCCACTTATGATCCATAGTTTAATAGCTTTAATTTACTAAAACTAAGTTGTCTTTATCAATCTTTCTAAGTTTTATTAATGGATAGGAATAACATTTATGTGATATATAGATGCATTAGATTTTTTTAAGGAAGGCATAGTAGACATAAAATATTTGGGTGTCAATCTGCCAAAACTACCCACAGAATTATATGAATATGATTACAAAACACTTTTCACACAAAGTCAGATCTAAATAATTGGAAAAATATCAGTTGCTCATGGGTAGGCCAAGCTAATATAATAAAAATGACAATTCTTCCTAAATTAATTATTTTACAGAGCTAGAAAAAATTATTACAAAATTCATCTGGAATAACAAAAGGTTCAAAATATCAAGGGAAGTAACGAAAAGAAATTCATTGTATTAAAAAGCAGCAATCATCAAAACTACTTAGCACTGGCTAAAAATAGAGGAATAGATGAGTGGAATGATCTGGGTACACAAGACACAGTAGTCAATGATTATAGCAATCTACTGTTTGATAAACCCAAAGACCCCAGCTTCTGGGATAAGAACTCACTATTCCACAAATCTGCTGGGAAAACTGGAAAATAGTAAGACATAAAGTGGACATAGATAACATCTGATGTCATATACCAAAATGAAGTCCATATGGGTACAAAATTTAGATATAAAGGCTGATACTATAAACAGATTAGGGGAGCAAGTAATAGGTTATCTATTAGATTTGTGGAGAATGCAGGGATTTAACCATAAAGAATGTAATGAAATGCAAAATGGATAATTTTGATTACATTAAATTGAAAAGTTTTTGTACAAGCAAAGGCAATGAAACCAATATTAGGAGGGAAGCAGAAAACTGAGAAAGAATTTTTATAACTAGCGTGTCGCATAGAGGCCTCATTTCTAAAATATACAGAGATTTGAGTCAAATCTATAAGAATACAAGTTATTCCCCAATTGATAAATTGTCAAAGGAGATGAACAGGCAATTTTCAGAGGAATAAATTAAAGCTATCTATAGTCATATGAAAAAATGCTCTAAATCACTATTGATTTAAGATATGCAAATCAAAATAACTCTGAGGTACCATATCATCAGACTGGCTAACATGACAAAACAGGAAAATGACAAATGTTGGAGAAGATGTAAGAAAGTTGGAATTCTAATTCGTTGTTGGTGGACCTGTGAGTTGATCCAAACATTCTGGAGGGCAATTTGGAACTAAGCCAAAAGGCTATAAAATGTGCATATCCTTTGAACCATCAATGCCACTTCTAGGTCTGTATTCAAAGAGATTTTTTTAAAGTGGGAAAAGGACCCACATGTACAAAAATATTTTTAGCATCTCTTTCTGTGGTGACCAAGAACTGGAAATTGAGGGTATGCCCATCAATTGGGGAATGGCTGAACAAGTTGTGCTATATGAATGTAATGGAATACTATTGTGTTATAAGAAATGATGAGCAGGCAGACTTTAGAAAAATCTGCAAAGTCTTATATGAACTGGTGCTAAGGGAAGTGAGCAAGACAAGGAGAACATTGTACACAGTAATAGACGCTGTGTTTGAAGACTGATTTTGATAGACCTAGCCCTTCTCTGCAATGCCAGGATCTAAAACAATTCCAAGGAGCTCATAATGGAAAATGTCATCCACATCCAGAGAAAGGACTATGGAGTCAGAATGTAGACTGAAGCCGACTATTTTCTTTTTTCTCTTTCTTCCTCATAGTTTCTCCCATTGGTTATAGTTCTTCTATACACGACTAATGTGAAAATAGGAATGTTTAATAGGAACATATATAGAGAGTCTATATCAGTTTGCATGCCAGCTTTGGGAAGGAGGAAAGGAAGAAGGATATGGAAATGAATGTTGAAAATTAAAAATAAACTAATTTTAAAAAAAAGGCACAGTGGTGCATTGGACATAACATTGGATTTTAAGACAAATGGCCTGTATTCAAATGTTTACTCTATTTCCAGTCTGGGTGACCCTTAAACAGATCACCTTATTTCTCTGCGGCTCAGTTGCCTCATGTGTAAAGTGAGGGGTGTGGATTAAATGGAATCTAAAATTCCTTTCAGCTTGTGATGTAATCTTATACTTAACTGAGTTCAGTTCAGAGAAGAATATTATTACAAAACACACAACAAAGTTGTGGACCCAAAAATTCATAAAATCGTCTCCTATCCAAGTAACATGATCTAAACGTGTGGAAGGGATACTCAGCCTTTTGAAGTAATCTTTGTAAATATTAAAGTGTCAAAGCAATCTTTTTCTATAACCATTTACGGTTTACAAAAGTTGTTTTGACACCACCATTGCTTTTATTCCTCATAATAACCATGTAGTATGTATAGCATTGGAATTGGCTTTCCCAATTTCAAAAGAGGGAAATAAAGTATCAGAGATTAATTAATTTGTTGAAAGACATACAAGGAGTGAGTTGCACAGCCAGGGCTGGAATCAAGATCTTCCTAGATCAAAGCCTTCCAGGTCAGTTTCTTTTCTAATGCTCCATGCTAATACTTAGCAATAAATGCAGAAATGAATGTCTGAGTTCAAAGATACATTAAGATTGGACCCTTCAGATATTCTCCCTTTAGGAATAAAAAGGGAAATAATTGTTTTCAATAAGGCAATAGATTTGTAGGATGTCTGGTAGTTTGGCAATAAACTCTTGAAGTTGTTACCTAATTGAACTTATCCTAAAGCACATAAAATTGCCTGCATCTCTTTGGATTGAGAACCATCTGTTTTCTTTCTTTTTAATGACATATTGCCAGCATGTGGCCTTCAAACATTTCTGATATATTTAAGGAAGCCATGTAGAGACATGTAAGAGAATCCACTAGGTTACAGTTGGAAAACTAAACAATATTTTATATGCTGATTACTGTGGGGAAAAATATGAAGTAGGTTAATTGTGCTGGCCATCAGACAGAGACATCCTAAAAGCAATTAAAACTTTAGAATTCTTATGTAAAATCAATTCTAACTGGACTTGTTTACTTTGAATGAAGGGCAAAAATATCAAATTATCAAAGACTTGAAATGTTATTTGACTCCATCAATTATTAAAATTCCATGAGAAGAGATATGGCAATTTTCATGGTGTGTCACTGCAGAAAGAAGAAAACAGGGTTACAAGCAAGAAAACACCCAATACCTACTACGTACCAGGCTCTCTTCTGGGCACTGGGGATACAAAGTTACAAAAGAAACATTCTCTGATCCCAAGGAACCTATCTTCTTTTGGAAGGAGGCATTATCATGGAAACATTATGTATACAATGTGTAGTTACATGCAAAAATATATACAAAATATTTACCAAGTGATTTTGATTGTCAAAATCACTTGGTAATTGGTACTAGCCAGTAAAGAGACCAGGAAAGGGGTCTATGTAGGAGCATGTGCTTGAGTTGAGTTTTGAAAGGAATAAGGGATTCAAACAGGAAAAGATGAAGAGGAAGTATCTTTCAGCCATGAGGGACACTGTGTGAAGGCACAGAAAAGGAATATAGAAGGACGTTTGTGAGGCACATATGGAAAAACAAATAGTTTGACTGGAATTAAGAGTGTGTGAAGTAAAGGGATATATAATAAGCCTGGAAAGTAAAATCAGGATACTAAGGGTCAAATAGCTAGTGAGAAGCGGTAGAAATTGAATTTGCCTCCTTTTCCATTGCTCTTCCCTCTGTACTTGGCTGCATTTCTCCCCTCATTTTACAACTGAGGAGCCTGGGTTTCACATAAATGAAGTGATTTGCCCATTGCCACATGTCTAGCAAATGGTGGAATGAAGATGTGAACAAAGGTCCTCTTCCTCAAAGTATAGCATTTTTTAAAGTTTCAGTATTCTTATTTTTAAAAGGGAGAAAAAACAATTACTTCATTCACCTCACATGTATGTAAGGTAAACAAATGGGATCAAAGAGCTGAAACACTGAAAAATAAAAATGACTATAGAGATAGGCAGTTTTATTATTCTGTTCTTTAAAGCAAAAACAGAACTAGGAAAACACACATATTTGCAAATACACAAAATAAATTTTGCACTTCCCCTTTCAATTTCTTCTAAAATAGAGCTAGCTATGTCTAAAGTTTATTATGTTGAATAGCATTCATTTATGTATTTATTCCCCTTACGTGGTTGAAATTCCTACAAAACGTAATGCTCTATGCTGAGTACTATTATTATCCACATTTAATAGTTAGGAAATGCAGGTAAACAGTCACTTCCCCACTGTTATTGAATTTATGAGAGAAGGTCTGGAAGACCTCCTGTGAGAAACTTCATAGAGAATCAATAAAAGATAAGCAAAAATAAATAAACAAACAAAAACCCCAAATAAATAAATAAAAAATAAATGTATTGCTGACATGAGGGCCTGGTGGAGATAACATGAATGTAGCCTTTATTCCAAATTGCATTGACACGAGAGTCTCCTCGTTGGAAGAGATGAAGGCCCTGTCCTACATAAGGAATAGGGTGGAGGTAATAGGCCACAGCTTCAATTGTTCAGTTCAGTTCAAGTAGTAGCTCTTTAGTATTCTCAAGCATCTTCTTAAAGAGTAGTATCAAGTTGGCTTCCAGGTCCAAGAGAGAAGATGGAAGAAGTCGATGTTATTTTATGTTTCTGAAGGGAAAGATTCTGGGAAAACATGAGAGGAGTTGGAAGTTTCCATCACGTCCTTATTCACAGCTGGTTACTCTAGGAACTTCACAGTGTTTTCCATTGGGTGAGACCAAGGACCATCTTTATTGGATGACTTGAGTTATCCTACTCTCAATGGTAGAGCTTCTTCACCCTGTTATTATCTGATATATATGCTCCTATGCATATCTTCTGTGATTTCTGTTATTATTCTGATTTAGATATTTTTCTTTCTATTTGCTTTGTGTTTTTGTGGAATTAATATTAGGTGGGAAAGATATAGATCTTGAAGTACCCTTTCCCCCAGTGACAAAGCAATAAAAATTAGATGGAACCTGATAATATCCCCTTAGGTGAACAATATTTAAGCTTATGGATAAGCTTCTACTCTGTTACCTCCTTTCCCTCTGAGGAGAACAGAGTGATAGACTCTAGCCTCTCAGCAGGAATGAACAGCTCACTTAAAGAGGAGTGAGGGTAGAAGAAGTTAGAGATAATTATGCTACTTCCCTTCAAGGTACACACAAGGACATTTTTTCTCATCACACATGAACCCTCCTTACAGGTGGGCTCTAGTGCTACACAAACTTGCAGTGAACCTAGTCATGTGTTATGTTTTCTTCTAGCTCCATTCATTTCCATGTAATTAGGAGAAGGGTAGGCCCCTGATGGTAGTAATCTTAGGTTAGTGTTTAGTAAGACACAAGCCTTGACAAGATAGGAAAGTTAGGAATTTTAGAGCAGAAGGCACAGTAGAGTTGAATTGGTTGAATATACGGTTGAGACTCAGAATAGAGGAAAATGAGTTCAGAACAATTCGGATAGCCTAGGAGAGTACTGATGGATGGAGAGATTTATGTTCTAATGAGGACAAATAATTTTAGGAAGGGTAAGGCATAGAGAGATATAGAATGATAGGAAGTTCTCATCTGATGAGGGAATTTGGGGTTTTTAGTAGTTGAAGTGGAAGACATTTGGATGATAGAAAGCTTGAGGATGTGAACATCTCTCTTGAGTGGCTGAAATGAAGTTGAGAAGTAGGCCATGAGAGCTGTGATTGAAGAACTGAGAGTTTAAGGGGATAGAAAGATGTAGTCTCAAAGTCCTCTAGAATAAAGGTCAGGAGTTTGATCAAAAGGTAACTATGGACTCTTTTATCTTATTTTAGTATATACATAAATATAGATATCGATAGATATATTTTTGGATGTATATAGAAATTAATTCCCCTCATCCAATTCTCTCTCTACAAAAGATGTGCTTGACTACCTAAGCTTCTTAAAGTAGTAAAGGGATCAACCCTGTTTAACTTGAATAACCCTTTTCCTGATGTACTGTGAAGGACATACAGGAATTGAAGATAAATTAGTCTTGTCATTTTTTTAAGGTTTGTGAAAAGTGTTGGCACAGGTACTGATTTTAAGACTGCATTGAATTCCTTGACAAAGGAGGGAAATGGTCATGGTGGGGGCTAATAGATAAATTCTACCAGGATCTTGATTGGATAGTAAATTTGAATTAAGTGATTCTTAAAGGAGCAGATTTTGTTGAGTTGTGGCGGCAAAAAGAAATTCTGAAAGAAGCAGTGAGAAGGAAGATGTATTTTGATGCCCTCTCTGGGACAAATATGTTGGGGAGTGGAGTTGGAGGAGTTTTGTGGAGAACATAAGGGAAAAATATAGCAATGCTGGAATTTACAGGAGTTCTTAACTTGGGGGTCTGTTAACTTTATGTGTCTCTTTAACTTTTTTCGAGAGATGAATTTCACTAAAAGTTGCTTTCTTTGTAAAACTATGTAGTTTAAAAAAATCATTTAAGAACAGAATTCTGAGAAGAAATCTTTTGGCTTCAACAAACTGCCAAAGGGATCCATGAGATAAAAACAGAAGGTTTCTAACTGGTTAAATCTGAATCTCATCCCTTTCTCAGGACTATGAGTGATAGATATAAATTTCTTCCTAAAATTTCCTCCTTTTCTAAATGTGTACAACCTCAAGATTTGAATAAAAATAATCCTAATTATATTAACCACATTTTAATGCTTCTGTAATTCAGAAGTGTTCATTAGATTTACCAATCAATCCACCAACAAAAATCACAACCTCTCCATGTTTAGTAGACAGTCTTAATGAAATAATAATACAAAAGTAAATAAATAAACACACAGACAAATAAATAAAAATTATCCTTTACCTGATTGCCAATTTTCTTGGGATAGGATTCTTTGAACATACTTTGGTCCAAAAATGACAGACACTGTCTATAGCTCGGTCCATACTCAAAAGTATTTTCAGTTCAGGTAGACTTGTTGAAGAGCTTGGGTTTTGTTGGTTTAACCTTAGACCCCTCAATATCACCTCCACACTTCAATGATGTGCTATATTCACAAGGATCATCAGTCTAGAGATAGAAGTCAGAATCTATCCAGTCCAACCACCTCACTTTATAAATGGGAAATAGCCTTTTTAATTACTATGATAATGTCAAATTAATACTTTGGATGCATAATTTTTGGGAATGTTCTGTGTTCAATCTTATAAACACAAGTTTATTAATTTAAAATGTACTATTTTGTGCAACTGCTGTATCCATTTTCTTTTACTTAAAAAAAAACCCATAACTTCTATTTTTTTAACCTGGGGGATAGAGATTTTTTCTGCTCTTCTACTCCATTGGCAAGGGATGTTCTTGAATATATGGGTTTCTTAGAGAAATTAGGGGAAACAATTCTATATTCTATATAAATATGAATAATCTCTTCCCAACTGGACCCAGAAGGTACACAGAAGGGTATGAATGACAACTGGTGACAAATAAGGGCATCTTGTCAAAATTTTAAATTTATAGGGATAATGACAAGGAAAGGAAATACCAATCTTTCATTTGGAAATATGGGAATATTAGACTGTGGTTTCACCTTGATCAGACCTGGTTTCAACAAAAACCCTCTTACTTCTGGGCATTATTTGTGTGAGACAAGAGGTTCATGATAACCTGAGCACAAGGGAGAGACTTTTAAGAAGACACACCTTTGTCTGACATAGCATAGCAACTATCAGATTTGTTACCCTTCATCTGGCACAATGGATCATTCAAAGCCAGAAGGTTTAAACAAAAAGTCCCTTTACTAAAATCATATTCCAATACCCTCAGGTAGAAATAATTCTCAAGGTGATTGAAAAGCTATCCAGAAGATAGGAACAAATAAAAGCCTGGGGCAAAAAGGTTAAAATGTAGTCACCAAAGAGGTTCCCTGGGATCTCTGGAGCTCTCCACCAAAGTCTCCAAAACTATTTTACACTCCTTTTGAACAAAGGGCCCATAGCTGGGACTGAGATCAATCTATCCAAGCCAAAGTTAACCCCAACTGCTCCAGGAAGGTCTGTGCCACAATTGTATCACTTGCAACAGTCTTAGTCGGTGCTGTGGAAGTGTGGGGGGTTAACTCACAACTCTCCCATTCCTGGTCTTTGGCAGAGCTATACTATTGCCATGTCAGGAGACTTCCCTTGTTCCATTTTACCTGGGTCCTTTAGGTTATGTAGGAGCTTAAATCTAGAATGATCTGTCACATTTCTCATTGCCATGACTCAGAACATTGGAACCTCAATATAAGAAATAACCCAATGTGTTGTCAACATGTTTCCCCTTTAAATACATAGTTCACAGACCACCAAAAAAGAAAAGAAAATGGGGGGAAGGGGTTATTTGTTCGCCCAAGAAACAGAGCTTCCACCCATGTTCATGGGAAATATCAGCACTGCCTCTTGAACAACCTTTCAGTAAAGACCCATGTCACTCATACTTATGAACTTAGTGGTGAGGTTGGTGGCTTAGATGTAGCCACTTTGCTTCCTCCATGAAGGGAGAAAGGAGAGGGATGGAGCTATGTAGCTATGAATGATGGAAATGCAGGATAGACTTACCAATGCTAAATAAACTATCATTTGAAACATGCAAAGCTCTAAGTAGGGCAGAATATCTAGAACTTTTCCCCATTCCCTGGGAAAGCTGGGAGGAGATACTCTTGCTATGGTCTGAACACTGTCACCTGTGTTCCTCATGATCCATGATCCTTTATTGGCTTATACTCCTGTGAGGGCAGGGAGAGAGGTGGGATCTAGACTAGGGTCAGGTAGCAGAGATGAGAGCTAGTAAGGCACCAGGAAAAGCAATAGGCTACTATCTCTCCTGGTGGGGCCCTTGTGCCCCCTTGGAGTTTGGGGTGGAGGGAGAGACAAGACTCAGAATATGAAGTCAAATCATGAGTTTATATAAATCAGAGTTTATATGTTTGTATATGCATAAGAGATGCTGGTGAAGGAGAGCCTGAAAGAATATGAGAGAACAGCATCCTGAGGTGATTAGAGGTCAGGGAGATGGAGAGAGGGCAGATCACACTCCTTGGCTGTAATTGGACTGTCATCTGTGCCATACCACCACCTAAATAATTTTGCCCCAGGTGAAAAAAAATCCCTGGGTAACTTTTTTTTTCTTTTTGGAGGGGAAAGGGCAGGGCAAGGAAATTGGGGTTAAGTGATTTGCCAAGGTCACATGGCTACTAAGTGTGTGTCAAGTGTTTGAGGTTGGATTGAACTCAGGTCCTTCTGACTCCAGAGTCCCTGCTCTATTCACTGCACCACTTAGCCTTCCCCCTGGGTAACTTTCTTTTGCTTTAGGAAAGGCAGGTATTGTTATTCCTTTATCCAGGTCAAGAACCTGAGATTCAGAAATATCTTACCCAAGCTTAATTTAATTAGTAACTGGAAAAGCCAAGACTTGAACCTAAGGCTTCTGACTTTAAGTCCAGAGCTCTTCCCATTAAATCATTTCCTTTATCTCATAAAAAGTCTGATGGGAGGAGGGGAGAAAATGGTCAAAAGATTTTATTAGACTTAGGATGTCCAACCCAAAATTAGACAATTGTGTGAAGAAGTCAAGAAAGGTTCAAATTACCTATAATTGACACTTATTTCTAAGCTACAAAACATTGTTAAGATGTCCTCTTGATACTGATGACAGCTGCTTGAAATAGTGATAGGAGCTCTGACCCCTGAGTAAGAAATATAATGTGTAGACAATGGATCTTGGACAGCAAGGACAATTACAGCGCTTGAAATGATGAAGTTGGGTGGTGCTCTGGATTGAGTACTGGACTTCAAGTAAGGAAAATCTAAGTTCAGATCCTGCCTGGGAGACTTACTAGCTACATTATCCTGGGCAAGTCACGTTACTTCTCTTGTCCTCAGTTTCCTTATCTATAAAATGTGGGTAATAGGACCTATTTTACAAGGTTGTTATGAAGTTCAAGTGGTATAGTATATGTAAAGTGGCTTTGTAAAGCTAATATAATGCTTTAAATAGTATATAAATGTAAGTTATTTTTATCGTTGAAGCAGATTGTATGGGAATTGGAGGGAGATGTAGCATTGAGTAAATAAAGTATTAAAAGTGAGTTATAGTATCTTGGATTGCTGCTCCTTAGTGGTACATCTGATATGAGAAAGGAGAGTCAAGATATGTTTGAATGGGGAAACCTCGTGTCTCAGTGTTGGAGCTCATGCAGCTTTTGAGCAAGCAAACTTTGATTTGTGAAAACCATGAAGAAAGTGGGTACTGAAGCAAGGGAAAGGCTGGCCAATCCCTTTAGTGTTCTGAGTCTTGAAATTATGTGGATCCTTGCAGACAGTAGTACTCTGCCAAGGAATGTAATCAGTATTCCCCTCCATTGTAACAGTTTTCTCTTGCCTCTTTTATATGAAATAATTTACACTAATCTATCTCTCCCTTTCTCCTCCTAATTAATTCCTCTCTCACCTCTTAATTTTATTTTCTTAGATATCATCTCTTTATATTCAACTCATCCCATGCCCTCTATGTATACATGTACATACATATGCACACACTCACTTATATATGTATATACACATATACTCTCCTATACATATATGTATACAAATATGTGTGTATACATATATGTATACATATATATATGTATGTATGTATGTATACACACACACACATATATTCCCTTCAACTATCCTGATACTGAGAAAAGTCTTATGAGTTACAATTATCATTTTTCCATATAGGAATATAAATAGTTCAATTTTATTAAGTTCCTTATTATTTCTTTTTCCTGTTTACTTTCTGATGTGGTTGAAAGTCAAATTTTCTGTTCAGCTCTGCTTTTTTCATCAAGAATGCTTGAAAATCCTCTGTTTCATTGAATGACCACATTTCCCCTGAAACATTATTTATACTCAGTTTTGCTGGGTAGGTGATTCTTGATTTTAGTACTAATTCCTTTGACCTCCAAAATATCATATTCCAAGCCCTTCAATCTCTTAATGTAGAAACTGCTAGGACTTGTGTTATTCTGTTTGTGTTTCCACAATACTCAGATTGTTTCTTCCTGAATGCTTGCAGTATTTTCTCCTTGACCTGTGAACTCTGGAATTTGGCTATAATATTCCTGGGAGTTTTCTTTTGGATCTTTTTCAAGAGGTGATCAGGGGATTCTTTCCATTTCTATTTTGCCCTTTAGTACTAGAATATCAGGGTAATTTTGCTTGATAATTTCTTGAAAGATGAAGTTTGGGCTCTTTTATGCATCATGGCTTTCAAATAGTTCAACAATTTTTAAATGATCTCTCCTGGATTTATTTTCCAGGTCGGTGATTTTTCCAATGAGATATTTCACATTGCCTTCTAATTTTTTCATTTGTTTGGATCTGTTTTATAGTATCTTGATTTCTGATAAAAGCATTAGCTTCCAATTGCTCCAATGTAATTTTGAAGGAATTATTCTTTTTAGTGATTTTTTGAAATTCCTTTTCCATTTGACATATTCAGCTTTTTAAGGTATCTTTCTCCTCAAGGCTTTTTGGGCCTCTTCTCCCATTAGAGTTAGTCTATTTTTAAGGTGTATTTTTCTTCAGTATTTTCTGGGTCTCCTTTAGTAGGCTGTTAACTCACCTTCAATGATTTTCTTGCATCATTCTCATTTCTCTTCCCAATTTTTCCTCCACTTCTCTTGCTTGATTTTCAAAATCCTTCTTGAGCTCCTCCATGATCTGTGACCAATTCCTATTTTTCTTGGAAGCCTTTGAATTTGAAGCAGGAATTCTGATTTCATTGTCTTCCTCCCATTCTATGCTTTGATCCTTTTTGTACCCAAAAAGGATTCCATGGTCTGTTGTTTTTCCTTTGCTTGCTCATATTGCCAGCCAATTACTTGACTTTTGAGGTCTTTGCCACAGTAGAACTTTGCTTCCAGATTGCAGAGATCTATGTCCCAAATCACTGGGGTTTTTGCAACTTCTGGAGCTATTAGGAGGGTGCCCTCTCTACAGCCCCCACAAGCTCTGGCACACTGGCCACACACTCCAGGACCACCACCCAAGACCGTGGTCCAGATCCAAGCAGGTTAATGCAAGAGCAATTACCTTCTGAATGGTCCCTTGGTCCCCCTACAATCTGCAACCCTGAAGATCCAGAAGCAGCCATGTGGCAGCAGCTGCAGCTGCCACCATGCCTCCAATACCTCTCAGCCCAGGGGCAGGGGCTAGACTGTGTTCTTCTGCCCCCCTCTTCCTACAGAGTTCCACACTGACCTTTTACTTTGTCTTTGACTTTAATGGGTTGAGAAGTCTGGAAACCAACACAGCTGCTGGTGATTTACTCTCCTGATGTCTTCTCTGGGCACTACTGGCTGGGGCCACCCTGGGGCCTCAAGCTCAAGTAGTACTCTACGTTGCTCCCAGTGTGTTGCATTAGCCCCTTCTTGCAGGCCTGCCAGGCTGTTTTCCATGGGAGATTTGTTTCTCTCTGTCACTTTCTCAGTTCTGTAGTTCTAAAATTTGTTTAGAGTCATTTTTTTACATGTAGTGGAAGTGATTGGAGCAGGAGCTCATGCCAAGTTTGTGCTTCTCCTCTGCCATGTTGGCTCTGCCCTGCATCTGATTCTCCTAATATTATACTGTTTCTTTTTTCATTCTTTAAGAAGGATTAATTAGTCACTGACTACATGCTAGGTGCTGTACTAGACAATGGATGAACAAAGGTGTTAACCTAACAGCCCTTGTACCTCCTCCTGCAGGTCTGGAATCTCCATACCACAAGTAGCCCCAGCTAGGGTGCTATTCCCCACTGCTGGCTCTCCCTCCAGTTTACTCCATCCATATACACATTAACTGCTTGGCATCCTAGGACAACTCGAGTCTGAAGCCAACTCAATTGCTAAGTCCCTGTCTACAATATTCATGTCATGAGAAAACCAAACCTAGCTGCTCACTCTCCCCTGTCACACCCCACCCTGCTGCAACTCCACACTAGCTGTCTAACTTCCTGAGCTCATTCCACAGTAGTTGGCAAAATCTTATTCCATCTTACCCTCCCAATTCCTGTGAGTATGAGCCCTTGGTTGTCATTGTAGAAATTCTTTTCTCTGTATTCACTGCCTTTTCTTTTTCTCCTCTCCTCCTTGTCTCACATCACTCAAATGTCTTCACCCACAATCTCCTGTTTCACCCCTTTCTCACATAACAAGATGACCCTTTATTACTAAGGCAAACCCATCTATTTGCACAGATGTTCCTACTTCATTCTATCTTCTTCAGCCATGCCCCCTTTCATCACGTCCACTTTTTCACTAATCTTCATTCTCTCCACATTTACTGACTGCTTCCCTTCTTTCTAGAAAACAGAGCCCATGTTTCTTTGACTCATCCTCAGAATGTCCTCTCTTGATCTATTTACCTTTTTTTTTTTGGAGCGGGAAAGGCAGGGCAATTGGGATTAAGTGACTTTCCCAAGGTCACACAGCTGGTTTGTGTGTTAAGTATCTAAGGCTGGATTTGAGCTCAGGTCCTCCTGACTTTAGGGCAGGTGCTCTACTCACTGTGCCACCTACCTGCCCCATGATCCATTTATCTTTACTAATTATCTTTCTATAGTTCTCCTCCTGTTCATCTCCTCCTATTTCTTCGTTAATTAAACAAATGCTTTATTAACTTCTGGTTTATATCATTCATTTCCACCGAATTTTGAGTTACAATTTGTTCCCCATTTTCCCCTACCCACCACCCCAGAATAGCAGTCCCACAAGATATCCTCTCATCCAATCTGCTCTCTCTCTTATCTTCTCCCATATCCCCTTCAACTTTACTATTAGGGCAAGGTGAATCTCTGTGCCTCAATGCCTGCACATCTTATCTCCCAATTACATGCAAAATAGTATTAATAATAGTATTTATATATATTTGCAACATTTAATTTTAAAACTTCGAATTTCATATCCATTCCCTTCCTGCCTTGTCACCCACTCTCTCTGGGAAGATAAGCATTTCAGTATGTGTTGTACATGTATAGCTATGCAAAACATTACCATAGTAGCTATATTGTAAAAGACTGCCTATATTTCCCTCCCACCCATCTCACCTCCCACCTGGTCCATTCCCTACTTTGATCCTGTCCCTCTTCAAAAGTGAGTACTTCCAACCTCCCCTTCCCCCAGAATGCCCTCCCCTCCATCCTCCTCCTTCTCATCCACTTCCCCCTACTCTCCAGCAGGGTGAGATATCCCATTTAGTATGTATGTCATTCTCTCCCTGAGCCAGATTCAATGAGAATATGGTTTTGCCTTTTTGCCTTCCTGTTCTTCCCCTCCCTTGCAACCACTTCCCCTTGCTTCTTCTACATGAGATAGTTTACCCTACCCTGTCTCTCCCCATCTCCTCTTGCCACTTTCCTTTCTCACCTCTTATCCTCCTATTTCTTCTTGAGAAAGATACACATAATTTATAACCCCCACTTCTTTTCCTCTCACTTCCTTCTTAACTCTCAGTAATCTGGTTTCTAACTTCATTTAACTGAAACTGCTTTCCCTAAAGTTACCAATGATCTTTTCATTTCCTAATCTAATGGCCTTTTCTCAGTTTTCATCCTTCTTAATTTCTCTTTCAGCCTTTGACATTGTCAAATTCCCTCTTCTCCTCGATTGTTTTTTCTCTGTGCTTTTGTGATGCTGCACTCTCCTGGGCATTTTCTTCCATGCCTTACTTTCCTTCTCAGTCTCCTTTGGTGGATGTTCATTCACATCTTGCCTACCAAATCTGGGAAATCTCATCTCCCACTGTACTATCTCACTTAGTGATCTTATCCAATTCCATGGATTCTGTTATCAACCCTAGGTAAATGATTCCCAAATTTAATTATCGAGCCACAATCTCTCTCCTGACCCCCAGTCCCATATCTCAAATGTCTATTGGTTGTCCCATAAGCATCTTAAACTTCACATAAGCAAAACGAAGCTCATTATTTTTGCCTAAAACTTTCCCCTCTTCCTAATTTCATTTCACTGTTAAGGATACCATCATCCTCCCAATCACCCTGACTTACAATCTAGATATTATCTTCAAATTCTCACTCTCCCAAATTCCCTTATAATCAGTCAGTCTTCTGTGAAGTCGTCCTTTCAATTTACTTTACTGATCATCCTCAAAAGCAATCCTCTGACCATATCACTTCCCCTCCTTTAATATATTGCAATGGCTTCATCTTGCCTCTGAGATCAAATATGGAATTCACTATTTGGCTTCTAAAATCTTTCTTAATCTTGCCCTTTTCTAGCTTTATATTATTTTTTTTTCTTTAAACAAATACTTTATTAACTTCTGTTTTACATCATTCATTTCCGCCAGATTTTGAGTTACAATCATTTTCCCCCCGTTATTCCCCTACCCAACCTCCCAGAATAGCAGTACCACAAGATATCGCTTCCTCCAATCTGCTCTCTCCCATACCTTCTCCCATACCCCCATTGACTTTTCCATTAGAAGAAGATGAATCTTTGTGTCCCAATGCCTGCACATCTTATCTCCCAATTATAGGCAAAAGAGTATTAATAATAGTATTTATATATATATTTGAAACATTTAATGTTACGACCTCGAATTTCAGATCCATTTCCTTCCTCCCTTGTCACCCATTCCTTCTTGGGAGATAAGTAATTCAGTATATGTTGTACATGTCTAGCTATGCAAAACATTATCATAGTAGATATATTGTTCAAGGCTGCTTATAATTCCCTCCCACTCATCCCACCCCCCACCTGGTCCATTCCCTACATGATCCTGTCCCTCTTCTATAGTGGGTACTTCCAACCTCCCCTCACCCCAAGGATGTCCTCCCATCCATCATCTCTCCTCTCATCCCCCTTCCCCCTATCCTGCTGCAGGTTGAGATATCCCATTTAGTATGTATGTCATTTTCTCCCTGAACCAAATTCAATGTGAATGTGGTTTTGCCTTTTTAGCCTTCCTTATTCTCCCCCTCCTTTGCAACCACTTCCCCTTGCTTCTTCTACATGGGATAGTTTACCCTACCCTGTCTCTCCCCATCTCCTCTTGCCACTTTCCTCTCTCACCTCATAATTTCATCCCTTGAGTATTCTCCCTTCCCAACAAATTCAACCTATGCCCTCTATCCATATATAACTGTAACCATATACACACACATTCACATATGTATTCATATGACCACACACCCTTCTTCCATTATTTTCATAGTGAGAAAGATATCATCAGTCACAGTTATTGCTTTTCCATATAGGAATGTAAATAGTTCAACTTTGATAAGTTCCTTTTGATTTCTTTTCCCTGATTACCTTCTCAGGCATCTCTTGCTTCTTGTGTCTGGATGTCAAATTTTCTATTCAACTCTGGTTTTTTCCTCAAGAATGCTTGAAAGTCCTCTATTCCACTGAATGACCATATTTTCCCCTGAAACAAAATACTCAGTTTTGCTGGGTAGGTAACCCTTGGGTTCATTCCCAGGTCTTTTGCCCTCTGGAATATCATATTCCATGCCCTTCTATCCCTCAGTGTAGAAGCTGCCAGGTCCTGGGCTATTCTGATTGTGTTTCCACAATATTGAAATTGTTTCTTCCTGGCTGCTTGTAGTATTTTCTCCTTGATCTGGGGATTCTGGAACCTGGCTATAATATTCCTGGGAGTTTTCTTTTTGGGATCTTTTTCAGGAGGTGATCGGTGGATTCTTTCAACCTCTATTTTGCCCTCTGGATCTAAAACATCAGGGCAGTTTTCCTTGAGAATTTCTTGAAGGGTGATTTCTAGGTTCTTTCCTTGATCATGGCTTTCAGGTAGTCCAATAATTTTTAAATTGTCTCTCCTGGATCTATTTTCCAGGTCAGTGGTTTTTCCCATGAGATATTTCACATTGCCTTCTAATCTTTCGTTTGTTTGGATCTGCTTAACAGCATCTTGATTTCTCATAAAGTCATTAGCTTCCATTTGCTCCAGTCTAACTCTGAAGGAATGAATCTCCTCAGTGAACTTTTGAGATTCTTTTTCCATCTGGCAAATTCGACTTTTTAAGGCATTCTTCTCCTCGTTGCCCTTTTGGGCCTCCTTAGCCATTTGAGTTAGTCTATTTTTTAAGGTGTTGTTTTCTTCAGTCAGGCTGTTGACCCTCATTTCATACTTTTCCTGCATCCTTCTCATTTCTCTTTCTAATTTTTCCTCCACTTCTCTTATTTGATTTTTAAAGTCCTTCTTAAGGTCCTCTATGGCCTGCAACCCGCTCATGTTTTCCCCTGGGGCTTTTGGAGCAGGACTTCTGACCTCACAGTCCTTTTCCCGCTCTATGCCCCCAAAATAGGAGTCTAGGGTTGCATTTTCTGTTTCCTTTGCCTTGGCATGTTGCCACTTAATTGCTTGACTTTTGGGCTTGTTGCCACACTATGGCTTTAAGGCCAGATAGAGGAATTTTCGTCCCGAACGTGTGGGGGCAACTTCCGTTTCTGGCAAGCTGTAAACCCACCCACAACTTCCACCCTAGATCACAATCCAGATCCAGGGAGGTTAAAGCAAGAGCGATTACCCCCCAAGACTGATCGCTGGATCTCCCCACGATTTGTAGGCTGGGAGCCGGAAATGCCTCTGAAAACTACACAGTGGCGTGTCTCCTCAGCAGCTTCTAGCCCCCAGGGGAGGGAGCTGACGCATTCCCCAAATACAGGTCCCAAAGTCCATAGGACACTAACCTCTTACTTTGTCCTAGGCAAGTCTATGTTGATAATTCTGGCGTCTCCACAGTTCCTGGTGTTCTGGGGTTCCTCCAGCCGGCTGCTGGCCCTGCCGCCCTGGGGCTAAAACCTCGGCTCACGTGGACCTGGGCTCGGCTCGGCTCCTGAGCTCTGCGCGCTGCCGGCTCCCAGACCACTGCGCTGGTCCTTCCTGCAGGGTGCTGGGCTGTCCTCAGCGGGAGGTTAGCTTCTCTGTGTCGTTCTGTGGGTGCTGGGGCTCCAGAAGATTTTCAGAGTCCTTTTTTACATAGTTTGAGGAGAATCTGGGGGCAGAGAGGCTTGGACTAGCTGTTTCTACTCCGCCATCTTGGCTCCGCCCCCTTTATATTATTTTTACACTTTACTTCTCCACATATTTTACATCCAGTGACATTAGACTCCTTCATAACCCTCCCAGAATACACTATTTCTCCCAATTCTATGTATCTTCTACTGGCTGTTCCCCTCCCCCATCCCTAAAGAGATCTCAATCCTCATTTCCACTGCCTGCCTTCCTTCAAATATCAGACAAAATCTGACATTATGAAGAAAACCTTTCCTGAGCTCTATTACTGCTCATGTCTTCCTTTTGGGATTATCTCCAAATTATCCTGCAGATATCTTGTGTGGATATAGGTGTTTCATGTTGTCTCCCCAATGAGAACATGAGGTTCTTGAAGACAGGAACTGTTTCTACCTTTCTTTAAATCCCAAGTTCTTAGCATAGGGCCTGGCACATAATAAATGCTTATTGACTGACTAACATAGATGAGAGTTGAAAAGGATGGACAGTCATGGAAGATGGAATACTCATATTGATGAGATCACAGATCCATTGGAGCATTTAACTACGATGATGATGTTGTTGATGATGATGACGACGACGACGATGATGATGATGATGATGATGATGCTGACTCTGAGACATCAGCTCTTTCTATGATACCTCATTACCTCTTAAAACACAGATTGGACTGGCTCATTTTTTTAAGCTCATTGAGTGTAGCCTCAGAGAGCTAACTTTACACCCATCTTTTAAAAATGTGATGATTTCACTAAAGGTTCATTTTCTCTTTCTGTTTACGCAGTTTTGGAAAAGTAATTATACTTCAGTTTCCTCATTTGTAAAACATGATATTAGCTTATGTTTTCCCAAGTTTTTTTTCATCACTTGATCATATGATGCTAAAAGATGTTATAAGTGCAATCTGCTTCAAAGCCAAAATTTTACTATAGGAATTAGACATCCAGTTAGAATAAATAATGATTAAATTGTTCATCATGAAGGTTCTAATTGAGTTAACATTTATAAAAATGAAGACACATTTAAAAGATGGGAATTTGATGTGTTCTCATGTAATTATATAATGAGTGAATATTGAGTGAATATATTGAGTGAATTTCTAGAAATGGTTTTAAAATGTTCTTATTCAAATCCAACCTCTTCATAAATTCACACCCACCCTCTGTGACCCTTCAGGGAACATCTCCTATCTCTTGTGAATTCCTCCACAATTTATGGCTATAGGTAGGTTAAATATTATAGGTTGACAAATCATTCCCAAAATTTGCATGGGGGAACATAATAGAGAGAAAATCCTTTTACTTAGTTTGCCTATATAATTTGGAGTAGGAACTAAAGCCATAAGTAGAATTATGGCTGTGATAAATACCACTTGGGACAAATGCAAGGAATGCACTCAGTTGTGGGGGAGCAGAACAAGAAGAGGGAGACATTCATTCTAGGGTGATATCTGGAAACTTCCTATTTTAAATAATTATTCTTGCCAACTTGGTGGTAAATTGAGTTGTTTCTATACTAGCAAAGGACTGGAAGTACTGCCAACACTCTTTAAATTTGACTGCCTGGGTCACAACCTAGACAACCCTACCCTAGTTTTGTCTCTGGCAAGAGGGAAGGGTTTGATTCAGTTAATGAAATTCCAAATGTAGCACAAGAACTTAGCTAAGACTCTGCTTAAATTTTTAGATAATAGTATTATAAATGATTGTACATAAATAATGGACATTAGATTTGTATAGGCTCTGATTACAAATATAATTTCAAAAAAAGTTACTGATATAAACTTCTATCAAAAATAGCTTTTAAAAATGGAATTGATAGCGTGCTTTATGCATAGACTTTTTAATCCAGCAATGTCTGTTAGCAAGAAGTGTGTGATTTGTGGTAGATGTATGATGAATTGAGAGTATACTTTTCTCTGATATCTCTGTCCACTGTCCTGGTGTACACAAAAAGTATAATTTGTATTATATATTTTAAAAATTAACCTCATTTCTCATGTTTCTTACATAAAATTCATGTTTTCAAATGAACCCATATATATGTATATGTATGCATGTGTGTGTGTATGTGTGTGTCTTTGTGTGTATGTAAATATTTTTATAAATCTTCCCAGGTGTGACCATATAATCTTTCTTAGTTTCATCTGCAAAATGAGCACATTGATGCCTATATCTCACTAAGCTATTGTGAGATGCAATTGTTCAGTCATGTCTGGACATTCATGACCTCATTTGAGGTTTTCTTGGCAAAGGAACTGTAGTAGTTTGTCATTTCCTTTTCCATCTCATTTTCCAGATGGGGAGACTGAGGCAAAACAGGTTAAGTGACTTGGTACACATAAATAAATAAATATATGCCAAAGAGGTGAAAGGTTCCATGGTTTTCTGGTGATATATTTACTTTTATGTACTGGTAGGGTGACAATGTTTCTTCAAGGTTTTTGAGTTCTGGTAATGAAATGTTTGCATTTGTTTACATTAAAAATAGGAGCCTTGGGGCGGAGCCAAGATGGCTGAGTAGAAACAGCTCATCCAAGCCAATCTGCCCCCAGATTCCCCCCAAACTATGTAAAAGGGGACTCTGAACAACTTCTGGAGCCCCAGCACCCACAGAACGACACAGAGAAGCTAACTTCCTGCTGAGGACAGCCCAGTAGCCCTGCAGGAAGGACCAGCGCAGTGGTCTGGGAGCCGGCAGCACACAACGCGCAGAGCGCAAGAAGCAGAGCCTAGCGAAGCCCAGGTCCACATGAGCTGAGATTTTAGCCCCAGGGCGGCAGGGCCAGCAGCCAGCTGGAGGAACCTCAGAACACCAGCAGCTGTGGCAACTCCAGAATTATCAACATAGACATGCCTAGGACAAAGTAAGAGGTTAGTGTCCTATGGACTTTGGGACCTGTATTTGGGGGAATGCATAGGCTGCCTCCCCTGGGGGCTAGAAGCCACTGAGGAGACACGCCATTTTGTAGTTTTCAGAGGCAGCTCCAGCTCCTGGCCTGTGAATTAATTGTAGGGAGATCCAGCGATCAGTCTTGGGGGGTAATCGCTCTTGCTTTAACCTCCCTGGATCTGGATTGTGATCTAGGGTGGAAGTCATGGGTGGGTTTACAGCTTGCCAGAAACGGAAGTTGCCCGCCACACGTTCGGGACGAAAATTCCTCTAGCTGGCCTTAAAGCTATAGTGTGACAACAAGCCCAAAAGTCAAGCAATTAAGTGGCAACATGCCAAGGCAAAGGAAACAGAAAAATGCAACCCTAGACTCCTATTTTGGGGGCATAGAGCAGGAAAAGGACTGTGAGGTCAGAAGTCCTGCTCCAAAAGCCCCAGGGGAAAACATGAGCAGGTTGCAGGCCATAGAGGACCTTTAGAAGGACTTCAAAAATCAAATAAGAGAAGTGGAGGAAAAATTGGAAAGAGAAATGAGAAGGATGCAGGAAAAGTATGAAATGAGGGTCAACAGCCTGACTGAGGAAAACAACAGCTTAAAAAATAGACTGACTCAAATGGCAAAGGAGGCCCAAAAGGGCAATGAGGAGAAGAATGCCTTAAAAAGTCGAATTTGCCAGATGGAAAAAGAATCTCAAAAGCTCACTGAGGATATTCATTCCTTCAGAGTTAGACTGGAGCAAATGGAAGCTAATGACTTTAGGAGAAATCAAGATGCTGTTAAGCAGATCCAAACAAACGAAAGATTAGAAGGCAATGTGAAATATCTCATGGGAAAAATCACTGACCTGGAAAATAGATCCAGGAGAGACAATTTAAAAATTATTGGACTACCTGAAAGCCATGATCAAAGAAAGAACCTAGAAATCGCCCTTCAAGAAATTCTCAAGGAAAATTGCCCTGATGTTTTAGATCCAGAGGGCAAAATAGAGGTTGAAAGAATCCACTGATCACCTCCTGAAAAAGATCCCAAAAAGAAAACTCCCAGGAATATTATAGCCAGGTTTCAGAATCCCCAGATCAAGGAGAAAATACTACAAGCAGCCAGGAAGAAACAATTTCAATATTGTGGAAACACAATCAGAATAACCCAGGACCTGGCAGCTTCTACACTGAGGGATCGAAGGGCATGGAATATGATATTCCAGAGGGCAAAAGAACTGGGAATGAACCCAAGGGTCACCTACCCAGCAAAACTGAGTATTTTGTTTCAGGGGAAAATATGGTCATTCAGTGGAATAGAGGACTTTCAAGCATTCTTGAGGAAAAAACCAGAATTGAATAGAAAATTTGACATCCAGACACAAGAAGGAAGAGATGCCTGAGAAGGTAATCAGGGAAAAGAAATCAAAAGGAACTTATCAAAGTTGAACTATTTACATTCCTATATGGAAAAGCAATAACAGTGACTGATGATATCTTTCTCACTATGAAAATAATGGAAGAAGGGGTGTGGTCATAAGAATACATATGTGAATGTGTGTGTATATGGTTACAGTTATATATGGATAGAGGGCATAGGTTGAATTTGTTGGGAAGGGAGAATACTCAAGGGATGAAATTATGAGGTGAGAGAGGAAAGTGGCAAGAGGAGATGGGGAAAGACAGGGTAGGGTAAACTATCTCATGTAGAAGAAACAAGGGGAAGTGGTTGCAAGGGAGGGGTAGAATAGGAAGGGAAAAAAAGGCAAATCCACATTCTCATTGAATTTGGTTCAGGGAGAGAATGACATACATACTAAATGGGATATCTCAACCTGCAGCAGAATAGGGGGAAGGGGAATGAGAGGAGGGATGATTGATGGGAGGGCATCCTTGGGGGGAGGGGAGGTTGGAAGTACCCACTATAGAAGAGGGACAGGATCATGTAGGGAATGGACCAGGTGGGGGGTGGGATGAGTGGGAGGGAATTATAAGCAGCCTTGTACGATATATCTACTATGATAATGTTTTGCATAGCTAGACATGTACAACATATACTGAATTACTTATCTCCCCAGAGGGAATGGGTGACAAGGGAGGAAGGAAATGGATCTGAAATTCGAGGTCTTAACATTAAATGTTTCAAATATATATAAATACTATTATTAATACTCTTTTGCTTGTAATTGGGAGATAAGATGTGCAGGCATTGGGACACAAAGATTCACCTTCCTCTAATGGAAAAGTCGAAGGGGGTATGGGAGAAGGTATGGGAGAGAGCAGATTGGAGGCAGTGATATCTTGTGGGACTGCTATTCTGGGAGGGTGGGTAGGGGAATAAAGGGGGGAAAATGATTGTAACTCAAAATCTGGCAGAAATGAATGATGTAAAACAGAAGTTAATAAAGCATTTGTTTAAAAAAATAGGAGCCTTGGTTTTCAGAGGGTAAGAGAGTAGAGTATACTTGAGCTCACATCGCTTACATTATTTTGAGATTAGTAACAAACTCACCCAATGTCAGAGAACAACCAACTAACTAAAGGAAGGAGTTGCTGCTGTTGTTATGCAGTCACATCTGACTCTTAATGACCCCATTTAGGATTTTCTTGGCAAAGATACTGGAGTGGTTTGCCATTTCCTTCTCTGGCTCATTTTCCAGATTAGGAAACTGAGGTAACCAGCTTAAGTGACTTGCCTAGGGTTGTCATTGTTATTGTTTATTCTTCATTTTCAAAGAGGACAAATGACATCATGTGATTAATGACTTGACTTGCAAGTGAATTGGATGTGAGTGGGACAGAGCTGAGCAAAGTCATTTGCCTTGCTTTCTCCTCCAGAGTCATCTGAGTCTAGTGGCAAAACAAATGTCAAGATGACTGGCAATGGTCCAGACAGTGGATGACATTGACCTTTCTATATTAAAGTCTATCCCATATCTCAGTTTGTCTGAAGCAATTCAGTGACTGAGAGCTGGGTAAAAGTTGAGACAAAAGGTGACTTAATTTATCATTACAAAGATATCAATTTTAGAAGGGGAAGACCTCAGTGTTTTTGACCAGAACAGTGCCAAAATAGCTAGTAAGTGTCTGAAGCCAGATTTGAGCTCAGGAAGCTGATTCTTCTTGACTGTAGGCCTGACCTTCCATCCATTGTAGCACCAAGTTGACCAGAGGAATGAGTACAACTACAAATACAAAAAAAATTCCATCAATGTGTAAATTCTATTAAGTAAAAGAAAATAAAGAGAATAGACTAAAAGGAACATAATAGCTTACATTTATGGATCTCTGTACGTTTTGCAAAGTGCTTTAGAAATAGAAGTCCAGCATTCTTTCCATCACTGCTTACTACCTCTTGAGAGAGTCATATACACAATCTGTTGCTTAACTTCTGCTCTGTCAAATAATACTAGTAACATGTCCCCTCATATAATAAATGTTTAAAAGCTCATTCTATTGCAGGCTAACAGTTGTTTTTAGCAGGAATACAGGAATAATGTTTACACATTAATGGGCACTATGATAATACATATTTAGGGTTCCCAGAAAGAAAAGCCCGGTCATTGAATTCTTATAACACTTCTGAAGCCCTGTCCAGCAGAAAACCAACAGCTTTTCTGAGAGTAATAGCCTTTCCCTGTTTGTTTTACATGGTGTCAAAACAGGTCTGTTAAATCACTGAGAAAGAGCACACTGGCTGATGAAGTGGCAGCAGGGTGCTTGTGGTTTCATAACAACATTGAAATTCTATCTTTTCTCTCAATTTCCATGACAGACCCTGGCAGGGTTGATGTAGGAAGGCACATTTGCCTACAGCTGGTGGCAGAGATGGAATTAAAGGGGGAGGCAGGGGAGGGAGTGGAGGAGGACCAAACAAACAACTGATTAGAACCCTGGGAGGACATAGAGGGCCAGAGTATAGCACAACATCTGCTCAGACCTGGAGGCAATCAGGGACAAACCTGCCTTCCAAGGGAGACACATGTCAGGCTAAAAACAACAGCAGAGGGGAACAAGGTAGAGCACAAGGATGTTGGGGGAATAAGCTGTCCACCTTGCCACTTACAGACACCGATTTAAGTCAGGTATTGACTTAAGACAGCCCAGTGCTTTCCCAATGACACTGCCATTTATTTAAGCAGCAGCTAAGGTGGAATGCTAACAGACTACCTCTGGAACATGTCAAATAAATTAGTCAGTATGGATTTAGATAAAAACCTTCTATTCTGGTGAATCCTTAAACTAGAGTCTGGAGTGAATGGTGAGGAGAAATAGGTTCTAGCATGAAAAATGCCTTCCCTTCGATTAAAACATGTTGAGAAAGTATATCTTATAGCAACAGGAAACTAGTTCATATAGTGGACAGGGTGCTGGGCCTTGAATCAGTTTACTCATCTGTGAAATGAGATGGAGAAAGAAATGACAAATTGTTCCAGTCTCTTTGAGAAGAAAACCTCAAATCAGGTCATGAAGAGTTGAACATAAATGAACAACATACCACAACAGCCCTGTGATGTGCAGGTCTCAATATGTTCATATTGTAGATGATATTCACAAAAGGATAATGATGTGTACATGGTCACATCTAGGAAGCTCTTCTGCCTTCAAATTCTGTCTTTCTTTGAACAACAGCCTATTACCCCCAACTCCTTCCTGATTTCACCTCTAATGTCCTGGTAGATAATAATATGAGGCAGAATGATAGTGAGAGCAGGCAGCATGGTATAGTACTATTTCAGCAAATAGAAGTAGATCCCTGCTAGCTGCATATCGGCTTAGAAAACCACAAATTAACGTTATCTATGTTTTGTTGTATTTTTCTTTATTCTGCTAAATATTTTCCAATTACATTTTAATTAGGTTCAGAAAGTGTGTGACACCTCTGGAGTAGTGTACTGGTCACTGGCTCTGGAGGAAGTTGGTGCTTAAATCTCAGCTGAGCTATTTCCTTTTGATATCACTGAGGGTAAGTGGGCTTCACTTTTCTGGATCT
Organism: Gymnobelideus leadbeateri; assembly: GCA_011680675.1. Lineage (NCBI taxonomy): Eukaryota > Metazoa > Chordata > Mammalia > Diprotodontia > Petauridae > Gymnobelideus > Gymnobelideus leadbeateri. The sequence goes on from WOXC01010789.1 coordinate 220,427, forward strand.
CAATTTCCTTAACTCTAAAATTAGAGGATTGGACCAGGAGAAGACTTATGCATTTTTCTAGTTTTAAAGTCCTATGAAACTATATTGATTAAGTAATATGTAGAAAGACCTAATAACAATGGGACTATGATGTTAGTGGTACATATTTTATGGAGACAACATTCTGTATAGTCTGCTCTAATACTAGACATTATAGGCTAAAATGAAACAAGTTAAAATATTATTCTCAAATTTTATTTAAAAATTTAGGGTCTTTTGTGTATCTTAAGGGTTTATTAGAGAATCTGTGACTATATGGGGTGTTCAGAGAAGAACAGTAACTCTGGTGTGAGGCACTGCAGATCCTTTTTCCAGGGCTGCTCATACACCTTTGTTATCTCCCTGATTCACCCAAATCTCGTCTATGGTTCTAAGAAGCTGTAGCATGAGTAGTGACCACACCTCCATAAACTGCCTTGATAGATGGGCTAAACCAGGTTGAGGGTAACCTATCAGTGGTTTAGGAGGATGTCTACCCCAAGCATGCAATGCCTTTTCCCAGTGGAATAAGCAGGTGCTATAATCACATCCATGTTACAGATGGAAAACTCAAGTCAGACTGAGGTTTAGTGACTTAACCAGGTTCACACAGTATTAAGTTTAAAATGTGAACTCGGGTCTTTCTGATTATGGATCCAATGTTTTATCTCTGGTGTGCCCCAGCTGCCTGCTGTGGCTGTTTAGTTATTTTCCAGTCATGTCCAAGTCTTCCTGATCCCATCTGGGATTTTTTTGGCAAAGATACTGGAAGGATTTGCCATTTCCTTCTCCAGTTCATTTTGCAAATGAGAAAACTGAGGCTAAAAGGCTTAAATGACTTGCTGAGGGTCACACAGCTAATAAGTATCTGAGATTAGTCTTCCTGACTCCAGGCCCTGTGCTCTACCCACTATGCCACTTATTTGCCTATTCAATGATATATGTTACCATGATCGAAACATTCGTCATCTACTAGTATGCCTTTTGGGAACGTCTTTCCCTACTCATCTACTAGTATGACTTTTGGGAATGTCTTTTGCTACTCTGTATAGCAGACACACCAGGAGGCCTATATCTGTCAAATTTCCAGCTTAGTAGAACCTTTCAGAACCTATACTTGACTGGCATGTATATCCTTCATGAATTCAACCATCATGATGACAAATAGGCACTGGACTTCTGTGGAAGATGTGGAGTATAATATTTAACTTTTTACCTGTCAGAGTCACTATGAGAGAATTTCTTTGTAAAATTCAAAGTTTGATCTAAATGTGAGTTCTTTTTTTTTGAAAGCAATATGTGGCTTCCAGGAGCCAAGATGGTAGAGTAAGCAGTAAATTTCTGTAGTTTTCCCACATTTTCCTCTAAACAACCAAGCAAACATACAAAAGAGCCCTAGAAGAAATCCTGGAAGAGCAGAACAGTAGAAATATGGGAGGGGGGACAAAGAATGGTCTTTTAGTCAGGGAGACTTGGAGGATTGTCAAGAAAGGTCCATTTTAATCAGGTAAAGGTGGAGTGCAGTCCAGGACAGGAAGTGTCCCAGCAAGCCAGCAGAAAGCCCTACCTCAGCAAACTACTGGAGATCCTGAGTCCCAAAGTGGTAGAGCAGGCCAACATCAGGACCCCTGAAAACCTTAGCATAGCCAGGGGAACCAGCAGACTCCAATTCTGAAAAGACCACATGGTTTCACATGACTCCAGGCAGGCAGGCAGGCATCCTCCAGTGGCAAGACCTCCATATTTTACAGTATAGCTCAGGGCAATCATTCTCCAGTAGGCAGACTTCCCTGTACTTCAGTTTAGCCCTAGGAAAATGTATAAAAACCATACTGGGCCTCATCACATGCCAGTTACCACTAGTAAGACCCCAGCTCAGCACCAGACCAGGTAAGCGACCAGACCCCTAGAACCTACAAGGGCACCAACCAATCCTCACCCCTCCCCCACATCCCATACCTGTTACAGAGCACCAGACAGGAAGGTCCTCTATGGGCCTCAGGGCACCATCAGTACAGCATCACGTAAATAGCCAGGGCCTGCAGTCACTAGCATAAGAAACCTGAGACATTGCCCCTTTTACCTTGGAAGCAGAAGTCAAATTTAAAAGAGAAAAAAGCTTCCCCCAACAAACAAAAGTAGAGTGGGGATGAGACGAGAACAAAAAAAATCTGACCATAGAAAGTTTTATGGTGAAAGGGAAGACCAAGACAAAACTCAGAAGAGGATAACAATGTCAAAACACCAATGGGCAAAACCCCAAAGAAAAAGGTGAAGTCATCTCAACCCCAGAAAACTCTTCTTTTGGAAGAGCTCAAAAAGGAGCTTAAAAGTCATATAAGAGAGGTAGAAGAAAAACAGGGAAAAGAATTGAGAGTAATGCAAGAGAATTATGAAAAAACTCAACTGTTTAGAAAACTGCTAAAAAGTAGAATTGGCCAAATGAAATAGCGGATACAAAAATACACAGAAGAATACAATTCCTTAAAGAATACTATTGGCCAGATAAAAAAAGTACAAAAGTAATTGAGGAAAATAGCATCTTAAAAGTTAGAACTGGACAAGTGGAAGCTAACAGTTCTCTGAGACATCATGAATCAATCAAACAAATTCAAAAGAATGAAAAAAAATGGAAGAAAATGCAAAATACCTCATGGGAAAAATAACTGAATGGAAAATAGATCCAGTAGAGACAATGTCAAAATCATTGTACTGCCTGAAAGTCAGAGTCAAAAGGGGAACTTTGATAAGTTTATTATGATTTCTTTTCTCTGCTTACCTTCTCAAGCATCTCTGGCTTCTTATATCTGAATGTCAAACTTTCTATTCAACTCTGGTTTTTTCATCAAGAATGTGTGAAAGTCCTCTATTCCACTGAGTGACCAAATTTTTCCCTGAAACATGATACTCAGTTTTGCTGGGTAGGTGATTCTTGGTTTTAATCCCAGTTCCTTTGACCTCTGGAATATCATATTCCAAGCCCTTCGATCCCACAGGGTAGAAGCTGCCAGATCCTGTGCTTTCCTGATTGCATTTCCACAGTATTCAAATTGTTTCTTCCTGGCTGCTTGTAATGTTCTCTCCTTGATCTGGGAATTCTGGAACCTGGCTATAATATTCCTAGGAGTTTTCTTTTTGGGATCATTTTCAGGAGGTGATTGGTGGATTCTTTCAATCTCTATTTCACCCTCTGGGTCTAAAACATCAGGGAAATTTTCCTTAAGAATTTCTTGAAGGATGATTTCTAGCTGCTTTCTTTGATTGTGGTTTTCAGGTAGTCCAAAAATTTTTAAATTATCTCTCCTGGATCTATTTTCCAGGTCAGTGTTTTTCTCCAAGAGATATTGCACATTGCCTTCTATTCTTTCATTTGTTTGGATCTGTTTAACAGCACTAGCTTCTCTTTGGTCCATTCTAAATCTGAATGATTCTCCTCAGTGAGCCTTTGAGATTCTTTTTCCATTTTGCAAATTTGGCTTTTTAAGGCATTTTTCTCGTCATTGCCTTTTTCACCCTCTTTTGCCATTTGAGCTAGTATATTTTTACGGAGTTATTTTCCTCAGTAAAGCTGTTGACCCTCCTTTCATAATTTTCTTGCATCATTTTTATTTCTCCTTCCAATTTTCCCTCCACTTCTCTTATTTGATTTTCAAAATCCTTTTTAAACTCCTCTATGGCCTGTAACCAGCTCATATTTTTATTTGAAGCTTTTGGTGCAGGATTTCTGACCTCACAGTCCTCCTCCTGTTCCATGCTTCAATCCTCTTTGTCCCCCAAATAGGAATCTAATGTTGAATTTTTCTTTTTATTTTATTTCCTTTGCCTAGGCATGTTGCCACTCAATTACTTGACTTTTGGGCTTGTTTCCACAGTAGGACTCTGCCACTAGTCAGGGGAGCTTCTTTCCCAAATGCTGGGGTTTTCCCAGCTGCTGGAGGAATTATCTGGGTGCCCTCTCTGAAGACCCCACACGCTCTGGCAAGCTGGTCACACACTCCAAGACTTCTACCCCAGACCGCAATCCCGATCCAAGAAGGTTAAATCAAGAGCGATTACCCCCAAGACTGATCGTCAGATCCCCCTACAGTTAGCAGGGCAGGAACTGAAGCTTCTTTGTGTGTCCATGGATATGCTGAAGCTTCTCAGCAGCTTCTTGCCTCTAGGGAAAGAGGCCACTGGCTCTCCCAACTAATGAGTCCCAAAGTCCATATCACACCTAACCTCTCACTTTGTCCTAGGCTTCTATGTGTTGGCAATTCTGGAAATGCCATACCTGCTAGTGTTCTGGAGTCTCTCCAGCCAGCTGCTGGTCAGGCCGCCCTGGGGCTAAAACCTCGGACTCACAAGGGCCTGGGCTTGGCATCCAGAGTGCTGTGCTGGCTGCTCCTTGCGGGGCTGCTGGGCTGTCCTCAGTGGGAGTTTAGCTTCTCTGTATCATTTTATGGGTTCTAGAGCTCAAGAGGTTGTTCAGAGTCCCCTTTTTATATAAATTTGGAGGTGGTGGGAGCAAGAGCTGTGTGGAAGAGCTGTTTCTACTCTGCCATCTTGATTCTGTCCCTTGAGCCTTACTCTTATTGGTATTGCTTTGAAGAGGGGATAATATACACAATCACATGAATATAGACATATATTTTACCCAAGAGGGAAATGGAGAGGAGATTAAATAAAGGGAGGGGGACTGAGAAAAAAGGGAGGGCAAATCAGGGGAGGAAGAACATTGATGTTATGGGGAAGGGTAAAATGAGAGAAAGGACAAATAGGATGAAGAATAGGACAGAGGAAAACACACAGATAGTAATTGTAACAGTGAATGTGAATGCGATGAACTCTCCCATAAAAAGGAAGCAGAGTGGATCAAAAACCAGTATCCTACAATATGATGCTTACAAGAAACATAGTTGAAGCAGAGAGATGCACACAGAGCAAAGGAAAAGCTGGAAAAACTTGTATGAACTGATACAAAGTGAAATGAACAGAACAAGGAAAACATTGTACACAGTATCAGCAGCATCATATGACGATCAACTATGAATGACAGCTTTTATCAGCAACACAATTATCAAAGTCAAGTACAAAGGACTGAAGAAGAAAAATGAGATCCATACCCAGATATAGATAGACTGATAGACTTTGAAGGCAAATGGAAGCATATTTTTTTCACTTACTTTATTCTTTCTCGTTTTTAAAACTTTTGATCTATTTCTTCTTCAACTGTGCTGAATATGGAAATATATTTTACGTGATGGCAAATGTATAAACTATATCAAACTGCCAACCATTTTCAGAAGAGAGGAGGGGAATGAAGGAGGGAGAAAAAAATTTGGAACTCAAAATCTTGTAAAAATGAATTCTAATTTTTTTATCTTGCTTTGTAATTGTGGGAAAAATAAAATAATATTTAAAGAAAAATATAAAAACACTAATCTGTGTTATAGCCAACCTGAGGATGGCAAAGCTTTGAAGTGCCCTCTTCCTCTACCACCCATCATCAGTAAACATATCACAAATGAGAGTAAACCACCAACAGACCATTTTTTCTCCCTTCAAATCCCAACAAAAATGTCTTTGTAGTGTAACTATGTGAAGATTTGTAACAGGGAACAGTCACAGTAGTCCAATCTCCGTACCCAAGTCTTTATTTTAAAAAAATGAAAGAAGGAATTAATTAATCACTTTTCTATGAGAATGGATTGGAATTCTGCATAAAAGCAATATAAATAATTTAGGACTGAAAACAATCTTTATAAAAGTGGATTTTTTTTTACCTTGTCATCTTTTTTTTTTCTTTTTATAGGGGGGACGGCAGGGCAATTGGGATTTAGTGATTTGTCCAAGGTCACACAGCTAGTAAGTGTTAAGTGTCTGAGGCCTGATTTGAACTTAGATCTTCCTGACTCCTGGGCTGGTGCTGTATTCACTGAACCACCTAGCCACCCCTTTATCCTGTCATTTTAATATTTTCTCCTCCATTTCATCTTTGTCCAAATAGATAATCAAAAGATGTGCACCATAAGGACTACTTTAAATTTCCCAGTGTTAATAGAAAAGCAGAAAAGTATTCATGTGCTACTCAGATAGACTAATTAAATGGGTGAGCATGCATTCTGCATGGGTACTTTCTGATTCTTCAATTTTTGGAATATCAGAGGCCTGTGTTTTGTTATTGTGAATGGCCATGTGTCTATTCCTGTTCTATAAAGCCAGTGTTGTTTTCTTTGACCAGTATTTGCAGATGAGAAATAATGAGTATATTAAGAGAAATACATTACATTATAGAAATTACTTTCTTGGCTTTTCAGAAATTTCAGCACTCAGTGTTAATGAATACTGTCCATATCCACAAAATTTAGGTTAATAGTGACTAGAAAGAGACCATATCTAACTCCATGTGGAATAACAACTTGATGCATTGCTCTGATAATTTCTCTTTATTAAATGAGTTTCAATCAATCAAAGACTAAAACCAATTACCAGTCTTTCCTATTTTGATTTTAATTCAAATACAAGAAAAGATATTGAAACAGATGAAATTAACTAATTAACAATTATAATCAAGTAGGGCAGTGTTTCCAGGTACCAAGCTGGAGGGTTAATTGTAGCTGAACCTTGTATATCTGGAAACTTTCCAGGTGTTACTTCTTAGCAGCACGTTCCTTTAGGGTGTAGAGTAATTCTGTCCCTCATTCATTATGCTCTACTTTATTTTGCTGTGGCCTCAAGACATGAGAAGGTATGTTAAGAAGAAGGTCTTACTAGAGGGAGAGGAGTGGGAAAGTAGGATAAGAATTAATGTTTAGAAATGCTTGAGTCTTCCTGCTTGATCCTGAATAAGCCTTTTTGTAAAAAATAAAAAGACACATTTACAGTCAATACTATTTCTTTTTTCCTTAATGTTGTTTTGTCATAAAAAATCATCATCTGGTATATAACTTTCTAGAGATAAATCTATCCAAACTTAGCTAGGTTATTCCTGGCATCACACATCTTCATTGCCAGGCAGGTAATCAGAGGTCTATCCAAACTTTCTTTCCTCTATTATAGCCTTTGAGAAATCAGGGTTACCTTTATGAAATAATACTGCATCAGAGTAGGATTTAAATGGACTAAAACATTCCAAAAATGATAAAAGAGTTGTGCACACTATAATTCAACTACAGCAACTTATTCATTTTATTATTAAAAGCAATAATAATGATATTAATCTCCTACTGTAGTTCTACCACAATGCTTTTTGTCTCATTGACAACATTACTAGTGCTGCTGACTCTAATTTATCTTTAATTTATTTTGTGTACATTTTATAGAAACTAGTATGTATAAGGTGGCATGGATTTGTTTTGATACTAGCTTCCAGAATCCATGAATTGTAAACACTCTGCACTTGTGTTATGCTGATAAGCTTAGCCTGTAAACATCCCCACTGCTCTTGCTCTGTGCTAACACATCATTATATAAATATAGTTAATGTAAACTTATGAGCTTATTGTTATCATGTTGCCTTTGTTTCTTTATAAATCAAATGAGCACTGGTCATTGAATACGGAAAGCTTGGGATGCTGTAGGGATGGATGAATGTCTCCTCTCCACCTTCTGTCTCAACCTTCTGCAATCCAAAATAAAGTAATATGACTTATTTGTGGCCTCCACTGCCATTTGAAGTTTGCCCAGATCCAGTGATCCTACATGGAGCTGAACTCCTAACAACTATGTAAATTCACACACACACACACACACACACACACACACACAAAAGTCATTGTGACATTGACTCACTAAGGAACCCAGAATGTTTTCCTCTGCATCTGAATAAATCCTCTAACACCTTCATCTTTCCCCTTTGCCAACCAACTATAGGCACTATTCCTTTAGCCTAGCAGTAATCTGATATAGAGGACTTAAATGTTTCTAAAGCACTTTCCTCACAACATCCATGTGAGTTTTACTATCACTGCTTTTGCAGATGGAGAAACTGAAGTTTAGTGGCATTAAGGGGTTTTCCTATGCAATAACACAACTTATAAGTGTGGAACCAAAGTTGAAAACCCCATTCAGTCTGCCTCCAACCCAGTGCTTTCTCTTTCATGACTCAACATTGTTTTTGGATAATAAATTGCTTTATTATTTGGGGGGGCATATCTAAAATAAGCCAACATGACATAATATATTGAGTACTAGCCATTTAGTCAAATCCCAAATCTGAAATTACCAGCTATGAAATCATGAGAAGAACAGTTAACCTCTCTAATTTTCAGCAATTCTCTAACTATTTTAGACAGGTGAGATAGGGTTGGAGGTTATCAGTTAAAGCACCAATCCTAGATGTATATGATTACATCTGAAGATAAAGTATGAAAATGTGGGAGATAGCCACAGTTTCTTCCACACTAAGGGAAGGAGGAGAAATCAGTGATACTCCACATCTCTTTTTAGATATTAAAGGCATATTGTTTTAGAGGACAGAGTTCTATTTCTAAAAGTGAGCAAGAAATCCACTAAGAAGGGGAATAACATGACTCCTGTTTATTCTGATGTCTCTTGTCACTGTCGATAATGCAAATTCAACAAGCTATTATTTCAATTTGGAAAGATATTTTTGTTTGTATGCTTTTAAAATAAATCTTCAAGGAGGAAGCCTGCCAACTCCCAAACTTGTATTTGACTAAGCTTCCTTTCTGCTAACATTGTAAGAAAGCCTTGTAAGATTTTTTGCTGGAATATTTCAGGTGTCTATGATTTCATTGGTTCTGGAAGCCGACCCCAGCCACACTTGAGCCAGAGGTCTTAGCCCCAGGGAGGCCACAGCCAGCGACTGGTTGGAGGGACTTCAGATCACCAGCAGCTATGGTGGTTTCCAGAATTATCAACTCATAGATGCTAAGGAAAAAGTGAGAGAGAAAAAGTGCAGTGTGGACTTTGGGATCCAGTAGTTTGGGAGAGCAGTTGGCATTTATCCCCTGGAGGGAGAAGCCGCTGAGGCTTCCATGTGGCAGCTTCAGCTCTTGGCCTGCAGATAGTAGGTGGGCAAAGTGACCAGTCTGAGGGATAATCATTCTTGCTTTAACCTGCTTGGATCTGGATTGATGTCTAGGGTGGAGGTCCTGGGGTATGTGACCACCTTGCCAGAACATGTGGTGGCATCAAAGAGGGCACCCAATTAATACCTTCAGCATCTGAGAAAACCCCAGGAAATGGGATGAAGGTCCCCCGTCTGGTTGCAGAGTCCTACTGTGGCAAAAATCCCAAAAGTCAAGTAATTGAGTGGCAACTTGAACAGACAAAGGAAGCAAAGCAAGCAGAGCAACACAACTTTACACTCCTATTTTGGCTACAAAAACATCAAAGCATGGAACAGGAGGAAGACAGCAAAGTCAGAACTCCTGAACCAAAAGCTTCCAAGAGAAATAGGAGCTGGTTACAGGCCATAGATGATCTTTAGAAAGATTTTGAAAACCAAGTAAGGGAAGTAGAGGAAAAATTGGGAAGAGAAATGTGAATGATGCAAGTAAATTACGAAATGAGATTCAACAACCTGACTGAAGAAAATAACACCTTAAAAATAGACTAACTCAAATGGCAAAAGAGGCTCAAAAAGGCAATGAGGAGAAGAATGCCTTAAAAAGCCAAATTTGTCAGATGTAAAAAGAATCTCAAAAACTCACTGAGGAGAATCATTCCTTTAGAATTAGATTGGAGCAAATGGAAGTTAGTGAATTTATGAGAAATCAAGATGCTACAAAACAGATCCAAACAAATGAAAAAATAAAAGACAATGTGAAATATCTCATTGGGAAAATGACTGATCTGGAAAAGAGATCTAGGAGAGATAATTTAAAAATTATTGGACTACCTGAAAGCCATGATAAAAAAAAAAAAAAAAAAACAGAAACCTAGAAATCATTCTTCAAGAAATTATCAAGCAAGGCCAAGATGGCGGAGTAGAAACAGCTCATCCAAGCCTCTCTGCCCCCAGATTCTCCACAAACTATGTAAAAAAGGACTGTGAACAACTTCTGGAGCCCCAGCACCCACAGAACGACACAGAGAAGCTAACCTCCCGCTGAGGACAGCCCAGCACCCTGCAGGAAGGACCAGCGCAGTGGTCTGGGAGCCGGCAGCGCGCAGAGCTCAGGAGCCGAGCCGCAGGTCCACTTGAGCCGAGGTTTTAGCCCCAGGGCGGCAGGGCCAGCAGCCAGCTGGAGGAACCCCAGAACACCAGCAGCTGTGGCGACTCCAGAATTATCAACATAGACATGCCTAGGACAAAGTAAGAGGTTAGTGTCCTATGGACTTTGGGACCTGTATTTGGGGAATGCGTCAGCTCCCTCCCCTGGGGGCTAGAAGCCGCTGAGGAGACACGCCATTTTGTAGTTTTCAGAGGCATTTCCGTCTCCCAGCCTACAAATCGTGGGGAGATCCAGCGATCAGTCTTGGGGGGTAATCGCTCTTGCTTTAACCTCCCTGGATCTGGATTGTGATCTAGGGTGGAAGTCATGGGTGGGTTTACAGCTTGCCAGAAACGGAAGTTGCCCCCACACGTTCGGGACGAAAATTCCTCTATCTGGCCTTAAAGCCATAGTGTGGCAACAAGCCCAAAAGTCAAGCAATTAAGTGGCAACATGCCAAGGCAAAGGAAACAGAAAATGCAACCCTAGACTCCTATTTTGGGGGCATAGAGCGGGAAAAGGACTGTGAGGTCAGAAGTCCTGCTCCAAAAGCCCCAGGGGAAACATGAGTGGGTTGCAGGCCATAGAGGACCTTAAGAAGGACTTTAAAAATCAAATGAGAGAAGTGGAGGAAAAATTGGAAAGAGAAATGAGAAGGATGCAGGAAAAGTATGAAATGAGGGTCAACAGCCTGACTGAGAAAAACAACACCTTAAAAAATAAACTGACTCAAATGGCAAAGGAGGCCCAAAAGGGCAATGAGGAGAAGAATGCCTTAAAAAGTCGAATTTGCCAGATGGAAAAGAATCTCAAAAGTTCACTGAGGAGATTCATTCCTTCAGAGTTAGACTGGAGCAAATGGAAGCTAATGACTTTATGAGAAATCAAGATGCTGTTGAGCAGATCCAAACAAACGAAAGATTAGAAGGCAATGTGAAATATCTCATGGGAAAAACCACTGACCTGAGAATAGATCCAGGAGAGACAATTTAAAAATTATTGGACTACCTGAAAGACATGATCAAAGAAAGAACCTAGAAATCACCCTTCAAGAAATTCTCAAGGAAAATTGCCCTGATGTTTTAGATCCAGAGGGCAAAATAGAGGTTGAAAGAATCCACCGATCACCTCCTGAAAAAGATCCAAAAAAGAAAACTCCCAGGAATATTATAGCCAGGTTCCAGAATCCCCAGATCAAGGAGAAAATACTACAAGCAGCCAGGAAGAAACAATTTCAATATTGTGGAAACACAATCAGAATAGCCCAGGACCTGGCAGCTTCTACACTGAGGGATTGAAGGGCATGGAATATGATATTCCAGAGGGCAAAAGAACTGGGAATGAAGCCAAGGGTCACCTACCCAGCAAAACTGAGTATTTTATTTCAGGGGAAAATATGGTCATTTGGTGGCATGGAGGACTTTCAAGCATTCTTGAGGAAAAAAACAGAATTGAATAGAAAATTTGACATCCAGACACAAGAAGGAAGAGATGCCTGAGAAGGCAATCAGGGAAAAGAAATCAAAAGGAACTTATCAAAGTTGAACTATTTACATTCTTATATGGAAAAGCAATATCTGTGACTGATGATATCTTTCCCACTATGAAAATAATGGAAGAAGGGGGTGTGGTCATACAAATACATATGTGAATGTGTGTGTATATGGTTACAGTTATATATGGACAGAGGGCATAGGTTGATTTTGTTGGGAAGGGAGAGTACTCAAGGGATGAAATTATGAGGTGAGAGAGGAAAGTGGCAAGAGGAGATGGGGAGAGACATGGTAGGGTAAACTATCTCATGTAGGGAAGTGGGTGCAAAGGAGGGGGAGAATAAGGAAGGCTAAAAAGGCAAAACCACATTCACATTGAATTTGGTTCCGGGAGAAAATGACATACATACTAAATGGGATATCTCAACCTGCAGCAGGATAGGGGGAAGGGGGATGAGAGGAGGGATGATGGATGGGAGGGCATCCTTGGGGGTAGGGGAGGTTGAAGTACCCACTATAGAAGAGGGACAGGATCATGTAGGGAATGGACCAGGTGGGGGGTGGGATGAGTGGGAGGGAATTATAAGCAGCCTTGTACAATATATCTACTATGATAATGTTTTGCATAGCTAGACATGTACAACATATACTGAATTATTTATCTCCCAAGAAGGAATGGGTGACAAGGGAGGAAGGAAATGGATCTGAAATTCGAGGTCATAACATTAAATGTTTCAAATATATATATATAAATACTATTATTAATACTCTTGCCTATAATTGGGAGATAAGATGTGCAGGCATTGGGACACAAAGATTCATCTTCCTCTAATGGAAAAGTCGATGGGGTATGGGAGAAGGTATGGGAGAGAGCATATTGGAGGAAGCGATATCTTGTGGGACTGCTATTCTGGGAGGTTGGGTAGGGGAATAATGGGGGGAAAATGATTGTAACTCAAAATCTGGCGGAAATGAATGATGTAAAACAGAAGTTAATAAAGTATTTGTTTAAACCTAAAAAAAAAATAATAAACACAATACCCAGAGCCAAAAAAAAAAAAAAAAAAGAAATTATCAAGCAAAATTGCCCTAATATTTTAGAACCAGATGGCAAAATAGAGGTTGAACGAATCCACTGATTATCTCCTGAAAAAAATCCCAAAAAGAAAACTCCTAGGTATATTTTTGGCCACATTCCAGAATTCCCAGATCAAGGGGAAAACATTACAAACAGCCAGGAAGAAACAATTTGAATATTGTGGAAACACAATCAGAATAACACAGGATCTGGCAGCTTCTACACTGAGGGATTGAAGGGCTTGGAATATGATATTCCAGAGGTCAAAGGAACTGGGATTAAAACCAAGAATCACCTATCCAGCAAAACTGAGTATCATGTTTCAGAGGAAAATATAATATTTCAGTGGAATAGAGGACTTTCAAGCATTTTTGATGAAAAAACCAGAGTTGAATAGAAAATTTGACATTCAGTTACAAGAAGCAAGAGAAGCATGAGAAGGTAAACAAAGAAAAGAAATCATAAGGAACTTTTCAAAGTTGAACTATTTACAACCCTACATGGAAAAACGATAATTGTAACTGATGAAACTTTTCTCAACGTGAGAATATTTGAAGGGAATATATGTGTGTGTGTGTGTGTGTGTGTGTGTACACACACACGCACACATGCATATATACATATATATGTTTATATGTATATATGTGTGTATATGTATATACATACATATGTATCTATATAGGAGCATATATGGACATATGAATACATTTGTGAATGTGTGCATATATGTCTATAGGTATACATAGAGAGCACAGGACCAATTTAATAGGAAGGGATGACACTTAAAAAGTGAAATTAAGAGGTGAGAGAGGAATACAATGAGAGGAGATGGGGAGAGACAGAATGGGGTAAATTATCTCATAGAGAAGAGGCAAGGGAAAATGGATACAAGGGAAGGGAAGAACAGGAAGGCAAAAAGGCAAAACCTTATTCTCATTGAATTGGATCAGTGAAAGAATGACATACACACTAAATAGGGTATCTCACCCTACAGGAGAGTAGAGAGGAAAGGGATGAGAGGGGGGATGATGAAAGGGAGGGCAGGCTTGGGGGAGGGAGCTTGGAAGCAATCACTTTTGAAAAGTAGAGAATAGAACAAGTGGGAGGTGGGATAGGAAGTAGGGACATATAGTCAGTCTTTAACAATATATCCCCTATGGAAATGTTTTGCATAGCTACATATGTACAACCTATATTGAATTGCTTATCTTCCCTCTAAGGCTTGGTGATAAGGGAGGACAGGAATGAATCTGGAATTCAAAGCTTTAAAATAAACTGTATATATATATACCATTATTAATATGATTTTTTCATGTAACTGGGAAATAAGATATACAGGCCCTGGGGCATACATATGTACATAAGTACATATGTATTCATGTGTGGATTTAGGCACATTTGTATTATGCATGTGCATGTATAGACATATGTATATGCATGTGTGTATGCATATATCTGTAAGTCTGTGTGTATTCACATATGCACACACACACACATATACACACACACACACACACACACATACATAATATGCTCACACAAATAGTCTCATTGTTTTGTGGTCACCAGAAAACCAGCTAACCACTCTTTCAATTTTTTTTTTAAAAGAAAAAGATCATTTAGTTTGCTTCCATCAGGATTCAGGCTCAGTTCTTTCTAGCTATATCTCTGGATGTCACACTTCTCTCTTCCTTGAGACTTTCGGGATTGGCTTATATCACTGCATTGCTGAGAAGAGTCCAGTCTGTCATAGTCGGTGACTCTTTCAATTTTGAATAGACCCTATAGAGAAAATAAGAAGAGAAGGAAAAAAAATCAATCCTTCAGAAAGACATCCGAAGATTTCACATACCGTGACTTAAACAGAACTACTTATTAATTTCATTTCTATTGTTATTAATAAAATTAATAATAATGATAATCTCCCACTAATTTTCTACTGCAATACCTCACTGTGTTGCTACTAGTTCCTTCCTTCAAATGAAGATTTTCTGCATATTTTATATACACTTTGTATACACTTACCTATTGTCATCTCCAGTGTGATATAAGGTCCTTGAAGGAAAGATTAGTTCCTTTTTGTCTTTGCATTCCCAGTAACTAGTCCAATACCTGGCATCAAGTAAATGTGTAATAAATGTTTGTGATTTATTATTGTTAGTAATCCTTACATCATTAATAATCATTCCTTATTAATAATCTAGGTGTCAACAACCAAGGTTTAAACTGTAAAGTCATAAAATCATTTGCATATATTATAGAATTTGATCCTCATAATAACCATGTAAGCACCAGAATCAGGATTTAAGCTTAGATTTTGCTAATATCAAGTCAAGCACAATATCCTTCACATCAAATCAACCACCTGTTGGCTATGCCAGAGAAAGAACAAGCTCATTCAGGGCCGCCCACACCGTAAAACTTTTAGTAGGGACTGAAAAATGGATGCATACACACACACACACACACACACACACACACACTCACACACATATATGTGTGTATATACATGAAAAATGTCTGTAGTCTGAGGATTGGCCTACTTACTGTAAGGCTTATCACTAGAAATTCTGCCACAATTTAAAAAAAAATAGTGTGGCCATACTAACTCACTTAGGCAACTAGGAGACATAGGGGATAGAGTGATGGGCCTATAGTCATCCCTCAGGTACTTACTAGCTGTGAGACCCTAGGTAAATCAGAGAATCTTTCAACCTCAGTTTGCTAATCTGTGGACTTGTGATAGCAATATTACCTACCTCACAGGATTATAAGGATCAAATGAGATAACACATGAAGCGCTTTGCCAACTTTAAAGTACCATATAAAGCTTATATAATTACTTTGACCATGAACACAGACTTGTGAGAAAAAAAGTGTTATTATTGACAAGTTAAGACGGAGCACCCACAGCAAAGAAATAGTAGATATTTGGAAGTATGGAAGTATAATAACAATACTAACAACAACTCAAATTTATTTAAATTTTTAGTCTTACACATGATCTCAATTGTTCCTAATGCTGATTCTTTGAAGTAGATAGCTAAGTGTTATCTCCACTTTTAGGATTAAAAAAATTTAAATTTTCTTGACCTAAAATAGAGAATCTTGATCAAAGTGACCCAGAATGAGGTCAGGATACAAAATTCAGTTTTCTGACTTCAAGTCCAGTGCCCTATTATTATGTCTAAGGGTTTCATTTTCTATATCACTATCTTAAAATATCTAAGACTTCATCACATGGCATTATTTAAATACTTTCCAAGATTCCTAATTTCATCACAGTTGATAATCACTCCACTCTATGTATCTTAACTCCTCCATATTTTATCAGGTGATTTTTTTTGACTTGAAAGAGATTAATCATCTTCTCTCAAGGCTTCTAGAGACCTGAAACTTAACTGGTTTGGTCCTTGGACAACAGAGAGTACTTAACCAAAAGTATACTCAAAAACTTTTAAGCTCATTAGAACCTGCCAAACCTTGTATCCCACAGACAAAGACTTTGAGAACTCATGGTCACTACTATGTGGTGACAAATTTAAAAAATAATTAGTCTTGATTGGCTAGGTGGCACAGTGAATAGAGAACTGGCCCTGGAGTCAGGAGGACCTGAGTTCAAATCCATCCTCAGACACTTAACACTTACTAGCCATGTCATTTAACCCCAATTGCCCTTCCCCCCTCCAAAAGCAAAAAAAAAAAAATTAGTCTTTTCAAATAGTGTTTAATTTTTCCAATTATATATAAAGACATTTTTAGCATTCATTTTTACATAGTTTTGAGTTCCAAATTTTTCTCCCTCCCTTTTTCTGCTCTCATCTTCCTAAAACAGTAAGCAATTTGATATTGGTTATATATATGTAATCATGTAAAACTTATTTCCATATTAGTCACAGTTGTGAAATAAGAATCAGACCAAAAAGAAAAAAAAACATGAACAGAAGTAAAGTGAAAATAGTATGCTTTGATCTGCATTCAAAGTTCACAGTTCTTTCTCTGGATGTGGATAGCATTTTCTATTATGAATCCTTTGGAATAGTCTTGGATCATTGTATTACTTAGAAAAGCTCAGTTTACCATGGTTGAGCATCACACTGTGATGCTGTTGCTTTGTAAAATGCTCTACTGGTTCTGCTTATTTCACTTTCCATCAATTCATACAAGTCTTTAGATTTTTTTTTCTCTAAAATCCACCCGATTATCATTTCTTATTGCACAATAGTATTCCATCATGACCCAAAGAGCACAACCTGTTTGGTCATTCCCCAGTTGATGGGCATCCCCCTCAATTCCCAATGTTTGCCACCACCCAAAAAGTTGCTATAAATATTTTGTACATGTAGGTCTCTACCCCCACCTCCTACCCCTTTTCTTATGATTTCTTTGGGATACAGATCTACTAGTGATATTGCTGGATCAAAGAGCACAAGCAGTTTCTTTTCTTTTCTTTTTTTTTACCTTTTGGGCAAAATTTTTCTCCACAATGTTTTCCAGATCAGTTCACAACTCTAGCAGGAGTGCTCTAATATCCAAGTTTTTCCATACCCTCTCTAAAAAAAGGCAACTATTCTTAACTCAAAAAAATAAACATAGATCAAAGAGAGGCAATAAATCTTGAGTTTCTTTTTTTTCATTATCTCACATTTTTTACCTTGAAGATGCCTCACCCTGTGGCCATCTTATCTGATTAGTTAGCATAGGTCACAGTTTCTTTTAGAAAAAATAGCATTTTAAAGATACTGTGCAACCTGTCCTCTTTAAACAAGATATTGAAGTTGAAAAAAAGTCAACTATTTTCATTTTCAGTGGAAGGACTTTTTTTTTTGCAGGGGGGAGAGATAGGGTTAGGGTTAGGAAGGTAAGAAGTACAATCATTTTGGAATGTGGGAAGAGATCTATGATTTCATCAATGTATTTCAACCAATATAAATCAATTTAATCAATAATAAGGAGACCAAATGAACCCCAAAACATCCTTGCCTAGCAAATAGTTGATCTCTTTATCAAGCCAAGCAATATAACAGCCAAGAGCAATATAAGTTTAGAATATGAGTCATTTATGAAATCTTGCATAGAAGTGGCAGAAAATTATGAATAGTATCACATCATAAAGTAGTGAAGTAGAAGGGAAAGCAAATTTAAAAATATGAAAGCTTGTAGGGTGACCCAGCTCAGATATATCATCTAGATAACACAGTAAAATTCAAAGGAGGACAGTGAATGGGTGAAAAATGGAAATGGTCAGTCAAGATTATTATAAAAAATTCTCTCCATCAATGATAGTGAAGCTATCTTGTTCAGACTAGTCACTGCTGTTATCAGGAAGTAAAAAATGACATCAAAGAAAACAAAGACAGGAAAAGCAGATGGACTGGACTGAATGTTCACTGTGGAAGTCTGTGCTAGAAGCAGCAGCATTTTTAAGGGATTGATGGATCAATTTTCAAGCTATCTAAAAAAGGTAGCATGGACATTTTTAGTAGGAAAAAAAGGTGATCAATAAAGCCCACCTGTTTATATTCTGATCTGTGCAAATTTTTTTAAGTCTAATCTACACATGCATCAAGGATGTCTTTCATGAAAGTATGTGAAGGAACAGACAGGGCTTCCCAACGAAGCTTTATAAACAGCATGCATCTTTTTAGTCATACAATTGACTGAAAAGTAAAGACAACATAAGATTCCATTGTGTTTATTTTTTGCTGATTATAAAAAAGTATTGATTTTGATAGACATTTAGATAAGAGGCAGCTAGGAGGCACAGTGGATAGAGCACGGGTGAAGAATTAAGATCTGAATTCAACATAATTTTTACCATTAGTGGGGATTGCTCTCTCTTTTGAACACAAGCCACTTCATATTTATAAGATCTGAGTTCAAATCCATATGTAGACACCAGGTCAAAGCACTTAATCACTATTTGCCTCAATTTTTTCATCTTTAAAATGTGAATATAAATAGCACCTACCTCCCCATGTCATTCTGCAGCAAAGCATTTAGCACAATGACTGGCACATGATAGGTGATAATAAAAATTGTCATCCTCAGCATCATTATCTATCAAAATACCACCTTAAAGTTCTCTTCCAACAATCATGCCTATGCATGTTTTAAAATCATGAAGAATCCCTTTGAAAGGTATAACAAAAACAATATCTCAATTCAAAGACCCTCTTATAATACGATCAGGTAAGGAATAAAACAGTGAGATGCACATGGAACTAACATATTTCACAATATGGGTCACAAATAATAAAAAGATCCCTTTTAGCTGGTGAGGTGACCTAAATCAGAGGTGTCAGTCATGTGCTCTCTAGTCAATCCACAATATTTCTGAGTGTTGCTTGAACCAGATTAAAATGTAACTGGGACATATTTCACAAAATATATCAAAATACAATAAAACATAATGTTAATGTGTGGTTTTCTAAATCAAAATACATACTACAATGACCCTTGTTTGTATTTGAGTTTGACAAAATTTACCTAGATTCTGTTTGTTTTTGTTTTGTTTTTACCAGTTGAAATTGTGCATATTGCAAGCAGCCCCAGAACGCTGAAAGGCCTCATAATGAGATCCATAATCAGTCAAAAATGTTCAACCTGACTCTACACAGGGGGGAAATTATATATATATATATATATATATATATATATATATATATATATATATATATATATATATATATATACATATGTCAAGAAGGACTATTTCCCAGAATAAATATTTAGTTTATGAACAGAGAACAGACATAGAAATCCACTAGAGCATACATCTTGGAAAGATACCACTACTGGACAATGAATTGTGCCAAAATTGAAAAATAATGCAGGCTAGATTACTTTTGTGAAATTTTCAGTACTTGCTATAACCTCATGTCAAAGCAAAGGTTCAGCTTTCTTTTTTTATGTTTTTTTTTTAATTACCCAACTACGTATAAAAGCAACTTCTACCATTCACTTTTATAACTTTGAGTTGCAAATGTTCTTTCCTCCTCCCACCACACCCCCTCACTGAGAAAGCAAGCAACTTGACATAGGCTACACAGCCATGCAAAACATAATTCCATAGGAATCATATTGTTAAAGAAAACATAAACAAAAAAGAAAAAAACAAACAAACCTCAAGAAAAACAAAGAAAGCAAAAAAAAAATGCTTCAATCTGTACTTAGACTATCAGTTCCCTCTCTGGGGATAGACAACATCCTTCATCATAAGCCCTTCAGACATGTCTTGGACCATTGCATTGCTGAGAATTGCCAAGCCACTTACAGCTGATCATTTTACAATATTGGTAATGCTTTGTACACAGTCATGTCACTTTGCAATAGCTTCTGTAAGCCTTTCCGGTTTATCTGAGAGCACCTTTCTCCTTATTTCCTACAGCACAACAACATTCCATTGAAATCACATGCCACAACCCATTCAGCCATTCCATGATTAATGTGCATCCCCTTAGTTTCTAATTCTATCCCAGAAAATATCTGTTATAAATATTTGTGTACACATAAGTCATTTCCTTTTTGTCTTTTATCTCTTTTTGGACACAGACCCAGAAGAAGTACTGTTAGGTCAAAGGGCATGCATGTTTCTATAGCACCCCTGTGCATAATTCCAAATTTCTCTACAAAGGGTTGAATCAGTTCACAACTTTACCATCAATGAACCAATGTCCCACTTTCCTGATATCCCCTTCAACATGTGTCACTTTCCTTTTCTGTCCCACCAGCCAATCTAGAAAGTATGAGGTAGCATCCCAGAATTATTTCAACCAACACCTCTCCAATCAATAATGTTCTAGAGCACTCTTTCACATAGCTATAGATGACTTCAATTACCTCATCTGAAAACTGTTCACATCCTTTGATCATTCATCAATTAGGGAATGGCTCTAATTTTTTTTTATAAATTTGACTCATTTCTCTATATGTTTGAGAATTGAGGCCTTTATCAGAGAAACTTCAATTTTTTATAGTTAAGATTGCTAAATCTATTTCCTTTCATCTTATTTTCCACTGCTTATTCCATTCTTTCTCTCCTTTCACCATTTCCCTCCTCAAAAGTGTTTTCCTTCTTATTACCCCCTATATCTGTCCTCGCTTCTATAACCTACTTTTCTTATCCCCTTCCCTTCCTACTTTTCTGTAGGGTAAGAAAGATTCCTATACTCAATGCAGTGTGTATGTTATTCCTTCTTTGAGCCAATTTCAATGAGAATAAAGTTAACGCACTCCCTTTTGCCTCCCCCATCTTCTCCTCCACTAAAAAGCTTTGTTTTGCTTCATTTATATGAGATAATTTGCCCCATTCTACCTTTCCCTTTCACTTTTCACCAGGACATTTCTTTCTTACCCCCTAATTTTATTACTTTTACAATATATCATCCCTTTATATTCAACTCATGCTTGTGCCCTCTGTCTATGTATACTCCTTCTAACTGCCCTATTAATGAGAACGTTCTTATGAGATACAAATAGCATCTCCCCATGTAGGAATGTAAACAGTCTTTTATGATTCTCTTTTCTTTTTATCTCTGTATGTTCCTCTTGAGTCTTGTATTTAAAAGTAAAATTGTCTATTCAGCTCTGGTCTTTTCTTTAGGAATTGTTGGAAGTCCTCTATTTAACTGAATGTCCATTTTTTCCTCTGAAAAATTATACTCAGTTTTTCTGGGTAGGTGATTCTTGGTTGTGATCTTGGTTCTTTTGCCCTCCAGAATATCATATTATAAGCACTTCAGTCCTTTACTGTAGAAACCACTAAATCTTGTGTTATCCTGTCTGTGGATTCATGATACTTAAATTATTTCATTCTGACTTCTAACCTCTGGTTCTAGTATATAAATGGAATTTTACTTGATAATTTCTTGAAAGATGATATCCTGGCTTTTTTTTTAAAAAATCATGATTTTTAGGTAGTCCAATAATTTTTAAATTGTTTCTTCTGGATCTGTTTTCCAGGTCAGTTATATTTCCAATGAGATATTTTATATTTTCTTCTATTATTTTTTTCATTCTTTTGGTTTTGTTTTATTATTGCTTGATTTCTCATAGTTATTAACTTCCATTTGTTCAATTCCAATTTTTAAACAATTATTTTCTTCAGTGAGTTTTGGTACTTACTTTAACAAATTGGCCAATCCTACTTTTTCTTTTTTTACTATTTTTAAATATTTTGTCTTTATTAATTTGTTCTTTTACTTTTAGTTTACAAGATTCAGTTCTCCATTTCTTTGAGTTTCATATTTTCTTCCCCTCTTTTCTCTCCCTCCACTCATGGCAGCATACATTCATGTATAGGATCTGTAGATACTTTCACATGAGCCATTGATTAGGTTTTAAAGAAGGATTATAACGAATGGAATGGACAATGGGAAAAAGGAAAAAAAAAGAAAAAGAGAGCAGGTAATTTACTTCAATCTGCATTCAAACTCTGTTATTTCTAGTTCTTTCTCTGAACGTAGAAATCTCTTTCCATAAGGAGTCTTTTGGAGTTTACTTATAGCCCTGCAATTCTGAGAAGAGTTCAGTCTATCAAAGTTGATCTTCACACATACGTTGTATCTGTAACAGTGTGCAAATATTTCCTGGTTCTGCTCTTCTCACTCAGCATCAGTTCAGATAAGCCTCTCCAGGTAAATATGAAGTCCACTTGCTTTGCATTTCTTATGGTGCAATAGTATTCTATTACATTCATATACCATAACTTGTTTAGCCATTCCCCAATTGATGGGCATCTCCTTAATTTCCAATTCTTTGCCACAACAGAAATGGCTGTTATAAATATTTTTGTCCATATGGGTCTTCCTCCTGTTTCTATGATATCTTTGGGATACAATGCTAGAAGTGGTATTACTGGGTCAAAGGACATGAAGTTACTTATAGCACTTTTGGGGCATAGTTTCAGATTGCTCTCCAAAATAGCTGGATCAGTTCACAACTCCACCATCAATGCATTAGGGTTCCAGTTTTTCCACATCCTCTCCAGCATGTCATTTTCCTGTTTTGTCATCTTAGTCAATTTGACTGTTGAGATGTGGTACCTTAGAGTTGTTTTTATTTGCATTTCTCTAATCAATAGTGATTTACTGCACTTTTTCCTATGCTTTTAAATATCTTTAATTTCTTCCTCTGAGAACTGCCTGTTCATATTCATTGACCATTTGTCATTTGGGGAGTGATTTGTATTCTTATAGATTTGACTCAGTTGTCTGTATATTTTAGAAATGAGGCATTGGCTGTAAAAATTCTTTCCCAATTTCACACTTCCCTCTTAATCTTGCTTACATTGGCTGTTTGTACAGAAGCTTTTCAATTTCATGTAATCAAAGTTATCCATTTTGCATTTTATAATACTTTCTAATTTTTGTTTGGTCATGAGGTCTTCTCCTCTCCATAAATCTGACAAGTAAACTATTCCTTACTTTCCCAGATTACTTACAGTATCATCCTTTATACCTAGATAGATCATGCACCCATTTAGACTTAATTTTTGTATACAGTGTTAGATACTAGTTTATGCCCAGTTTCTGCCATACTATATTCCAGTTTTCCCAGCAGTTGGTTTATCAAACAGTAGGTTATTATAGTCATTGACTGTTAAGTCTTGTGTACCCAATATATTCCATTGATCCATTGTTCTATACCTCATCCAGTGCCAAGTAGTTTTTATGACTGCTGCTTTATAATACAGATTAAAATCTGGTGTAGCTAGGCCACCTTCCCTAACATTTCTTTTCATTAATTCCCTTGATATTCTCAGCCTTTTGTTCTTCCAAATGAATTTTGTTACTATTTTTTAGTTCTATAAAGTAATTTTTGATAATTTGATTGGTATGGCACTAAATATGTAATTTAACTTAGGTAAAATTGTCATTTTTATTATATTAGCTTGACCCAGCCATGAGCAATTTAAGCTTTTTCCAATTAGTTAGATGTGATTTTATTTGTATGAAAAGTGTTTTGTAGTTGTGTTCATAGAAGTCCCGGGTTTGTTTTGGCAGGTAGATTCACAAATATTTTATAATGTGTACAGTAACTTTAAATGAGATTTTTCTTTCCATCTCTTGCTGTTGGATTGCATTAGACATATACAGGAATGCCAAGGATTTATGTGGATTTCTTTTATATCCTGCAACTTGGCCAAATTTATTTATTGTCTCAAGTAATTTTTTATTTTATTCTTTAGGATTCTCTAAGTACATCATCATATCATCTGCAAAGAGTGATAACTTGGTCTCTTCTTTGCCTCATTTGATTTCTTTTCCTTCTGTAATTGCTACTGCTAACATTTCTAGTACCAGATTGAATAAGAGGGGTGATAGTGGAAATCCTTGTTTTACCCCTGATCTTATTGGAAATGCTTCTAGCTTATCCCCATTACATATAATACTTGCTGATGGCTTTGAATAGATGCTACCTATTATTTTAAGGAAGGTTCCATTTATTCCTATACTTTCTAGTGTTTTTAATAGGAATGGATGTTGTCCTTTGCAAAAGCCTTTTCTGCATCTTTTGAGATAATCATGGGTTTCTGCTTCTTTTATTGTTGATATGATCAATTATACTGATGGTTTTCCTAAGCATTCCTGGAATAAATCCTACCTAATCAAAATGTATTATTCTTGTGATAAGTTGCTGTAGTCTTTTGTTTAAAAATTTTGCATCTATATGCATGAGGGAAATTGGTTTATAATTATCTTTTTCCATTTTATCTCTCCCTGATTAAGGTATCAGTACCATATTTGTGTCATAAAAAGAATTTGGTAAGACTCCTTTTCCAGTAATTTTCCCAAATAGTTTGTAGAGTATTGGAATCAATTGTTCTTTAAATGTTTCATGGACTTCACTAGTAAATACATCTGGCCTTGGAGATTTTTTTCCTAGGGAGTTCACTGATGGCTTGTTCAATTTCTTTTTTCTGAGATGGGGTTATTTAAGTAATTTACTTCCTCTTCAGTTAATCTGAGAAATTTATATTTTTGTAAATATCCATCCATTTCACTAAGGTTGTCATACTTATTTGCATAAATTTGGGAAAAATAATTCCTAATTATTGTTTTAATTTCCTCTTCATTGTAGGTAGATTCACCCTTTTCATTTTGATACTCATGATTTGGTTTTCTTGTTTCTTTTTTTTTTTATCATATTGGCTAAGGGTCTATCAATTTTATTGTTTTTTTCATGAAACCAGCTTAGTTTTGTTTACTAATTCAATAGTTTTCTTAATTTCAATTTTATTATCCTCTCCGTTGCTTTTCAGTATTTCTAATTTAGTATTTAATTGGGGATTTTCAATTCATTCTTTTTCTAGCTTTTTCAAGTACATGCCCAATTCATTGACCTCCTTTTTCTTTAACTTATTCATGTATGCACTCAGGGATATAAAACTTCCCCTAAGAACTGTCTTTGCTGCATCCCACAAATTTTGGTATGTTGTCTCATTATCATCATTCTCTTGAATGAAGTTACTGATTGTTTCTATAATTTCTTGTTTGACCCTTTCATTCTTTTGTTTAGTTTCCAAATAGTTTTTAGTCTATCTTTCCATGGCCCTTTATTGCATATGATTTTTATTGCATCAATATATGAGAATGATACATTTAATACTTCTGCCTTTCTACACTGAATTGTGAGGTTTTTATGTCCTAGTACAGGGTCAATTTTTGTGTATGTGCCATCTACCACTGAGAAGAAGGTATATTCCTTTTTATCCCCATTCAGTTTTCTCTAGAGATCTATCATACCTACCTTCTCTAAAATTCTATTCACCTCCTTAACTTCTTTCTTCTTTATTTTGAGGTTGGATTTATCAAGTTCAGAGAGGGGAAGATTAAGGTCCCCCACGAGTATAATTTTGCTATCCATTTCTTCTTCTAATTCCCTTACCTACCCCTCTAAGGATGTGGAGGCTATACCACTTGGTGCATATATGTTAAGTAATGATATTGCTTCATTCTCAATGGTGCCTTTTAGCAGGATATAGTTTCCTTCCTTGTCTTTATTAATTAGATCAATTTTGCTTTTGCTTCATCTGAGATAAAGATTGCTACCCTTGCTTTTTTTTAAGCAATTGGGGTTAAATAACTTGCTCAAGGTTACACGGCTAGTCATTATGTGTGGGTGCTCATTTTCTGAAGCCAGATTCGATCCCAGGTCATCCCAACTCCAAGGCCAGCGCTCTTACTCACTGCACCACCTAGCTGCCCCAACCCCTGCTTTTTTTACTTTAACTGAGGCATGATATATTTTACTCCAGCCTTTTACCTTTACCCTGTCTGTAGCCCTCAGTTTCAGATGTGTTTCTTGTAAACAGCATATTGTAGGTTTATGGTTTTTAATGCATTCTGCTATCTGCCTCTGTTTTATGAGAGAGTTCATCCCATTCACGTTAACATTTATGATTACTATCTGTCTCTTTCCCTCCATCCTATTTTCCTCCCTATTTATGCTTTTATTTTTCTTCCCTTCTCCCTTCCCCTCCCCAAGAGTTATCCTTTTGACCACCACCTCCCTCAGTATCAGCCCTCTTCCATTCTCTTCCCCTTCCCCCTCACTTCTTCCCTCCCTTCTAACCACCCCCCCCCACCTTTCTTAGCCCTTTCCCCCTCCTACTACCAGTAGGACATCATAGTTTTTATACTTAATGTAGTATGTTATTTCTTCTTCGAACCAAGATTGACAAGAACTTATCTCATGTAAAGCTCCTTTTCCTCCCCTCTTTCCCTCTATTATGATACATTTTGTGTCTGTTTTCAATAGAGTCAGATGCTTAACTGGTTGTGTTATTCCTTCCTTGCACCAGAACCAATGAGGGAAAAACTCATATAATGCTCATCTCCCTCCCTTCTTCCCCTCTATTGTATTGTTTTTATGCCTCTTTATATGGCATAATTTACCCTTTTCCACTTCATTCTTTCCTCTTCTTCCATTGCAGTCCCTTTGTAGCCCTTAATAAGGTTTTTTTTTGTCATCATTTTGTGTAATTTATACCCATAACATCTACTTGTCTATAAACAGTTTGCTCTTATTGAGTATCAGGGATTGTGTGTGTGTGTGTGTGTGTGTGTGTGTGTGTGTGTGTGTGTGTATGTTTTCCTGGTTTACCTTTCTATGTCTCTCTTGCAACTCATAATTGGAGGTTGAATTTTCCATTGAGCTCCGACTTTTTCATCAGGAAGATCTTGAAATCCATTATATCATTGAATGACTGTCTCCTTTCCTGGAATAATATGTTCAGTTTTGCTTGGTAGGTGATCCTTGGTTATAACCCAAGCTATTTTGCCTGGTGGAAAATTATATTCCACTTCCTCAGATTTTTCAGTGTAGAGGCTTCCAGATCTGTGCAATCCTCATTGTGGTTCCACGATATTTGAATTGTTTCCTAATGGCCACTTGTAGCAATTTCTCTTTTACCTGGTAGTTCTGGAGTTTGGCCACATTTCTCTGACTTTTCAACTTGAGTTCTCTTTCAGGTGACTGGTGGATTCTCTCGATTTCTATTTTACCCTCTGGTTCTAGTATCTCAGGGCAATTTTCCTTGATGAGCTCCTGGAAGATGTTGTCCAGGCTCATTTTTTCATCATGATTTTTGGGTAGGCCTATGATTCTCAGATTATCTCTCCTGGATCTGTTTTTCAGGTCAGTTATTTTTCCATTGAGATATTTTACCTGTTTTTCTAATTTTTCATTCTTGATGTTTTGTTTGACTTGGTTCCTCATAGAGTTACTTGCTTCAATTTGGTTGATTCTAGTTTTTAGAGTATGATTTTCCTTGGTTAATTTTTGGAGCTTCTTTTCCATATCACACATTTTTCTTTTTAAGGAGCTGTTTTCTTCATTGTAATGTTTTTCTAATTTTGCGATTTTGATTTTAAAAGATTTATGCATTTTATCTTCTGTCTCTCTCATTTGGTTTTCAAAGTTCCTTTTGAGCTCATTTAAGAATTCTTTCTGTTCTTGAGACCAGTTCCTGGTTGAGGCTTCAGCTGGGGGTGTGGAGTCAACACTGTCTCCCTCTGAATTTGGTTCCTCCCTGTCACAATAATAGGACTCCAGAGTCTTTGTCTTTGAAGTCTACTTTTTACCCATTTTGAGGCAGGGTCCTAGCCATGACCTTCCTCTAGGTTTCCCAAGCCTTTACTGTTTAAAGTTCTGCTTTGGGGCAATAATTACTATGTTTTCAGGGTGAGATGTGGGTATTGTAGCAGCCAGGGCTCACTCTGCCATTCTGGTCCCTGGAAGTCGAGATAGGGGCTTTTTAAATTTCTAAGTTGTGGATTGGTAGTCCCAGGAGTAGCTACTGTCCCTGGCAGCAGCTTCATTTGATTCTTACCCTGCTCAGTCCATTCCCAGCCCTGTAGTGATAGGCCTGGCAGTGGCCTTTGTGATTGGTGAGTCAACTTGCCTCCAGGTTGATCAGGCCTTGTCCAGGCCACTGCGTGCCATGGAGTCTGGGCCTCTGTGCTGCCTGGGGTCCCAATTTTAATTTTTAAGGAGTTTTTTTTTCTTCAGTTAATTTTTGTGCCCCTTTTTCCTTTTGACCAATTCTGCTTTTCAAGGCATTCTTCTCCTCACTGACTTTTTGTACCTCTTTTACTATTTGTCCTACTCTGTTTTTAAGGTGTTATTTTCTTCAGTATTGTGTGTGTGTCTACTTTACCTAGCTTTTGAATAATTTTTCATGATTTTCTTGCATGATTTTCATTTCTCTTCCCAATTTTTCCTCTACTTCTATTTGATTGTCAAAATCCTGTTTGAGTGCTTCCATGGCCTGAGGCTGATTCACATTTTTCTTGGAGGCTTTGGATGTAGGAGCTTTGACTTATATCTAAGTATGTGCTTTAATCTTCCTTGTCACTATAGTAACTTTATAAGGTCAGAATTTATTTTTTCTGTTGTTTAGTTTTTTTTTTTCCAAATCTATTTCTTGACTTTTAACTATTTCTTAAAGTGAGGCTCTACTTCCAGGGTGAGGGATGTACTATCCTAAGCTTAAGGGTTTTCATGCAGCTGTTTTCAGAGATAATTTTAAGGACTTGGTAGTATTAAGTAAGTGTTCAGTTTTTCCAAGGTGTTTCCTATTCTACTGGTCTGTGATCTGATCTGTGAGTGACCACAAGCACTCTTTTTGCTCTGGAAATGTGACAAATGTCCCTGCTCCATTGTAAGCTCTGGTATTCTAGTGCTCCTCCTTGCCTGAGACTTCCAACCAGAACTGTAACCCAAA
Source organism: Gymnobelideus leadbeateri (assembly GCA_011680675.1). Taxonomy (NCBI): domain Eukaryota; kingdom Metazoa; phylum Chordata; class Mammalia; order Diprotodontia; family Petauridae; genus Gymnobelideus; species Gymnobelideus leadbeateri. The sequence continues at coordinate 249,410 of WOXC01010789.1, forward strand.
TATGAATATGAGCAAAACAACAGAGGCCTGTACCCAAGGCCACCAAAGAAACCCTTATAATCTCCTTCTGATCAGTTGTTCAATCACCTTACCATCTGTGGGCTGAGAACTTTAGAAGTAGCCTTTGCTGCCGATGATTCAGTGACTCCCAAGACCTATTCCTCATTTGCTGGGGCCCAAGACTAACTGGAGGCCTGTGTTAGACTGTGCTTTTCTCTCAACTTAGTGCAGCAGACCTTACTTTTCTTTTAATTTTTGCTTTTTGGAGGGCAAATTGAGGTTAAGTGACTTGCCCAAGGTCACACAGCTAGTTTCTGTGTTAAGTGTCTGAGGCCAGATTTGAACTCAGGTCCTCCTGATTTGAGGGCCCATGCTCTATTCACTGTGCCAGCTAGCTGCCCTACCACAGACCTTTCTTACTGACCTTCTAAGTTGTCTTTAGCTGGAAAATTATTTCTCCCTGTCCTTTTGTGTGTTCTGCTGCTCCAGGAATTATTTCATGGGATTTTTAAAGGTGTTCAGAGTAGTTTTGAGGAGAGTTCTGGTGAGTCACTGCCTTTCCTCAGCCATCTAAGTTCAACCTTTGACTCAGGTTTCTAAGACAAATATTCTACTATGAGGCAGTCAGGTGGCAGAGTGTGCAGAGTGCTAAACTTGAGTTCAAAAGTGTTCTCAAACAATAGCTGTCTGACCTTGGACAAGTCACTTAACTTCTGCATACCTCAGTTTCCTCAACTGTAAAAATTTAACAATATAACAGCACCTACCTCCTAAAGTGATTGTGAGGATTAAATGAGATATTTGAAAAGCACACAGAATAGTACCTGGCATGTAGACACTTAATAAAGCTTGTTCCCTCCCCCATCCACAGCACTGTTATTTACCAGGAATACTGTAATCTCTAAAAAGTTAAATCTCTCACTCAACCAATAAATATTTTTAAGCATTTGCCATGGTGTATCAGACACAGAATTAAAGTTGCAGGTCACCCAAAAGGCAATAGAGAGGTAAATGGTAGAAGGAAGTTTCCACCAACAATTTTGGAGATAAAGCAGAAATCATCAAAGAAGTGTATAGTCAGCAACACAGTGAGAACATGAGATGATGGATAGATATGGGAAGAATGCTCCATGGTATCCACAGTATTAAGGGACCTTAAAGACAATATGTTGGACCTTTACATACCTTTGAAGGATTTGTGAGAGTATATGAACAGGAATCTATAGGGTTAGGTTGAATTCTGAATTTTTGGAAGTATACCCATATTGATGTTAAATCTTATGCAACAAAACACTGAGAATAGATGAAGCTATTAAATTTGCAGATTTTCAACACAAATATCACATCACTTTTCATTCTCCTGCTATCAATAAGCTTTTAGAACATTGAGCTCCACTATTAATCTGCAGGCCCAGACCTTGGTAAAAACTTTCCTTAAATCTATTACTTGTTCATTTGGGTGGTAGCAGTTACTCCTTCCTATGGTTGTAAAAGAGAAAAAGAAAGTCAAACAGTCTGACATTTACCCTAAATTTTTAGAGGACAGATTTTTTAAATCTTTTTTGGGGGGAATGCAACAACTTTATTGAAAGAAAAGTGCAGTGAAATTACTCAAAAGCTTGAAAGAAACTTGAGGGAATTTAGACACCTCCCCTCAAGCACAGGACAAAGTGCAGGGTGGATTCTTTCTGGATGTTGTAGTCAGACAGGGTGTGCCCATCTTCCAGCTACTTTCTGGCAAAGATCAATCTCTGCTGGTCTGGGGGGATGCCTTCTTTGTCCTGGATCTTTGCCTTGACATTCTCAATGGTATCACTGGGTTCAACTTCAAGGGTGATGGTCTTGCCAGTCAATGTCTTCACAAAGATCTGCATTGTCAAGCGGTGGCGACAGTGACACACACACTGAACAACAAAGCCGACTCCTGTCCTAGGCAGATCTTTTTATAGTCTTTTTAAAGAGAATATAGATAAAGATCCCATGGACCAAAACTGTATATTGGAAATTAGGCCAGGAGATATAGGAAATGCTTAAGAATGAAATTCTAAAGACATAAAGATAAAGACTCTATATAATGGAAAAGAACGAGAGTTGTCTGAAGAGAGACTTAGATAGATACATAGAAAAAATCAGCAACCAACTTAGTTTAGAAAAATATGTAGAGGGGTGGTTAGGTGGTGCAGTGAATACAGCACCAGTCCTGGAGTCAGGAGGACCTGAGTTCAAGTCCAGCCTTAGACACTTAACACTAATTGACCTTGAGCAAATCACTGAATCCCAATTGCCCTCCAAAAAGCAAAAGCAAAAAAAAAATATGAAGAGAAGAGCACGCAAAGGCAGGTAACAGGATAAATACTGCATGACATAATTATCTAAGAATCATATCAGAATATTAAGTTAGTAATTAGGGAAGGTTGCTAAAGAATGCTAAATAAAAAGTATTTTGTTTGGAGTGTGTGTGTGTGTGAGAGAGAGAGAGAGAAAGAGAGAGAGAGAGAGAGAGAGAGAGAGAGAGAGAGAGAGAGAGAGAGAGAGAGAGAGAGAGAATTGCTCTGGAGAAAAAAAAGGAAGATCAAAGAAAGGATAGGACTAATTCCTATTTTGAATTAGCATCAAGATAATTGATAATAGAAAAAAGACAAAGCTAAGGGGTTTTTTCCCTTCTATTTTCTTTACTAAGAAGAATGACCTTTAAACTAGAAAGCATAGAACAAAAAGAATAATGGAGTTTTAATACAAAAGATAAGCAAAGAGGTAATGTTCGATTACTTTGTTTTTCTTCCTGAATTCGAGTCACCTAATCCAGATGAACTAAATCCTTGGCTTATCAGTAATATTTAAAAGATCATCAAATACTAATGACTTGAAGAATATATGTTCTGATTTTTTTTTTAAACGGGAAAAATGGAATCTGCAAACTATAGACCAATGAGTTTGATTTGATTCCTGGAGAGAAAAAATAAAATATTTTGTTAAAAAGAAGGTTAATAAACCTACAGAAAGGGAATCAGAGAGCACAAAAATAAACATGAATTAATCAAAATTGAGTCATGACAGAATAACTATAATTTTTGACAAGGTAACTAAACTTGTAGATCAGAGAAATGTTGTAGGTATAATTTACCTCCATTTAGAGAAGGTATTGAGTAAAGCATCTTGCTGTTCTTATGAAAATGACATACACACATGAGCTAAATGAAAAGACAATGTAATGGATAAGCATGCAGTTGAATGATTGGATTCACAGTCAAATTGACTGGAAATCTCCAGTGAAGTACTCCATTATGCTATATAATAGTTTCGTCAACAATTTGCATAAAGACAAGGATGACATGTTTACCTAATTTGCAGATGACAAATTTGGGATGGAAACATAATTTCCTATATAATAGGCTCAGGATTCACAAAGGTCAAGACATGCTGAAGACTGGGCAAAGCCCATATCCCATATTAGGGATAAATATAAATTTTACCCAGGGATTTAAGGAATCAACTTTACAAATACATTATATGAGGGACGTGGTTAGTAATTTATCTGGAAAAACATTCTGGTGATTTTAGTATAGTAAAAGGTCAAATAATATGCAAAAACTTGCATTTGACAGTTTTACAAAGGAATGCTGTTTGACAATATCTTTGCCTATTATCAGAAGTTCTATTCTCACCCCAATCCATCTTTATTTCTTAGAATACTCCACAGATATAAAAAAGATGTTTTTTTCCTTTGATTGAGGCCCAGTTCCTACATATATAGTTAGCATCTCAGTTTGATAAAAGTCCAATTCATATGATTCCTAATGGATAAATCATTTAAAACCAAGAGTATCTCTTGTGTTTGATTCTTGTTTGAGTTCTTCAGGGTAACTAGCTTATTTTCTTGGATTTAAATATTGTGCTTCAAACTCACACTACCCACAAAATTCTGGCTCCCGGCCTGAGAGCCATCCTAGGGAACATGAGAACTCTCAGACTATTTGCAGAGCTATAATGACTGACACCCACTGGGTCCAATTTGCATTTCACACCTTTTCTGGCCTGGCTGATGGCTCTACTTCCCTCTATGTTCACAGGTTGATGACTCATTCCCAGTTACTTCTCACCCCCAAGAGAACTGATTTTTTTTCTCTTAAATTCCTTCTAACAATATTCTAATATTTTAAAATATATAGTAATAAGAAATGTTCACCCAATTTGGTAAAATAACTCCTTATTAGACTTATCTATCATACCAAAAGTCTTACAAACTTGACTTGAGATCTTTTGAATTTGATAATACCAAGTCATGCCAGAGTGAAACCAATAAAATACACACACACACACACACACACACACACACACACACACACACATTTTTCCTTAAAAGCAAGGTTATATATCAATTGAATGGGATTGAAATATGTATGTATAATATATGACCATAATTTTATACACACACATATGTATATTTAGATAGAATTTACCTCAAAAAATTAATACAAACTGTGTACAATACTTTAATAGAAAAAAAGATTAACCATTTACACAAAGATGACATATGTAAAATATTTAGAAGAGGATTTTACTGTATTAAGACTTCCACTGGTATAATCAAGAGAGTTTCAACAAATATTACATCAACTCAAATCTTCAGCCTCATGAAAACCCTCAGACTCAAAACCTTATTTACCATTTCTTATTCTTATTATTCCTTCCATAAAATTCTGGCTTGGGATTCTTCAAAGTCAAAGATAAATCCATCATAGAATAGTAAGGGAGAGAGGGGGGGTCTCATAAATTTACCCTTATGACCATTTGCCGTTACGGTAATTTTAGAATTCTATTTGTCTAGTGTTTTTTTTTCCTTATTTAATTTCTTGGAGCTCTCCAGTGTTCTTTCAGGTGTTCAGGGAAATTGAATCATGAACTTAATTCATAGAGCTTTTACTTTCCCATATTTTCTTCAGTGAGTATTAGAGTTATCCTACTATACTCCCTGACAAAGTCAATTAATGCAGTCACAGAGAATACCTACTCAACATTCATGGGATAAACTTCTCCAATATATTCACTCTTGAATTTAATCATATTCAACAAACATTCATTTAGTACATATATGAACAAATGATTTTGCTATTGGAATCAGGCAGATAATTTTGACTGAAAATTGAAGGAGGATGGAATGTTGATTTATGGTGGTAAAGTGGGAATCTAAAAGTGATCGTGAAGAACAAGAAATATTCCAACAACCATTTCAAGATGTGTGTGTGGTCTCTTACTTCCAACATGTCAGAGATTCTCTCCAAAATCCCTAAACTTTTTTCACTTTACATGAACCCCTTTTTAATTCAGCAAGGGTCTTTACTATTATTGAGGATTGCTCTTCCTTTTGAACTCATGGCACCCCATATTTAGGAGGCAATTATTTCCCTTAAAAAGTTTATGCATCTATATTGACAACATTCCAGTCTCCTGGGTTTCTCTCAGTGACACACTTCTCAAAAATAGGTATTATACACTGGAAAGTCCTCTGACCATTGTCCAGGAAACTAAAATATCATTTTACAAATTATTACATATAGTTCTAAGGCAGTCCCATTATTTTTCTGAAGAAGAGTTTCAGAACCTTCTAAGATGACAGAACAGGAAAATGATAAATGCTGGAGAGGATGTGGAAAAATTGGAACACTAATGCATTGTTGGTGGAGTTGTGAACTGATACAACCATTCTGGAGAGCATTCTGGAACTGTGACCAAAAGGCAAAAAATAAGTGTATACCCTTTGACCTAGCAATACCACTTCTAGGGTTATATCACAAAGACATCAGAGAAGGGTTATGTACAAAATGTATGTACAAAAATATTTATAGCAGCTCTTTGTGTGGTGGCAAAGAGTTGGAAATCAAGGGGATGCCCATCAACTGGGGAATGGCTGAACAAGTTGTGGTATTTGAATGTAATGGAATACTACTATACTATAAGAAACGAGGTACAGACTAACGTCATAATAACCTGGAGAGACTTATAAAAACTGATGCTGAGTGAGAAGGGCAGAAGGAGGAGAAATCTGTACCAATCATAGACATAACGTATGTGTGATGGCTAACTTCAATAGACTGGGCTCCTCTCAGCAATGTAAGGTTATAAGACAATTCCAAAAGTCTCATGATCAAAAGAGCTATCCACATCCAGAGAAAGAGATGCAGAGTCTGAATGAAGATTGAAACAAACTACTTGTTCTATTTCTTTTTCTTGTTGTGTTTTGTTTCCTCTTTCCCACTGATCATTCCATGAGTTTTGATCCTTCTTTAGAACTTGACTAATGATTAATGTGAAGATATTTGTAGATCCTATGTTCAAGTGCATGCCACCATGATGATGGGGAGGGGGGAGGAAAGAGAGGGGGAGAAAATTTGAAACTCAAGGGACTGTGGAACTGAATGTCATAAAGTAAAAGTAAATAAATAAATGAATTTGTAAAAAAAAAAAAGAGCTTCAGAACCTTGTACTGATTTATTTAAAATATTCAGGATTTTAAAAATATTCACCAAATATGTGAGTTTCATGAGTAATTTTAAATATAAATTTAATTTGCTTCAGCTTTCTTATTATTGCACACATACAAACACACACACAGACACACACTGGCCATTTCATACCTTAGCTCAAATATACTTCAAGACACTTTACTGTGAGAAAGCTTAAGTTTTTTTTTTTTGTAATAATAAAGAAGTGTCCAATACTCTGTATGTTCCTGACACATAGTACCACTTAACATTGGCTTGATGAATTGAATTAAATTAGTAATACGGAACATTCAATTGCAATGCAAAGGCTGTTTAATCTCAGATTTACATATTTTTATGTTCTAATGGAGAAAGCAATATAGTTTAGTTTGACACTGGTTGATAAACCCTATGTTAAGTTTTGACATGCATAAAATCAAACCACTAAATATTAATTGTTCCACATTTATTATTGTTTGGGGTACTGTTGTTTCCCATGTGAATCTCAATTTTGTTGACTTAGATTTGAATTCAGATTTCATTATAGTAAAAGTATTTTTTTTTGCTAAATAAATTGATTTCTATAATAGAGAAAGAGGATAATCTACCAAACTCTTTTTATGAGATAAACATGATCCTCATTCCCAAGTCAGGAAAAGATAAAATGGAGAAAGAGAATTATAGATAAGTATCACTAATTGATCAAGGTATTTGATACAAATATTAAATAAAATTCTTGTAATAGAGTTTCAAAATTTTATCCCTAAACATATTCATTGTAATTCTTAGAGGAATTTTAAAAATTGATCAACATTCAGAAAATAGCAAAATAATGTATTTATAGCCAATACAAAACCCCCTATATTATTATATCAATAGATAGAACAATGTATAGTCCAGATTTATAATAAAAACTCTAAACATCAAAGGAATGAAAATATCTTTCCTTTACACTTAAAAGACTGAAATTTGAAATACCTCAAAAAACCAATTTGAGTCATTTTATACATTTGGTACTTATATAACAACTTATTTTTTTCTTTTGTTGTTTGAAAAATCTTTAGAACATTAATGAGTTAATAGAAAATAAATAGAAAAACTCATGAAGCATGAAGTAGAAATACCCATGTCTTTTCTAGTTTAAATATCTGAAATACACATTTTATAAGTCAATTGAGGATTTGGCAGCTTCTACACTGAGGGACTGAAGGGCTTGGAATATGATATTCCGGAGGTAAAAGGAGCTGGGATTAAAACCAAAAATCACTTACCCAGAAAAATTAAGTACAATATTTCAGGGGGAAATATAATCATTCAATGAAATATAGGACTTTCCAGCATTCTTGATGAAAAATCCAGAGTTGAATAGAAAATTTGACATTCAGATACAAGAAGCAAGAGAAGCATGCAAAGGTAAATAGGGAAAAGAAATCATAAGGAACTTATCAAAGTTGAACTATTTACATTCCTACATGGAAAAACAATAATTGTAACTTGTGAAACTTTTATCATTATGAGAATAGTTGAAGGGAATATAAATGTATGTATCTACATATACATACATATATATGTGTATATAGTAGGGTATATGGGCATATGAATACATATGTGAGTGTGTGTATATATGTGTACAGGTATACATAGACAGAGTACACAAGACCAATTCAATAGGAAGGGATGATACTTAAAAGGTCAAATTTAAAAGTGAGAGAAGAATATAATGAGCGGAGATAGGGAAAGACAGAATGGGGTAAATTATTTCACATAGAAGAGGTAAGGGAAAACTGTTACAATGAGAGGAAGAACAGGAAGGCAAAAGGTCAACCTCACTCTCATTGAATTTGGCTTAGGAAGGGAATGGCATACACACCAAATAGGGTATCTCACTCTACAAGAGAGTAGAAGAGAAGGGAATGAGAGGAGGCGTGATGGAGGGGAGGGCAGGTTGGGGGGGAGAGAAGTTAGAAGCATACACTTTTGAAAAGGAACATCAAAGTAGAGAATAGAACAAGTGAGGGCTGGGATAGGATGGAGAAAAATATAGTCAGTCTTTCACAATATATCCACTATGGAAATGTTTTGCATAGCTACACATGAACAACCTGTATTGAATTACCTCTCTTCCCAGTAAGGGTATGTGATGAGGAAGGAAGGGAAAGAGCCTGGATTTCAAAGTTTTAAAATCAAATTTGTTAATGTATATATAAAGTTTTTTACATACAACTGGAAAATAAGATATACAGGCACTAGAGTTCCATCTTGCCCTACTGGAAAGTCAGAGAGGGGATGGGGGAGAATATAATAGAGAACAGATTGGAGGAGGGGGTATACAGTGGGATGTTTTGGGGTGGTAGGTAGGGGAAAGAGGGAGAAAACTTGTAACTCAAAATCTTGTTGAAACAACTGATGTAAACTAAAAATAAACATAAAATTTAATTAAGAAAAAAAAAATAAGCCGGGGCAGCTAGGTGGCGCAGTGAGTAGAACACTGGCCCTGGAGTCAGAAGGACCTGAGTTCAGATCCAGACTCAGACACTTAACGCACACACAAATAAAAAAACCTAGCTATGTGACCTTGGGCAAGTTACTTAACCCCAATTGCCCTCCAAAAAGCAAAAAAAAAAAAAAAAAGTCAATTGACCTCCCTGAGATCTAGCATTAACTATAATAGGAAATCACTGGAAGGTAAGATTAAAGGATTAAAAATGAATAAAAACAGGCACTATCACTATTGTCATTTGACATAGTAGTATAAATGGCAATGAGATAAGAAAAGAATAGATTAAGTTAATAAATTAAGTCAAAAAGAGGCAAAATTATCTCTATTTGTGAATGGCATGATATTTCACTTAGAAAACCCTAGAAAATCAACAAAAATTAAGTGGGAAAATTATGACTTTAATAAAATGGCATAATACAAAATAAATCCACCAAATCTTCAGTTTTTCTCTATGTTACTGCAAAAACCAGGAGCAATAGATGAAGGAATGCTTCTTATTTTAACAAGAAAGATGAATTATATATCAAGGAGTTACATTAATACATGCACAAGATTTACATAAATACAAATTCAGAACAATTTTTACAAAAATAACATAAGCATGTTTCTAGGAGAATACTTATTTTTTTGATTCAGTGTGCACTATGGATATTCAAAGAAAGTATTTGAAAACCAAATAGCATTAACCACTAAAACTTTGTGGTCAAATTGGATACTTAATAAGTAGACACTTGATACTTTCATCAAAGATTGTGTTTTAAGCCTAATTAGGATTACAATAATCCTGTATGTCCCACTTCAATCTTTTCCTGGCTTTTTGCTAATCTTGTCTCACTGTGGTATACTTTTGATGTACAACAAAAACATCATTGACTTCAGAATCAGAATACCCAGGGACAAACCCTGCCTCTATCATTTACTATCTGTGTGAATTTGGACAATTCCCTTTATCTCTCAGGGCTGTTACCTCCTCCTTGTCCACAACCACAGCTCAGGATCACATCTGATCAGCAACACCTGACTTCTGGCAACAGCAAGGGGTTCTTCAATCTTCCCCCACTCAGCCATTGGATCCTCACACTGTTTCTTTGATAAACATTTGTGAGGTAAAAGTTCTTGAAGCTTAGGCTGCTTCCTATGGTCTTTTATTTATCATAGATAGCCTGGAGGTACCTACACTCCATTCAGACTAACTCTCAGCTCCCAGAGGTCTCTTCTTTCCTGAGATCGTCTCTAGCTGTTTAATAAGAAAATCTACTTGACCCTTGTTCCCCTTTTTTCCACTCTTTTTTCATTTTTGGCAATGTTCTGTCTGTTTGTGAAGGAAATTTTGAGAGCCTGGAATTCTCTGACCTACTCTGCCATCTTCCCAGAATCCTATAGAGCCTCAAATTCTTTATCTGTAAAATCAGGGGGTTAAACAAGACTCCCCTGAGGTTCATTCCAGCTATAAATCTGGGATCCTATTATCACATGATTTATGACCCTGAACCACCTAAAATTAGTAGGAAAGAAAAAATATTAATAAACACCAACATTGAATATTATTTGAGAACACATGAAATGCATACCTGTGTATAACCTATGACTTATGACTCTCCTAACTCCTCCAGTTTGGATATATCTCTAAAAGAATTATTAGAAGTCAGCTATATTTTTAAAAGTACAGTGGATAGTGGCAGCTACGTGGTACGATGGAGTCAGGAGGACCTTGAATTCAAATCTGGTCTAAGACATTTGACACTTATTAGCTGTGTTTTGTTGGGCAACTCAACCCCGATTGGCTCCCCCCCCTTTTTTAAAAATAATGATAATAAAAGTACAGTGTCTAGCACTATACCAAAGGTATTACAAAATTTAATCCTCATTATAGAGATACACAAGTACAAATTTGCTGTATGTCTGTATACTTTGGCAGCAAAATTGCCTAACATCTGTCTCTTTTTTGGTTGTGCTTCCCAGGAGTATCTGTGGTTCTCTGCCTTAGAATACATTTGACATGTGTTATTAATGGAGTAGCAAAACACTTCCAGCTATGTCTTAATGTTGTGATCAAGCATTTGGGTTGATTCCTGAAATACTGCTTTGCCCCTTCCCCAGAATTTACATATGAAGAAATGGATGATGTTTTGATTATTAATGAGAAAACATGAAGTTTCAATTTTACAATGTGGAAAAAAGTAACTAAATATTCAGCATAGCTTAAGGAATGAGATGATTGGTTTTCTAAAAAAAAGAAGTTGATGAATTACAGATACCAAAATGAAAAGTATCCAAGACAATTATCACTGACAATGTTATAAATCATCCATATACTATTATAAATACTTTGGTTGTTTTTTAATATTATTATTAATAACAAAGGTATCACAACATAATAGATAAAGGACTGGCCTTACAGTCAGGAAGACCTAGGTTCAAATCTTGTCTCAGACACATAATGACTCTATTACCCTAGGCAAACCATTGAATCTTTCACTGCCTATTTATGGAGACAGTTACTATACTAGAGTTTCCTGGGTCAATGAAAACATAGATCTGGAAAAATATTTATATATGTATGTATGTATAATTAAAATCTAGTTATTAGCTTTGTCAGAAGATAAGGGATTTAGATGAATAAACAATCTTTAGAAACCTAATGCACTAAATTGACAAGTTGTTGTTATTCTTCATCCATTTTCAAAGAGAACCAATGACATTATGGTATAATGTCTTGACTTGCACTTAAATTGGATTTAAGACAGGCAGAGTTGCACGAAATCACAAGCCTTTTTTCCAGTGTCATCAAAGTCCAGTGACAAGATGAAGTTATGGCAATGGCCCAGATACAGTGAATGATCTTGGCATTTTCAATGTCCAACCAAATTCTAAGCCCTCCACAATTCCTACTTCAGCTGCCTTCATAGCCAATGGAAAAAATTGTTCTCATCCATTCATTCTCCTGGGGAAAATCTTTACATGCATAGGATGGACATTCCCCTAAATCACCAATGACCATTTGAGACAGTCACCCTTAATCTGGTTTAGCTCATCTACCAAGAGGGTTTTGTGATGGTGTGGCTGCTATATACACTACAACTTCTTGGAGCCACAGGTGAGAGTTGGGTGACGGGTGGATACCAATGGTGAATGGTCAGACCTAAAAAGGACTGGGCAAGCCCTCCCACAAGAAGTGTAGTCCTCCCTGTACTAAGTGTGAAACTATGCTGTGCCTAGTGCTAGATAAGGTATAGGAAACTTAAGTTTATATATGGTGCTTTTTGTGAAAATAGTTTCAATATCTGTTATTTGCATACTAACATTCATTCAAATGCATCCCTGTTACACATTATTCCTTTTTTTTGAATCATTATTAAAGTTTGTTTTAAATTTATGGAATAAAACAAGCATTTCTATAATGTAGTTCAATAAGGAAGTTGATTTACATGAAACTTCAAATCTACTTTATACAACTTGCTATTACTTTCAAATATCCAACAAAACTATCTTGTGAATTTTTTCCTTTCCTTCCCCCCCCCCAGAAATAGCTTCCATTAGACTCAACTAAATATTTGTGTGTAAAATTATTCTATACAGGGAGGTACAGCCAAGATGGGGAAGTAAAGGCAGTGACTTACCTTAGCTTGCCTCCAAGCTCCTCCAAATGCCTTTAAATAATGCCTCTAAAAATTCTAGAGTGGCAGAAAAGCACAAAAAGATAGAATAAAACAATTTACCAGCCTAAGAAAACTTAGGTCAGCAGGAAAAGTCTGTTGTACCAGGGTGAATGAAGAGAGCAGTCTAGTGCAGACTGAGAACCAGCAAACCAGGAGCAGACTTTGGGGAGACTGAATCAGTGGCAGCAATGGTGGATTCCAGTCCTCTCAGACAACAGATGTTAAGGGGGTGGACAATAGGTCAGAAGGAGATTTACATGGGTCCATTTGCCTCCACCAGGGGCAGGACTCTATTGCATTGTCTGTACTTGGATTTGGATCATAGCACAGGTTCTTAATCCTAGTGCAAGGAGCACTAGCACAGCAGAACTTGTGGTTGCAGGGAAAGAGGGACCCTGGCCATAGTTCTGGGGTCGAAAATAGTGCTTGTGGTCACTCACAAACCACTATATAGTGCAAGAGATGGTAAACACACCTCTCCCTAGATCATACCACTTTGGAAGAGCCAAAAACATACAGGTCATCAGAATTACCTCTGAAAACAGTCACATAAAAATCTTGAAGCTTGAGGCAGTGCCCCCTCCACTTGGGAAGCAGAGCCTCATTTAACATAGAGTTAAAAGTCAAGCAATAGACTGGACAATGAGTAAAGAACAGATAAAATTTCTGATTATGGAAAGTTACTGTGATGATAAAGAAGATAGAAACACACACTCAGAAGAAGACATATGTAATGGTAATATAATTTGAATTTGAAGACCCCTTTATATAGGAAAGCTAAGAGGTACTTGGCACCTAGTTCAAATTAAGCCTCTGTTAAAGAAACAGACAGTATGAAATACTTTTGCTGATGTAACAGTAAGGGGTTGAAAAGGGAGGAGGAATACTGTATATAAGGAAAAGCCCCAGAGAGGGAGAGTCAGAACTCCTTGGGATGTTTCATGGAGGCAGAAGCAGCTGCTGCTGAGGAGGCTGAAGAGGAAAGGCCCAGTCTGGAGAGAATTATTTTGATTCAGGGCACCAGCTGGGGCTTCTGTGAGGGAGTTATCAGCTTCTTCTGGGAGCTGCCAAAGACTCAGGAAGCATAACTGTGATACTGGTACTTTTATGTACCTGTTTGTGGCTTTGTTAAGCCTTGACTTCCTAGGAACAAAGACTGTGAAGGATTTAAGGTGGACTGGACACTGTGAGCTTCAGCATGGAACAGGAACAATGCAGAGACCTGGACAAGGAACTGGGAGCTGCCTTTGAACCCAGGTGATAGTTTGGTGAATCCAGGTAGGAGCTAGGACCATGGAAGGGTATCCAGGGAATCTGAGAGACTTCCCCAAGTCAAGATGAAAGAAGACTTTACTTGGAGTCTCAGTCAGTGTACTGACTGAGAAGATTGTAACTTATTTGTGACTGAGGGGTGGATGACCTGTGTATTTTATACTACCCCTTAAGAGGAATGATTGAGTTACTAAGTGATTGACTAAATGATTATACTTTGTTCAAAACTGTGTGACCACTGTGGTGAAAACTGTGTGGCCATTTTCTGTGATAACTTGTTGTGAACGCTGTATTTTGATTATCTGTGATAAGTTGTAACATTGTGGATGCTGTACCTTGACTTACTGTGGATGTTTTGCTCTCATTTGTTATTGAATAAAAAGAGTTTTCACTACACTATGTAATCAGAACCTTAAGAGCTGTTCACAGAAGCATTCTTCTGGAAAGCTGCTCATTTGTGGCTTTACAATATCAAAGTCAAAGTTACTGCATTCAAAGCATAAAAGAAAAATATGAACTAGTCTCGGGGCATGGAAGAACTCAAAAAGGACTTAAAAATCAATTAAACAGAGGTGGAAGAATTTTTTTTTAATTAGTGATATGAGAAATCATGAAGAAAGGGGTCAAAAGATTGGTAAAAGAAGCACAAAAAATAATGCAAATAACACCTTAAGAAAAATAATAGGCTAAATGGTAAAAGAGGCAATAATAATCCAATGAAGAGAAGAAAGTCTTGGAAAACAAAATTGGCAAAATTGAAAAAAAGATATACAAACATTCACGGAAGATAAGAACTTAAAAAGTACAATTGATGAAATGGAAAAGGAGTACAAAAGCTTACAGGAGAAGATTATTGCTTAAAAATTGGAGTTGAGCAAATGGAAGCTAATAATTTCATGAGAAATCAAGAAACAATAAAATCAGATCAAAAGAATGAAAGATAGAAGAAAATGTGAAATATCTCATCCAAAACCAACTGACCTGGAAAATAGATCCAGAAGTGACAGTTTAAGAATTATTGAATAACCTGAAAGTCATGATTAAAAAAAAGCCTAGGCAACAGCTTTCAAGAAATTATCAAGGAAAACTGCCCTGATATTCTAGAACCAGAGGGTAAGATAGAAATTGAAATAATCCAATGATGCCCACAGGAAAGTTTCCAGGAATATTATAGACAAATTCCAGAGCTCCTAGTTCTAGGAAAAAAATCCTGCAAGCAGCCAAAAAGAAACAATTCAAATATTGTGGAATAAGAATAAGGATAACATAAGATTAGCAGCTTCTACATTAAAGGATTGGAGGGCTTAAAATATAATATTCCAGAGGGCAAAGGAGCTAGGATTACAACCAAGAATTGCTTACCCAGCAAAACTAAGTATAAGACTTCACAGGAAAAAAAAATGGATATTCAGTGAAATAGAGAACTTTCAACCATTCCTGATGAAAAGGCCAGAGATAAATAGAAAATTTGACTTTCAAATATAAGACTCGAGAGAAGAATAAAGATAGAAATAGGAAAGAGAATCATAAGTGACTTAATAATATGAAACTTTTTTACATTTCTACATGGGAAGATGACACTTGTAACCCATAAGAACTTTCTCATTACTAGAGGAGTTAGAAGGAGTATATTTAGATAGAAAGCAAAGGTGTGAGTTGAATGAGATGGCATGATTATCTAAAAAATAAAATTTAGGGGTGAGGAAAGAAGAATGCCATGGGAGAGGGAAAAAAGGAGAGGTAGAATGGGATTACTTATCTGAAATAAAGAGACCTAAAAGAAATTTTCCAGTGGAGGGGGGAAATGAGAGAAGCAGGAAAAGGAGCACATGAGACTTACTCTCATTGGAATTGGCTCAGACAAGGGATAATATAAACACTCAATTGGGTGTAGTATTCTGTCTTACCATATAAAAAATTAGTAAGAGAAGGAGATAAAAGAAAGGGGCAGGGGACCTGATAGAAGGGAGGGTGATTTGGGGAAGGTAAAAATCAGAAGCAAGTCACTTTAAAATGGAGAGTGTAAACAGAGAGAGTAGAATGAACAAGGGGAAAATTGGTTGGTTGGTTGATTGGTTTGTTGGGTGTTGTCCATCATTGTCAAAGAGCATCATCACTATGTTAGAGTCAAATTACAGTGTGCCCGACTGTGACTGATCAGATCAACATGAGCTTGGGATGCTCTACCATACATCAGGCACAAATAGTTCCCATGAACATTTGGGGTAGAGTCTCTAAATTTGTACATCTCAAGTTTCTTTTGATCTACTTCGATAGTGCTTTGCCCATAGAGCACAGCACCTTTTCTGATGAGGGCATGCCATGATGGGTGGTCCTGTGCCAGTGACTGCCTTGTCAAATAATCAATTCCAAAGTTCTTAAGAGAAATCTTGAGAGTCTTTGTGTTGCTTTTTCTGACCATAATTTGAGCATTTATTCTGTGTGAGTTATCCATAAAATAGTAATTTTGACAAGCATACATTTGGCATTTGAACGACCTGATCAGCATTGGAGTTGTGCTCTCTACAGTAGCGTTTGAATGCTTGGGAGTTTAATTTGAGAAAGGACTTCAGTGACTGATAGCTATTCCTGCCACATGAGCATCAGAATTTTCCTAAGACACTTCAAATGGAAGCAATTCAATTTCCTGGCATGGTGCTGTTGTGCTGTTCAGGTTCATTAGTCATACAACAATGAAGTCAGCACAATGGCTCTATACACATTGAGTAGCCTGATAACTTCTCCTCTCCCACACTTTCTTTGGATCCTCCCAAATGCCGAGCTAACACTTGCAATCCATGTGTCAACCTCTTTATCAATGTGTACATTCTTGGAAGTATACTGCCAAATTAAGTAAATTTATCCACATTTTTCAAAACTTCTCCAATTGCTGTAACTAGTTGTTTCACATATGAATTGTGTGGTGCTGGCTGTTTGAGCACCTGTGTTTTCTTGGTGTTGTTAGGCCAAAATTAGCACAAACAGCAGAGAGTTGATCCATATTTTGTTGCATCTCAGTTTCAGAGGCTGTATTGAGTGCACAGATGTCACAAACAAACAAAAATCATGCATCAACACTCCATCTACTTTAGTCTCAGCTTATAGCCTTTTCAAGTTGAAAAATTTACCATCAGTGTGGTAGCTGACCTTGATGCAGTGTTAATACTCACTGAAGGTGTTTGACAACATGGCTGAAAATATCATGCTAAAAAGCATGGGAGCATACACATAATCTTGTTTCAATCCATTGGTGACTAGGAAAGAAGGAGAACATCATCCATTATCCAAAACCTAGGCAAGCTTGCCATTGTGAAATTGACATATAATACTGATAAACTTCCTCAGGCAACTAAATCTTGACATAATTTTCCATAAACTCTAGCAACTGACAATAACAAAAGTCTTGGTCAAATCTACAATTGTTATATACAGGCCTCTGTTCTACTCCCGGCTTTTCTCCTGAAGTTTTTGGACAGCAAATACCATATTAACCCATTCCTCAACCCTTTCTGAAGCCACACTGGCACTCAGGTAGATGACCTACTTTAACGTGAAGGGTCAGTCTGTTAAGGAGAACTCTGGCAAGAATCTTTCCAGCAGTGACTGAGAGATCCCTGACCCCTCACCCACCCCATGATTATCACAGGACAGTCTATTTCCTTTATCTTTATAGAAACAGACAATGCCAGCACCCTTTAACTCTTGAGGGATCGCTTCCTATTGTCATATGACACAGAAAATTTTAATCAATTTTTGTGTGAGCAATGGACCCTCCCTCCCACACACACACCCCTTGTAAATCTCAGCTGGAATAGAATTAGCAGCATGAAAGAATCACCACATGAAAGAATCCTAATGGCATTCATTACCTTTTCTTCAATTGGGAACTGCAGCGAGGGAGGGATTGACTTCAACTTAAAGTAAACAGTCAATGGCTTCAGCACTTATTGATGATCATCTGCTGAGAAGTGTTCAGTACATCTCTCTAGGATCATGTTCTTAATCACTAATCAATGTGGCTCCATCAGCCTTGAGTAGTTGAGATGCACCATAGGTCTTTGGCCCATAAATAGTCTTCAGGGCATCATAAAAGTGCTTTGGATTGATACTATCAGATAAAACTGAATTTCACCTGCCTTCTTATTAAACCAAAATCCTACATCTGTTTAAGCTTTGCTTGTACTTCACTTTTGATCTAATTAAATATTGCTGTCTGTAATGCCAAGCAAAGGCAACTTCCAAGGTTCAAAATACCAGTATAGCCACCCTCCATTTTATTCAGTGACAAATGAAGAGCAGAAAAAATCAAAATACAGCATTCACCAAGTGTAATTCAATAATTTCCAAGGACTATTCTACCCCTGGGCAGTACATTCATTTAGTCAATCACAAAGCCCCTCCTCTCAAATGGAGATTAGTTTCCAATCATAAACAAAGTACATTCATTTGGTCAGTCACAGAACACAAAAAGTCAAAAGTTTCCCACCCCTGGATCACAACTGAGTTACAATTATTAGTGAAGGCCAAGAACCTTCTCAAAAAGGGCAGTAGAGAGCACAAAGGCCATCTACCCCTGAGTTACAACAAGGTTAAGATACCACACACCGGGGGGCAGAGCCAAGATGGCGGAGTAGAAACAGCTCATCCAAGCCACTCTGCCCCCAGATTCCCCCCAAACTATGTAAAAGGGGACTCTGAAAAACTTCTGGAGCCCCAGCACCCACAGAACGACACAGAGAAGCTAACCTCCTGCTGAGGACAGCCCAGCAGCCCTGCAGGAAGGACCGGCACAGCGGTCTGGGAGCTGGCAGCACGCAGAGCGCAGGGAGCCGAGCCAAGCCCAGGTCCGTTTGAGCAGAAGTTTTAGCCCCAGGGTGGCAGGGCCAGCAGCCAGCTGGAGGAACCCCAGAACACCAGCAACTGTGGTGACTCCAGAATTATCAACATAGACATGCCTAGGACAAAGTAAGAGGTTAGTGTCCTATGGACTTTGGGACCATTTGGGGAATGCATCGGCGCCCTCCCCTGGGGGCTAGAAGCCACTGAGGAGACACACCATTTTGTAGTTTTCAGAGGCAGCTCCAGCTCCTGGCCTGTGAATTAATTGTACGGAGATCCAGCAATCAATCTTGGGGGGTAATCGCTCTTGCTTTAACCTCCCTGGGTCTGGATTGTGATCTAGGGTGG
This sequence comes from Gymnobelideus leadbeateri, assembly GCA_011680675.1. Taxonomy (NCBI): domain Eukaryota; kingdom Metazoa; phylum Chordata; class Mammalia; order Diprotodontia; family Petauridae; genus Gymnobelideus; species Gymnobelideus leadbeateri. Next base: position 268,510 of record WOXC01010789.1, read on the forward strand.
AAGTCGTGGGTGGGTTTACAGCTTGCCAGAAACGGAAGTTGCCCCCCACACATTCGGGATGAAAATTCCTCTAGCTGGCCTTAAAGCCATAGTGTGGCAACAAGCCCAAAAGTCAAGCAATTAAGTGGCAACATGCCAAGGCAAAGGAAACAGAAAAATGCAACCCTAGGCTCCTATTTTGGGGGCATAGAGCGGGAAAAGGACTGTGAGGTCAGAAGTCCTGCTCCAAAAGCCCCAGGGGAAAACATGAGCAGGTTTCAGGCCATAGAGGACCTTAAGAAGGACTTTAAAAATCAAATAAGAGAAGTGGAGGAAAAATTGGAAAGAGAAATGAGAAGGATGCAGGAAAAGTATGAAATGAGGGTCAACAGCCTGACTGAGGAAAACAACACCTTAAAAAATAGACTAACTCAAATGGCAAAGGAGGCCCAAAAGGGCAATGAGGAGAAGAATGCCTTAAAAAGTCGAATTTGCCAGATGGAAAAAGAATCTCAAAAGTTCACTGAGGAGATTCATTCCTTCAGAGTTAGACTGGAGCAAATGGAAGCTAATGACTTTATGAGAAATCAAGATGCTGTTAAGCAGATCCAAACAAATGAAAGATTAGAATGCAATGTGAAATATCTCATGGGAAAAACCACTGACCTGGAAAATAGATCCAGGAGAGACAATTTAAAAATTATTGGACTACCTGAAAGCCATGATCAAAGAAAGAACCTAGAAATCACCCTTCAAGAAATTCTCAAGGAAAACTGCCCTGATGTTTTAGATCCAGAGGGCAAAATAGAGGTTGAAAGAATCCACAGATCACCTCCTGAAAAAGATCCCAAAAAGAAAACTCCCAGGAATATTATAGCCAGGTTCCAGAATCCCCAGATCAAGGAGAAAATACTACAGGCAGCCAGGAAGAAACAATTTCAATATTGTGGAAACACAATCAGAATAGCCCAGGACCTGGCAGCTTCTACACTGAGGGATAGAAGGGCATGGAAGATGATATTCCAGAGGGCAAAAGAACTGGGAATGAACCCAAGGGTCACCTACCCAGCAAAACTGAGTATTTTGTTTCAGGGGAAAATATGGTCATTCAGTGGAATAAAGGACTTTCAAGCATTCTTGAGGAAAAAACCAGAGTTGAATAGAAAATTTGACATCCAGACACAAGAAGGAAGAGATGCCTGAGAAGGTAATCAGGGAAAAGAAATCAAAAGGAACTTATCAAAGTTGAACTATTTACATTCCTATATGGAAAAGCAATAACTGTGACTGATGATATCTTTCTCACTATGAAAATAATGGAAGAAGGGGTGTGGTCATAAGAATACATATGTGAATGTGTGTGTATATGGTTACAGTTATATATGGATAGAGGGCATAGGTTGAATTTGTTGGGAAGGGAGAATACTCAAGGGATGAAATTATGAGGTGAGAGAGGAAAGTGGCAAGAGGAGATGGGGAGAGACAGGGTAGGGTAAACTATCTCATGTAGAAGAAGCAAGGGGAAGTGGTTGCAAGGGAGGGGGAGAATAGGAAGGCTAAAAAGGCAAAACCACATTCACATTGAATTTGGTTCAGGGAGAGAATGACATACATACTAAATGGGATATCTCAACCTGCAGCAGAATAGGGGGAAGGGGAATGAGAGGAGGGATGATTGATGGGAGGGCATCCTTGGGGGGAGGGGAGGTTGGAAGTACCCACTATAGAAGAGGGACAGGATCATGTAGGGAATGGACCAGGTGGGGGATGGGATGAGTGGGAAGGAATTATAAGCAGCCTTGTACAATATATCTACTATGATAAGGTTTGGCATAGTTAGACATGTACAACATATACTGAATTACTTATCTCCCAAGAGGGAATGGGTGACAAGGGAGGAAGGAAATGGATCTGAAATCCGAGGTCTTAATATTAAATGTTTCAAATATATATAAATACTATTATTAATACTTTTTTGCTTGTAATAGGGAGATAAGATGTGCAGGCATTGGGACACAAGATTCATCTTCCTCCAATGGAAAAGTTGAAGGGGGTATGGGAGAAAGTATGGGAGAGAGCAGATTGGAGGAAGCAATATCTTGTGGGACTGCTATTCTGAGAGGTTGGGTAGGGGAATAACGGGGGGATAATGATTGTAACTCAAAATCTGGCGGAAATGAATGATGTAAAACAGAAGTTAATAAAGCATTTGTTTAAAAAAAAAATTCAAAAATAAATAAATAAATAAATTCCAAAAAAAAAAAGATACCATCACACCATTTAATACACAAAGAGAGGTCTTTTCTTCATCTTGACCCAAGGCTAGTTCTCAGCAATCTTTGTTCCCCGGGAGACAAAGCTTTACAAGGCCACAAGATACATTGCCAGTGTCCTTATTAATTCATTCTTTGCCTGCAGAACAGTCCTAGGACCCCTGAAAACATCCAGGATTTCTGCAAACATACAAGAAAATCCTTCAGGTCTTCTGAACAAACAGCAAGGTTCCAGGACCTCTGCAACAACAGCACTGTCCTTCACCAGTGGATGAATCTGGCAAAACAGCTGCATTAATACAGACAGACAAAGTAACAGCATCACAGCCATGTCTCCTCAATCCTTGGCAGCTCTGGGTGGCAGCTCTGGGTAGCAGCTCTCAAAAGTCCTGGGCACCTCAAAATGGCCCTCAGCAATCCTTTCTCTCCCTCTACCTCCACAATGCTGCTTCCAAAAGTTCTTCTGCTTTTCTTCCTCTGCTTGTGCCTCTCTAAATCCACAGCACCAGCTCCTCCCAGTTCAGCCCTCTCTTTTCACATCAATAAGTCCATTCCACAAGTGGGATTCACAAGCTCTGGATTTAAACACTCAACACTAAAACCAAGCCCATACAGAGGGATCTTTAAATTCCATTACTATTACACCTTCTTAGAAATGGATGAACTATCCTACTGGAAAACCATGTGGAGTTTTCATTTTTCATTTATCAGCTTCTGAATTTCCCCATCCTTTTTGTCAAGCCAGTCTTAAGGTTTGTAAGTGTTCTGACTCAGAAGAGCAAAGGCAATACTGTATACTAAATCTCTGAAAGCTGCCCATACCTATTCTTATGTATTGTTGTCAACTGCATGTTGGCTCAACATTCCCTCCAGGTTAGCAATAAACTGTCCCAGCTCAGAACTCTCTAATCTGTTGTAGTGCCAGTGCAATATTCACAGCTCCCATAATCACAATAAAGACTGTGACTATGAATATTCCTGCATGGCATTTGAAAACAAACTCTCTCTAGAGGACAGAAGCAAAGCATTTATTTAGACACCAGAAAACCAATTCCCAAAACCAATAAGTTGATTCCATCATAGTAGCAAAGAAATTAATAAGCCATAACAGCACAACATGCTTTAGCCTTCCCACAAACCAATAATAGATCAATATTTACTCAAAAGTCTATCTGACTCCTTGCCTGAGCATTCTCTCCCTAGCTGTTTTAGTCTGTATCTGACTCTTAGTTTCCTGTGGCTCTGCTCTACTCTTCAGCAAACTCCTCCCACCATAGGCTCCATGTAACTACATTCAGCCTATTAAGGGAAAGAGTCTATTTTCTTTTTTTTTTTTTAATTAATTTATTAGTTTAGTTTCAGTTAACAAGATTCAATTCCATAGTTCCTTGATTTTCAAATTTCCTTTACTTCCCTCCCCGCTCCCCTCATGACAGCATATAGTACAGTATAGGGTCTGCAAATGCATTCATATTAAACATTATTCCAATTACAAAAGCATATTGTACTAGGTGGGATGAAAGATGATAAGGAAGAAGTAAAACTAAACAATGAGAAGAACAAGATCATTTAGTTTGCTTCCATCAGGATTCAGGCTCAGTTCTTTCTAGTTATATCTCTGGATGGCGCATTTCTCACTTTCTTGAGTCATTCGGGATTAACTTATATCACTGCATTGCTGAAAAGAGTCCAGTCTGTCATAGTTGGTCATCACAGATATGGTATGTCTGTGATTGTATACAAATTTCTTCTGATTCTACTCTTCTCGCTCAGCATCAGTTTGTATAAGTCTCTCCAGGTAATTATGAAATCCGTCACCTCCTCGTTTCTTATAGCACAATAAAATTCCATTACATTCATATACCACAACTTGTTTAGCCATTCCCCAATTGATGGGCACCCCTTTAGTTTCCAATTCTTTGCAACCACAGAAAGGGCTGCTAAAATATTTTTGTACATATGGGTCTTCCTCCCACTTCTATGATCTCTTTGGGATATAACCCTAGAAGTGGTATGGCTGGGTAAGAGTCTATTTTCAAAGCAGGGAAGATATTCAAATTCCCATTGTCTTTAAATCTGTTGACATTAATTCTTTTAGTAGTCATTTTGCCTTGGGACCACCAATTTTCTTGAATCCTATTATTTAGCTTAGAGAAGAAATGTCAATGATCAGAGAGAAGAAATGTGCGTGTCCAGCCCTTTGCACCACACATTGCCTTTGCCATTCTCAAATCCTGTCTATCTCTTCACCTTATAATCATACAATCTATTAAATGCCTATGTTTTCTGGGAGGGTCCATCCATGAAGTTGTATTGCATTTAGGTAAATGGAAGACAGTATTGGTGATGAGAAGACCCAAGTCTTCAGTAGTAAATGACTATTGCTCTTGCTGTTTCCAACTTCATTCCTGCCTAGGATTTCCTGCCATGTCTTGCAGTCTCAACCTACTCTAGCATTGAAGTCCCCCAGAATTATAAGTGTCTCGTCTTTTGGCACATTGATGATAAAGATCTCTATCCAGGTCTTTATAACATTTTTCTTTGACCTCATCAGAGTTCAACATGGTAGCAGCATAGGCACTGATGAGAGTGCCAAGGTATTTTCCTTCAAGTGCCAATCACATTGTCATGAATCAGTCATTGACTGCTTTTGGTAGGTATACTAGCTTGGTGATTAGATTAGTTCTGATTGCTAAACTTACAACAGCTTCAAGGAACTCCCCTTTACTACAGCTCTGACTTAAGTAAGCTGACCTTCATTTTCCAGACTTGTTTCACTCAGGGTTGCTATTTGGGTATGATAAGTGTTGAGTTCTCTCTCAATAACTGTTCATCTTTCAGGTCTACTGGATTTTGTATTGTCTATACATGTGCACACATTCTGTGTACCAATGATGAGTAGAATCATCTTTGCAGAAATTTTTGTATATTTTTTGCGTGTTTTGACTGCAAGGTGGGATACTGGCTTGCAGTTGTAATTAGACCAAGCCTGGGTAAGCAGACGATTTTTAGGGCACTTTTTTTGCTCTTTGGAGGGGAGAAGGTAGAATAATTGGGGTCAAGTGACTTGCCCAAGGTCATATGGCTAATAAGTGTTAAGTATCTGAGGCTGGATTTGAACTCAGGTCCTCCTGACTCCAGGGCCTCAGCCCTATTCACTGTGCCACCTAGCCATCCCTAGGGCACTTTTCCTAGTACCTTCCTCATAACAGGAGGTAAACAGTGCAATCCTTCAAAGGCTGTTCAGATACCCTTGGGGCTGCTGAATCTCACTGCTGCTTAAGTAGTGATGACCCTATTGCTTGGGCCACCCTGTGTGCAGGGTTGTGATGACAGCTCCCAGTGGAACTGCACCTGTTGCTTCATTACTTGCCTGTTACCACAGGACTTAGCGGTAGGTAAAAAATGATGAAATGATATAAGTAATGTCTTTTGATTCATGCATGAATTGGATCTAAGTGAGGCAGAGTTGCATGATCTTGTTGACCTCATTCTCTTTTCCAAAGTTATCACAGTCCAGTGGCAGGACAGAGTCAAGATTACTGGCAATGACTTTAGATGCAATGGATGACTTTAGAGTCTTTGGTGTCTAACCAAGCTCTAAGAGCTCCCCGGTGCCTGCTTTAGCTGCCTTCACAGCCATTGGAACAAATTTCTCTCATCTTCCCATTTTACCAGGTGACATCTTCCCATATTTGGGGTAGAAACTCCCCTAACTAGCTGATGGATTTGAGATCCCCTCAGTTACCTTCAAACTGTTTAGCCTCTCTGCTGAAATGGTTTGTTGTGGTGTGGCTGCTGTGCCATGCAAAGCTTCTTGGAGCCACAGGTAAGAGTTAGATGGATCAGGTGGATATCAAAAGTGGAAGGCATCCCTGAAAAGGTATAAGCAGCCCTCACACCATAGGTGCTAGTCTTCCCTGAACAGCCCTTACACCACAAAAAGGGGGAAAATAGGATGGAGGAAATAGTTAGTAAATCATTATTGTGGGGAAAAAATTACTCTGATAAAGCAATTTTGATAAAGACTTCATTTCTTAAGCATAGAAAACAGTCAAATTCATGGAAATAAGATACATTTCTAATTGATAAATGGTCAAGGTATATGAACTGACAGTTTTCAAATGAAGTAATCAAAGCTATTTGTAGTCATACAAAAATGCTCTAAGATACCTTTGATGAGAGAAATGTAAATTTAAACAACTCTGAACTACTACTTCACACCAGTCAGATTGGCTAACATGACAGAAAAGGAAAATGACAAATGTTGGAGGGAATGTGGGAAAATTAAAATACTACTGTCCTATTGGTGAAGTTGTATACTCTTTCAACCATTCTGGAGAGCAATTTGGGACTATTCCCAAAGGGCTAGAAAGCCATGTATACCCTTTGACCAAGCAATACCACCATTAGGTCTGTATCCCAAAGAGATTTTTTTTTTTTAAAAAGGAAAAGGACCTATTTGTACAAAAATATTTATAGTAGCTTTTTTAGTAGTAGCAAAGAATTGGAAATTGGAAATTGAATGCTGGGCCTGTGATGGACACATCATTTAGGGAATGGCTGATCAAGTTGTGTATGATTGTGATGGAATACTATTGCGCTTTAAGATTGTATACAGCTATATTGTATAATGATCTACAATGACTAACTTACCTATTCTCAGCAATACAAATACCTAAGAATTTTTTTTTTTACTTTTTGGAGGGGGGAAGTTAGGTCAATTGGGGTTAAGCAACTTGCCCAAGGTCACATGGCTAGTTTTTTTTTTTTTAAGTATCTGAAACTGGACTTGAACTCAGGTCATCCTAACTCCAGGGCCAGCACTCTATTCACTGCGCCACCTAGCCACCTCCTAAGACAATTTTGTAGGACATATTTGTCCATCTCCAGAGAAAGAACTGAATCAAAGATACTTTCCCTTTACTTTATTAATTTTTCTTGCTTTTTTCCATGTTTTATTTCACAAAATGACCTAAATGAAATGTGTTTTGCGTGACTATACATGTATAACCTATATCACATTGCTTGTTCTTTTCAATTGGGAAGACAGAAAAGGAGGGAGAGAATTTGGGACTCAAAATTTGATTTAAAAAGAATGTTAAAATTGTTTTTGCATGTAATTGGGAAAAAATTAAATATTAGGCAAGATTTAAAAAATTGTTGCCCACATACTTCTATTTATCAGTTCTTTCTCTGGATCTAGAGATTGTCTTTCTTCATATGTCCTTTATAGTTAATTTGGGTATTTATATAGTCAAAATAACTTATTCATTCACAGTCATTCTTAAAACAATATTGCTCTTACTGTATGTAGTCTTCACTTCTGATCTTTTCAATTTTCATTATTTCATGCAAATATTTCCATGATTTTTGTCTAAAATCATTGACCTCATAATTTCTATAACACAGTATTCCATCACAATCATATACCATGACTTGTTCAGCCATTCCCCAACTGATGAACACCACTGCAGTTTCCAGTTCTTAATACCACAAAGTGGGCTGCTGTAATGATTTTAGAATATGTAAGTTCCTTTATTTTTCTCCTAATTATCTTTGGAAATAGCCAACATATTATTTCTTATAATTTTGTTTCCTACTTCTACAATAAATTACCACTGTTGATTGTGGTCTAGGTTTAAAATATGTTGAGGGGCAACAAATTTCTAGATCCATTGTCTCATTTTCATTCTTGTTTATTATCTAACTTTAAAGATACTCATTAATCTATTGTCTTCTCCAAAAGCTTCAAGGGGATAAATGACAAGGATAGTTCACTTGAACAAAAACTAAATGAGTAGAATTTTTAGGAATAAAAGCAAGTAACGATATAGAATTTGTGCTTATTGATTTGGGGGCAATTAGATGGCACAGTAGATAGAATGGTGGACCTGAAGGTAGGAATATCTTCCTGAGTTCAAATCTGGCTTCAAATACTTACTAGTTATGTGATCCTGGGCAAATCACTTACTCCTGCTTGCCTCGGTTTCCCCATCTGTAAAATGAGCTGGAAAAAGAAATGGCAAACGAGGTCACCAAGAGTTGGACATGACTGAAAAATGACCAAATGAAAACACATTGATGTATTTCTAATGAAAGAGCAGAAGTTTGTCTCAAGTTAAGTCAGAAAATTAAACTGGGATAATTCTTATTGTTATGATTGAGAACAGGAGATTTTCAAGATAACTATGGCCAAAATGCAAGAGTCTCCTTAAGTTAACTGGTAGCTAAAATGGAATAGTGATGGAGTATTTTCAGTATAACAAAATCAATGTTAAGACCTTCATATGTTAAAGCTTCTATATTGTTTTCAGAGGTAATTTTAAGTTGCAGAGAACACAGTTATTGAGGCTGAAAATAATTTTAAAGTTAAATTTAACTTGAATATGTTTTTCAAAATTATCTTTTAAAAGAGTAAGTGAAGAGGAGTGATGAGAATCTCCTGAAAAAAATAGATCTGGGTTTTCACAACAAATGTGTGGATGCAAACTTTAACAGTTCAATGTATATGTGTCTTCATGAATTTGGCTATGTCCAGTGTCAGTTCCAAGTATGTCATTACACCATATGCACTTTTCCTTTTTTCTTCTACGTATTCTCACCAGAGAACCCACTCAGTGTTCTACTGCTTTTCTATAGGGCTACATTTTGGAGGTTATCAGTGGAATAGTTGGATTTTCTCTCTGGAATTCCTTGTTCTTACTTCTAGCCAACTTCTATATCAAATATGACATATCTTTGATAACATCCCTTATATCACCTATTAAGCATATAGGTCATAATTAGAAATACATTGCCCCATATTATATCCACCATGGGCCTCTTCATTAATGTTAAGTTTATCTGTCCCATTGATTTATCAAGGATTGTAAAGCATTCTCCAACTCACCATAATTTAATGAAAAACTGTGTCTTTTTAATGGGATCACTGATTTTTTTTCAAAGCATATCCATTCTGCTTTCCAACTCTTATTCAATTCTGTAACCAACTCATTATTGCAGTCTTCAGTAATTGTCTTGAATGTGTGAACCAATATATTAGTTCCATGGATTGGTAATCCAATTGCATGTTGTTTTATTTTTTTCTGTACTGATTTTTAGTGTAGTGAACTTTCATAGAGATCATTGATCTCATTTATGAGAACCCTTAATTCTGGAGCTTAATGAAATCTATAATTCATGGATATGAAAATCTAGAAGGAATTATTTTATTTGTCTCATACATAAGATCCCTCATGATAGCAATCAAGACTTTTGATGAACATACATCACTTAGTTGTATATTTTATTTGACATTACTAACCAGGTGATCATTGAGCAGAGTCATCTCTTGTAATATGGTTGTAATATTTAGAAATTCCTGCATGTTCTGTATGCATACATGAAAGGTTCTTTGTTGGAGGTGAACCTTTAAGTCTGCCTTCTGTTCTACAATGATTTTTGTAACCAAAAAAGAGAGCGGGATATTAAATTCTCTGTAACTTTCCATATTTTTGCTATGAATACTTGGCCTGTTGTAAACAAAAATTTGTGAAAATCTATACATTCCCTTCTTATATTTCCATCTAAAATACCCTGGCAATATACGTAAATCATTCCCATAGTTCTTTTTATAATATTGAAAAATAATACAGATGAATAATTATGGATGTACTCTCAATCTCTTTAATATCATCTGGGGGCGGGGTTTGTCCTCTTTGGTAACTCTTCTTCCCTGGGACATCTTGTGAAGTGATCTTTTAATGATTTCTAGAGGTTATCTCATCCAGTATGGATTTCTATGGTGGATACTTGTTCTATTCTAGCTACATGTCTTCAATCCATCTTCCTAAGTGTGACTTTTAATCAGATGTTAGGGTCCTGATATATTGCTTCCTTTTTCATTGATAGTAAAAAATAGGTTATTATTAAAATGCTAAGACATTTATTTCATTGTTAAATCTCTTTTGCTCCCACCAAATTCATCTTTGGGAGTGCATAACCATTTTTTAAGGATTTAATGGAATAAAAACATTGGGAACTGCTATTACAAAAAGAAAAGGAAACAAGGTTCTCTTGTACACTGTTTCCTACATACCAGGTATTGTGTTACATACCTTATAAATGTTATTTCATTTGATCCTCACAACAACTCTACTAGGTAGGTGCTATTATTATCCCCATCTGAGAGTTGAGGAAATGGAGACACACGGTTTAACTGACTTGCCCAGAGTCATATAACTTAGCAGTTGTGTGAGGCTGTATTCAAACTTCAGTCTCCTTGCCTCCAGACCCAGCACTCTATCCAATGTACCAATTAACTGCCTACAGAAATGGGGTAGTGAATAAAGGACAGATTTTGGGGTCAGAAGAACCAATGTTCAAATCTTATTTCTGACACGTAATGACTGTGCGATCCAAGACAAGTTATTTAACCTCTCCCTGTCTCAGGTTAGTCCTTCAGATAATAAATTGAAGAAAATGTGTTTTATTTATCAGCAGAGGGAGCTTTCACATTGGGAGTTCCCTTTACTAAAGAAATCACGAGGACACACTAATAAGAATAGCCTTGTGACTGAAATGATATAGAGAACTTCTGGATAAGGAAACATTCTCTATCAATGCAGTTCAACTTCTCTGTAACTTCCTGTCTTAGAGAGTTGCTCACAGCACTGAGAGATTAAAAAAATAGAACACTGATACATTAGGGAATTGTGGAGGATTCCTTGTCCAGGATGTGTCAGATGTGAGACTTGAACCCAGAGCTCGTTGGGTCTTAGGTCAGCTCTCTATCCACCTCAATATGCTGTCTCTCATAAGAATAAATGCACTGTTATGGACAGCTATGAGGAATATTTTCTTTCAAATGTTTATTCCTGAGTTAGTAAATTATCTTAATGTCAGAATGTTTCCTAAGGAATTAAGTGACTTCCATCCTCATTTGTGTATTCAGAAAAGATTTATTGAGTATTTAGCACAGTGCTGACACATAGTAGGTAAATGTGGGTTAATTGATTGGCTGACTAATCATGAACTTGGCACTACATGTAGGTATACTATGATGAAGAAGATATAATTCCTGTATTCATAAAGCTCCCTCCATTTAACACTATACAATTAAAGATAACCGTTCTTTATCCTTCACTGAATTCTTTGTTTGTTGTTCTCTAGTTGTTTTAGTTGTGTCTTACTCTTCATTATCCCACTTGGGATTTTCTAGGCAAAAATACTGAAGTGGTTTGCCATTTCTTTTTCCAGCTCATTTTACAGATAAGGAAACTGAGTCAAACAATTAAATGACTTGTTCAGAGTCATGAAGCTAGTAAGTGTATAAGGCCAGATTTGAACTCAAGAAAAGGAGTCTTCCTGACTTTAGGTCCAACTCTCTATCTACTATGCCACCTAGCTGTCCATAAAAATTATACATAAAATTATATTATGTATTGTTTTCTTTGACTTATTTTTCTCTCCATCTTTTCCTCACTATTCCCCCCTCCTTTTTTTTTTCAATCCTCATAGTGCCAGAATGACCAGTTAACATGGTCATGAGTGAAAACAATCTGTTCTATAAAAGAAGTCAGTCAGATTTTTCTATAATTCTAGACCTGACTAACCTAACTGAAACACTTAAATGGCTGCCAAATGAAACCACACCAAGACTCAGAAAATATGATAGGAAAAATAATAGGCAAAAATGAGATTTTACCTGAGCCCAGTCTTCACGAATTCCCCTTTGAGCCTAGAAAATACATAAATAATGCTCCACCCTTGTATATTGCTTTTTCATGTTTGCATATATATGATTATGTCCAACAATCATTTTAGCAGGACTTAGACAGAATTTAGGTTAATTAAAACTGTAAGTAATGTCTATTTTAGCCCTCTTCAGCTAGTTAAACAATGTACATTTTCAGCAGCTATAAAAACAGAAGGAAATCTCAGAGATCTCGACACCGTATTTTTGGAATAAACATTAAAAAAATAGAATGGCAACAAATGAAAATAGATACAGAGGCAAATAAAGAAATGCCTTTCCCTGGGGCTTAACTATGATATTCACAGTAACAAGATTTTGAGGGCAACAATTTTCAAGGAATACTTTTTTTTTGCTTTATTGCTAACATTTTCTTTTTATTGTATTCATTAATTTTCTCCTATGTTCCAAAATGTGTTCTCTCTCTTGCCCACCAAAAAAACCCCAAACTTGGAGGCATACCCCCTTCTCTAATACTAATTCTTTACATATGTGACCTATGTATTCTACCAACAAACTATTCATCTTCAAAAACTCTATGTGTCCATCCCCCTCCTATATTCCTTGTCCCCATACTTTATATCACAGTCAGACTCTACTTGTAGAAGGAAAAAGTGGAGCCATCTGTATAGATGAAATTTTGATTTATTACTTAGGGAAGAGAAGACTGAGTCATGACATGATAACAGTTTCCAACAATATTAAAGTTTCAAACAATAGGAAATGGATTTAGATTGCACTGTCAGAGACATGCAAGATGGAAGGAAGAATTTCCTGACAATGATTGCAACTGTATATTACAATGGGTGACTGAGAACAGTTATGGAGTCTCCTTTTGCTGGTCTTTAAATAAGGATGGATTCCCATCTGCATCCATTGAGGTGATATCCTGCAGGGAGGCTGGAATATATAATCTTTGAAAAGCCTTTCTCTGTGAGTTTATCTTTTTCTTGTAATTTCTTTCCAGTAAGATCTTTTCTTAATATGGATTTTTCAGTTGGAAGTGTCAGGATGATGAGAATTGAGAAATTTTCATTAAACTTGTTCATTAGGTTTGGTCCTTTTTACAAGATTATTTTCTTTGTACAAGTTAGATCATTTTGAATAATTCCTTTTTAAATTGAAAGTCTTAACTATATACTAATGTACAGTATGTTTTATCTAAGACTAACAATAGCTTATAGTTGTAAAGCATTTACCAATTTATAAGACTATTTCACATCATGATTAAAAAAAATTCTTCTTACCCACAAAGGGTAAGAAGGGAAAGTAGGTAGTATTCTATTCATTTTACAAATGAGAAAACTGAGATCTAGATGCTAAGTGACTTGCAGATAGAAAATAGATAAATGCGGTGTTCATGAGGCAAAGGGACTCACGTTTGCTCTTTTGACTCCAAATCCAGGCTATTAACACTACAATAGATAGAAAGCAGAGTGTACAGGTGTGAACATTAGACTGGGAATCATGAGAGTTTGGGATTTAAATCCTATCTCTTCTGAGCACTCATTCTGTGACTATAGATATGTCATTACATTTCTCTGAGTCAAAATTTCCTCATCTATAATAATAATAATAATAATAATAATAATATCTGTAGTATTCACCTCACTTGGTTGTTATGAGACTCAAAAGGAATAATGTAAATAATAATAATAATTAATATCAAATTAATAATGAATGAATAATAATGTAAAGCACTTAAATACTGATACAAAGTCTACTTTGTTCCAGACACTGTTAAGAAAGAAAAAACAAAAGAGAACAGTCCCCACTCTAATGGAAAATTTCATTACCTTCATATACCACAATTTGTTTATTGATGGGCATATACTTTGTTTCCAGATCTTTTCTACATAATTCTACTGCTCTAAATAGTTTATACCTGTCCTTTCCCTCTGACTTTGTTTTCACCACTATGCTTAGTGGTGATATTGCTAGGTCAATAAATAGGCACCGTTTAGTGAACCTGACTGATGTTTTCAAAACTCCTGCTGCCTTCTGAATCTAAGGGAAAATTCTCTCTCTCTCTCTCTCTCTCTCTCTCTCTCTCTCTCTCTCTCTCTCTCTCTCTCTCTCTCTCTGTCTCTCTGTCTCTCTCTCTCTCTCTGTCTCTCTCTCCCCTTCCTTCCATTCTTTCTCTTTCTTTCCTTCTCCTTCCTTCCTTCCTTCCTTCCTTCCTTCCTTCCTTCCTTCCTTCCTTCCTTCCTTCCTTCCTTCCTTCCTTCCTTCCTTCCTTCCTTCCTTCCCAGATATATTTATTGGTGGTGGTGGAAGGGAAGAGTTGCAAGAAGATACACGTTTTCTTCAGCTGTGAGTAGCTCAGTTATTGACCAGGTTTTCCTTGATCCAGGGGAATGAACTCAGTGACACAGCTGAAAACAATAGGAGTGGTAGTGGAACAGGTGCCATTTCCCAAGACACAATACCAACCAGGCTCCATGCACCATTATTCAGGCAGACCAGGGGTCCACTAGAGTCACCCAAAAACCAAGAAACACCACTAGTTCCCACACAGATCACTGTGTCTTTGATCTTGGTTTTCCGCAATTCCTTGCATTCAGTATTGGACAGCTGGGGCAGAGCTATCTTTTGGAGCTTGTCTGGGACTCTCAGGCCATTATATTTGGTCTTACCCAAGTCAGTTGTAAAATAGATGGTGCCTGCAGGAAAATCATTATGGGCATCGGGAAGGCAGACAGGGGACACAATCTCCAGGAAACAAACAGGTGTAGCCACCCCCAGCTACATTCATTTGTCTTCCCAGACAAACAGCAGCATAGGTCCCAAACCTTCCTCTATCATCACTTCAGATTTTAATTTCATTTAGATTTGGTGATTCTGTGTTTTCCTACCACTTCTAAACAACCTCTGTTTCTGTAGTCATACTGTGCATAATTAAAATACTCCAGCTCTTCTCCAGTACAGTTTCTATCAAGAGGCTACCCCCACAAAGGCATTTATAACATTAACCTTCTTTGCTACATCAATACAGAAAATATAGATTTGTATATTTTTGAAGAAAGGTACATTTGTATATTTGTGCAACTAATATTTGATAATCTCTTCAGAAGAGTAAGAAGGGAAATTATTTCCTTAGCAAGGAAAATTATGTAATCTTCAGCTTGAATATCTTTAAGATCCAACCATATACCTAGTTACTTGGAATGTGTTAAATGTTGTTAACTATAAGAATGAGATTAGGTACTGGATCTATGGTTTTATTGATACAAGGAATTCCCTGGTGAGGAAACTCCCTCTAAAAATGCAAGTTGGCAACTTGTCTTTCAATTTATGGTCTTAGAGAGTAGGGCCACAAGGGCTGCAAGTGGTCCAGAGCATTACCAAGTAAAGCCCTAACAAGATTAAATGAAATTGGGAAATATTTAAAAGAGAAAAATAAAATAAAACATAATGTTAATATGGTAATCTAAGTCTATATATGACCTGCAGGGATACTTATGTATGATTCAATATCTTCCCCTCACCCCCATACACACACCTCTTTCCCTTTCAAGTTTGATATCACTGGCCTAGAGCACAGAGAAGTTAAGGAACTTGCCCAGGTTCACACAGTTAGAATGTTTCAAAGATAGGACATAAACACAGGTTTTTCTGGCTTCATGCCTGGCTCACTACTCACTGTATCATGCCTCCACAAAATTGTGTCTAAAATTAGTAATTTTTACTACTCTGTGTGTGTGTACACACATATATATGCAAATATATACATTTACATATAAATAAAATAAAAATATAATTATCTTTATAAAATCATAAAATGTAGTATATTATATATATGAATATAGGAGACACACATATATGTATATACATACATACATACATTGATCTTGGAAGATTGACACATGGTTTTATTTATATATTATTTATAGATATGATGATATATGAGTATAGAATGTTGGAAGATAGATATGTATATAGAGCCACATACACATATCTATCTCCATATTATATACAAACACATATATTTCTACAAACATATATGTATACATGTATGTATGCATGCATGTATGTGTTTATCCCCTAGGTTGCTTGGTGAGCTGTTTAGAAAGCCAGCCTCAGAGTTAAGATCTTGATCCAAGTCTTGCCTCAGACACAAAATGACTACATGACCCTGGGCAATTCAAAAAGAAAATGATTATTTCCATTGTTAATAGTAGGTAATCCAGAAAATATGCTATCTCTTTGTAGGCATCTATATTATATAATTAATTGCAAAACAACCCATCATCAATTGATAATAGTCCATGTTCCATAAGGCATTTGAGCTACACAGAGAATTCATGGTATCTGCCCCAATTCCATAAGATCAGATTCTACTATAGATAAAATGAACATATGAAGAATTATTTGTCCTTCAACTGTCTAAAAGGAGGAATCATTTATATATTCCTTACAAAATAATTCAGGTTGTTTTTCAGACTTGAATCTTTAGTGATCCTAGATGGTAACAGAAATAATTTGAATGCATATTTAGGAAGATATTATAGATTAATAACCTAGAAGATTCTGGAAAGAGTATGTTCCCCTTCAGTCGAGACAAGACAACAGCTAGACTGTTATTAACAAATAAATTGAGTTCAATAACTTTGGTTTCAACTTCTTCCTACTACTGTATCCTATCTAACCCTTTCCACTTTAAAATCTGAATGTTCTAGTCCGTAACTTTATTACAAACTCTATGTAAAAGGAAATATGTAATATAAATCTTTATGTTGTTAAAACAACTAGCTATGGATTATTACTTGGTAAGTATGAATAATAACTGAATATTTTTGTTTGAAAAATGAATCTTTTATATCCATAAGTGCCCTATTTCAAGTTCTCCCCTCTCAAGTTTTTGTGGGGATGAACTCTTTTTACCTTTTCTTTCAAATTTTTATTTTTATTATTCTAAACTTTAGAAATAGAACAAACATTTCCATAACATAATAGAATAGGGACAAAAAGATGATTGCATATGAAACTGCAAATCTATTATGCTCAACTTGGCTATTACTATTAAGTATGTAATAAAGTTATCATGTGACTTCCTTTTTTCACCTCCTCCTCCACCCTGGAGATGGCTACTATTATACATAAATAAATAAATAGACAGATCAATACATATCTATATACCTACATCTATATATGTAAAACCATTATATACATCTATTTATCAGTTCTTTCTCTGAATGCAGATAGCATTTTCCTTCATAGGTCCTTTGTAGTTAATTTTGGTGTTTATAAAAGGCAAAATGACTTGGTCACTCAAAGTTATTCTTTTTTTTTCTGTCTTTTTGGAGGGGGGAAGGCAGGGCAATTGAGGTTAAGTGACTTGCCCAAGGTTACACAGCTAGTATGTGTTAAATGTTTGAGGCTGGATTTAAACTCAGGTCCTCCTGACTCCAGTGTCAGTGAGTCACTGAGCCACCTAACTCACCCCAAAGTTGTTGTTAAAACATTTTTGTTACTGTATACAATGATCTCTTGTTTCTATTCATTTCATGCTTCATTATTTCATGCAAGTCTATCCATGTTTTTTCTAAGATCATTGAGCTCATTATTTCTTACAGCACAGCAGCATCCCATCAGAATCATATAATACAATTTGTTGATTCATTCCCCAGTTGATGGTATACACACATATACACACATATGCATGTGTTTATACACATATATACATATATATAGATAAAATTCACATCCTATTAATGTTAGCAAGAATTTAATGAGTGTTCCCTATGTACTTCATTCCTCTCTGATAGACTATTTTCAGTTACTGATCCTGAAAGCAGAAATCTTTAAAATATAATAATGAGGGGATTGCAAGCTCTGTCATATGAGAATTAGTTGAAGGAATTATGAATATTTAGTAAGGAAAAGGAAGATTACAGGAGAACATCTTAACTATATTTAAGTGTTTAAAAGAATATCACATGAAAGAGGAATTAAACTTGCATTGCTTGGTCCCAGAGGCTAGAATTTAGAGAAATGGATAGAAGTTATAGAAAGACAAACTCTCAGTGTTATGAAAAACAATAATTCCTTAACAATTAGAGCAGTCTCAAAGTGGAAAGGGCTTCCTCAGGATATAAGTGAACTGCTCATTTACTGGGAGCAGTGACATTTAAAGGAAAGCATGCAATTTTTACCATGCAGATTGTCCTTTAAATGAGTCAACGATCCAGACAAAGCTTCAACTGATTACAATTATATTCAGTTCAAGGTAGAAGCACCTTCCACTTGTTATCCAATTGCCCCTAGTCCATGTCTGCCATGAGCAGTTTTCTTGTCTGTGAAACCCACAAATCCTCAGGTTCCCGTCCCCTTTTGATTCCCTTGATCTCTTGATTTTTTTTCTTTTACATGGTGAAACTATACTTCTCAATATCCCCCTTGATGTGAGGGGACACAATACTACTTATATAGCCTTCTCTAACCAAAATGAGCTGCTTTTTAGTTGTGATGATTTGAACTTTATCTTATTTATTATGGAATCTCTATCTAACCTATATAGTTATCTTCAATATTGATTCTGACATCCACTGAGCCAAAACCGTATACAACAATGCCAGAAAACTTATTCTTTTATCCATCAATTTAGGATTATTGTGTAAAGACTGAACCAAACCTGAAGTCAGAAGACACATACTTAAAACTAAGCTTGACCCCTTGCCAGATGTTTGTAGCTATGAATAAGGTTCTTCACTTCTGAGAATATGTTTTCTCTAAAAGGAGGGTAAAAATTCTTTCACTATCTACCTTCCAGAAGAAAAACTCTTGGTAAAACTATTTAAGTACTGTATGTATGTATGTATATATGTGTGTGTGTGTGTGTGTGTGTGAGTTGTTATTTTTAGTCCTTGACATTATAGGGTAGCATCAGTCATTTAATATTTGGCATTATAACCTCCTTTCCTTAAGGGATAGTCTAAAATCCTAAGCAATAATTACTTCACCATAGCCTAAATGTGTATCATGAAAGTGAAAATATAAAGGCTACTTTATTTGACTCCCTATATTAGTCATTAGGAAGCAATTAAATATTTAAGCGTTTTATGCATAGCCACTTGCAGTATAAAGTAAATTGAGTTCTACCTTTGAAGTTAAAAGGACCTAGAGTCATCACACATATAGGCTATGGAATCATGGATAAGTCTTTTAACTTCTGATTGCCTCAGGTATAGTATACCTGGGTGTACTGTACTATAATAACTCATGAATAGTATATCTTTCTCTAAAGTAAATTGCAGAAAATTTGCTGATCTGCATTGGTGGAGAGGAGTGTCCTCATTATGAGCTCTGTACATCAATTAAATCATAGGTATATTACAACAACAACAACAATAAAACAACCAAAACCTAAAGTGTACCTGCAATTTGTCTAATTATGACACGAAGGTGACTCTGGTTTTGCAAAGGCTCTACCTTCTAAGAGAAAATAAACTCTGACACTTTCTACTCAACTGGAAAGCCCCTTTGATTATAAGTCTAACAATGGTCTTTTTTATCCAAGGAGTAGCCTAAATCAAGAGGAGTCAATCACCAGGTTGGCCAAAGAGTGATGAATTTATTTGCCATCGCAGCTCTCAAAAAACCTCTACCAAGTTCTATAGGGATTGTCCTTGAAGCATTGCAGTGTTCATATTAGATAATTAAGTATTCTATTCTAAGGGGGAAATACTGGTCTTATTTAAAGAATGACGATATGGGGAAAATTATTTTAAAATTACCTTTAAAAAATCCAGTCTTTCTTGTAGATAACATTTGGATACTAAGGTCATCTATGCTGTCCCACTTCATCCGGCTCCAACCAACTTACACTCCACCCAAAAAGTGATTCAACAGGATCTTCATTAATGATAAGTTTTCACATCCAGTGTGCTCTGTTCAGGTCACATCTTGTTTATCTTATTTATTTGTTTTATGATGCCTTCTATTGTGATGCATAGCCACAGGGGTATTTAAGGAGTATTTAATTTTATCTTGCAACCACTTTTAGAAATTAACATGTTCTGATTGCTAATGCAATCATTTGCTCTGTTTAAACAACAGCTGTGCACCAGTGTTCCACACTCCCTTCTGTATTTCAGTGGCTCGGACTAGATTCTAGGAAAGCAGCAGTGCCTTCATTGTTAATGCATATTAATGAAAAGCACATAAATGTACGAAGGCTTTAAATAAAGTCAAAATAGCTCTAAAGTTTTCTATATTCATACAATGGATGACCATGTTAACAGATGGACCCACAGGTGAAAAATAAGACTTTAATCAATTTTGGGGGGAGGAGAGGAGAAGAAGCTCTCTGCAGGCTTACTGAGTTAGAGAATATTTGCACATACTCCCTTGTATTCCTTTGACTGATCTGCCTTTGATATTATGCCAGATTCATGGGGAAACAAGAGCCCAACTAGGAGATAGTAGTCTGAATCCCCTCAGAAGTATAGATGCTTTTTACTATGCACCTGCTTTGGTGGGTTTAAGGGCTTTCTTGTCACTTTTCTCCCTAACACAGTAAAGCTCCCAACCAGAGACTAGTCAAAGACTTATGGCTTAGCAAGAGCAATTCTTCCATGGAGTCAACTACAAGGGCAGTGAGAATAAGAAAATAGGAGCACATGTGAATTATTAACAGAGGAGAAAACAAAAACAAATATAGAATTAATTATTCTCCTGGAACTTCAACCTGGGCAAATAGACTTGTTTATAGAACTTTATATTATTTTCCAGCAACCATAATGGTTAGTTTTCTGGACTTGGAGTCAGGAAGATATGGCTTCAAAACCTCCCACCTCCATATTTAATAGCTTTGTGTTCCTAGGAAAGTCATTTAGCCTCTGTGGGCTTATTTGTTAAGGCATAGCAGATCTGTTGAGATCTGTTATTTATGTTAGTGGAAGTATTTCTCTAATTGATGAAATTTCTCTTGAATATATGACACAAAGATTAACTATTCCTTCTTTCTGAGCATCTATGGAATTATCAATTTGTTAATGTGAACAATAGATACACAATATTTTCCTGGGAAGACACTGAAAACTTTGCACAGTATTTAGTTCCTGAGCAAGAATACTTTTCCTTTCCATTTTTGTCCATCTTATATGCAATTTAATTCATTATTAGTTAACAGGAAAATAGATGTACAGTCATCAATCATGCTGACATTTGGTTTTGGGGGATTTGAGTGAAATTATAATTATAACTCTTTTGGTGATTACCTCCTCTTTACAAAGCAGCCTAATGCAGGGAAGGAGAGAGAAGGATATTGTCCAGCTGTAGGGATTCTTTTATCTATTCCCACCATAAAACAAGGCTTAGCTCCACTCTGTGTATTTCAGAAAACCACTAAGTATGCATAACAAAGTCCCCCTCATTCACAGCCTTAGTGGAAGATCTTTGATTCCAAAGGAAAATGTCATTAAAATTCCTTTTTTCCCTTGCTGTGGCACAGTGGATAGACTTCCAGGCCTAGAGTCAGGAAGACTCATCTTCCTGAGATCAAATCAGGCATCAGATAATTAATAGCTATGTAACTCAGGGTTTAACCCTGTTTGCTTCAGTTTCCTCATCTGTATGATGAGCTGGAGAAGGGAATGGCAAACTACTCTACAAATGTATTGGTTACTGATCTAGAATCAGACATCCTGGAGAATGAAGGCAAGTGGGCCTTAGGAAGCATTACTAACAATATGACTGACGGAGTTATGGAATTCCAGCCACACCATTTAAAATCCTAAAAGATTATGCTATTGCAGTGCTGCACTCAATTTGCCAGCAAATTTGAAAAACTTAACAGTGACCATTGCATTGGAAAATATCAGATTATGTCCTAGTTCTAATGAAGGTCAATGCTAAGGAATGTTCAAATTGCCAAACAATTATGCTCATTTCACATGCCAGCAAAGTTGTACTTAAAATTATGTAAGCTAGGCTTCAGAAATAAGAGAATTGTCAAAAATCACCAGAAGAGCAGCCTGGTTTTAGAAGAGGCGGAGGAACTAGGGACCAAATTGGCAATATTCACTGAATTATGGAGAAAACAAGGGAGTTCCAGAAAAAAATCTACTTCTGTTTCATTGACCACACTAAAGCCTTTGATTCTGTTGATCACAACAAAATGAGACAAGTCCTAAAATAGATGGGGACACCAGAATAGAATATCTTACTTGTCGCCTGAGGAAACTATATGTGGGTCAAGAAGCAAGTTAGATCCAGACATGGAAGAAATGATTGATTTAAGACTGGAAAAGGAGCACAACAAAGCTGTATATTATTACCATATTTATTTAACTTATGGGCAGAGTATATTATGTACAACTTATGGACACAAATCATAGATAAATCAAAAGCCAGAATTAAGGTTTCCAGGAAAAATATTGACAATCTCAGATATACAGATAATACCACTCTGATGGCAGAAAGTGAAGAAGACTTAAGAAGCCTCTTGAGGAGGGCAAAAGAATGAGAGTGTAAATGCTGATTTAAAGCCTAACATTAGGGGAAAAAATAAGACCTTGGTAATCGGCCCCATCATTTCCTGTCAAATAGTGGGAGAAGAAATGGAAGCAGTGTCAGATTTTATTAGACTCAAAGATCACTGCAGACAGTTGACTGCAGTCATGGAATGAAAAGGTACTCCTTAAAAGAAAAGCTATGGCAAATCTGGACAGCATAAAAAAAGTAGAGACATCGCCTTGCTGACCTAGGTCCATATAGTCTAAGCTATAATTTTTTGGGGAGTGGTAACAAATAGCTATGAGAGTTGGACTATAAGGAAAACTGAATACCACAGAATCAATGCTTTTGTGTAGTGCTAAAAGTAGACTTTACCATCAAATTGGTAAAAAAAAAAATTAACTCAGACTATTCCCTGAAGTAAAATATTGATACTGAAGCTGAACTATGTTATTTTTTTTTCTTTTTTTTGGAGGCGGGAAGGCAGGGCAATTGGGGTTAAGTGACTTGCCCAATGTGACACAGCTTGTGTCTGAGGTCACATTTGAACTCAGATCCTCCTGACTTCAGTGCGGCTACTCTACTCACTACACCACCTAGCTGCCTCTCAAGTTTAAATTCTTTGGCCACATAATGAGAGTATGGGACTCATTGGAAAACACCTTGATGTTGGGAAAGATTAAAAGCAAAAGAAGAAGAGGATGGCAGAGGATGAGAAGGATAAACAGTGCTGTGGAAACAATGAAGATGAGCTTGGATTGACTTTGGCAGATAGTGGAGGGCAGAAGGGCCTGATCTACTGTCGTCCATGGAGTCAAGAAAATTCTGATATGACTGAACAACACCACCAACAAAATCTTTGCCAAGAAAATACTAAATGTTCTCTTGAAGAATCAGACACAACTAAAACAATTGAACAAAACAATACAACCACTGTCTCCCAGAGTTAGATCTAAGATTACCACCATAGTTAAGTTGCTGGGCACTTGAAGAGGATTTTGAATGATCCATGAAATAAAGAAGGTAACCCTATCTTCCAGCCTTACATGAAACAAATTTGTGTACAGTGAGATATTCATTAGTGTGAAGATAATAGCTGGGAGATGTTGGCTTTGGGATCACCCCAATACCTAGCTATAACAAAAGTGATAATAGTAACTGATGAGTAATAACACTCCAAAGGTAAACCTACTAGTTATTAGATCTGAGGGTACAGTTATTGCCACCATTTTCTTTGCATCCTTCCCAGATGTAAAGGTTATATAAATGGGAAGATCTTTCCCATCCACTTAGGCCCATGTGACCTGCTTGAGTAACATTGAAGTCTTAGTTACATGAGTCTTTGGTGGAAGGAGCTTGCTGAATAGGTGAAGCATAAAGGGGTGGAGCAGAAAAGGTATAGCAGAGCCCATAGAAAGTTGGTCAGAGTAGCAAGAGCTGAGAGAGAGGAAGCAGACTGTGAGCAGTGAGTTTTCATTTGTGAGAAGGAAGGCCCTAGCAGCAGGAAGACTTGGGAATGGCAGTGCTCTCTTCATTATTATTGTGTTTAGATTTATTTGTTTTATGATGGATTTGGCTTTCTGGTATTGGGATTCCGCTTTCTGGTGTTTGAATAAATGTTTTGGTTCTCTCTTCCATGTGGAGAATCTATTATATTTTGCAATTCAGAATTATGGCAGCATATTAATAGACTATTGTGAATATCACATTGTTCCTACACCAGATTCAAGATAAAGGAAAAATGCTTGTTTCAGATAACAAGTCTCCTTGGTGCCCACATTAAGACAGAAGCAGAAAATCTTGGGTATATGAAAAAGGCCAGAGTTCACAGTCCAATCTACCATGAAGCTTGACAAGTCCCTAAAAGAATGTATGGCCAATGATCTAAGGTAATCAAGGGCTCAAGATAGAATGCTTTATCTACTTCAGTGGGAGAATAAAAAAAAAATACATCACTGATATACCATAAGGAGAGGAAGAACATATTCTAGAGTAAACTCAAATGGAGAAAAAGCCATATTCTCTTGTGAAGTAATTGAGAACAGAAAGTATTGCTATTATTTATTTTTGGGAAAATATTTTTATCATATGGATAGAGTTAGCCCAGAGTCAGGAAGACCTCAACTGGGCTCTGGCTTTAGACATTTACTAGCTGTGTGGCCCTGGACAACTCATTTAACCTTGTTTGTCTCAGATTTTCCTAATCTATAAAAGGAGCTGGAGAAGGAAAGAGCAAACCAGTTCAGCATCTTTGCCAAGAAAACCCCATATATGATCATGAAGAGTCAGATATGGCTGAAATGACTGAAGAACAACAACCACAAAAATTATATATGTATGTGCATTTTAAAATTTACAGGTGTCATTGTTTCTCAAAGTCACATAATGGTATAAGACAGTATAAGTAATTTAACACTTGTCTCTCTATCAAAAAGATCTTCAAATTTTTCACTAAATAATTACTTCTGAATGATTGGTTTGACTAACTCTCTAAGAATTTGAAAGCAACAATAAAATCTGTCATTTTCCATACTGCAAGAGACTGTATGTGAGGATTAAGAATGTGGAAACAGCAGAGAGTTTTCAACTTCCAGTTGAAAAAGGCTTTTTAAAAACTATACAAGGAGAGACGTCGAAAATGAATAAAAAAATGAATATAATTGAGGAGAGACATAACAGTAATTGCCCAGTGGATTAGCTTGACTGAAAAGAATAGATTGATATTATCAGCACTTCATTTGAATATTAGAAATCCCAGTTGTGACTAGAAAAAGTTAAGATGAAACATCAAAAAAGAGATGTAACATGTCTTTTATCTAGGCTCCAGAGCAATTGAAGGGACAAGGTAGGGAAAACCATAGAAACAGCCTCTGGGATCTTTTCGATTCAATTTAATAAGCATTTATTAAGTCCCTACTATGTACCAGTTACTGTACTAAGTGCTGTGGATGCAAAAAGAGGCAAAAACCCAAAAGATCTGCCCTCCAGGAGCTTACAATCTAATGCATTTAGGAAATATGAGAGAGTATTTGGCATTCTAAAAATTTACTACAACAATTACACATTTTGTCATTCTAAGGCAATAAAATTTATTACTAAATGAGGGAATTTCTATTTTGTTAGGGTTCCTTTATATCTTCCAATGTGAAGTTGAGTGAATAGAAGAGGAAAAACTTCTAGAATTCTAATGATTAAATAATCTTACAAAGTAGTCAAACCATTGTGGAATTCTACTGAACATTAACTCTCCACTATCTTGGTGAAATCTCTGCCTGTGGGCTAAAATTGTCATTTGCAGTTCCAAAGACTTAGAACATTAAGATTGATTGAACCACAAAAAGTAGAAAGAGGCTATGGAGGTAGGTGCTTAAATTTGTGATTTTATAAATTTGCAATGGAATATTAAAAAGGAAAAGATTACAAATTAAATTCAAAATAACAGTTTATATAAGGTGTGTCACAGAGAAGCAACATATATTTACAATTTACATTAGTTTTTGAGTCTAGAATCTCTGATATGGAAATTCATTTAGTAATAACAAAATTTGAGATTTTCTGTAAAACAGGATTCAAATTTTATTTAATATACTAGTAAAAATTGTGCCTTCCATAAGAAGTGTGGGATAGAGAGACTATGAAGTCATAATCAGTTAATAAGAAAAATCTGAAGCTGAGTCTGTGTCTGTATAATATACATAATGCTTTAGGATTTGGCAAAGCACTTTCATCACAACTATCATTTTATGATATGTTGTTTAAGTATGAGTATTGCTATTTTGTTGGAACTCAGTGCTTCTCAGAGTATATCTATTTATATAATTTAGCTATTGATCAGTTATAGTTTCTATGTACCTGTATATTTACATACCTAATATGCTATATATATATGCATATATATATATACACATGCATATATATGTGTATATATGTATACAGCTGTATAGATCAATAAATAGGTAGATGGCTTAATGGAAGAACAATAGATATTAAAATTTAAGACTTTTGGGAAATCCTGCATATATATATATATATATACACACACACACACATATATATACAAAATAGTAAAATGCAAGAATATTTGGGATAAAGAGAATTAGAAATTGGAAGGATAAGGGGAAAAAAAGAATGCCCTCTACCATATATTTGATGTGATAGGTGCTTGGGTAGGCTCTGGGGCTGTTGGATCTGCTGTAACCTAGTAGTTATTTTATCAAGCCGCTTACTTCAGCCTTAACTAGTGCTTTACATAGTTAGTGATGAACTATAAAAAAGATAAGCCTGAGGCTTGACAAGGGAGAGTATCCAGCATCTTTTCTACCACTACCTAAATATCTTTTCATTGGGTTCTTGCTCTTGTGACTATAGGAAGGGGTAGGGTCTTAATATCTTACATCTTTTTTTTTTTGTTTCTGGATTATGTGTGTTAAATATTTAATTATTAAGATAGCTTTTTAATAGGCTTTTCTAGTTCACAAATGCCAGTCACATTAAAAAAGAAAAAAACAACAAACAAAACAAAACAAAACAAAAAACCTTGAACCTTCTAGATTAAGCCAAATTTAGGATTTTCCCACCATACCTGACAAGTGGTCATTCAGTTTTCAGTTGAATACTTCTAAATTGTTTCAATGAAATTCAGTTCTTTCCTCATATAAAAGCTCTGCTCTAACGAGACTTAGTATGATGTAGTAGAGACAAGACTGAATTTGTAGTGCTAGGGCTTTGGTTAAAATCCTAGACCTTTGTGACCTTGGCAGGTCTACCTCTCTGGGTCAGTTAACTACTTTGTAAAATGAAATTGTTGGAATATGACCTTTAATATGCCTCCTATCCATAAATGAGGACTAAATGAAATAATATACACAAAGAACTTTGCAAATTGTAAAGCCCTTCGCAAACATCTCTATTATTATTCCTCTTTCAAAAATGAGCTCATTCCAATCATAATATTCCATGGATATTTCTGGCATATTATTCTGCTCAATCAATGAGTTTATTGGGAATTAATAATGTGCAAGGCTATGTACTAGGCCCTGGGGGAGACACAAAAATGAAAAAGACATGGAATCAGGCCTTGAAAAGCTTACTATCTAGAAAGGAAGGCAAACTAATTACAACACTAAACAGAATACATGAAAAGTAAAAACATAAGAATAAGAATAGATGCAAAAGCATTACATTTTGCTTATTGTGTGCCAGACACTTATGGACTACAAATGCAAAGAAGTTAATATGGTCCCTGCCCTCCCAAAGCTTATATTCTAGAGCAAAGAAGACAAGCTAGTAGGAGAATGGCAAGGAGAGTCTCCTGAAAGAAGTAACCTTTGAACTGGACCGTGAAGAACCTACAGTAATTCAATTTCTAGTGAAGGAAAAAGATCAATTGTAAGAACCATATGAGAAAAGGCACCCAAATAGTCTAATCTTCCAGCCCAACAGCCTCGAGCACTGGGCACAAAACCAGGACTGAACCCCCTAAAAGGGCACTTTTCTTTGGCTTGATATTCCCAACTTGAGGATGCTCCAGAAAAAACTTAGTATATACTCAGTATAAAGTTCATTTCCACGTCTCTTAAAACATAGGTAATGGGATTCCCAACTCCATACAAGGTAGAATAAGATTTTCAGGGACAGACAAGTCTTTATTTCAACATACTAAAATTTATAAGATTCAAAGCACTCACAGGAATTTATAACATTCAGAAAACATATAAAGCACTCAAATAACTCATTAGCTTTCCCCAGGAAGAAGCGATTGACACAAATCTTTGACAACCCAGTGTGTCCATCTTTTCCACAGAGTCTTACAGACTCTCAAGATTCACAGTACCACCATGTGGTTTAAATGCCTCTTAAGAAACAAAATTAGTTTTTGGACTCCTGAACAAGCAATCCCCCTTTTATATTTTTAGATATATATTTTCTGAGTCATTCACTGACTTTGTTCTACAAGTAAGAAATGTCAGCAGACAATCATTTCTTTACCAAATATCATGCTGTATGAGAAAATCCCTTTTGGGTAGTTAGGTAGCACAGTGAATAGAGCACCATCCCTGGAGTCAGGAGGACATGAGTTCAAATCTGGCCTCAAACACTTAACATACTTACTAGCCATGTGACTTTGGGCAAGTCACAACCCCAACTGCCCTCCAAAAAGCAAAAATAAAAATAAAAACAAAAAAAAAACAACAAATAAATAAAATCCCTTTCACTCTTGAGAAGGTTCTATCCATGAGCTCTCAAATTTGGGAACTGAGACAACCCTTCAAAGCTGGTACTGCCCAGGTAATCTGTTTTGCCATGGGGGCTTTATTCTGGAAACACATTGCCCAGGAATGACAAATTCCTTAGAAATTTGGGTTTCGTGAACATTTTTTTATCAACCACGTGACAAATTCAGTGAACAAACAGGTGTTACTTTCTATCTTCTGCACTTGTAGAAAATTTGTTACTGCCCTAGTTGCTACCATCTCTTGGTTTTGCTATAATCTCTTGGCTTTGGAAATTTGAAGAAAGCCAGAGAAGTCAGGAAGTAAAGATGAGTTGGGAAACCATTCCATCCTAGGGACACAGTCAGAGAAAATATCCAGAGGTGGGAGATAAGGTGTCTCATTTGAGTAATAGCAAAGAGGACTGAAAAATAATTTAAGGAAGAGGGCTGGACAGGATAAGAAAAGTGGAAAAGTGGGAGGGAGGAAGTTAGGAAGGGCTTCGAATACAAAGCAGAGAATTTTCTGCTTTATGCTTGAGTGATAGGGAGCCATTCGAGTTTCTTGAGTAGGGAGGTAATATGGTCAGAACTACACTTTAAGAAAATCACTTTTGACACCTGAGTGGAGGATAAACTGGAGTCAGGAAGCTATTGCAATGTTTCAGGTATAAATCATTGTGATGTCAGTATCAGAGGATAGAAGGGATCGTATGAGAGAGACATTACAAAGGTAAAATCAATAGTCCTCAGCAATAGATTGGATTGGTCAGGAGAAGATGTGGAGAATAAAAGATAGTAAGGAGTCAAAAATTACATTTTGGTTGAGAGGCTAAGGGACTAAGAGAATGATGGTACCCTCAATAATAATAGGAAAAGTTGGCAGAAGGATAATGCATTCAGCTTTGGATATGTTGAGTTTAAGATTTTAAAGAACTTTCACTTTGAGATGTCCAGTGGACAATTGGAGATTTGAGGCTAGAGGTCAGCAGAGAGATTAGGACTGAATAAGTAGATAAACCTAATCCTCACATCATATAATATTTAGGCCCATTATTACATGAGATAACATCTAATCACTCTCCAGTTTGTACATAGCCTTGCTAAAATTTGGCACCCAATAGTATATACAGTGCTCCAGAAGTGTTCTTTCCCTTATTCTAGACATTATGCCTCTCTTAATACAGTCTAAGCTTGAAAGGGTGCAGGTAGATGCAGTGGATCGAGTGTTGGACCTGGACTCAGAAAGACTCGTCTTTGTGAATTCAACTCCAGCCTCAGACACTTACTAGCTATGTGAGCCTAGACAAGTTACTTATTGCTGGTTGCCTAAGTTTCTTTATCAGGAAAATGAACTGGAACTACTCCAGTATCTTTGCCAAAAAAATCACAAATGGGGTCACAAAGAATTGGATATGACTGAAAATGATTGAATAGCAGTGCAGAGCAGAATACATGACCCATATAAAACCCTTAAAAAATCTATCCATCCATCTATCTATCCATCTATCCATCTGTCTATCTATCTATCTATCTATCTATCGGTCTGTCTGTCTGTCTGCCTACCTGCCTATCTGTCTGTCTATATATCTCTACTAAGTTCACAACAAAATCTTTTATCATTCATTCATCATACAAATGATTTATTTCCCCTAATAGTATAATGTCATTGCTAATTGGACATTCAGAATACCAGCAATTAAGTTAATGTGTATGTATAAAAATACATATGTTCTCATGTAGGTATATACATATCCTATTCTATTAGATACTTAGCACCTTTCAGTGACACTGCAAAAAGTTAATAGGACTATTAAAGAATTGAAACTCATTGACTTTTTAATTTAATTGTTTTAATTTTTATTTTTTAATTTATTTGTTTCATGGGTTGCTGTGGCAAAAGAATATATCACTTTGCAAACAGCCTTTTGATGTGAGGATTTCTATACTTCCCTAGGCTGGGACTCAGGAAGATTATATATCTGTCCCTAGAGCTATCCTCAAGCACTTTCTCTAACTTGGGAATGCTGCACTGTCATGACTTTGGAAAAACTCAGGCTGTCTCCACCCCATAAAGACATATTAAAGGAGGGTTTTTCTTTTGCTTTGATGATAATTCACATTTAGATAGCATTTTAAGGTTTCTAAGGTACTCTCCTTAAAGTAACCCTGTAAGGTAAGTAGTACAAATATTAGTATTCTAATTTAACAGATAAGGCTCAAAAAGCCTCAGGTGATATAACTTGTCCAAGGTCTATTAACTTCTTCCTTTCAGTCTATAAGTTAGCCTGTGCTCAGGTTACCCCTAACCTAAGTTGAAAGAAATCGTTCTATTGACAAGAAATCATTCTCTTGACCTTGTTATCACATGCAATTATTGTACTGTATCTTCTCTTCTTCCTCATGTCAGTTTCCTAAAAAGAATAGCATATATCAATAGTCTCCAAAATTGATACTGAAACCCCTTGAAGGACCATGGTGTGTCTCAGAGGAGTCTGTAACTTGAACCCAAAGTGTGGTAATCAAAAATTGTAGGGTGGTAAGATGAATCATATCCCCTCCTCCCCATAACAGTTGATCATGAGACTCATCTCCAACATAAAGCAGCCAATTAGCAAGCAATTATTATCATACCTACCTTTTACCCATTATGCTCTAATTCTTCCCCAACTTCATTCCTTCCAGTATTGTACAACTATTTCCCTTCCCTCTTTTAAGATGAACACAAGTAGATAAATTAGCAGGAATATATTAATAACAGAGAGGAAGATATTCTTTAGGATATCAAAATTTCAGATATTGCTGAATAAATATTATAAGACAAATGAAAATGAACCAATTGATGAGATGGAGGCCCTAGTGGACTCCCCTAAAACCATAAAACCACAGTGGGATGTTCCCAAATGACTTAAAAAGAGAAAAAATGTGAAATCAGTATTTATCGCCTATATAGCAGAAATTGACAGAGGATTAATAAAAGAATGAATCATTGGGAAAGTGAATATATAGAAGTGAAAAAATAATCTAGAAAAACAGAAGCAAAACATAGCATTTTAAAAATGTGATTTTGGAACAAGCAAAATAGACAGGATATTTAGAGAGAAAACTCATAGATCTTCCAGACAAGTCAAGTTAAAAAAACAAAAACAAAACAAAAAAAACAACAACTAAGTATTGTAATACAAGAAACAATACAGTAAAACTGTTCAAAACTTTTAGAAACAAAAAAACGAAGTTCCAATTGTTAACAAGAGGCAATTTAAAAAGGTAAAATAGATAACTATGTGAAACTGAAAAAAAATTCATGAATGAAATTAATGGATTGAGAATAAGAATGGAAGTAGTTAAAATATTTGCATTAAATTTCTCAAATGTGTTTGTTATCTAAGATATTTAGAAAGCTAGCTTATGTACGTGCATGTTTGAAACTAAATATATTTCATGCTACATAAATTATTAGAGAATATGCACTAAAGTTTCTCAAAAGAATTCCAAACTATTAACAACCATGTGAAAAATGTTCCAAATCACCAATATCAATAATAACAAGATAAGTGCAAATTAAAACAATCATGAGGTTTTATTTTACAGCCAGGAAATTGACAACGATGATAAAAGATAGCGATAGTCACTGTCGCAGGGTTTGTGACAGGATGGGCATAATAGCACATTAATGGTAGAATTTTGATTCAGTCCAAACATTTTGAAGAGTAACTTGTTATTATTGAAATAAACAAATTGTCTTTCTTCTCAGGATAATGTTTCTAGACTTGGAAGCAACTTTAGACATCACCTAATGTAATCTCCTTTTTAGAAGTAAGGAAACTGATGCCCAGAAAAGTTAATCAAACTTGCCCAAAGTCACTTAAGTATTAAGTAGTGGAGCTGGGATTCAAATTCAGATCCTGTGATATCAAGTTCAGTGTTTCAAGGTCAGTACTCTTTCCACCGCATCATTCCTGATTAGCGAATGGCTTAGACTAAGTGATCTTTTGGGTCCCATCCAGCTATAAATCCCATGAGTCTATGAAAGTATTTACATTGTGAATAAAACCATTTTTATGTATGCATAATATGTATTTCATTTAGCAAGCATTTTTCTCTCTCTACCACTGCCATCCTTCCCCCATCATGTTATTTAAAAACTTGTATCCATTGCATTGAGATGCATTTTGTGTTCCAAAATATATTCAACAGTGTTGCAAGTATCTTCTTGAGTAAAATCTTTACTGCAAGATGCTGTGACTTCTGCCAGGATAAACACAGAAACAAGAATGTGTAGATAACAAAATACAGAAAGAGATATAATTACAGGAAGACAAGTGTGAGGGTGTCTTGTCCCTCTGTTACTCAGCAAAATGTGCAGAGGGAACAGTTGAAATCTTACAAGAGATTTCTAAAGACATACTTTATCTTGTTTCCTATTTAGAAGCAATCCCCTTCAGCCTCTAGTTTCAAAGCTTCTTCTCACAGCTAAATAGGACATAATATTCCCTACAGAATGTTCAAATGATTCACTGTTGGCTCCTTACTGCTTTCCCCTGCCACCCCACTCCCAACCATATCTTTCCCAACTGAAGATAAGGAAAGGTGTAGCACCTATAGGGATAAAAATGGCATCTCCTCCAAAGAGTTCTTTTCTTAGGGACAATACCTCTAATAGTTCTTCCATAGGGAAAGAAATTGAGGACACAAATTGAAAATACCTCCACTACCCTACTCCTTTCTTTGTAGAGGTACAGGACTATGGCTGCCTGATGGCAGACTCTTATTAAGATATTGATTGCTTTGCTGAACATTTTTTTCTTTACTTTCATATTTTATTCTTTATTTCATGAAATCATTCACTGGGATGAGGAGGCAGAATTGTATTTAGAAATGAAGGTATAAAAAAAAAAGAAATGAAGGCGATATAAAACAAAAGACATCAATAAAATATAAAAAATAAAATGCCACACAAACCTTACCTTTCAGAATAAGATACCTTGAGTATTAATTGCCATTATGATTAATTTCCATTCTCCAACTTAGTTCTTATATATTTTTTTAAATTTTATATTATTTTGGTTGGATTTTAAGTTCTAAACTGTCTCCCTCCTCACCCCCACTACAGAAGGTCACCATTTAAGACAGATATATATATATATATGTATATGTGTGTACACATCTATGCATCTGTATATATATATGTACATATGCATATATATGCACACATATATGTATAAATATATACACATATATGTGTGTGACTCCATACTATATGTACTTATAATATATTTTCAAGTACTGCTAAACTTTTCTGGTATTTACAAGATCATTCAATAGCAACATAGATTATAGTAACAGAAAAAAAACCCACTACTGACTTTAAAATCCGTAATGAGTTGGTTTTCCTTAGTGGAAGTGACTTTTAGGGATCATCTAGCTCATCACTCTCATTTATGCATTTATAGGTGGGGGCTAAGAAGGTCATTTATCAAGTTAATACAGCTAGATTAGTTGCTAGTTATGCTGGGATAAAAATATAGGTGTTCTGCATCAAAAGGAGTACCAACTAGATCCTCTCATTATTTGAAATCATGGCTTTCATCTGTAATGACAAATGTTCTCATTTTTTTTTAATCATAAGGGTTAAATCTTCACTAGATCAGCGGAATTATACAAACAGAACAGAACAGATGAATCGGGGGTGGGGCCCTGCACATCAGATATTGGCTCCAGACACCACTACAAAAATAGTTCTCCCAAAGACTTTGCAACCATACTATTGTTTCCTTTTGCTGTAATTTAAGCCTTTCTGTTATGAAAAGAATTTAATTTAGAAGAAAAGAAATTCATCTTTTGAGCAATTTGCCTCCCACTAGTCTCTAAAATAAGACCCTCAGGAGGAGTCTTAAATTCCTAATGACCTCACTGGTTAACACTTCTGCCACAGAACTGCAACAACCTGCTTCTAATGGACTGAATAAATTAAGGAGTTCATTACACACCCTTTGAAGAAATACAATATTAGAAATTAGAGTTGTCTTCACTAATTTTGAAGTTATCAATTATTTCTCATTTTGGTCAATCTATAGTGAAAACAGAATGTTAGGCATAAATTAAAATGGAAAATTCATGTATTGGAAAAAAAACCTGACAATGCTTTTATAAGCAAAAAGGAGACTTTGATATATATGTTCCAAAAATAATTATGGAAGTATAACTTGTGATAGCAAAAAGCTAGAAACAAAATATACGCTCAACAAGTAAAGAACAGCTAAGCAAATTAGCGTATAAAAATATAATGGCTAATTACTGTACTGGAAGGAATGGTTATGAAAACTTTAGAAGTGCATAAATGGATGGATATGAAGCAATGCTGTGTGAGGAAAGAAAAACACAAAGAACAATATACAAGGACAACAATAATGTAAGTAACCTTAAGCCTAAGATCAAAGAAAACAGATTAAAAAGATGATGAAAATATTCACATCATTTCATCAAAATTAAAATGCACAACACATCCTTTCTCATAGAAGAGCAGAAAGAGAGGGAGAGAGAGAGAGAAAGAGAGAGAGAGAGAGAGAGAGAGAGAGAGAGAGAGAGAGAGAGAGAGAGAGAGAGATCTGGAGTGGAGCCTGGGAGACCAGAGTTCTGGACTCAGAGCATTATTAGATCAATGACCCTGGGCAAGTTACTTGAACCTCTTAGACTTTATTAACTCACTGATAAAATGGGAGTTATGGTAGTAATAGTAGTAGCGGTAGTAGTGGTGGTGGTGGTGGTGGTGATGGTGGTGGTAGTAATAGTGGTAGTAGTAGTGGTAGTAGTAGAAGTAGACTGTAAAAGGACAAAATGAAAGATTCTGTCAATTGGCTTTTAAAAACTGTATTTTGTGGGGTGGAGCCAAGATGGTGGAACAGAAACAGTAACTTTACAAAGTTCCTCCGTGAATCCCTTCATTAAACTTTAAAAAGTGAATCTGAACAAATTTTGGAGTGAGAGAATCCCCTGGGAGATGGAGCATGGCAAAATACAGCCCGGTAAAGTGCCCACATGGGTCTGGACAGGGGGAGTGTGGAGCACGTGGGGGCTACAGCAGCTCCGACTAGAGGGTGGACTACAGAGAGAGAGAAGAAGCCCCAGCCAGCAAACTCACCCATCCCAAGGGCGATTTGCAGCTGTGTCACCAGCATTTCACTGCAGGATGGGAGGATCAATTGGAGCCCTGTAAGAGAGGTCTCAGGGCCCCCAACAGAAAAAGCAGCTTCTCCTGGGGCTATCAGCCCCCAGCCTGGAAGTTTAGAAATTGTCTGCCTGTCCTTCCAGGGCTCAGGATGACAAAGTAAACTCTGATTGCTCCAGTTACCCCTCCCTGACCTAGAAAACCCAAAGATAAGTGTCCCACCCAGAGTGAAATCTTAAGATAGTGGAAATAGCCTTGAACTTGGGAGTCATTGAGAAGGGGTATAACTGAGGAAGCAAGGAATCTGAAGAGAAGAGGGGGAGGAGTCTCAACAAACCCCACCTCACCTGACCCACAAAAGCCTGCCTGATCTGTAGCCCAGGGGTATAGAGGCAAAAATCTGAAGTGGCCAGACCATCCCTACTCCATAGATTGCTCTGTGCACCTCAGCATACCACAGGGAACACTTACACTCCTGTCTTGGCCTCAAATTAGACACTCAGAGGCTACAGCATACAAAGTCAACAACCAGGCCCTTAGCTCTAAGCCTGAGAAATTAGGAAATAGGAAATTATAATGAGAAGGAAGGAGGCCGAGAAGGAGAAGGGTAAGGCAAGAAAATTAATCAGAGCTTATTATTGTGATCAAGAACAACCACATACAGAGGACAACATGGACTCTATACTCACACCTGAGACCACAGAAGGAAATATGAACAGGTCTCAAGCCCCAAAATCTTTCTTGGAGGAGCTTAAGAAAGATTTTGAAGAACAAATTTTGAAGAACAAATTGCAGAAGACAAATTTAAATCTACGGGGAACAAATTGGAAAAAAAAAAGTTTTACTGAAAAAAACAAATCCTTAAAAATGAAGTAATTGGAGAAAATACCTCCCTAAAACAGGACCTTCAAAAACTAACTGAAGACCATAATTTGCTAAAAATCAGAATCAGTCAAATTGAAACTCAGGACTCTATGATGCACCAAGAGTCAAACAAACAAAACATGAAGATTGAAAAATTGGAAGAAAGTGTAAAATATCTCACTGGAAAACAACTGACCTAGAGAACAGATCCAGGAGAGATAACTTAAGAATTATTGGTCTACCAGAAAGCCATGACGAAAAAAGGAGCCTGGACACCATCCTCTAAGGGATTGTCAAAAAAAAAAACTGTCCCGAAGTCCTGAAATCAGAAGGTAAAATAGTTATCAAAAGAATTCACCAGACTCCCCCTGAAAGAGATCCCAAATTGAAAACTCCAAGAAATATAGTAGCCAAATTCCAGAATTACAAGATTAAGGAAAAAATACTGCAAGCATCCAAAAAGCATCAATTCAAATATCGTGGAACTACAGTCAGGATCACACAGGACCTAGCAGCTTCTACAATCAAAGATCAGAGGGACTGGGATTTGATATTTCATAGGGCAAATGAGCTAGGACTGCAACCAAGGATTAACTACATGGCAAAACTTAGCATAATCTTTCAGGCAAGGAGATGGTTGTTTAATGAAATAAGGGACTTCCAGACTTTCCTGATGAAAAAGCCAGAGCTCAGTGGAAAATTTGATTTCCATTACAAGACTCAAGAAAGACATAAAAGGTAAACAAGGAAAACACACACTCACACATATATGCATGCACACACCCACACTCATGCACACATGCACGTAACTTGGGATGAAATAAGAGCAAAGTTGGCAAAGTTGCAAGATATAAAATAAACCCACATAAATCTTCAGCATTCCTGTATATCTCTAATGAAAATCAACAGCAAGAGATAGAAAGATAAATCCCATTTAAAGTATCTGTAGACATTATAAAATATTTGGGAATCTACCTCCCAAAAATAACACAGGACCTATATGATCACAACTACAAAACACTTCTCATACAAATAAAATCAGATCTAACTAATTGGAAAAATATCAATTGCTTGTGGCCGGGTTGAGTTAATATAATAAAAATGACAATTTTACCTAAACTAAATTATATATTTAGTGCCATACCAACCAATTTACAAAAAAACTACTTTATAGAGCTAGATAAAACGTAACAAAGTTTATTTGGAAGAATAAACAGTCCAGAATATCAAGGAAATTAATGAAAAGAAATGCTAGGGAAGGTGGACTAGCTATACCAGAGTTTAATCTGTATTATACAGCTGCAGTCATCAAAACTGCTTGGTACTGGCAGAGGGGTAGAGTAGTGGATCAATGGAATAGATTGGGCACAGGAGACCCAGCAGTTAATGAATATAAAAATCTATTGTTTGATAAACCCAAAGACCCCAGTTTTGGGGATAAGAATGCACTATTTGACAAAAACTGCTGGGAAAACTGGAATATAGGATGGCAGAAACTGGGCATAGACCATTATCTAACACCATATACCAAAATCAAGTCTAAATGGGTGCATGATCTATTTATAAAGGATGGTACTGTAAGCAATCTGGGAAAGCAAGGAATAGCTTACCTGTCAGATTTGTGGAGAGGGAAAGACTTTAAGACCAAACAAGAACTGGAGAGCATTATAAAATGCAAAATGGATAATTTTGATTACATTAAATTGAAATGTTTCTGTACAAACAAAGCCAATGAAACCAAGATCAAGAGGGAGGTGGGAAACTGGGAAAGAATTTTTACAACCTATGTCTCTGATAAAAGACTCATTTCTAAAAGATATAGAGAATTGAGTCAAATATATAAGAATACAAGTTATTCCCCAATTGATAAATGGTAAAAGGACATGAACAGGCAGTTTTCAGAGAAAGAAATTAAAGATATCTATAAGCATATGATGAAATGCTCTAAATCACTACTGATTAGAGAAATGCAAATCAACACAACTCTGAGGTACCACATCTCTCCAGTCAGATTGGCTAAGATCACAAAACAGGGAAATGACAAGTGCTGGAGAGGATGTGGGCAAATTGGAACACTAATGCATTGTGAACTGATCCAACCATTCTGGAGAGAAATCTGGAATTATGCTCAAAGGGCTATAAATACCCTTTCACCCAGCAACACCACTTCTAGGGTTATATCTCAAAGAGATCATAGAAGTGGGAGGAAGACCCATATGTAGAAAAAATATTTATAGCAGCTCTTTTTGTGGTTGCAAAGAATTGGAAATTAAGGGGGTGCCCATCAATTGGGTAATGGCTGAACAAGCTGTGGTATATGCATGTAATGGAATACTATTGTGCCATAAGAAATGAGGAGCAGATGGGCTTCATATTTACCTGGAGAGGCTTATACAAACTGATGCTGAGTGAGAAGAGTAGAACCAGGAGAAATTTGTATATAGTCACAGACCAACTATGATAGACTGGACCCTTCTCAGCAATGCAGTGATATAAGTCAATCCCAAAATACTCATGATGGAGAGAGATGTCTACATCCAGAGAAAGAACTAGAAAGAACTGAGTTTGAATCCTGATTGAAGAAAACTACTTGATCTTTTTCTTTTTTTTTTTGGTTTTATTTCCTCTTTACCATTTTTCATTCCATCTAGTACAATCCACCTTTGTAATCTGACTAATGTCTAATGTGAAAGTATTTGCAGATCCTATACTGGATTATATGCCATCATGGGGGGAGGGGAGGGAGAAAAGATAATTTGAAACTCAAGGAATTGTGGAATTGAATCTTGTAAACTAAAAGTAAACAAACAAATTAATAAAGACCAAAAAAAAAGAATGTATTTTGTATGGGGAATTTGTATGGAAGTCTGTTGGTATATCATATGTCTGCCATATGATGTCTGCTGATCAATACAAAAACCTAAGTAGATGTTGTTCAGTCATTTCAGTTGTGTCTAACTCTTTGTGACCCTATTGGGTTTTTCTTGGCAGAGATACTAGAATGGTTTGTCATTTCCTTCTCCAACTCATTTTACAGATGAGAAAACTTAGCCGAACAGCGTTTAGTGACTTTCCCAGGATGATGCAACTAGTAAGTGTCTGAGGCCAGATTTGATCTCATATCTTCCTGAGGCCCAATACTCTATCCACTATACCACCTAGCTTACACACACACACACACACACACACACACACACACACACACACAATCTCAAAAATACCAGTCCTAAAACAGTTTCAAAGCTCTCATAAATTTCTCAGTACAGACTCTGTACTTTCCTATAGCTCTACTTTCTGTTGAACAGCAAGAGACATCTTTTCATTTAAAGCAATAGCACCCACACCAAATTATTAAAATAGTACTTTTCTGCTCATTTAACTTAAATACAGAACACTATGACTAGCACAGAAATGAAAAAAAAAGGGGGGGACTGGGAAATTGTAGAGTGCTTTCAATGACCTAACACTGATCCCAAACTCCAAAGCCCGTTTTTTTTTCTAACACCAATATTCTCCTACAGCGCAATGAATCATGGAATAATATGATCTCAGGGGATTAAAAACTTAAAAATTTCAGTTGACACAAAGGAGAATGGAAAGGCATATGGTGGGTCTAAGTAGGTTACAATGTATCATCAATGACTTGCAAAGAAATGTAAAAAATGCCATCAAGGGAGTGAATGACTGGAAAAGGAAGTAGGCTGCTCATATAGCAAGGCAGAGGGATATCAGAGCATAGCTCAAATGTCCCAATTATATTCCCATACAAAAACATATTAAAAGTATGTTGAGTTAATGCTCTGTGGGGGATTCACAGAAGAAAGGATGTGGGAAAGAAATATACAAGGGGAGAAGACTTGGAAAGGTTCAGATCTGCCCCAGTAGAGGGAGTAACTATACCAATGAGACCACACATCCACTTAAATATACCAATAAGACCAGCATACAAATTTGAAATGTGTCACCATTTTTAGTTAACTGCGTGTTCTGATTTCATTATTAGATGTTTGCATTCCCAGATCATTATCCTTCATATGACAGAGATGAGGAGAAAAATAGACAGAAACAAAGAGAAATGATAAGCATAAATAACAAATGTGCAAATGACAAAATAGATGTGAACTGTGTTGGCATACTTTAACATATTTTTTAAAATATAAGCTATTATTAGCATTATTATATTGGTCTCATCTTTTTATCAGGGTTCAGATGGAAAGGTCCTAGGACAAGTCACTGTTAGGCTATTTCTTTTATATATTCAATGATCTAGAGACTATTGCATAGGAGAAGGAAATAGCAGATTTTTGTGGTTGATGGAAAATATTAGGATGTAACCTGTATAGGATTTTGAAAATATTCTCTATAAATCCCAACAGCAGACATGACAACAGGAATGTATGTACTTCATCATTTTCCCACATTATTTTAATCTCCTTATCTAGGTTTTATTTTACATAAATTGCTGTTGCTGATGCTGCTGCTTCCTGCTATTATTCTTACAATTCAAAAATCAAAGAATTCCCATATGTTCTGGAAAGGGTTGTTGGTAATAAATGATGATGATGACGATGATGACGATGATGATGATGATGATGATGATAAGCTATTTGCTGTATTTTTAATTGATTATAA
The DNA here is from genome assembly GCA_011680675.1 of Gymnobelideus leadbeateri. Lineage (NCBI taxonomy): Eukaryota > Metazoa > Chordata > Mammalia > Diprotodontia > Petauridae > Gymnobelideus > Gymnobelideus leadbeateri. The sequence goes on from WOXC01010789.1 coordinate 309,831, forward strand.
CCAAGAGTCAGATTCAGGTTACATGCTGTTTGCTGTTATTTGACAATGCCTGATTCTTTGTGACCCCAGTTGGGGTTTTCTTGGCAAAAACATTGGAGTGGTTGGTATTTTTCTTCTTCAGTGGATTAGGCAAACAGAGGTCAGGATCACAAAGCTAGTGAGTGTCAGAAACCAGATTTGAATTCAGGTGTTCTTCACTCTAGGCCTAGTCCTCTATCCACTGAGCCAGGTTACATGCACATTATTTGATTTATTTTTATAGCAATTTTTTCAGTATTTTTTTAAAGGAAATGATTTAAAAGTAAGAGATTGACTCCATCCCTATAACAACTAATTAGGAAGACGTTCATTAAAATCTTATTCACAAAGAGCACTATTAATTTAGAGAAATACTGGGTAAGTTATCTCAATTCCAACTATCTGACTTGTAATATGATTTCTGATTACTAAAGAATGGTTTGATTTGTCTTCTGCTTTAATTTCACAGTAGTTCAAATATATGTTATACAATTTTAGATTTTCTCTGTATTTTTCAAGTACTTTTTGTTTCTGTAGAAATGCTTATGATCAATAACTTTGTCATACCCTTAATGTAGGTGTAATCCAAGTTATCTCTCTTATACCCTCCTCTCACTATTCACCCTCTTTATTGATGATAGCATCAACTCCCATGGGTATAATTATAATTTTTAGAAAGAATTCTTCCTCTTTGTTCTCTTCTGTCTGAATACTCATTTTCCTTTCTTAGATCATCATCCATGTCCTGCTCTCTATCTATGTTTGTCTCCCTTCTGCCCTTCCTTCCTTTCTGTCTCTTTCTCCTTATATGTTTTAATTATTATCTTTATGCATATGATACCCAAATCTACATATCTAGTCCTAATCTCTCTCCTCTGCTCCAGTTCCACATCTCCAATTACCTGTTGTATATTTCTACCTGGATGTCCCATAGGAATATCATAGTCAATATATCCAAAACAAAACCTGTTATCGTTCCCCATAATTTCAATCCAAACAACAATTTCTCAAAGAAATCCACATCCATCCATTAAACCAAGTTTGCAACCTCATTCTTACACTTAGTGCATTACACTCTGCCTTTTATGTCATGTATATAGTCAATTGCCCATGATCAATTCTATCTACATGATATTTCCAGATTTCATTCCTTTATTTCCACTCATTGCAATTACTCTAGTTCAAGCATTCATCCCTTCTTACATGGACTATTACAAAAAACTAATCTCCTTTCCATTTTGTCCCATTTACAATTTTTTCTCTAGCTATCAAAAGTCTTTCTTAAGCACATGCCGAAGCATGTCATGTCCCTGGTCAGGAACCTTCTTTGTCTTCCTATTTTCTTTAGGATCAACAAAAACAAAAACCTTCTCTGGGTGGACATTTATAGCTTTCCTCCAACTTACCTTTCAGGATAGTTCACATTAATTCCCCTGAAACAGTACCTTCTTGACAACTGCTTTTGCTGACCCTGAATGTTCCATCTCCTGTCTCCATGATTCTATAAAGGATATTCCTCATGCCTGGGATGTAGTTCTCCCCTGCATTCCTTAGAATTCTTAACTCCCTTCAAGATCCAGGTCATATGATGCCTCCATTTTATAAGAAGTTCCTCCAGATCCCCTTAGTTCTGAGAGAAATGATTGCTTCTCTCTTATATTAATAACTAGTTACTATGGGAGAGAGCCAGGAATTTTTCCCTTCCTATTTCCTCATTCTCTACAGAGTCAAATCAACCTCAGAAGAATAGGGCTGATAATGATACTGGATTTGGCATTCCTCTCTGTCTTATTCAGACAGAACCCAACTGGCAAAGCTTAGATCTGATCAAAAGGTAAAGAGATTCCAATCTAAGTGAATTCTACTTCTTAAATTCTAATCTGACAAGTGCAAATAGAGGTGGATCCCTTTTGTCAAGATTGCCCTGGGCAGGGATAGTCTGGGTAGAGAGGGAAATCTTTGTCCAAAATCAGAGTCACTTCCCTGAGGCCTTCATGAGAATAAGCTGGTCTCTTATAATAATATTCATTTTCTCAATGGTAAACCAAGCAGAGTTAATCACTACCTATGTATGTGATCCTGGACAAGTCACTTAACTCTGTTTACCTCAGTTTCCTCATCTGGATTATGAGCTGGAGAAGGAAATGGAAAACCACTTCAGTTTTGGGTTTCTTTTCCCCAAAACTGCAAATGGGGTCATGGAGGGTCAGACACAACTGAAAAATGATTCAGCAAAAAGGCTGGCATGATAAAATAATAATCTGTATATATAATAAATATGTACGTATATGAATACATACAGGTATATGTACATATATTAAGAATTTTATGAATACTAGTGACTACATAATTGTGAGATTATGTAACCTTGACACTCAAAACTTTCATCCCTCCTCTGCTTTTCCTCACCAAACATGAATTGGTTATTTGACACAATATGAGTCTCACCATCTCTTATATGAACCTCACTATCTCTTATCATCATGATATTGACATAATCAGTCCTTCCAAATTTACTGTGTTATGATTTCTAACTGCTTTGGTCCATCTTTGATGTTTAAAGTGGGGGAAAATGTATTAATAGCTATAAATCCAATGCACCACAAAGACAGATTTCTGCACAAATTTGTATGCACACATATATGCTTTACATTAGGGGAAACTAAGTGACACAATGAATAGAGTGGTTGGCATTAAATCAAGAAGAACTGAGTTCAAATCCAGCTTCACAAATTAGTTGTGTGACCTTAGGCAAGTCACTTACTCTTATTTGCTTCAGTTTCCTCAGTTGTAAAATAGATATAATAATGGCAGATAACTTCCAGGGTTGTTACAAAGAAAAAAAAAAGATAACATTTGCAAAGTGTTTAGCACAGTCCCTGGAACCTCGTAGGTACTATATAAATATTGACTAGTAACATTATCATTGATATTAATCATTATTATAAAATTATTCATCCTTAGTAATAACAATAATGACATATACCTCACATACTAAAGAATAAGACCACAAAAAAATGCAAGAATTTTGTAGTTGGCTTTGAAAACATGTCTGCCTCTGATAGGGTTGTTTTTTTTTTTTCCAAATCATCTGGTGGTGTTTTTTTATAGTTACCATAAGTATGCCTTTCTAACTAATGCCTGTTTTATGACTAGATAAATTATAGAATACACTTATAAATATATTCCACCTACAATGCTTGAAAGCCAAAGGGAAAGACTGATGTAACTAGGAACGATTTGCATTTAGATTCCTTCATCCAGCAATCATAAGGCATCTGAATAAAATAAACACTCATATTTGTTTATGTATTTTGGTAATTGAAGTGAGGTCTCTTTGTACTTGTGAAACAACTTTCACTTAAGTTCTAAAAGTGCTTTAAATCAGTAAACATATAAAACTGACTAAGAGAAGCAGCTAGAAACTTATCTTGCTTTGTAACAGATAGAAAATTTGAAGTTCAGGCTTGTTCAATACCTTCTCTGCATTCATATAGCAACCCTGCCTCCTTTCCTACTGCTCTCTTAATCAGTTCCTGTCAGTATTTTTTTAATCTAAAATGTAAATAATACTAACTTTATGGAACCTTTTTTAATTTAAAATTTGGATTTTATTCTTGGTTGCAAAATCCCATCTTTTTAAAAAATATAAATTGTATTTATTTTGTTAAATATTTCCCAATTACATTTAAAACAATTCAACAGTGATTTCTTTTTTTTTTCTTTTTGGAGGGCAATTGGGGTTAAGTGACTTGCCCAAAGTCACACAGCTAGTAAGTGTGTCAAGTGTCTGAGGCCAAATTTGAACTCAGGTCCTCCTGACTCCAGCCGCCCCTTGACAGTGATTTTTTTTAAATTCAAGTTTCCCAGTTCTCCTCCCTCATACCCCGCTCCTTTAGCCCTTAGAAGACCAGTTACATGGTATGGATTACACATGGAAAGTCATGCAAAACATATTTCCACATTTCTTGTGCTGCAACACACACACACACACACACACATACACACAAATACAGTGAAAAAAGTATGCTTCCAACTGTCAGAGTTCACCAATTGTCCCTCTGAAGGTGGATAGCATTTTTTCATTGCAGGTCCTTTGGGATTGCTTTGGATCACTCTATTGATCAGAATAGCTAAGTCTTTCATAGTTAATCATCATTTTAACATTGTTGTTACTGTGTATAACATTCTGGTCCTGCTCATTTCACTTTGCATCAGTTTATATAAAACTTGCCAGGTTTTTCTGATATCATCATGTTGGTCATCTCTTATACCACAATAGTATTTTACTATAACTATATACTACAACTTGTCCAGCCAGTATCCAAATGATGGAAATCTCAATTTGTAATTGTTTGCTACCACAAAAAGAGCTACTATAATTATTTTTGTACAAATAGGCCCCTTTTTTCCCCTTTTCTTTGATCTCTTTGGGATACAAACCTAGTAATAGTATTGCTAGGTCAAAGGTTATACAGTTTTACAGTCCTTCGATCAAAGTTCCAAACTGTTCTCCACAATGTTGGACTAGTTCACACCTCTGCAAACAGTACATTAGTGTTGCTATTTTTTCACATCCCCTCCCCCTAGAATTTGTCATTTTGCTTAGAAGCTCATCTATAAATTAAAAAAAAAAGGATTAGTCATCCAATGATGCTATGGAACACTGTGACCTCATGAGAAAAAAAAAAAGTTGTAGGTGATATAAAGGAATAAAGACAGATGAATGGAAGGTATAAAGCCAAAAACAATCTGAATGTACAAAATAATGTGTCATGATGTCATCAAGGACATACATAACCAGAATAGAAAGTAAATGTGAAAGTGAGAGATAATAGACAGATAATTTGAGGACTGCACTTGAATCAATGAAATATAAAAGAATCAAAGGAAGGCCACCAGCATACAACACGGATCTTTTATGGAAAATCTTGAAAAAGAATCACACAAATTGAGAATCTATACCAATTAAAGAAAGACCCATATCACAAATGTCACAAATCAAGTTAAATTTACTTTGAAAAAATCTGTTTAGGGTGTCTGATTTTAGCACATATGTTTAATATGCAACTTGATGATTAATGAAGTTATATTTGCAGGGTATTTTTCAGTGTTTATAATCAATGCAAACATTGGAAATTGAGGATGAGATTAAATGAATGTTAGAGCAGGAAGCATATCTAGTAATCATCTAGTGCCTTAGCCCTTTCATTTTATTGATGAGAGTTCAAAAACTGGAAAAGTGGAACATTTACCTAAAGTTAAAAAGCTGATGTTTGAGTGGGGGAGAAAAGCTAGGTGGCACAGTGGATACAGGGCCTGGAGTCAGCAAGACATCCTTCTGAGTCAAATGTGACCTCAGAGACTTACTAGGTCTGTGACCTTGGGCAAGACATTTAGCCTTGTATATGCTTCAATTTCTTCATCTGTAAAATGAGCTGGAGAAGGAGATGGCAAAGCACTCGAACATCTTTGCCAAGGAGACTCCAAATGGTGTCAAAAAGAGTTGAACATGGCTGAAAAACAACTGCACAACAACAAAAATTGAATGGAGAGAGATAGAGCTGGCACCCCAAATCACTACATTAAAATGTAGTTTGTTTTAGAAAATCATCACAGGGGGCAGAGCCAAGATGGCAGAGTAGAAACAGCACTTCCGAGGTGCTCTCTCCCACTCCATTTTAAAATCATATAAAAGGGGACTCTGAAGAACTTCTGGAGCTCCAGCACCCAAGAATGACACAGAGAAGCTAACCTCCCGCTGAGGACGGCTCAGCAGCCCTGCAGGGGGCGGCCAGTGCAGCACTCTGGGAGGCAAAAATGCAAAACCATATTCTTACTGAATTTGGCTCAGGGAGAGAATGATATACATACTAAATGGGATATCTCACCCTGCAGGAGAGTAGGGGGAGGGGGATGAGGGGGTATGATGGAGGGGAGGGCATTCTGCGGGGAGGGGAGTTTGTAAGTACCCACTTTCGAAGATGGACAGGATCAAAGTAGGGAATGGACCAGGTGGGGGGTGGGATGGGTGGGAGGGAAATATAAGCAGTCTTTTACAATATATCTACTATGGGAATGTTATGCATAGCTATACATGTACAACACATATTGAATTGCTTATCTTCCCAGAGGGAGTGGGTGACAAGGGAGGAAGGGAATGGATCTGAAATTCGAAGTTTTATAATTAAATGTTTCAAATATATATAAATACTCTTATTAATACTAAAAAAACAAAATCATCATCACAGTGGGGGCATTTTTGCTTTTGTTACAGTTGTAGACAAACATAAATATGCCTAGTTGATTTATGATATTATCAATGGACCTATTCCCTTCAATAATACAGATAGCAATCAGTACTTGGCTTCCCATTCAGTGTAACATCATTCCATAACCCCCTTCTCATAAGGTAATACTGGGATATCTATCCAACCTATGTGATGATGTCTTTGCATTCTTCTGACAGCATGAGGATTCCAATGGTAAATAATTTGTCCCATATTTTTAAAATTAATGCCAAAAGTTAAATAATGACTGAATATATGGGGGAAATTATATTTTGGCTTAATCTATTTAATTTAATATCAAAATATATTTTATCATAATGAGAGGAATTCAAAATGGGTAACTGACACAACATGAGAAGTTGTCGGCCATTTTATTCTTCCATAAATGCTAGTAGATTTTGTATAACAATTGAAAATTATTTAATAAAAGTGACTAGTCATACATACTTTTGATCCATTGATGCCACCCTTGATCATACAATACAAAGCAATCAAAGAAAGAAAGAAATGTCAGATGTATAACTCAATATTTATAGCAACATTTTTTATAGTAGAAAACTGGATACAAAATGAATATCCATCAATTGGGAAAGAACCAAATAAGTTGGTATATGAATTCAATGGAATATTATTCTGTAGTAAGAAATGGCAAATGTGTGAAATTCAAAAAACATGGAAATATTTACATGGATTAGTAAAGAACAAAATAAATGGAAAAAAGAATAACAATAAGTACAATTACTTCAATAACATAAATGAAAAGGTATCTAAAAGGAAGATAAAATATATGTAACTAAGAAACGAAACTTGGCCCTCAACAACAGATAATTAAATGTTTCTCTTTTCTTGGCAGAGAGATAGGGTACTACAAAGCCAAAGCACTTTATAAATTTTCATGTCTATCATACCTATCCCTTGTAACTGATTTTCTTTGTTGCAAGGGAAGATTCAGTTCAGGTGTTAGCATGGTGGATAAAAGCTTTGGATTTGGAGTTAGGAAGATGAAAGATTAAATTTTGCTTCAGACACTTAATAGCTTATATGTCCACGGGAAAATTACTTAACTGTCTCTTTCAGTTTCAGTTTCCTCATCTGTAAAATGGGTTAATAGCATCACTTACCTGACAGTGTTGTTGTAAATATCAACAGATATAAGGTATTCTGCAAATCTTAGTTTTATGCATTTCTTAGTGGTTGTTATAACATAATTATGATAATAAAAACAAACAAAAAGGATTCAATAAAACGTTTTAATGATTGAAATAAAGACTGCCAAACATTAAAATACTCACAATTGTTGGCTCAAAAATAAGCATAAGACTCACTTCTGCCAGGCCATTCATGTATTTTTTTATGATCAATGTTGTCTTAAAATGGACATTACCAGAGGATTAGTATAAATGGATTATAACAAGCACTTTTGTAGTACTTTAAGATTTGCAAAGCACCTCACATATATTATCTTCTTTGGTCCTCATGGCAACCCTATGAGTATGTGCACTATTATTATCCTAGTTCTGTAGATAAGAAACTGAGACTGATAAATGTTAAGTGATTTGCACAGGATACTCTCCTAAGCTGTAGTTGTACAATTTGCCTACTGTGTGCACAGTACTGTGGGAATGACAAAGATAAATTAGCACTCTCCTGGCTTCAAGGATTTGACAGTCTGCAGAGGTGTTATAGTTTGTCCTTCATTTCTCAAAGAGGACCAATGACATCAGTGGGCTGATATCTTTATTTGCAAGAGAGTTGGAAGCCATTAGCCTCACTTTCTCCCGAAGAGTGATCAGAGTCCTATGGCAACTGGCAACGGCCCTGGAAGCAGTGGGACACCTTGGCCTTTTTAAGCTAGGGTCTTTTCCAGGTTTCAGTTTGTCTGAGGTCATGACCATTCAATAATTAAAGGCAAAAATGGCCTAATTTGCCTTCAGAAAATAATCAGTCTGGGAGAACACTCTTAGAGTTTCTGGCCAGAACAGAAACAACTACTATTTACACTCACTCTGAGCCATTAAAAACTAAACCTGCAGAAGTGTAGGGTGAAGGACAAAGTAGAGATGAGACATATTCAACAATTCTGCATACATACTATGTGCAAGAGGTAGTAGGGCAGGGGTTGACAAGCTATTCCAACAACTTCTTTTTGTATGGCCCATGACTTAAAAATGTTTTTTTACATTTATAAATTAAAAAAAATGTTAACTCACAAATGTGAAAACCATTCTTAAGCTTTGGACCATACAAAATCAGGCAGCTGGTGGATTTGTCCTGGGGCCATAATTTGTTGACCCCTCTTAGGCACAAATAGACAAAAATAGAATAATCCCTGCCCTTAAGGATCTAGCATCCTACCAGAACTGTGATACAAACATACTATAAAATAGATTGGAAAGCTACAAGTAAGGAAAATATGAATTCAAGTCCTGCCTTTAGCATTTAGCTGCATATGAAAGTCATTTAACCTCCCCATGTCCTCACATGATTGTCAGAGACTATTAGTAATAGATGATAATGTTCATCTATTGAGGGAGTTTCCACACCATGGATTTCCTCTATGGAGATGAAATAACTGACTTGTTCCTCTTCTCCAGTGCCAAAGGGAGTTGGAAGTTAATACAACACAAACACAAAGGAGATGTCACTACAGAGGTTCTGAAGAGAGTTAAAATAAAGTTGGGAGGACAAAGGAAATCTTGGCAAACAAGGTGGTGGCATATGAGCCCCCCTTAATGATCCTAAATTCTGGGTAAGATTTTGTGGGTAACAACACCAATGTCACAGGAAGCCATCTAAGACACCCAAAGAATGCTCTGTTAACTATTCTTTTTAACACCTTTATGGCTTAGATAGTAATTGAGGGCTTTCCTTCAGTTGTCAAAGATACAATGTACTATGTGCAGATTTAGGCAATCACTAAACTGTATCCCAAAATGAATGAGGATTATAGAGAGAGTATCCTGCATGAAATGTGGAAAACAAATGAACTTCATCTCCAATCTCATTAGTTAATTCACAAGTTCCTTATATGTTCTCTTCCACCATACAGTAGCTGTCATCATAAGGGAGTACTAAATAAAAACCAATGATGATGATCTATCAAAAACAGACATGCTATTAAAAGATCAGTTGAATAGGAAAGATGCCTTGATTGTAATACAGCAATTAATCTCTTTGGTATGAAAGGCCAATTAGTGACAGCAGTAAAGCCTTTTTTTCCCCCAGAAGCTTCTACTTAGAACATGACAATGTTATATACTGATAATTTTAGGTCAAACTATAGACAATCTCCTGACATAAATACTCGAAATATAAACCACTCATACATATGAGCAGCCAGAGGAAATATTTTCTCCCAAAGCCCCAACCAGTCTCAATATATACTATACCACAGCAGTCATTATTTTCCTAAGGATATTCTCTAAGGCTGTCACAGAAGAGGTGCCAATGTGTGTGTGTGTGTGTGTGTGTGTGTGAGTGTGTGTGTATACATACATACATACATATAAATATATATATATATATATATAATTTCTACAACTTTATTTCTCTACATCCATGAAATCATGTCTGTTCCTCTTTCTCAATACTAAACACACACACACACACACACACATACCATAAAAACACAAAAGGGAAAGGCATTAATGGAGATTATGAAGAAAGAGAAATCACATGCAGTTGGCAGAAGCAGGTAAAGCTTGAAAAAGGTCACATATGATCTGGGTTTTAAATGCTGAGTAGGATTTCATGACCAGCACAAATAGCACCATAGCGGAAGTCTACCTATAGACACAAAGCATACACATGCTAACCATTCCTGTTAACACTTTTATGTTTTAGGTCTTAAGTGAAGGCTTTCCTTCATGTACCAAAGAAATAATGTAGTATGTGCAAATTTAGGGAGTTGATAGGCTACATCCCAAAATGAATAGGGCAATGTAGATATTTCAGGGGACAAATTGCCTTTTGTTATTTACTATAAAGCACCTTGGACCAACTGATTCACTCAGAGATTTTTTCTTGTGTGAAGGTGCAGAGAAGTACTTTACCCAGATATAGACTTGGAAAATTGCAATGGCCTAGGCCCTACTGCATCAGTGGAGGTCTGTACTTCCAATCTTTTTAACCTCCAATGTTAGAAATGAGGTTGCATATATTTTTGTTCTAACTTGGAACCCTGATTCCCATAGAAACCGTATTATAAATAGTGGTTATATGTAATTGAAATGGCCATATTAGTGCATTATGGATTAAATAGTAATATACCAGGTTCCTAAGTACCAGTTATGATATTTTTTATGGGTGATGCTTCTAAGTTCAATATAATAAACTTATAAAACTATTTCCACCATGAGGAAATAGGGGAATGTGCAACATGTAAAATTCCATTTTCATTTTTATTCTTTATTTTTGAATCATTGGTCTTCAGAGGATTTGTTAAAAGCATTAAGTGAGATAACATGTTAAGCATTTTGAAAGTTTAAAAGTGATATTTAAAATACATGATATTTATTGGTGTGTTGTTGTTATGTGTTGTATACTAGGCATAGAAATTTGGATTCAGAGTATCCAGGATGAAGTTCAGGATGTTTTCCTTACTACCTGGGTGACTTTGCACAAGTCAATTAATGCCTATTCATCAAACTAAGAAAAAATAAAATATGAATGAAAATGCTTATCTCTCTACAGGGAAGGAAACCTCTCAAACATAACATGTCCTTGGGATTGTATTCAGACTCTTTATGGCTTTATGGGGTCTGACTCCATGGGTACTGCTTTCAGAAAAAAAAAAAGTGGGAAGGATCATCTCTATGCCAACATGAGGCTTTGAAGTAGGATTTTAGTGGTCGTGTTTTGAACATGATTTAAGATTTTTTAAATGCTCCAATTTTGTCAGTGGGTTTTTTATGTTTAAAGGTAGCTGATCATGAATACTACTATATATCCTTCTATCCAGATGAAAAGGTCTATTTAGTAACACTTCTAATATTCTAGGGCCTCCTTAATTAATTAACATTATTTGGGGATAGAGTTTGAATTGGTGTTGACAACCCCCAGATTAGGAAACCCTCTCTACAAATGCAAGATAACACTTTCTCTGAAAATTATTGCCTAGACAGCTGCCTAGAGCACTGAGAGATTGATTTGCCCAGGATCAAACAGCAAGTATGGGTCAGAGGGGAAAAAACGTTAAATCAAGTCTTTCTGACTCCAGGGTCAATTCATTATCCATTATCTGGCACTACCTCCTTTATATTTAGTCTTGAATCTACCTTAGATTTATTTCATATTTGAGTATATTTGTTATATATATATATATATATATATATATATGTATATATATGTACATATGTACATATATATTTATATATTTACATGCCATTTCCTTCAGTAAATTTAAGCTACAGAAGAACAGGGCCTATTGTGCTGTTGTCTATGTATTCTAGCACCCAGCACAATGCCTTGCATATAGTAAGTAGTCAGTAAGTGCTTGTTGATTGATTGATTGAGCAATCCAAATCTAACAATTGCCACTTTCTTCAGCCATTAAGCACTGCATAGATATTGCTTTATACTATGATGTTACTCATTGAAAAACTTAACACACATTGCAGTGCAGAACCCAAAACTATATCTGTGCAGTCAGGGATCATGCAATAGTGACACACTTCCAGTTAGCTCTGTCTGGGGTAGAGGATCCGGAAGAACAGCTGTCCCAAGGTTCCATTGCTGGAGGCTATTCTATTTACAATTTTCTGTGAGGAATTAAAAAAGAAAAAATAAAAGAAAGAGAGAGAAAAGTGCCAGACAAGATAAATGATACTTATTTTGAAACTAAATCCCATAAATTAGGCTATATTAAATACACTTGTGAAAGCAAGCTGGTGTCATATGCTAATGATGGCTTAGTGGCTGTGTAACTCCAAGTAGGATACCAAATCCTATTGCAAATTACTGCATTTTCAGGACTGCTTACATTTTCTAGGAAGTGAATGATTTTCCCCCTGGGTATCATTTTTTTTTTTTTTGGTTTTTGGAGGGTAATTGGGGTTAAGTAACTTGCCCAAGGCCACAGGGCTAGGTTTTTATTTGTGTGTGTTAAGTGTCTGAGGCCAGATCCGAACTCAGGTCCTTCTGACTCCAGGGCCGACGCTCTACTCACTGCACCACCTAGCCGCCCACCCTGGGTATCATTTAGAGAAACAATTGTCAACTTTTTGTGTATATCTTTTTTTTTGGCCTTTTGGAGGGCAATTGGGGTTAAGTAACTTGCCCAAGGTCACACGGCTAGGTTTTTTTGTGTGTATATCTTTTAAAGGCCTCTTCTCAAATACTCTTGAAACCTCCCATGCTCTGTCACACATTTTTAACAAACTTAAAAAAAAACCAGACAAAAACACATGCCTACATATATACAGACATATGCATCTCTCTCTCTCTCTCTCTCTCTCTCTCTCTCTCTCTCTCTCTCTCTCTTTCTCTCTCTCTCTTTCTCTCTCTTCACAAGGAATTAACAAAATATTAAAGGCTATCAGGGAGGTATTCTTTTAAAAAGTCTAAGATGTGGTAAAGGTCATTTTATCTAAATGATGTAGCCTGAAATTTAGCATTGTTCCTCAAAATCTACTTGTTCAGATATCTCCAGCTCATAGAATTTCACACAATTTCCTTTTACATTTGTTTGAGAAACATTCAATTAGAACTATGCATTTGAGTTAGAAAAACACACTATTGGATTAGAACTATACATTATGTTCTATGGGACAGTTCTATGATGTTACACAGAGCATATTCAGAGATGTCCATGCTGCTTCTGGCTGATAATGTATGCTGGCTCAATACTTGGACACATTGCAAATGATGAATTTCCTGGATGCTTCTAATTCAGAGATGAAGGACATGGAAATTTTGAAATGATTAAAAAAAAAAAATCTCACTGTTACTGAGCCAAAGGAGATGTTGACTCAGTGAACCTTTGAAAAAAAAAAAAAAGAAGAGGTATCTTCTGGCTTGGTGTCTTGCTACAAATTCCCCGTGTGCTAAGTAGTACACTCTGTCTCCAGTCCCTGTGAATGGGATTGGGAAATGGGATATGCTCTTTCCCCTGAAACTGATGCCTCTGTGCAGTAGAACATGGACTCAACCAGGTGAGCTTTTGTCTTGGCGCCAGGCTGCCTTTTCTGCTTCGCATTTTCCATTGTGCTTTTGTGTGGTTGTGCTTTCTGCTATCTTTAGGAGGTGATTATACATCAGCCTTGAAGAGAAGGAACTTTGGAGTTGAGCATATGAATTCAAGAGATGCAGAAATCCTAGTTCAATGAATGGAGCTGATTGGTGGTTAAGGAAGCAACAGATTAGATAACTACTAGCAAGAGGAGGAGCTCAAGCCCCTGGTCCGGCTTGCCAGAAGATAGGAACTTTGAGATAGGTAGTACAGAGGCAAAGTGCAATGTACCAGAAAGTACTATATGTTTTGATGAGTGTTAACTATCTGTACGCTTCAAGATTATAACAGATCTAAATTATGTTCCTGAATTCTATATTAATTTCTTTGGCAATGTACCCTACGTATTTTATGTACTCACTGGCATTTGTTTTTTGTGTAGGCAATAAATATATGTTGTATAATTGGTTTACAATGTATGCTGAGTACTTCTCTACTCCTCTTTGGGAGGGACCTAGACTTGAACCAAAATTTAAGCCTTAAATAATTTGTGCCTGGGGTGCTTAGGGAGGGCATTAGTGAGCCAAAGATTTTGAGATAAAAGGAACATAAACCCCACCCCCTTAGAAGCTAGGACTGAATGAAGCCCAGCCCATACCCATGGGTGCAGCAGAGGGAAGGGGACGGGTACAGTGGCCCAGACCCTTGAGCTCAGCAGTGGTTCCCTAATATTAGATGGTTCAACTCCCTCATTTTTTCACACGAGTAAACTGAAGACCAGAGAGATGGAGGAACTCACTAAAGAATAAAGCAAAAGTTATTAACTAAGACAAGAATTTAACAACTCTTCCAATTCAAAATCCAATGCTATTCCCAATATACTATATTAGCAGATCATATAGGCAGGAGTGTCTTTGGCTGTTTGGAATGAATCAAGGAAAAGGAGAATATATATGAAATATCAAAAGAAAAGTATATGAGCAATGAAATAAGAAGAGGTGAAGATGGGTAGGTAATATGGAACATTGGAAAAGAACATTATGATCGGAGACAGGAGAATGAATTCAATGATACTAATATGCTCCATGTGCAACCTTAGGAAAATCATTCAACTTTGCTGCATTCCAGTTTTCTCATCTGTAAAATTATTGACTCCTTGACCTCATAGCTCTCTTCCAGCTCTAAATTTATGAAAATAAATCTAAAAGAGAATATATGTTAATCCATAATACTCTAATAAAAAGGCTTTAATTGTGGTTACTTAATAAGTTAAGTATTACTCTAAGTTTTGGGGTTAGTTGTCCATAACAACCCACTCTTTCATAATTGCTTGTATTAATTATTTCACTATGTTGATTATCTACTTTCATGAAAAGTAGATACTTCCAAACATTCAAATGCATCCATAATTTCATTCAATTCATAATTCATCCAGATCTCACCATCCTTTATTACTCTTGTCTGTGTTCTCTGATGAGGAGACCGACTTTGCTATCTTTTGATTCATGTGTATACCAATGAAGTTTTCAGGTTATCTGTCTGTTATCTTTAGTCTTTGCCACATGACCAACTCATCTTCTTTTCCAATAATTCATTTCCCCTATGACTCCTTATTCCTGTTCTTTCTCAAAGCTCTTATTTACTTGTACATTGCGACCTGTTTACATTCACCATGTGCTTCTCCATTAGGCTAAAGAAATTTTCAGTTATTTGACAGACAGAGAGAGAAGAGAGAAGAGGTAGAATGTTAGAAAAAACAGCACTGGCCCTGGAGTCAGGAGGACCTGAGTTTAAATCTAACCTCAGACACTTATCACTTATTAGCTGTGTGACCTTAGGCAAGTCACTTAACCCTAATTGCCCTGCCATCCCCCTCCAAAAAGAAAAAAAAAAGCAGTATCTTTTTATAGTCTTGAATGATTGTGACATAGGAATGGGAGTCAGTTAGTTTGAAGATAACTTTTAAGGCAGTTTTGTTTTTTGTTTTTTTTTCCCTCTACTGTATTTTGAAAAGATTTTTGTAAAAAAAAAAATCAACAAAAAAAGCAGAAAGTGTAGAGTAGGCATACAGGTCAGTAATAATATTTTGTCACTTTTTTCATTATTAATAACCTCTGAAATGTTTTCTATCCTTTTGTCATCTTCCCTAAACTTAGATGCTTTATAAATCAATTCTTCACAAATTAATTCACACCATTATATTTTTCTAACAATAATTCCTTCCAAGCTCTTTTTGTTCAAGGTGGATTCTTTTTTTTTTTTCTGGTGTTTTTCTCTTTCCATTTCTATTTCCTCCATAAGCATATCCAAGACTGTAAAGTCAGAGACCAAATTTTATAGTAAATTTCATAGCCCTTAAGAGTGAACATATTGTTAAGAATATTTGCAGAGAATTTACTTTCCTTTTGATGCCTCCATTTTTGTTCTTAAATGATTTCAGGATTATTTTGCTAAGCTGGATATCTTGTTAAGCTTTTTTTAAAACAGATATTGCTTTGCATTGCTTCTTTCTTCTTAATGAGGCAATACTTTTCATAAAAATGCATTTTCCTTCTTTATGACACTTACAAATAAATTCCCTAAATTTATGAATAAATTCAATTAACTGATACTGGTTTTGGCCACCAGCTCTCTAATCGGCAAGTAAAGTGTTTACTGAATAAGGCACTATTTAGAGTCCTTTGATCTTGTTGTGGTAAATTATTTACAACAATTAAATTATTTCACAAAATTATTACAAGAGAAGTGATATAATTTCTGAAGTCTACTACTGTTTTTCATTATTAATTACGTGTTTAGATACTTCAGAATTTAGTTCTTTCGATTTTAACAAAGATTTATTTTTATAACTTATCATGGAATAGTGCTGGCCTTGGCTTTCTTTTCTTTTTATTTTTTCTTGAAAAAAATGTGAAATAAAGACCAAAAAATTATTTCTACATATATAGTGGAGTACAAAAAGAGGAAATAATGAACCCCAATGTTATACCACCTAGTTTTTGGTTTTGTTTTTTTTTTTGCTTTTTGGAGGGCAATTGGGGTTAAGTAACTTGCCCAAGGTCACACGGCTAGGTTTTTGTTTGTGTGTGCCTTAAGTGTCTGAGGCTGGATCCGAACTCAGGTCGTTCTGACTCCAGGGCCGGCACTCTACTCACTGTGCCACCTAGCCGCCCCTACCACCTAGTTTTTAAGGAAATAGAAACACATACACACATCTATATTGCATGCATGAATATATGTATGCATATATATGCATGTATGTATATATGCAATGCATTTACATATGCACACATGTATATATGCATGCATGTATATGTGTGTGTGTGTATATACGTTATTTTTACAACTTGCTTGACTAAGCTTAACTCCCTTCTGTACTTTTTTCTGCATTAAAAAATGTCACAATGACTCTCTCTCTCTCTCTCTCTCTCTCTCTCTCACTTACTTCCTCCCTCTCTCTGGTACATTTCTATAACTAACCATCTTACTATCCCCACTCTCTCCCTATTAAAAACCAAGAGGAAGAAAAAAAATTCTTTTAACAATAAGCATAGTCAAGAAAAAGAAATCCACGTGGTACCAATATCCAAATGTCCTAAAAGGTCAAATGCTTTTCCTTACCTATTACAGTGTTAGCATTATGTCACCATATAGTAACTTGCAATTGCTTAAATAAATACACCTTTCTATGTTTCTCTAGACTTTTAAGTTTGAATTTAAAAGTTTCTACTCAAACTTTTAATTAGAAAGTCTGTTCTGTTAAAGGTCTGTTTATAACCTTGTAAGATTATACTTAGCTTTCTAATATAAGTTATACTTGGTTGTAAGCCCATATCTTTTTTCTTTTGTAATATTTTATTCCAAAATCTATTCTCATTTAATAGCTAGCATGTATAATGATTAGCATTTTATATAATACTCTAAGTTTTGAGAAAACAAAGGTAGTAATTTGCCCAGAGGTTGTGACTTGTTCAGGTGTAATGGAAAGGGAATTTCATGCCTTTTGATAGACCTATGGAATTTGAAGATATTCCCTTCCCCTTAATGGGCCTCACTTGGAGTCAGGCTTCCTTAGGCAAAGCTTGTTTTTCAAGAAGGCACACCTTTTGTTACTTTGTAATTCGGCAGTGGGTCATGAAGGTTGTGATGTTCTCTGACCCTGGAGACTATATATACCTCTGAGGTGAGGTTTTGTTTTGGGGCTCACTTATGGGAAGAGTTGTGCAATTTGGTCAATTGAGACTCTGGGTAGATGTTGAGCCCCTGGTTTTGGAAATTCAGATGTTGGTGTTTCTCTCTCTGGTAACTATGTAGGTATGATTTTCAGATAGCCAGAAGCCGTCTTTTGGTCTGTTGAATTGTGTTATCTTCTCTGTCTGAATTTTTTTTTTCTGCTTGTAACTTCAGTTCGTATTTTTTCTAAAATTCAGGGTGCTGACTTTTTCCCTTCAACTAGGTAAATGATATATGTTTGATTAAACTAAGATTGCTAACACCTTCTGAATTGCTTTCCTTTTGAAAAGCAGATCAAAGAACCTTTGCTAACAGCCATCCTGGGTATGCTAGGGTGCTTGCTGTTATATCAGGGTCACCTATCTAATAAGTATCTGAATCTAGATTTTGAACTCTCTGTCCACTGGGACTGGTATTGAGAAATGCTTCTACGTTTCCTTGGTATTTGAACTCCTTTCTGGAAGCTGACACTATATTTCTTTGATATTGTGTCTTTGGCTATTGACTTTGACATACCTGGGAATTTTCCCTTTGGGGTTTCTTTCATATGGAGGTTGACAAATTATTTATCTCTTCACTTTTTTGTCTGGTTTTAATATACCTGGGCATTTTTCATGTGAGCATTCTTGAAACATACTTTTTATACTTCTTTAATTGTCATTGTATTTTAAGTAGTCAAAATCAAGTACATCAGTATTTATTAAGCACCAATTATGTGCCACATCCTGAAAATACAAAGGTAAAAATTGTTCTGATGAAGTACAGAATCTAGTTAGGGTAAAAACATGCAGAGTATGTACAAATGAGATATAAATTGCATAAATTGGAGATAATATCAAAAGGAAAGGAATTATATTAAGGGCCACCATAAAAGGTTTCCTGCAGAAGTAGAATTTTAGCAGAAACTTGAAGAAAGCTAGAATGTGGAAGATGGCGAGAATCCTAGTAATGGGGGAACATCAAGTGCATGAAGGAAAAAGAGAGAGAGAGGAAGGGGAGAAAGATGTAAGGAAGGAAGGGAAAGTCCTTTGTCAAGAAGGAGATTATGTATCTTCTCCCATATTCCCTCCAACTTTCCAGTAGGGCATGGTGGATCTCTATGCCCCAGCTCCTGTAAATCTTATTTCCCACTTACATGTAAGATCCTGTCCCTTTTCAAAAGTGGGTGCTTTTAACTTCCCTCCCCCCAGCCTGCCCTCCCTTCCATCATCCCCCCTCTCTTCCCCTTCCCCCCTACTCTCCTGTAGGGTGAGATACCCTATTTAGTATGTATGTCATTCCCTCCCTAAGCCAAATTCAATGAGAACAAGGTTGAACCATTCCCTTTTGCCTTCCTGTACTTCCCCTAAATTGTAACCATTTTCCCTTGCCTCTTTTATATGAGATAGTTTACCCCATTCTTTCTCTCCCCATTTCGTCTAATTATATTCCTCTCTCACCTCTTAATTTCACCATTTAAGTATCATGCCTTCCTATTAACTTGATCCTGTGCCTTCTATCTATTTATACCTGTCCACATATATACATGCATTCACATATGTATTCATAAACCCATATACCTTCCTATATAGACATATATGTATGTAAATGTGTGTATATATATATATATATATATATATATATATATATATATACACACCCACACATATATACATTTCTATTCTCTTCAACTATTCTCATACTGAGAAAAATTTCATCAGTTACAATTATTGTTTTTCCATGTAGGGATGTAAATAGTTCAAATTTGATAAGTTCCTTATGGTTTCTTTTCCCTGTTATTTTCTATTCAACTCTGTTTTTTTTCATCAAGAATGCTTGAAAGTTCTATATTCCACTGAATGACCATATTTTCCCCTGAAACATGATGCTCAGTTTTGCTGGGTAGGTGATTCTTGGTTTTAATCCTAGTTCCTTTGCCCTTCAGAATATCATATTCCAAGTCCTTCCATCCCACAGTGTAGAAGCTGCCAGATCCTGTGTTATCCTGATTGTGTTCCCACAATATTCAAATTGTTTCTTCCTTGCTGCTTGTAATATTTTCTCCTTGGTCTGTGAATTCCAGAACCCGGCTATAATATTCCTAGGAGTTTTCTTTTTCAGGAGGTTATTGGTGGATTCTTTCAAAGTCTATTTTGCCCTCTGGTTCTAAAACATCCAGGCAGTTTTCCTTGAGAATTTCTTGAAAGATGATTTCTAGGCTTTTGATCATGACTCTGATCATGGCTTTCAGGTAGTCCAATAATTTTTAAATTATCTCTCCTGGATCTATTTTCCAGGTCAGTGGTTTTTCCCAAGAGATATTTCACATTGCCTTCTATTCTTTCATTTGTTTGGATCTGTTTAACAACATCTTGATTTCTCAGAAAGTCACTAACTTCCCTTTGCTCCAATCTAATTCTTAAGGAATGATTCTCCTCAGTGAGCTATTGAGATTCTTTTTCCATCTGGCAAATTTGGCTTTTAAGGCATTATTCTCCTCATTGCCTTTTTGAGCCTTTTTTGCCATTTGAGTTAGTCTATTTTTTAAGGTGTTATTTTCCTCTGTCAGGCTGTTGACTCTCATTTCATAATTTTCTTGCATTGTTCTCATTTCTCTTCCCAATTTTTCCTCCACTTCTCTTATCTGCTTCTTAAGGTCCTCTATGGGCTGTACCCAGCTAGTATTTTCCTTTGAAGCTTTTGGTGCAGGAATTCTGACTTCGCTGTCTTCCTCCTCTTCCATGCTGTGATCCTTTTCATTCCCAAAATAGGAGTGTAAAGTTAGGTTGCTCTGCTTGCTTTGCTTCCTTTGCCTGCTCATGTTGCCACTTAATTACTTGACTTTTAGGCTTTTTGCCACAGTAGGACTCTGCTACCAGACAGGGTAGCTTCATCCCAATTGCTAAGGTTTTCTCAGCTGCCATTGGGTGCCCTCTCTGAAGCCTCCACATGCTCTGGCAAGCTGATTGCCCACCTCAGAACCTCCACTCTGGATTGCAATACAGATCCAAGCAAGTTAATGCAAAAGCAATTACCCCTCAGACTGGTTGCTTGGTCTCCATACACTCTGAAGGCCAGGCACTGAAGCATTCACTTGTCTGTGGCTGCATGGCTGCCAGGTGCTTCTTGCTCTAGGGGCAAAGGCCAACTGAATTCCCAAACTACTGGATCTCACAGTCCATACTGCACTGACCTCTCACTTTGTCCTTAGCATCTATGTGTTGATAATTCTGGAAACTGCCACAGCTGCTGGTGATCTGAAGTCCCTCCAGCCGGCAGCTAGTAAGGACTGCCCTGAAGCTTAAACCTCTGGCTTGAGTGGGTCTGTGTTCAGCTCCCAGAGAGCTGTGATGTCCCTTTTGCCAGGCTGTCCTTAGTGGGAGGTTAGCTTCTCTGTGTCATTTTGTGGGTTCTGTAGCTCCAAAGTTTCTTCAGAGTCACCTTTTAAATGAAATGGGGGAGATGGAAGCCAGAGCCCCAGGGAAGTGTTGTTTCTACTCTGCCATCTTGACTCTGCCCCTTAGATAATCTTTAAATTATTTTTTAATACTTATCAGTCTTTTCTTTAGTTTGCTAATTTCTTTTTAATTCAAGCCTTACTCCAGAGCCATAACCCATTTCCTGCTGTTGCTTTGGTGTAGGATGGTCAGCTTTTCATAATTTGGCCCTGGGTGTCCTTAGTTTTTGCATTGACTCTGAACTCTGTTTCCTGAGTTTTGATCCTAATGAGTTGAGGTTGAGTGATAGATCTTCAGAGTCTTCTTTGGTATTGTAGGACAGAATGTTTGGAACCATGAAGTCCCTAGACTTCATCTGTCCAGATCCAAATATTGTGGCACCTCACTGGTCTCTGATCACTACCATACCTCCTTGACTTCAAAAATTGCCATAATGGGTCTTTAATAACTCCAGGGAATTACAGGAAAAATGTATGACTTTCTCAGACTGGTCCTTTAGACCCTCATTGTCAGTAGAGAAAGCACCTTTCAGAGGATATATCTAGTCCTATCTTTGGTTGCAAAGAAGGCTACCCCATGTGAGTAGAGGTTTTGCTGCAAGGATCCCCTTTCTTATTACAAATGAAAGTTAGGGTGACATTTTACACATTTTTAGATGGGAGAAATCACTAATGTAGATTCCCATGGATTTCCTCATAATTATTCACATAATTATTTATGTGAACTTTTTTTTTTTGCTGGAATACATATTTGGGAGATAAGTGTTCTTCTTCCATTCACACAGCCATCTTTGCAGGAGTCCATTTTTGGCTCTGTTTTTTAATGTCAATAAACATAAACTCTGGTAGGTTTGTATGATTCCAGAAAAGTTTTTATTATGATCTGACTAAGCAGACTGAATCTGCTTTCAAAGACCTAGCCTAACTAAGTATAGAAAGGTTCATTGCCAGTAGACTAGACATTTCACAATGAATTCATTTGACCATGGTATTTTTTGAAACAGAGTAAAACAAAAAATGTCCTTTTTCTCTCTTCCTTCTTCTTATTGTTCCAGATTGGGGTGAAAGGGAGAGGTCATTGACGAGAGTTCTAAAAGTCACATAGGTTTTGGAATTTCTATGAAATTTAAATTGGTAATTAATATACTAAATGTTAGATCCTCATCCAATGATCACTGAAAGGATCTACAACTGGGGGAGCTGAATCATATCCTTGCCTTCTTCCATCAGAAGGATGGAGGAAGTTGCATCAAGATGTAAGGATGACTCAAATGTCTTCCCTGGGGAGGCAAGGAACACATCTATCAGATTTTATCCTACATCCCAAATCAATGACAAATATTATTTAATGGGACACTTTATAAGTTGCTCAATCAACAAACATTTATTAAGTGCTTACTAAGTTCCAGACACTATGCTAAGTGCTGTGGATTAAAAGAAAAAACAAAAACAGTCCCTGCCCTCAAGGAATTCACATTTGATGGGTGAGAAAGCATATATAGATATGTGCTGTATATATAAGATATAATTGGTAGTTAATCTCAGAGGGAAAGCACTAGAAGTAGAGGTGGTCTAAAAAAGTGAGGTCCCCGAAAGCTATTTTATTTCACTTCGTAAACATATGTGATTTTAAAAGACCATCATGAAAAATTATTACAGCTTATTTTCACCAATTTCAGTGGATGAAAAGGAGGAAAGATTATATACATAGCTCAAGAACTCTCCAAATTCAGTCAACAAGCCCTTTGGTATTTAGTGACTACAGATTAAATGAGCAAATAGGCAAGAATAGAGAAAAATATATTGCAAAGAATAATTCAGTAATAAGTAATGAGAGAGGACAGACTCAGAGACTATAGCAAGGCTACACACTTCTACAATTATAAATACTTTCTTTGGGAAAAGAAATAAAAAATACTGAACAAGATTTGCATCAAATAGCACCACAAAATAGAATGTATTAAATTTAAACAGACAAGAAGTGATTCTGTTAATGTGAAAGATATCTCAGAACAAGTTGCTAGTATACAGTCAGACTGATTGTTAGGGCAAAGATTAAAATTAATGAAGAGATAGAAGAAAGAAAATAAATAATGAGAAAAGGACATTGTATTCAGTTGAAAAAAACTAAATCTTGAATACATTATGTAAAATGAACATTGGTAATGGATAGTAGAAATGACATAAAATATTGATTATAGTAATCTTGGTTGGAAATTTAACCATGTATAATACATAGACCAAGAGAGATAGAAAAATGTCTTATTTAGCAAACATTTGGGTTATTTGCCAAATGAAGGGAGATAACAAAAGAAACATCAGTTTGTCATATAAATTCCCTATAAAATCTTGTGAAGAATAATGATGGAAGAATACAAGCATGATCACTTCATAAAACAGAAAGAAGCGGTGAAGGGTAAAAAAAAAAAAAAAAAACAGTCTAAAGAAAGCCTGACAACTAAGTAAAATCATCCTAGGGGAATCTGTGGATAAAAAATGAAAAAAGATGAATAATACAATGAAAAAGAGGAAATCTCTACCAAGATTCTTTCATATTCTCCTCATTCTTCTTGACCTTTCTGCAGCCTTTGACACTATTGATCACGCTCCTTAATATTCTCTTCTCTAATTATCTCCTACCAATCTTACTACTCCTTCTCAGCCTCCTTTCCTTGATCCTTCTCCAGATAATACCCTCTAACCATAGGTGTCCCTCTTTTCCTCTATTCTATTCTACTTGATCCCATCAACTCCTATGAATTTAATTACTCTCTCTATACTGATGATTCTCAAATCTACCTATCCTGCCCCAAACTTTCTGCTGATCACCAATCTCACATCTACAATGGTCTTTCAGATATCTAGAATGGATATCCCATATACATCATAAACTATGATGAAACAGAACTCATCTTTCCTTCAAAAGTCTACTCTTACCCAGCTTTCCATATTACTGTAGAGGGAAAGACCATGCTCCCAGTCACTTGGGCTCCCAATATAGAAGTCATCCTTGACTACTCATTGTCTTTCATTCCCACCCCCCCATTCAATCTGTTGCCAAGATGGGCAATTCCACATTTTATGTCATTTCTCATAAATATCCCCTTTTCTCCTGTAACATTTCCACAACTACAGTGCAGTCTTTCATCAAGTCCTGTATGGAGTACTACTATAGCCTGTTAGTGAGTCCTCCTGTCTCAAGTCTCTCTTCCCTCCAATTCATTCTCCATTCAGCCACCAAAGTGATTTTCCTAAAGCACTGGTCCAATAATATTGCCTCCCCTCCTCCATAGACTCCAGTGGTTCAATATTGCCTCTGAGATCAAATGCAAAATATTCTATATGACACTAAAAGCCCTTTACAACCTAGTCTCCTCTTCCATTTCCAATTTTCTTATACTTTATTTCTTTCCACATACAAGTGTCACTGGCCTCCTAGTTGTTCCATAAACAAAACACATCATCTCTCAACTCTGAGCATTTTCACTGGCCTGGAATACTCTCTCTCCTCTGCTCCAGCTACTGAACTCTTTCCATTTCCTTTAAGTTCAAACTAAAATCCCATCTCTAACAGGAGGCATTTCGTAAACCCTGTTAATTCTAGCACCTTCTTTCTGTTAAGCATTTCCTTCTATATAACTTCTTTGTATATATTTGTTTACAAGTTGTCCCCCCATCAGATTGTAAACTCCTTTAGAGCAGGGACTGTCTTTTCCCTCTCTCTATTGTTTATTCCCAGTATCTAATAGAGCCTAGCACATAGCAGGTGCTTGCTTAATAGATGCTTATTGATTGATGTAGAACCATATAGTTCTCAAACATTAAAGTTGCAGATGTATGTATAAAGGAGTGACACTAAAGTGACTAAAAATGAAACTGAGTACATTTTTAATGAGATAAGCAGACAAATGGGACCAGAAAGTTCTGTACTGGAGGTGACAAAGTTGTCGAGGAATTCAGAGGATTGATTCATAAGTTATCTAAAGGAGAAAAAGACCACTGAAGGCTTGGAAACAATCTCAGATCTTATTAATCCTGAAAACAAGTAACTAAGAAAACACTGACACCTACAAACCTATATGCCAACTTTTCTATCTTATGATAATTTTTATGAGAAGCATATCCCTGCAC
The DNA here is from genome assembly GCA_011680675.1 of Gymnobelideus leadbeateri. Lineage (NCBI taxonomy): Eukaryota > Metazoa > Chordata > Mammalia > Diprotodontia > Petauridae > Gymnobelideus > Gymnobelideus leadbeateri. The sequence goes on from WOXC01010789.1 coordinate 335,107, forward strand.
ACTGTATAGTGTAAAGTAGGGTATTAAAATGAAAGAGGCAGGTAGACTTTCACAAGTTATAAAGCACATACTTGCCATTCCACAGTTGACTGTAAGATGTAGAGAATATAAGATTTAAGTCTACTTTTATAGTTATTGATTATTTTTTGAAAAGTATTTGATTCATTAAAACCAAACATTGCTTTAAAAGTTCCCTTCCAATAATCTATTTTCCATTCATACATTAAAATTATTCAAGAACAATTGAAACATTCTACAGAATTAAGCTTTTAAATGACCTTGTAAATATATAAATATTATGCTAGGAATAAAATAAGGAGATCAATGCTCACTACATATGTTTGCCACCATGGGAGTAATTTTGCAGAGTTGAATAGATCTTCCATGTGGATGATAAAGTCATACATAAATTGCTATTTACAGATAACATTATACTGACTGCATCAGGTATGGGATATTGCAGAACCTCTCAAAAGAATTCCAGGACAACTCAAAAGTCAGTCAGTCATTTGGTAAATATATATTTACTAAATGAAGCCATTCTCTGTCTTTAATAGATTTATAATTTGACCTGATCAAACAAGAAAAAATAAGTGAATAAAGAATATCCATTATCTAAATTATGATATGCAGTTGAATAAACAGCCTATTAGAGTCATCATTACATATATCTGGACTTTTAGCATTGTCATTCATTTGTTACAGGCATGTCTGATTCATTATGACCCCATTTCGGGCTTTCTTAGCAAAGATACTTGAGTAGTTTGTCATTTCCTTCTCTATCTCATTTTATGAATAAGGAAACTAAGACAAACAGGGTTAAGCGACTTGCCCAAGGTCACACAGTTGGTAAGTATCTAAGGTCAGATTTGAACTCAAGAAGAGGAGTCTTCCTGACTCCAGGCCCCCCATTCTATCCACTGAACCACCTAGCTGACCAATATCTGTAATAGTCAATATAAATGGGCAGTTAAACAAGACAAAACAAATCATCTAGATTACCCTCAGGAAATTGCAAAGATCCTTAAGTGACTCCAAACTTCTCCCAGAAATAAGGAAATATTTTTAATACCTATTCTATTAGTGTTACGTGATAGAGAGAAGTGAAACACAAATATTTAAAGCACTGAAAAGACATACAATGGAAAGGTATATTGTAATAAAGAGCAAGTTGTAATATAAAATTAATAAAGAACTTCAAAGAACAGGATTAAAAGATGACAATAGGAAATGAAGGTCTAAAAATTAATACGGCAAGGTATGTGGAAACAGCAAGGTATGAAAAAGCCTACGTGCTCCACTGGTATCCACAGGATATCAGGAAAAACATCAAAATCCTCTAGAATATTGGGTGGACCACTTTTGTCAAACTTGTTGACATGGATAAGAGTCACCTAGGATGGGAAGGTCTGTATGGTATTTAGGGAATAATAAAATTAATGAGGTCACTTTTTTTTTTTTTAGTAAATTAACACAAAACACACAAAATGAAAAAAAATCACTTTTAATTTTTAAAAACCATGTTTTTCATTTAAAGATTTTTTCTTTTTAAATTTGAGTTCCAAATTCTCTTTCCCTCCCTCTTTCTCTATCTACTCCCCACTGAGAAGATAAGCAATATATCAATTATGCATGTCAAATCATGCAAAACATATTTCCACATTAGCCATATTGCAAAAAAAAGAAATAAAAAATGAATTAATGAGAAAATTATATTTCAATTTGCACTCAGAGTTCATCAATCTCTTCTTGGAAGTAGATAGCATTTTTTCATCATGAGTCTTTTGGAATTGTTTGGATTATCATATTGATCAGAGTAGTCAATCTTTCACAGTTGGTTACAACATTGCTGTTACTGTATACAATGATCTCCTTGTTCTTACTTCACTTTGCACTGATTCATAGAGATCTTCCCATGTTATAGTTGTTTCTTGAAACCACATTCCTGTGTCATTTCTTATAGTACAATAGTACTTTATCAGAATCATATGCCACAACTTGTTTAGCCATTCCCCAATCAATGAGCATCCCCTCAATTTCCAATTCTTTGCCACAGCAAAAAGAGCTGCTATCCATATTTTTGCACATACAGACTCTTTATCTTTTAACTCTTTGGGGCATACACCTAGTAGTGGTATTGCTAAGCCAAAGGGTATGCACAGTTTTATAGACTTTGGGCATAGTTATAAATTGTTCTCCAAGATGGTTGGACCAATTCACAACTTGACCAACAGCTCATTGCTGTACCTATTTTCCCTCATCCCTTCCAGCTTTTGTCATTTCTGATAGGTATGAGATTGTACCTCCAAGTTGTTATAATTTGTGTTTTTCTATTCAATATTGATTTACAGCATTTTATGGTTTAAATATAGATTGCTTTAATTTCTTTTTCTGAAAATTGTATGTTCATATCCTTTGATTTTCATGAATTTTGGAATGGCTCTTATTTTTATAAATTTGATTCAGTTCTCTATATATTTCAGAAATGAAGCCTTTAGGGGAGGCTAGGTGATGCAGTGAGCTAGGTGATGCACCAGCCCTGGAGTCAGGAGTACCCGGGATTGGTTCCAGTCTCAGAAAATTAGCACCCACACATAAATAACTAGCTATGTAACCTTGAGCAAGTACTTAACCCCAATTGCTTATTTAAAAAATGCCTTTATCAGGGAAACTTGCTATAGAAATTTTTAATATTACTTCATTGTCTATGATACCTTTTAGTAAAATATAATTTTCCTGATTATATATATTTTTAAAATAGGTCAATTTTTGCTCCTGCTTTTTCTGAAATCATGAATACTAGTCCTACCTTTTATATTTCAACTGACACATACTATACTCTATTCCAGTCCTTTATTTTAACTCTGGCTGTGTCTTTCTATTTCATGTGTTTTTCTTGAAAATGACATAATGTAGGATTCCAGTTTTTAACTTACTCTGCTATCCACCTCCATATTTTGGATTGGCTCATTCCATTCTCATTCCTTGTTATGATAATTAACTGTATTTTTCTCAATCCCATTTTCTTTTGTTTCTCTTTCTGTGTGTGTTTGTGTTTGTGTGTGTGTGTATTCTCTCTCCTCGCTCTTCTCTGTCTCTCTTCTCTCTGTCTGCCTGTCTGTCTCTCTGTGTCTGTCTCTTCTTTTGTCTCTCTCTCTCTCTCTGTCTGTCTCTCTGTCTTCTCTCTCTCTCTCTCTCTCTCTCTCTCTCTCTCTCTCTCTCTCTCTCTGTATTCCTTGTCCTCTCTCTTCTCTTTCTGTCTCTCTTCTCTCTGTCTGTCTCTCTCTTTCTGTCTCCCTGTTTATCTCTGTCTCTATTCTCTTTCTTTGTGTGTCTCTCTCTTCTTTCTCTATCTGTCCCCTCCTCAAAAGTCCATTTTACTTCTAACTACTGCCTCCCTTAATCCACCCTCCCTTTTATCCTGCCCCTCCATTTCCCCCTACCCCCCCCCCAGTTTTCTATTGGGCAATGTAGATTTTGTACACAACTGACTGTATGTGTGTATACATGTATGCATATTCATGTATATGTATGTTTTTGTGTATATGCATAAATGTGTGTATGTGTGTATGTATGTGTGTGTAGTCTTCCTTCTTCGAACCAATTCTGAAGAGAGTGAGGTTCTAACATTGCCATTACTACCCCCCTTTTTCCTTCCACTGAAAAGCTCTTCTTTGTATGCCTCTTTTTTGTAAAAAAAATTTTCCCCCTTCTACTCCCTTCTCCCTTCTCCCAGTGCCTCCCTCTTTCTCACTCTTTCATTTTTTTCAGATCATTCTAACATAATCAACATACACTCATGCCCTCTTTCTATATAAGTTCCTTTTAATTGCCCCAGTAATGATAAAGTTTTTAGGAATTAAATAGATCATCTTCCCATAAAGGAATATAAATAGATAATCCATATTGATTCCTTTATGATTTCTCTTCCATGTTTACTTTTTTATGCTTTTCTAGAGTTTTGTGTTTGAATATCAGATTCTCTAGTCTACTCTGGCACTTTCATGAGGAAGACTTGAAAATCCTTTATTTCATGAAATATCTATTTTTCCTCCTAAAAGATTACCCTTGGTTTTCCTATACCATTTATTCTTGATTGCATTCCTAATTCCTTTGCCTTCTGGAATACAATATCCCAAGTTTCCTAGTCATTTATCTTGAAAGCTATTCATGTATTTCAAGAATCCACTCTCTATTATCTGTATTACCTTTGACTATTTCTACTGGTGAGGACTTGAAACTTTTTAAGTAAGTCTATTACATTATTGAGAATTTCAGATTGTTTTTAAAAAAAAGTTAATTTTGAATTGAGATCTGTCTTTATTTAAATTTTGCCTTTTGGTCTTTGTGCAGTCTTCTGAAATTTTAAGGAGAAGTCTGATCTTCTACATGTAGCCCTTCAAATATGTGAAGATACTTATCATGTCTCCCTTTCATCATCTCTTTCTAAAATTAACCATTCCCATTTCTTTCATATGCCCTCATACAACATGGCTTAAAGACCCTCATCATCCTTGTCTCTATCTTTTTTGTCACACTTCTGTTTGTTAATATTGCTATAAAAATGTCAAGTTGATAACTAGATACTATACTATAGCTGTGTTCTGCACATGGAGAAAACAGCAGAACTTTTGCCTATTTTATTAGGGACATAGGATCAGAGATCTATGTCTGAAAGAGAAATGAGATGTCATCTAGCTCAATCACCACATTTTATGACTGAAGAAATTGAGGCCCAGAGGAATTATATGACTGTTTCTGGATCACAGAGTTTCAGACAAGTAATAAGTGGCAAAACTAGAATTCAAACTCAACTTCCATGGCTACATGGGTCTTTTTTAATTTATCTGCATATTTTTGTGTTGCATTTTTATCCCATGTGTAGTATATTCCAACAATTGACTAGGAATAAAGAACAATTAGAACATAAGTCTTTCTTAGACACTTAGTTTTATGACCCTATGTAAGTCACTTAATCTCTTGCAGTCTCATTTTGTTCATCCCTAAAATGGAGTTAATAATAGCACTAATTCTATAGAACTGGGGTAAGGACTGAATGTAATAAAATATGGAAAGTTATCTCTAAAACTAAAATTCTGCAAAATGCCTACTTGGTTAGCAATTTCAACCTGGGTAAATGATTATTTACATCTTGGTGTTAGACTATTTTCTATACAATTAATTTAACTCAATTTAATATTATCTTGGCCCCTGTTCCAAATTGCCTAGATACTAAAGTATTTTTATAAACCTCCCTAAATCATAATTTTACCTTGAAGGTGGTCCTATAATACAGAAACTAAGGACAGAGTTATAACAGGCTTTTTTCATTATATAAATAAGGAATGAATAAGTGCTCAAAATATATAATGATTTGCAAAGCTTCACAGGGTTCTCTCTCTCTCCCTCCTTCCCTCCCTCCCTTTCTCTTTTCTCCTCCTCCTCCTCCTTTTCCTCTGTATCTGCCACAGTAGCTAGGACAGTATCTTGCACATCAGCCTTTAATAAATATTTGTTTGTTGATGGCACACATTGTAGTAATTATCCAGCTGTAATTCCTTTATTCACACAAGCCTGTGCATGGCAATTGTAAAATACAAACTAATTGCAATTTAGATTATGATTTGGTGCCAAAAATGGAGTTTTCCCCCATTAATTAAAGCCTCTATAATGAAATATATAGTTCAGTTATGAAAGGAATTGCCTTGCCTGACTTTATCCATTTCTATAAGGATTGTGAGAGTGTCCTGAGAATCATGTCATTTATTGATTATATGAATGTCACTCAAGTCATTTTTTCCATATACTTTTAGTTGGTTAACTGTTTCTGAGTGGATATTCTCCTATAAAGCATGCATCATTCACTGAAATCATATAACAAAGTCTCAATAGTAATGGAATGATGATAATCAATTCTCAAAATTTGTGTCACTGGACTGCAGGTTTGGGCAAACATCCCAGAAAGTTCATAGGATTGTAGTTTTGAACTGGAAAGGACATTAGAACCAACACACTTCACTTTAGAGTTGAAGAAATTAAGACTCAGAGATAAAATAACTTACTCAAGGTCATAGATCTGGTTAGTCAGTTAGAGGAACTTGTTTTTTGGCCAAATAATTTTATGATAAGAAGATATTGAGGGGGTGGGTAGGTGGCACAGTGAATAGAGCACTGGCCTTGGAGTCAGAAGAACCCAAGCTCAAATCTGGCCTCAGACACTTAACACTTACTAGACTAGCCATGTGACTTGGGCAAGTCACTTAACTCTAATTACCCTGCCCTCCCCCTCCAAAATAGAAAAAAAAAGAGAGAGAATATATAGAACCATTATAATTAACATGGGCAGAAATTCACAAAATAATCTCTTAATGCAAGAGTGGCTAACCAGGGGTGCATATAATTCTAGAGAGAAACTTGTTAAAAAGGTTTGAGGAATACTTGAGAAATACCTACGTAATTTTATTGAAAATATTGTTTCTTTGTTTATTTCTTACATATATAAGTGTGGTAAATTATAGATGCTTTTTTCTGTCATATTAAATAAGAGACAAGGAAATATTCACTTAAGGCAAGGGGTTACCAGTACTATCTGGATGCTCAGTGATTTTTTCATGTGAATATAGATGTGAGATATAGCAACAAGAACTGTTAAAAAATTATTCAGGATCAAGAAAGGAAAATGACTAAAGATTTAAAGATGATTCAAAGGCTTTGTTCCTATGCATCATGAATACTTTAGTATTTAGCATATACTGTTAGTTAATGTTGCTGTATTTTTTTTATTTTTATTTATTTATTAAACAAACAAATGTTTTATTAACTAATATTGCTGTATTAGTTGGCTCACTTTGCTTTTTCTTTGTTTTGAGGGAAGAGTCTATGGAGGGAGCAGGATATAAAAAAGCAACAATTATCTTTCAAAAAGCATCACAGTAATGTCATGGGCATTTCTTTCAAGAAATGATTCAGGAGGTCGAACAGAGGTGGAGCAAAGATGGTGAAGTAGAAGCAGGAAAGTCTGTGACCTCCCCCTGTGACAACCACGTATAAAATATGACTCTAAATAAATTTTAGAGCCACAGAACCCACAAAGCAACAGAGAGAAACAAAACTCCCATTGAAGACAGCCTGGAATGCTGGCAGGAAGGGTCCATCTCAGTGCACTGGGAGCTGAACTCAGTCACATGTGAGCTAAGTGGCTTTGGCCACAGGGAGGCAGTGGTGGCCAGAGCAGACTTGAGGACTGTTGTGGTTTCCAGACTTTTCAATCTATAAACACCAAAAAGAAAATAAAAGGTCAATCAGAACTCCGTTGGAAAGGAAGAGCATGGTCTGGCCCCTTCCGCCAGGGTGAGAGGTAGCAGAGGCATGGCTACTGCAGGGTCTGCCATGTGGGTGCCTAAGAAGTCCCTGGCCTATAGATTGTAGGGGGACCAAGTGACAATTCAGAGGATAATTGTGCTTGCTTTGACCTGTGTGGATCTGGTGCCCTTTCTTGGGTGGTGGTCCTGGGGTGAGAAATGCCAGTTTCCAAGTGTGGTGTCTGTAGAGAGTATGCCCTTCTCAGGCTGCTCACAACATTTGCAAAAACCCCAGCAATTTGGGATAAAGCTCTTCTCTCTGGAAGCAGAGTTCTACCATGGCAAAGAGCTCAAAAGTCAAGTAATTGACTGGCAATATGAATATGCAGAGGAAGTCAAACAGACCATAGAATCCTTTTTTGGGGACAAAAAGGATCAAAGCACAGAATGGGAGGAAGACAATGAAGTCAGAACTTCTGCATCAAAAGTTTCCAAGAAAAATATTAATTGGTTACAGGCCATGGCAGAGCTCAAGAAGGATTTTGAAAATCAAATAAGTGAAGTGGAAGAACAATTGGGAAGAGAAATGAGAATGATGCAAGAAAATCAGGAAAAGGGAGTCAACAGCCTACTAAAGGAGACCCAAAATATACTGAAGAAAATAACATCTTAAAAAATAAACCATCTCAAATATCAAAAGAGGCCCAAAAAGTCAATGAGGAGAATAATACCTTAAAAAGCCAAATTTGCCAGATGGAAAAGGAATTTCAAAAACTTACTGAAGAGAATAATTCCTTCAAAATTAGATTGGAGGAAATGGAAGCTAATGACTTTATGAGAAATCAAGATACTATAAAAGAGATTCAAACACATGAAAAATAGAAGGCAATGTGAAATATCTCATTGGAAACCCAATGACCTGGAAAATAGATCCAGGAGAGATAATTTAAAATTTATTGCACTACCTGAAAGCCATGATCAAAAAAAGAACCTAGATATCATCCTTCAAGAAATTCTCAAGGAAAATTGCCCTGATAACTTATAACCAGAGGACAAAATAGAAATTGAAAAAATTCACCAATCACCTCTTGAAAAAGATCCCAGAAAGAAAATTTCTAGGAATATTATTGCCAAATTCCAGGTCAAGGAGAAAATATTATAAGCAGCCAGGAAGAAACAATTTGAGTATTGTGGAAACACAATGAGGATAACACAACATCTAGCAGTTCTATATTGAGGGATCAAAGGGCTTGGGATATGCTATTCCTGAGGTCAAAGAATCACCAAGAATCACCTACCCAGCAAAACTGAGTATAATGTTTCAAGGGAAAATATTGTCATTCAATGAAATAGAAGATTTTAAAGCATTCTTGATGAAAAAACCAGAGTTGAATAGAAAATTTGACATTTAAATACAAGAAGCAAGAGAAGCATGAGAAGGTAAAAAGGGAAAAGGAATCATAAGGACCTCATTAAAATTGAACTATTTACATTCCTACATGGTAAAATGATAATTGTAACTCATGAGACTTTGCTCAGTATGAGGATAATTGAAGGTAATATATATGAATATATGTATACATATATGTGTTTATATAGGAGGTTATATGTGCATATAAATTCATATGTGAGCATGTGTAAATATGTATACATGTGTATATATATACATATATACGTGTGTAAATATGTATATATGTATATATACATATATACATATATATATATATATATATATATATAGACAGAGGGCACAGGATCAGTTGAATAAGAAGGATGATATCTAAAAAATAAAATTAAGAGATGAGAGAGAATATGAGAGGAGATAGGGAGGGATAGAATAAGACAAACTACCTCATATAAAAGAGACAAGAGATAACTGTTACAATGGAGGGGAAGAACAGGAAGGGAATTGGTCAACCTTACTCTCATTGAATAACATACAGACCAAATTCTGTATCTTACCCTACAAGAAAATAGGGGGGAAGGGGATGAGAGGGGGAATTATAGAAGGGAGGGTAGACTGGGGGGGAGGGTAGTTAGAAGTACACACTTTTTGTTTTTTTGAAGCAATTAGGGTTGAGTAACTTGCTCAAGGTTACACGGCCAGTCATTATTAATGTGTGGGTGCTCATTTTCTGAGGCCAGGACCAACCCCAGGCTGAAGCTCTTACTCACTGCGTGTAGCAGCAAGCACCCCAATATCCCCAGGGTGACTGCCAACACAGGTTCTTAGATCTGCTTTTCAAAAGGAAAGCAACTCAAAATGGGTTAACAAGCTTACTTTAATCAAACAAACACACATTACCTAGTTCAGGGGAAAAGGTCAGCACCCCAAACTTCAGAGTTACAGAACTTACAGATCAAACAGACAGGCTTCCAAACTGTCCAACCATTATATCAATACCAAATCACAGTTACCAGAGAGGGAAGCATCAACATCTGGGTTTTCAAAGCCGGGGGGCTCTCAACAACGGCTTCCCAGAGTCTCATCTGATCAAATCACACAACACTTCTCAAAGTGAGCCCCAAAGCAAAGCCTCTCCTCAGGGCTTATATAGCCTTCTCTGGGCTCAGAGAATGTAACCACCTTTTGATCCACTGCCCAATCACACAGCATCAAGGTGTGGTCATTCCTGAAAACCAAGCCTCCCACCACAGGCTCCATGTGACCACATTCAGCCTATTAGGAGGCAGAGCATATTTTCAAATCAAGGAATGTTTTCAGAGTCTCTTAAAGCCAATCAAAGTCTCTTAAGCCCATCAAAGGTCCTAGGGGCAGGGAAGATCTTTAAATCTGCATTTCCATTACACTGTGCCACCTAGCCGCTCCAAGAAGTACACACTTTTGAAAAGGGACGGGTCAAAGTAGAAAATAGAATAAGTGTATGTTGGGGAGGTGGGGGCAGGATAGGATGGAGGGAAATGTAATCATTCTTTCAAAATATATCTACTATGGAAATGTTTTCCGTAACTACACACATATAAACTATATTGAATTGCTTCTCCTCCCAGTAGGGGTGGGTGACAAGGGAAGAAGGGAAAGAACCTATAAATCACAGTTTTAAAATCAAATGTTAAATATATCTATATCTATATCTATATCTATATCTATATCTATATCTATCAATCTATCTATATGTATATATATACACATATATGTATATATATACACACATATATATGTATATATATGTATTTACATGCAATTGGGAAATATGATATACAAGCATTGGGGCATGGAAATCCATCTTGTCATACTAGAAAGTCAGAGGGGGGATGGGACAGGGTATAAAAGAGAGCAGACTGGGGGAAGGGGTATTCAGTAGGCTAACTATTTTGGGGTGGGAGGTAGGGGAAAGATGAGGAGAAAATTTGCAACTCAAAATCTTGTGGAAACGAATGTTGAAAACTAAAAATAAACAAATTAAGCAGGAAAAAAAGAAATAATTCAGGGTTTGCATGATGACTTGGGGAGGGACTGGAGAGGGAAGGGGAGAAAGTCTAAAATTTTTAAAGTTACTGTTGAAAATGAAGAATTAATAAAATTTTTTTAAAAAGAAATGATTCAGGGAAGAGGATTCTGGGTAGATGGTGAAGTATGTCAGAAATTTCCAAGCTTTCCAGATTTCCTCCACAAATGAGACAAAATAGCATCTCATGGTGAACAATGAACACCAAAAAATAAACCAGAGCGGGGGTACAACAGTGGTTTCAATTTGAAGCTAGAGGGGAGAACTGAAGGAAAATCCGAAGTCAGAGGCACCATTCCCAAACCTCAGGACTAGAGGTGATTAAAAAAATATTAAGCCACTACCAAAAAACAAAACAAAATAGCAGGCAAAGGAGAAATAATCCAACCATATAAAGTTATCATAGGAATAGAGAAGACCAGCGTTCATCTTCAGTGGAGGTACTAAAATATAAAAAGCCTCCCCTACCCCTAAGAATAATGTCAAATATTCTCCTGCCCAAAAAGAATTCATAGAAGAACTTTTTAAAAAGTCTTTAAAAATCAAATGAGAAAGATTGTGGGATTTTTTTTTAATAAGAACAATCTAAGAAATATAAGGAGATTGAAAGACAATCAACTAAAAAAGGTGACCCAGAATCTTAAGGAAGAAAACAAGTCCTTGAAAATTATAAATGAGCAAGGAGAAGCCAGCAAAGGTGTAAGAGACCAAAATATAATCAAACACAATATAAAGAATGAAAAAAAAATAAGAGAGTGTGAAACATCTTATAAGAAAAACAACTGATATGGAGAACAGATCAAAGAGAGAAAGCATAAGAATAAGCAGACTACCTGAAAACTATGTTCAAAAAAAGAAGCTTGATACAATAATACAAGAGATAGTTAAAGAATATTGTTCTGAACATTAAAACAAGAGGGGAAAGTAGAAATAGAAAAAAATCATCAATCACCACCTGAAAGAGATTCTACAAGGAAAACCTACAGGAATACAATAGTCAAATTCTGAAATTCCCAGCTCAAGAACAAAATAAGAAAAAGAAAACAAATCCACCGATCACCTCCTGAAAAAGATCCCAAAAAGAAAACTCCCAGAAATATTATAGCCAGGTTCCAGAATCCCAAGATCAAGGAGAAAATACTACAAGCGGCCAGGAAGAAACAATTTCAATATTGTGGAAACACAATCAGAATAGCCCAGGACCTGGCAGCTTCTACACTGAGGGATCGAAGGGCATGGAATATGATATTCCAGAGGGCAAAAGAACTGCGAATGAACCCAAGGGTCACCTACCCAGCAAAACTGAGTATTTTGTTTCAGGGGAAAATATGGTCATTCAGTGGAATAGAGGACTTTTCAAGCATTCTTGAGGAAAAAACCAGAATTGAATAGAAAATTTGACACCCAGACACAAGAAGGAAGAGATGCCTGAGAAGGTAATCAGGGAAAAGAAATCAAAAGGAACTTATCAAAGTTGAACTATTTACATTCCTATATGGAAAAGCAATATCTGTGACTGATGATATCTTTCCCACCATGAAAATAATGGAAGAAGGGGGTGTGGTCATACGAATACATATGTGAATGTGTGTGTATATGGTTACAGTTATATATGGATAGAGGGCATAGGTTGAATTTGTTGGGAAGGGAGAATACTCAAGGGATGAAATTATGAGGTGAGAGAGGAAAGTGGCAAGAGGAGATGGGAGAGACAGGGTAGGGTAAACTATCCCATGTAGAAGAAGCAAGGGGAAGTGGTTGCAAAGGAGGGGGAGAATAAGGAAGGCTAAAAAGGCAAAACCACATTCACATTGAATTTTGTTCAGGGAGAAAATGACATACATACTAAATGGGATATCTCAACCTACAACAGAATAGGGGGAAGGGGGATGAGAGGAGGGATGATGGATGGGAGGGCATCCTTTGGGGGAGGGGAGGTTGGAAGTACCCACTATAGAAGAGGGACAGGATCATGTAGGGAATGGACCAGGTGGGGGGTGGGATGAGTGGGAGGGAATTATAAGCAGCCTTGTACAATATAGCTACTATGATAATGTTTTGCATAGCCAGACATGTACAACATGTACTGAATTACTTATCTCCCAAGAGGTAATGGGTGACAAGGAAGGAAGGAAATGGATCTGAAATTCGAGGTCTTAACATTAAATGTTTTAAATATATATAAATACTAATATTAATACTCTTTTGCTTGTAATAGGGAGATAAGATGTGCAGGCATTGGGACGCAAAGATTCACCTTCCTCTAATGGAAAAGTCGATGGGGTTATGGGAGAAGGTATGGGAGAGAGCAGATTGGAGGAAGCGATATCTTGTGGGACTACTATTCTGGGAGGTTGGGTAGGGGAATAATGGGGGGAAAATGATTGTAACTCAAAATCTGGCAGAAGTGAATGATGTAAAACAGAAGTTAATAAAGTATTTGTTTAAAAAAAAAAAAGAAAAAGAAAACAAAACAACTTAAATATGGTGGTACCAAAATTAGAATCACTTAAGACCTAGTAGCAGCTATATTAACAGAACACAGGTCTTAGAATACTACATATTGATGAGGAAAAGAACTGGGATTGCATTTGAAAATATCATATCCACCAAAATTAAGCATAATACTTAATGAAAAGAAAATGGACATTTAATGACTTGTTAGACTCTGGATTTAGAAGTGTATTTAGAAGTGTGTTTAGATTAATGGGAATGGGATGGATCCTTGAGGGACAGTAGGTGGAACAGTAGTTGGTCAAGGTAGATGGTAGAAATAAAGTAGGGGAGTCAGGAGGGATAGGAAATAAAAAATATACCCACATGTAAATTAAAGTTCTGGAGTAGGATTTAGTAGGGGAGAAAAAAAGCAGGGATAGTAATCATGGTCTCAGACAAAAATTAAAGCTAAAATAGATTTAGTCATAAGAGAAAAAAAGGGAAATTACACTACATGTCAGCAATATTATTCAACATTGTTTTAGACTATTTTAAATAACTAGACAGTATAATGTTGGAATATTGCTGCAGTGTAAGTACTAGCACCTAACATGAAAGTAACCATAGAATCACAAAATCAAAGGATTTCAAAGTTGGAAGGGGTCTCACACATCATCTAGTCAATTACATCAATATTGGATCAAGAACCCTTCTACAACACCCCCCCCCCAATAAAGTGGCCATTCAGCCTTAAATTACAGACTTTTAATGAGGAGGAAAATACTATCTCCTAAATATGGTACATTTTACATTTGGAATATTTTTCCTTACATTTTTCCTTACATCTGACCCATATTTCTGGCTTCTATGGCCAAGCAAAAGAAGTTATATTCCTTCTTCTATATGAAAAACTTAAAAAAAAATCTAAAGACAGCTATCATGTCTACACTAAATCTGTTATTATCCAGACAAACCATCCCCAGTGCCTTTAACTAACTTTCATACAGCATAATCTCAAGAAGCCTTATCACCCTGGTTGCCCACCTCTGAACATTTTTCACGGTGTTTATATTTGGTCTAAAACTTTGGGTTCTTAGCACTATCCTCTTCCAATGTCCCTGAAGAAGAGTAAGGGGACTGCAATGTTAAATCTTTTTTGTTTAAAATAATCCGATTAAAATGAGCACCCACACATAAATAATGACTGGCCGTGTAACCTTGAGCAAATTACTTAACCCCAATTGCTTAAAAAAAAAAGTTTGGAGTTGGGATAAAATAAGCCAATTAGATACCTTTCCTATCGACTAATTTTATATGTATTCAGAGTATATTTTCCTTTAAAATACTATTATTTCTCTCAAAGATCAAGTAAGTTGTGTATACAAATAGTATCTATCATCATTTGTTGCTATTTTTCAAGGTTGAAGAATATCAGAAAACACTCTTAAAAAATCAGGAGATACAGCTCTGACATAGTAGTACGGATGATTTTATGATGAGCAATGGTGTAAACAATTAGTAATACTTAACTACTCAGATTGAAATCAGCTAAAAGGTTGGTGGTATTATTAAACTCATTCTCTGGTGATGACAAAAAATGAGTACAGCTACAGTTGCATCATCATTTGTGTTATAGCTTCTATAAAATTCTAGGATTACGTGCAAGAAATATGTGAGTTGTAATTGAAGCCTAGAAAGGTTGACTACTACAATGGAAATAGCTATATCTCTCCCATGGGGCCTCTAGTATGGCATCTACCTTTATTTTTCTTATTCCCACTATTTTCATTAGTAAGTAAATGAAATGAATAATTTAACCCCAGTCTAATTTGAATGATAAAGCATAGGCACAGCTGTTTATTCTGTTAGCACTCTTATCCAAAGGCTGGAGTTTACCTAAGATTCATTGTCATTTCCCTTCCCTTTAGCGAATTCTGTGCTTTAAAGGCAGCAAAGTAGTACATTGACCTAGAGTCAGGAAGACCTGAGTTCAGATCTAATCTCATATAATTACTAGCTCTGAAAACTTGGACAAGTCACTTAATCTTTGCATCCTTCAATTTCCTCAACTATAAAATTGGTCAAATAATAGCTCCCAGCTCTCGGGGTTGCTGTGAGGATCTAATAAGATAATATTTTACAGTATTTAGAAGAATACCTGGCTCACGGTATGTGTTTAATACATTGTAATGGAAATGCAGATTTAAAGATCTTCCCTGCCCCTAGCATAAGTGCACCTGGAGCCTGTGGTGGGAGGCTTGTTTTTCAGGAAAGCCCACACCTTGATACTTTGTGATTGGGCAGTGGGTCAAGGAGGTTGTTACATTCTCTGAGCCAGGAGAAGGCTATATAAGCCCTGAGGAGAGGCTTTGCTTTGGGGCTCACTTTGAGAAGTGTTGTGTGATTTGACCAGATGAGACTCTGGGAAGTCGTTGTTGAGAGCCCCCCGGCTTTGAAAACCCAGATGTTGATGCTTCCCTCTCTGGTAACTGTGATTTGGTATTGATGTATGTAATGTTGGGACAGTTTGGAAGCCTGTCTGTAACTCTGAAGTTCTGTAACTCTGAAGTTTGGGGTGCTGACCTTTTTCCCCTGAACTAGGTAATGTGTGTTTGTTTGATTAAAGTAAGCTTGTTAACTGATTTTGAGTTGCTTTCCTTTACAAAAGCAGATCTAAGAACCTATATTGGCAGCTACCCTGGAGATATTGGGGTGCTTGCTGATACATACATGTTTGTTTCTTTCCTTCCTGCAAAGTACACTATCAATTAGATAGATCTAGAATTTCTTTTTCAGTCTTCAAGAATAATGGTAAGAAATTTAATTTCAACTATTTTTATGTTTTGTTTTCTTACCAATGTCTTTAGAAGTCCACATAGCAATGAACAAATAAGGAAAAATAAAATAAAACCAGTAATAATAGCTAACATTTATGTAGTGCATTAAGATTAATGGGTGCTTTACATATATTATCTCATTTGATTCTCACAACAATCCAGGGAGTTAGGAGGGTATTATTATCCCAGTTTTACAGATGAATGAATTAATGAAAGAATAGTTATTAAGCTCTTATTGTGTGCCAAATATTGTGCTAAGTTCTCGGGATACAAAAGAGCAAAATAACACTCATGGAGCTCAGGTTCTAATTGGAGGATATGATATAAATGAAAGTGCAGTTGTAAGGCAGACAAAGATAATAATAATATTAAATCATTGCTAAAAATTATATAGCACATACTATGTACCAGGCACTATACTAAGCACTTAATGATTTTTATCTTATTTGATCTTCAAAACAACTGTGGGAAGGAAGTGCCATTATTATCCCCATTTTACAAATGAAGAAATTGAGGCAGACAGAGGTTAAGTGATTTGCTCAGGGTCACACTGCCAGTATTTATGAGAAGCTGGATTTGAGCTCAAGTTTTCCTGACTCCAGGGGAAGTTCTCTGTCCACTACATCACCTAGTACAATGGTGAGGATGTCAAAGTCCAGATATCCTTAGTTTACATAAGTGGCTAAGATGACAGTATATGAACCTTGCAGGTTATAAGACAAGACAAAAGATAAGACCTAAAGAATCATAGGAAGTATAACAGTGCAGGTGGTAAAAACCTACTGATTGTCCACGTTATCAAAAGGAATGTAGTTGGTAATTATCATCTCATCTAAAGCCACCAAGTATCTGGGACAAATCATGAAGAATGGTTGAGGGGAGGCAGAGTGGTGTTAGTTCCCATAGCCTGGCTCTCTTGAATGAAGAAATTTAGGCTTATAGAAATAAAATAATCTGCCCACGGATATGCAGTAGTAACTGTCAGTAATAAGTGGGATTCAAATTCAAGAGAAAAAAATTCTATGTTCTAGACATCTACCAAATGGTTTTGTTTTCTTGGTCCTGAGCAGAGATAAAGTTAAGAGCAAGTGTAGCCAGAGCCTGAGACCAAAAGTGTTTTAAAGTCAGCAGTTCTCTTATCTTGATGAAGAAGTCCAAAGGTCCATCATACATTTATATTAGTGAAAGGCCAAATGCAAAAGCTGGTTCACCTGAGACAATAAGGTCGATCATTGAAGGGTGACAAGTAGTTGGGCACCATAACAAAGTTGTTTTTCCCAAATGAAAAAGTATATGTTTCAGTGTGGAAGTATCAGAGATGAAATGGAAAAATCCATGCAAATAAAGTCATGCAAGATGTCAAGTATGCTGGTGTCCAAAACAAAAATAAAAGGTATATAATATGTATGCTTTCCAAAGGATTTTTCTGGGAAAAAATGAGGAGATATCCTTTTCAAGCCTTAGAGCCTGGGACTCACCTCAATACTCTTAATCTTCTGAACAAACTTCAGATGTTCAGATGAATAACTCCTCACAGCTGCTAATATTTCCTAAATGGCCATGTTCCCATGATGACAAATATGAGAACCCTTTAATACTTCAATATATCAACAGAATGCAGTAAAAATCATAGCTCTCTGATGTTAGCATATATCTGAAAGGTCAGATTTTAGAGAAAGATATGTTGCCATTTTAAAACTCCAAGTAGTCATGAGTTCATCTGTAATACCACAAAAACTCCAAGTAGTCATGAGTTCATCTGTAATACCACAAATACTGAACTAGATGATGGTTCCAAAATACGAGCTATTTTTCTTAGTGCTAACAGAGTTCTTTTATTTTTTAAATTAATTAATTTTTTAGTTTTCAATATACATTTCAACAAGATTTTGAGCTTCAAATTTTTCCCCATCTGTCCCCTAACCATACCCCAAGATTGCAAATATTCTGATTACTCCTTCCCCCAGTCTGTCCTCCCTTCCATCATCCTTCCCCAATCCCTCCCCCCCTCACTTTCTTGTAGAGCAAGGTAGATTTCTATACCCTGTTGCCTGTATATCGTATTTACAAGTTGCATGTAAAAATAATTTTTAACATTTGTTTTTAAAACTTTTGAGTTCCAAATTCTCTCCATTCTTTCCTCTCCACCCACCCTCATTGAGAAGGCAAGCAATTCAATATAGTTTATACATGCATAGTTATGCAAAATATTTCCATAATAGTCATACTGTTAAAGACTATATTTCCTTCCATCCTATCCTGCCATCCATTTATTCTATTTTCTCCCTTGACACAGTCCCTTTGCAAAAGTGCTTGCTTCTCAATAACCCTTCCCCCAAGCTGTCCTCCCTTCCATCATCCCTCCACTCTCATCCCCTTCCTGTCCACTTTCCTATAGGGTAAGATATCCAATTTAGTGTGTATTTTATTCCCTCCTTAAGCCAAATCTGATGAAAGTAAGATTGATTACTTCCCTTTCACCACCCCCACCCCCATTCCCATTCATTGTAAGAGCTTTTTCCTGGTTCTTTTATGTGAGATAATTTAACCTATTCTATCCCTCCCTTTCTCCTCCCAATACGTTCTTCTCTCATCCCTTAATTTTATTGTTTAGAAATCATCTCTTCCTGTTCAACTCACCCTGTGCCTTCTGTCTACACACACACACACACACACACACACACACACACACACACACACAGAGTTATAAATATCGTCTTTCCAGGTAGGAATGTAAACAGTTCAACTTTAATAAGTCCCTTATGAATTTTTCTTTCCTGTTTACCTTTACATGCTTCTCTTGATTATTGTATTTGAAAGTAAAATTTTCTGTTCATCTCTGGTCTTTTCATCAAGAATGCTTGAAAGTCCTCTACTGATTGTCGATATTGTAGATCAATATCATTGAATGTCCATTTTTCACACTGAATTATTATATTTAGTTTTGCTGGGTAGGTGATTCTTGTTTGTTTTGCTTTTTATGGAGGGAAGAGGGCAGGTCAAATAGCTGGTAACTCTTAACTGTCTGAGTCTGCATTTGAACTCAGGTCCTGATGACTCCAGGGGCAGTGCTTTATTCACTGAGTCATCTAGCCACCCCCATGATCCTTGGGGTTCTTTTTGTTTGTTTGTTTGTTTGTTTGTTTTTTTGCTTTTTGGAGGGCAATTGGGGTTAAGTAACTTGCCCAAGGTCACACGGCTAGGCATGATCCTTGCTTTTAATCTTAGCTCCTATGAACTCTGGAATATCATACTCCAAGCCCTTTGATCTCTTAATGTAGAAGCTGCTAGATCCTGAGTTATCCTGATTGTGTTTCCACAATACTAGAATTGTTTCTTTCCAGCTGCTTGGAATATTTTCTCCTTGACTTGAAAACTCTGGAATTTGGCTAAAATATTCTGTAAAGCCAAGCATGAGCAACTTCCCAGAGGATTCTTGCTGTAAACAGCTTTAAGGTTCTGATCACATAGTATAGTGACCTCTCTATTCAGCAGTAAATTAAAGCAAAACCTTCACAGGAACCAAAGTACAGCATTCACAATGTTATAACATAACAACTCATCACTAAAGTGGCCACATAATTTTCACCAAAGTGGCCACATAGTTTTAACAAAAGGTATTCAGTAAGTCCTTAACACAATTATCCTTAAGGAGCAAGCTTCCTTAGGGGACACAGAGTACAAAAGTCAAAGTTCTCTATGCCTAGGTCATATTGTCTTAATCTCTGGAGTACAAAGTTCTCCCACTCCTAGGCCACAGTAAATCATGATCTTCTCAGTCAGCACTAAGGACCAAGGGAAAGGTCTTTTCATTTTGACTTGGGTGACTTCCAAATTCCATTATTTCCCTTCCATGGTCCCAGCTTTTGTCTGAATCTACCCAACTGTCACCTGGATTCAAAGGTAGGCAACTCTCAGCTCCTCATCCGGCTCCTCATCCAGTTTCATATTGAAGCTCATGATATCCAGTCCACCTCAAGTCCTCCACAGTTTCTGTTTCTGGGAAGATAAAGCTTAACAGAACCACTGTAAAATTCATGCACATTGCCAGCACCACCATCAATTCACTGTCTGCTTGCAAAATCAACACAGAACCACCAACAAGGTCTGAGAACTTAACACACATCATTAGTACAGTCCCAGGACCTCCGAAATCCTCCTCCATGACTTTTTTAAATAGACAACCAGAAAATCCTCTTTCAGGGCTTCCAGTAAGGTCCCGGAACTTCCGTACAAAGTATCAAAAACAAAAATCAGCACAGACATTACAGATAAACAATGCCTGGCCACCACAAAGTTACACTTCTAAATTCTGCTCTTTCACAGCTTGGGCTTCTCTTTATATATGGTTATTAGTTCCTCCCTGTTCTACCCCTTTCTGTTGCATCAGCAAGTTCCTCCCACTATGGGAGGTTCTGTTTCTTAACAAAGGCTTGATATAATCATGGGCAAGACTTAAAAGAAACTTGAACTGAAAAAAAGGTGCTAAATAATTAAATAGCTGGGGCGGCTAGGTGGCGCAGTGAGTAGAGCGTCGGCCCCAGAGTCAGAAGGACCTGAGTTCAGATCTGGCCTCAGACACTTAACGCACAAATAAAAACCTAGCCGTGTGACCTTGGGCAAGTTACTTAATCCCAATTGCCCTCCAAAAAGCAAAAAAAAAAAAAAAATTAAATAGCTGAAACAAGGTGCTAAGTACTTCTTTGTTTGCAATTACATATTCCTAGGAGTTTTCCTTCTGGGATTTTTTTCAAGAAGCAATTGGTGAATTCTTTCAATTTCTATTTTCCCCACTGCTTCTAGAATATCAGGGCAGTTTTCCTTGATAATTTCATCCTTGAAAGATGATGTCTAGGCTCTTTTTGTATCATGACTTTCAGGAAGTCTGATAATTTTTTTAAATTTTCTCTCCCAGATCCATGGTGAGTGGTTTTTCCAATGAGATATTTCACATGGTCTTCTATTTTTTCATTCTCTTAGTTCTGTTTTATAGTTTCTTGATTTTTCAGAAATTCATTAGCTTCCATTTGCTCCATTGTAATTTTGAAGGAATTATTTTTCTTTTTTTTCTTTTTTTTTTTTTAAACAAATACTTTATTAACTTCTGTTTTACATCATTCATTTCCGCCAGATTTTGAGTTACAATCATTTTCCCCCCATTATTCCCCTACCCAACCTCCCAGAATAGCAGTCCCACAAGATATCGCTTCCTCCAATCTGCTCTCTCCCATACCTTCTCCCATACCCCCATCGACTTTTCCATTAGAGGAAGATGAATCTTTGTGTCCCAATGCCTGCACATCTTATCTCCCAATTATAGGCAAAAGAGTATTAATAAGAGTATTTATATATATATTTGAAACATTTAATGTTACGACCTTGAATTTCAGATCCATTTCCTTCCTCCCTTGTCACCCAGTCCTTCTTGGGATATAAGTAATTCAGTATATGTTGTACATGTCTAGCTATGCAAAACATTATCATAGTAGATATATTGTACAAGGCTGCTTATAATTCCCTCCCACTCATCCCACCTGGTCCATTCCCTACATGATCCTGTCCCTCTTCTATAGTGGGTACTTCCAACCTCCCCTCCCCCCAGGGATGCCCTCCCATCCATCATCCCTCCTCTCATCCCCCTTCCCCCTATCCTGCTGCAGGTTGAGATATCCCATTTAGTATGTATGTCATTTTCTCCCTGAACCAAATTCAATGTGAATGTGGTTTTGCCTTTTTAACCTTCCTTATTCTCCCCCTCCTTTGCACCCACTTCCCCTACATGAGATAGTTTACCCTACCATGTCTCTCCCCATCTCCTCTTGCCACTTTCCTCTCTCACCTCATAATTTCATCCCTTGAGTACTCTCCCTTCCCAACAAAATCAACCTATACCCTCTATCCATATATAACTGTAACCATATACACACACATTCACATATGTATTCGTATGACCACACCCACTTCTTCCATTATTTTCATAGTGGGAAAGATATCATCAGTCACAGATATTGCTTTTCCATATAGGAATGTAAATAGTTCAACTTTGATAAGTTCCTTTTGATTTCTTTTTCCTGATTACCTTCTCAGGCATCTCTTACTTCTTTCGTCTGGATGTCAAATTTTCTATTCAACTCTGGTTTTTTCCTCAAGAATGCTTGAAAGTCCTCTATTCCACTGAATGACCATATTTTCCCTGAAACAAAATACTCAGTTTTTCTGGGTAGGTGACCCTTGGGTTCATTCCCAGTTCTTTTGCCCTCTGGAATATCATATTCCATGCCCTTCGATCCCTCAGTGTAAAAGCTGCCAGGTCCTGGGCTATTCTGATTGTGTTTCCACAATATTGAGATTGTTTCTTCCTGGCTGCTTGTAGTATTTTCTCCTTGATCTGGGGATTCTGGAACCTGGCTATAATATTTCTGGGAGTTTTCTTTTTTGGGATCTTTTTCAGGAGGTGATCGGTGGATTCTTTCAACCTCTATTTTGCCCTCTGGATCTAAAACATCAGGGCAGTTTTCCTTGAGAATTTCTTGAAGGGTGATTTCTAGGTTCTTTCCTTGATCATGGCTTTCAAGGTAGTCCAATAATTTTTAAATTGTCTCTCCTGGATCTATTTTCCAGGTCAGTGGTTTTTCTCATGAGATATTTCACATTGCCTTCTAATCTTTCGTTTGTTTGGATCTGCTTAACAGCATCTTGATTTCTCATAAAGTCACTAGCTTCCATTTGCTCCAGTCTAACTCTGAAGGAATGAATCTCCTCAGTGAACTTTTGAGATTCTTTTTCCATCTGGCAAATTCGACTTTTTAAGGCATTCTTCTCCTCATTGCCCTTTTGGGCCTCCTTTGACATTTGAGCTAGTCTATTTTTTAAGGTGTTGTTTTCCTCAGTCAGGCTGTTGACCCTCATTTCATACTTTTCCTGCATCCTTCTCATTTCTCTTTCCAATTTTTCCTCCACTTCTCTTATTTGATTTTTAAAGTCCTTCTTAAGGTCCTCTATGGCCTGCAACCTGCTCATGTTTTCCCCTGGGGCTTTTGGAGCAGGACTTCTGACCTCACAGTCCTTTTCCCGCTCTGTGCCCCCAAAATAGGAGTCTAGGGTTGCATTTTTCTGTTTCCTTTGCCTTGGCATGTTGCCACTTAATTGCTTGACTTTTGGGCTTGTTGCCACACTATGGCTTTAAGGCCAGATAGAGGAATTTTCGTCCCGAACGTGTGGGGGGCAACTTCCGTTTCTGGCAAGCTATAAACCCACCCACAACTTCCACCTAGATCACAATCCAGATCCAGGGAGGTTAAAGCAAGAGCGATTACCCCCCAAGACTGATCACTGGATCTCCCCACGATTTGTAGGCTGGGAGCCGGAAATGCCTCTGAAAACTACACAGTGGCGTGTCTCCTCAGCAGCTTCTAGCCCCCAGGGGAGGGAGCTGACGCATTCCCAAATACAGGTCCCAAAGTCCATAGGACACTAACCTCTTACTTTGTCCTAGGCAAGTCTATGTTGATAATTCTGGCGTCTCCACAGTTCCTGGTGTTCTGGGGTTCCTCCAGCCGGCTGCTGGCCCTGCCGCCCTGGGGCTAAAACCTCGGCTCACGTGGACCTGGGCTCGGCTCGGCTCCTGCGCTCTGCGCGCTGCCGGCTCCCAGACCACTGCGCTGGTCCTTCCTGCAGGGTGCTGGGCTGTCCTCAGCGGGAGGTTAGCTTCTCTGTGTCGTTCTGTGGGTGCTGGGGCTCCAGAAGATTTTCAGAATCCTTTTTTACATAGTTTGTGGAGAATCTGGGGGCAGAGAGGCTTGGATGAGCTGTTTCTACTCCGCCATCTTGGCTCCGCCCCCGAGGAATTATTTTTCTTTAGTGAGCTTTTGGGCCTCCTCTTCCATTTGGTCAATTCTGCTTTTTAAGGCTTTCTTCTCATTGGCTTTTTGGACTTCTTTTGTAATTTGGGTTAGTTTATTTTTATGGTGTTATTTTCTTCATTATTTTGAGGGGTCTGCTTCAGCAAGCTGTAGACTAATTTTTTTTATGATTTTCTTGCACGACTTGCATTTCTCTTCCCATTTTTCCTCTACTTTTTTTTTTTCAAAATCCTTTTTGAGCTCTTCCATGGACTGTAATCAATTAATATTTTTCTTGGAGGCTTTCATGTAGGAGCTTTGACTTTTTTTTCTCTTCTGGTTGTGTGTTTTGATCTTTTTTGTCACCAAAGTAAGATTATATAGTTTGATTTTTTATGCTGTTTGTTCATTTTCCCAGCCAATTACTTGACTTTTGAGCTCTTTGCCAAGGTAGGACTCTGTTTCCAGAGTGAAGAGTGTTCTGTCCCAAGTTTCAGGGGTTTTACACAGCTGTTTTCAGAGATACTTCTAGGCACCTGTAAATTTCCTGTTCTTTTAAGGTGGAATAATAAAGGAGATGTGTTTACTCCTCTCCTGGTCTGTGCTCTAGTCTGTGAGTGACCACAACCACTCTTTTCTGCCTTGAAACTGTGAGGATTCTGTCACCACAGCCACCATAAGCTCTGCCCCACCAGTGCTCCTCCTCAACTCAGGACTGACACCCAGGACTTCGACCCAGATTCAAGCAAGACAAAGAAAAAGCATGCTGCCTTTGTGCCAGCAAAGAGATCTTTGCAATCTGCCTCTGCTCAGCTGCTTGATACCCCCCCTATCTGTGGGCTTGGAGCTCTATAAATACCCTTTGCTGCTGCTGCTGCTGCTGCTGCTGTTGCCGCTGCTGCTGCTGCTGCTGATGCTGATACCACCACCACCACCACCACCTCTGCAGCCCTGGGACTGAGGCCAAGCAGAATTTCTACAATGATCTTTTACTTTGTTTTTGGAGGCTGCGGCTTGAGAATTCTGGAAACCACCACAGTTGCCAATGTTTCAGTACCCTGAAGGCCAGTCTGTGATGGTACAGCCTATGCTGGACTATGCTCTGCTCTGCTCCCAGGACATTGTGATATATTCTTCCTGTCAGTCTTCCAGGTTGCCTTGGACTGGAGATTTGTTTTACTCCCTGTAATTTTGTAGGTTCTGCTGCTCTAGGATTTCTTTAGAGTTATTTTTACAAGTATTTGGAGGGCTTTGGGGGAAAAACTCAAGCAAGTCACTGTTTTCACTCCGTCATCTTGGCTCCACCCCCAATATGCCCTATGTTTTAAAACACATTTTATTTACACCCATATTCTTCTTACATATACCAATGATAGTGTAAGCTTAATTTTCAAGTGTACTTTAGAATTTTAAATCATTGTATTTGCTTCACAAATCCTGAATTTCTAACCAGTCAAAATAAATTTAATAAACATGGCACATCAAATACATATTTAGCAGACTTTTGGATTCACCTCAAAGATATCATGAAAGATTGTGTATTTTTTTCTTAATGTTTTTCAAAGATATGTAGAACAAGATAATTAGGGAACACTTTTTGCTACTTCCCATTTCTTGCCTCATTAATTTGATCACCAGAGCTTCCCTTCTCATGGCCTTTACCTCTATATTCAATAGTGAATACTGACATTTAAAGAAAGATTATGGTGCATGTGTCAACAGCATGGAGGACATGTGAGTCATACTTTAAGGAAAAGATTCTTTAAGAAATCATCTTCAAGGAACAGGTTTCATCTAAAACCAAGACATGTCTATGATCTACTCTAAATTCAATTGCTACCAGAATTGTTTCAGCTGGGTCTATCTAGTAACCCAAGCAATGAAGCAAGTGATTAAGTAATCTAGCAGAAAGAACATGAAATGGATAACATGAGATTTAGATAAAGCTCTCACTTTTTAAAATTAAATAACCATGTGACCTTGTTCATGGTCTCAATAACCGTAGTGAATTGGGATGGTAATTTTGAGATCATAATAATGAGATTCAACCCCTACTTCATCAACTTGTTGGCAGATGAAGAAACCAAGTCCCAAAGAAGTAAATTACCCTTCCAAAGGCTAGAAGCCAACAAGTAGCATAGTCTAGATATAAAGCTCAGTCCCCTAAGGCAAAATCCATGATTTTTTTTTCATCATACAATATTTCCTTTTAAATTTATGATCTTGTCTACTATGAATAACTTAATTATTCTCAGCAATACAATGATCCAAAACAGTTCTGAAGAACTTATGATGAATGGTGCTTTCCATCTCCAGAGAAAGATCTGGTGGTGTCTAAATACATATTAAATATACTTCTTCTTCACTTTCTTCACTTTTCTTGTTTTTTTGTCTATATTTTCTTTTACAGCATGACTTATATAGAAATGTATTTTACATGACTATATATACATATAACATGCTAAATTGTTTGTCTTTTCAATGAGAGGGAGAGGAGAGAATGAGAAAATTTAGAATTCAAAATTTGAAAAAAATAATTCCAAAATTGTTTTTAAATGTAATTGAGGGAAAATATTAAGTTAAAAATAAATTTATGATCTCCTATGTAGGGGTGATGAACTCCTGTAAATTAAGCAAGGGTAGCCTGGAGAAGATAAGCATATAGCCCATTCTTGGGAACATACTCAAAACCTTTGCATCTTGGCAGAAACATCTTTTTTCCCCCTCTGTGCAATGTCATCTTTGTATCATAATAAATGAGGCATTGGATGAGAATTGTTGTAAAAATGACTTATCTAATAGATAAAATGACCATCATAACCAAGCTGTTCATTGTCTTGCCCATTTTAAGGCTCAAATCAGATTGATAATCTTGTGAACCTAGTTACAGTTTGATGTGATATGAATAAGTATCTTGAACAAGCCTGGTTGTTGTTGAAACATAACTGCAAATCAGAGGAAGCACTAAGATGAACGTTGATGTTTAACTGAAAAAAATTTAAAAACTAAAAATAGCAAAGCAAACCAACCAACCCCCAATTGGGTTTTGGTCTAGGTCTGAAATTTGCAAGCTATGTAAACTGGGCGAAGTCATTCTATATTTCTGAGTTTCAGTTTTCACATTTGTAAAATATTTGTGCACTTTCTATTTCACAGAGCTATTGTGAGTAGAGTGCTACATAAATGGAAGTCATTATATTTATTATTCAATACAGGTAACACCACTATAGCTGAATGGCTTATTCATCAAGCTATGATGCCAGTTTGATTGTTATGAGTACTGTAATAATACATTTTATACATCTCATGTGGCATGTGGCAATCTTGCCATGGATTCATTAGAGCATTGATTCTCATGTTTATTCCTAGTAAGTACAATAATGTAGGCAATGCAGTCTCAGCAGAACATAAGGTCCCAATGGTAAGCAATTTTAGAAGAATGTATCTGTTCACTGCATCTTGGCATTGCCTTGCCTTTCATTCCATTACAAGTGTGCATTGTGCTGGAACCAGCTATTTGTTGCAAAGTAATCAGAATTAAGAACCTAATAGAAGCTACTAACACTACAATTAAAAAGTAAAATGCTTATTCCTTTTTGTCAACACAACCTCTTAATGATTATATTCATTACATCCCACTAAAATGTTGACTCCTTAAAAAGTTTTCTAGAATTTAGGTAAAAAATAAAATGCTGTTTCATAATCATATTTATTTATAGGACCTTGTGTTTAACTAACATAATACATATATATATAATATTTATATACACTTATACATTTGTTTTATATTATCTATACATAATTTTGTAGAGATATTTTATTTATAAATACATATATATATTATATGTATAGTATATTATTTTCTCTACCATTAGAATTATTTCATTCTTTATAATTGTCCCACCAGCACCTAGCACCTGACAAAAAGTTCTTAACAAATGTTGATTGGTTAATCAATAAATTCCCTTCATAGCATACTTAGTAAATGAGCATCCAGTATTTAATTGAAGATTTCTTGTGAGGGCCACCCTACTACTTTCTTAGGTAGTCCATTCTACTTCCAGGCAGCTCAGATTGTTAGGAAATTTGCCTTTATTTTGAACTTAAATCTGATGAAGTAGTCATGAAGTTTAGATAGATGGAGTGCCCTGTAAAAAAAAATCACAATAATGTTATTTATAGTAGAGTAAAGATTAGAATTCAAATCTTCTCATTCTTTATTGCTTTGGCTCTTTCCAGTGCACTGCTACCTTATTTATTAGGTTTCCAATATAGCTTCTCACTTACTAATATATACATGGAAACTACTTTTTATCTTGGGAAGACTGGCCTCACTTCTCAGGAATGTTGGGGATATGTATATAGATATAGATATGTATACATACATGTAGACTTAAGAAATCAATCCATTGAAATATTTTAAATTTTTAAATAATTTCCTTTGGTGTTAAGATATGTGTGTATATGCATGTATACAATACAGACTTAAGTGCATATGTGTGTGTATTGGGGGGAGAAAGAAAGAGAGAAAGAGAGAGAGAGAGAGAGAGAGAGAGAGAGAGAGAGAGAGAGAGAGAGAGAGAGTCCCTTTCCATGAATCAGATTTCAGACAGTTTATCTTAAGTTTCCTGTTTAAAATCCTTCATAGCATTGCCAGTCTTCATAAACTCTATACTCCCCCTACCTTCATATCCGCATTCATACTCATATTCCGTGACCCAATGACACTGGTCTCCTTCATGTTCTTCAAACAAGAAATTCCATCTGCTAACTCTGGGCATTTTCACTGGCTCTCCCACATGCCTGGAATGCTCTCCTACATCTCTGCCTTGTGGCTTCTTTGGCTTCCTTCAAGTACTAACTAAAAGGTCACCTTCTCTAGGAAGTCTTTTGCAAACTTCCGTAATTATAATTGCCTTCCCTCTATTTATCATCTCCAATTTATGGTGTATATATTGTATTTTGGACATAATTTTTATATTTGTTTGCATGTTGTCTCCCTCATTGGACTGTGAGCTCTTTGAAGAAGAGGGACTTTTACCTTTCTTCATATCATTAGTAATTGGCACAATGTCTGCAACACAGCAGGCATTTAATACATGCTTATTGACTGACAAAATAATATTTCTGCTTCTTCTGGTCCCCACTCAGAGTCTTCTTGGTACTTAAAGGCAAATTGCGTAACATCCCCCAAACTGACCTCCATTATCAATGAAAACCACCACTAACTCCTCACATTGAATTTCCCCAGCCTCATTGCCTTTAACATAAAAGTAGATGATATTTTTTAGTTAGCGTTTTGACACATCTATTAAATATTTTCATAATGTACTCTAACTGAATTCAAAGAGAAATGTACACCTCAGAGCTGTTAATTAAAAGGGCATTCTGGAATAAATAAACACATATGCTGTTGATTAGCCACCCTTTAGGGGTCAACAGTTGGGATATCCTGCTGCCTGTCTGTTAATTGTTGTCCAAAATTTTAGCAGGAACTGTTTAATGATCTCTTGTGGCTTGGTCCATATGGCTTTCTCATTTCATTTGCCCATAAGTACTACTTTTTGAGGGGTAATGCTCTGTTATATGACATGCTACAAACAAAATTGCTGAGCATTCCACATACTTACAAAAACACCTAGAAAATTTATGTGTATGACGATGTGTGTGGATATAAAAACACATTATCTACCTATGTCTGATGTAATGAACTTGACTAATTCATCGTAACAATACAGGTCTCTTAAGTCAAATTAAATCATAGAGTTAGTAAGGATAAATAGTTAAGAAATTTTTTTATCTTAAAGTAAGGAAATTAAAAGACACTAGACTACTCAGATGGAGACATTTCCTCAGTCTTTGATCCATTATCATCAATTTGGCCTTGATACTTACTACCAAGCAAATATCTGTGTCTTTTCTCTATGATATCTAATTGATTCTTGTTTGGAATGCTTAATTGCATAGTAATAAGCACCTAGGAATTTTACAATAATTAATATTCATGAAACTTATCTAATTGTAGTAACTTATTAGAAATATGGTTCTTCCAGTAAAGATTAGCTTACATGTAATAGAAAAAGATGATGCTTAAAGGTCCATAAAGTACATTACAATTTAGACTATATTTTTAGTTCTGGAAAGTTTTAGAGACCTTACACCATCTGATATCAACCAGCCTTTAAAGTATTATTTCTTGGTCCCTATTCACTTTAAATAGCCAAATGAGACTACTTATCATATGCTTTTCCCATTCCTTTATTCATGCCACTCTATAATCTGGAATGTTTTTCACTCTTCCATCACTGCCTATTGAAATTTGGTCTGTCCTTCAGAAATAAGCCTAAATGTCATCTCTCACAAATCTACCTTGATTCACTCAGCTAGGAATATTTTTCTCAGAACTCTCATGGCCCTTAAAATGTGCTTTTGAAATGTATAATTAGTAATGTAGTACTGAGATATTAGTCATTTCTGGCTTTTTTTGCAGGTCTCAGTTTGTTTGAGACAATTGCCATTCAGTGATAAAGGCTAGGGAGGAAAAAAATGAGGCAAAGAATAACCTCTTTTGCCTAGTAAAAAAAAAAAAAATAAGTCCATGAGGGGAAAACCCCCAGGGTTTCTAACCAAAACAGAAAAAAAAAATGCTATTTAACACTCACTCTGAGACATCAGGGCCCAATGATCAAATGATGTTTGGGCTGGAACCTATTGTTGACCAATCAATGAGAGCCAGAGTTATTTGTGTTTGAGGAAAGATCCTTTAACAAGGTAATCTAGCTTGTAAACCCCAAACCTCCTTCAAGAAAATTCTTGATAGAGTATGACTCATGATTTTGGTTATACCATATTAGTTTTCGTTTTGAAAAAAAAATGTATTCCAGAGGCATAATTGTTAATAACAATTTAAAAAATGAGGCATAAGCATGGAAACATTTCACATCAGTCATTTCTCAGTTTCTTTGTTTTTTGTTCTGGGCTTGTTTCTCCTGCCAACCAGAACTATGAGTAAAGTGGAAAATGGAGAATTCCTATAAATCTGATGCCAAATTGTATTAACACTTCCTCACCAAATGCATGTTTAAGGCACCTTTCAAGGTTAAAGGTACATCAACAACATCATGATCCTAGTTCAGAATATACCCGGACCTGGAAACTCTGACTATAGCCAGAACTCATTAAGTCCTATAACATTTTCACTTCCCCAACTCCCAGACACGGTATCATATCTGGTTGAATTGCACTGCTTGCATTAATTTCCTTTCTACTACTAGTTCCCCACCCCTCAACATTTGCCTGGTTCATGTTACTCTCATGAACCCCAATTCATACATTTTCTTTGACCAAACGAGACATTAATCTGAGACAAAATGAAGTAGCAAAATGGCATGGTAAATACAATTATAGGGGAAAAAAGATCCCTTCATGCACATAAGTATGTGTTATAAAAACCCCAATTAGGGAATTCATGTGGAAAGTTGTTATTAATAGGAAAAATTAATGGCAGACATGTAATGACCAGGATACAAACATGATGAGCATATACAGGCAAGATAAAATTGTCCTCCCAACTCACACCTTTGATGTCATAAGGCTGCCACTGTCCTCAGGCGATATCCTCATTGCTTCTCTCTTCTAGGTGACATTTCCTCTCTCCACTGGTAGTGTTGTCTCTGACATCTCTACTTAAGCCCAAAATACTAACAGACACATTATTTATTGTGATAAAAGACTATACATACAGAATATCTGCTGAACAATTGGAGAGTGGCTAAACAAAATATATTACACAAATGGTTAATTAAATCTAACTGTACCATAAGGAACTTAAAGAAACATGGGATGACTTGTACAACACAGGAAAGTATACTTCAAAGGACAATATGCACAGTGACTACAGCATTAAACTCAATATTGAAAACAAACAAAATTTTGCTCAAATAAAATAGGCAATGATTGTTACTATAGGATGAACATTAAAGGATGCATCCTCCATTACTATTCATGATCTATAAACTAATTTTGCAGAAGATGTACCATATGATGTGGAGGAGGATAGTGATATTTATTTGGGGTTTTGTTGGGAAGTGTTGGTTTGAACCAATTATATCATAAATTCTTAAGATAGACCAAAAGAAAGCAATAAAACAATGTCTGCCATTTCCTATGAGCTACAAATTTTGGATTAGACTCCACCATGCTCATGTTCACAGGAAATTTGGGGGCTCAAATCCCTCTTTTTAGTACCATCAGTAACCTCTGTCCCTCTATTTGGAGGCCTACAGGTAGAGAAAAACTCCTCCTAAAGTCTCCATTTAAAGAAACCACAGAAGGCATGAATGCCAACCATTTCCTATCAGGTTAGACCTCCCCCCCATCACAAAGCCCCTAAACTGAGCACCTTCTTTCCCTTCTGAACCTTGCTTTTATGTATTATCTTCCCTCATTATATTATAAATTCCTTGAAGGCAGAGACTGACTTTCATTTTCTGTTTTGTATCCCCAGTGCTTAATGCAGTGGCTGACATATAAAAGATGTTTAATAAATGTTGGTTGAATTAACTGATTTCTCTTATTTTTCCTTGCTGTTAACTTATAGAATTTAAGTTATCTGATAGATGAATAATATATTGCAGTTTCTCTTTTCATACATAGATTTTTTTAAAGATGTGATTTCTCTACTACTCTAGTTCCTTATCAAAATCTTCCATTAGAAATCTGAACTTTGAACCAATATATTAAAGATGACAATTCTATATAAACTAATTTACTCATTTAGTTCTATATAAAACTACCAAAATAATTTTATAGAGCTAGAAGAAATCATAATAAAATTCATCTGGAAGAACAAAAGGTCAATACTCTCAAGGAAAATGAAAATAAATGTGAAGAATGGTGGCCTATCCATACCAGATCTCAAATTGTAGTATAAAGTGGTAATCATCAAAACAATCTTGTACTGGCTAAGAAATAGAGTGATACATCAGGGAAGTAGATTAGGTACACAAGACTCAGTAGTAAATGACCATTGTCTCATGTTTGATACATCTGAAGACTCTAGCTTTTGGAACAAGAACTCACTATTTAACAAAAACTGCTGTGAAAACTAGAAAACAGTATGGAAGAATTTAGATATGGACCAGCAATTTACAGCATATACCAAGATAATATCAAAATGGGTATATGGGTTAAACACAAAGGGTGATACAATAAGCAAATTAGAAAGCAACCTGTCAGATCTATGGAGAAGAAAAGAATTTATGACCAAACTAGAGGTAGAGAGCATTACTAGATGTAAAATGAACAATTTTCTCATATTCAATTAAAATTTTTTTCCACAAACAAAACCAATGTAACCAAGGTTAGAAGGAAAGAAAAAAACTGGTGAAAAATTTTATAGCAAATATCTCTGATAAAGGACTCATATCTTAAATATATAGAGAACTGAATCAAATTTATAAAAATACAAATCATTGCCCCATTGATAAATGGTCAAAGGAACAGGCAGTTTTCAGGTTAAGAAATCAAATTTAGCTGTAGTCATGGGGAAAAATGTTCTAAAATGCTAGATTATATTGATTAGATTAGATGATTAGACACATGTGGATTAAAATAACTCTGAGATATCACCCCACACCTATAAGATAGCTAATATGACAGAAAAGGAAAATAATAAATGTTGGAGGGGATATGGGAAAATTGGAACATTAATGCACAGTTGGTGGAATTGTGAACTGATCCAACCATTCTGAAGGGCAATTTGGAACTATTCCCAAAGGGTCATCAAACTGTCCATTTAGTAATACCACTACTAGGTTTATATCCCAAAGAGATAAAAAGGGTGTGGGGAGGACCTATCTGTACAAATATATTGATAGCAGCTCTTTATATGGTGGCAAAAATTGGAAATTGAGGGGATAGCCATTATTTGAGGAATGGCTGAACAAGTTATGGTATATGATTGTAATGAAATAGTACTGTGCAATAAGAAATGATGACAGATAATTTCAGGAAAATGTAGAAAGACTTATGTGAATAGATGCAAAGTAAAATGAGCAGAACCAGGTGAGCATTGTACACCGTAACAGAAATACTGTATGATGATCATCTGTAAATGACTTAGCTATTCTCAGTAATAAAATGATCCAAGACAGTTCCAAAGGACTCATGATGAAAAATGCTATCCACCTCCAGAGAAAGATCTGATTGACTTTGAACACAGAACAAAGCATACTATTTTTCTCTATATGTATTTTTTTTTCAATTTTTCCCCTTTAGGTCTGTGTCTTCTTTCACAACATGGCTAATATGGCTTTGCATAGCTGAACATGTGCAACCCATGTCAAATTGCTTACTGTCTCAGGAAGTGAGGGGTGAAAGAGGACAAAAGAAAATTTGGAACTCAATTTTTTAAATGAATGTTAAAATTGTCTTTACATATAAACTGGGGAAAATAAAGTATTATCTAAAATTTAAAAATAAGAAATGTTAAATTTATGCCCAGTGAAGGGTCCTTTGTTTTGTAAATGAGGAAAAATAAGGCCAGAAAGGTAAAGTGATATGTCCTATAGGTGTTGAGCATCAGTGCCCAGACTGGATTCCAGATTTCCTATCTCTTATTATTTGTACTGATTACTGTTGCTTGATGTCTATTTTAAGAGATATTGGAATGAAAGCAAAAAAGAGTGAAGCCCTAACAGAATTTTAGGAACCAGCCATTAATGGAGAGTGTCTTACCCCATTGGCCATACTTATAAAACTGAAATTTTGGTCATTCCAAATTGTTGGGTCTTGGCTACATTAAGACACAGACATTGGTAGAACAGAGAGAAGGTCATAGAGACCATATAGTTTAATTTCATTTTGCAGCTGAGAAAACTGAGAATTGTCTAAGGTCAAAAGGCAATTAAGAATGGACCCAGGACTTAAATACAGTCATTTATGCTTAAAGAATAATGCTCTTGGGTTGGCTAGGTTGCACAGTGAATAAAGCACTGGCCCTGGAGTCAGGAGGACCTGGGTTCGGATCTGGCCTCAGACACAACATAAAAACTAGCCATGTGACCTTGACCAAGTAACTTAATCCCAATTGCCCTCCAAAAAGCAAAATAATAATAATAAAAAGAATAATTCTCTTTTCTCTAACATATTGTTTGCATCTTCTTTGTAAAATATCGTTTACATCAATCTGTAAAACCTCCTTAATGTACTATAATCTATTCCAGTCTCATAATCTATTTTACTTATTCAGACAACCTCAGAATCTAATTTATGAACAAAAAGATCAATAAATTTAACCCATAAAAATGTAAAAAAATGGTTCTCTAAATATTCCATAAATTCTATGATCTCACTGATGTAAATACTCATTTCTATGATACAGATTACAACCCATCCGTATTTGCCTATGCTAGACAACTTTTGTCCATGAACTCACAATATTCAAACACAGGGATTCACAAAAATTTCTGGGAATCTTTGTCAGATTTTATCAGCATCTCATTTATACCATTAGAACACATGGGTTGTCTACCTGCTATTCCTTATTCAAGTCACTGCTCTGTACATTGTAATTTTGGTCAAATATTTATAAGAAATTGACTAACCTTTCTTTTTTTAAACCGAATATTCATTATCTTTTTATATCATGGTCTTCTTAGGCAGTCTAGTAAAGTCTATGGACCTCTTCTCAGAAGAAGAAAAGGTGTTTTTGTTCAAGTCATAATCAAAGGTTAAATTTCAGTTAGAGATTATGAAAATTAAGATGCAGATATTGTTTTGCCAAACCAGATTCATAGACCCCTCTGATATCTATTTACAGTGATAGATACCATGTTAAAAAAATAATGAAAAGATATTTTTGAAGTGTTTTGCTTTTAGGTTACAAACATTTGCATATTATTTCCACTACAGGAGGTCTCTGGAGCAAAGTAAAATAGTTAAGTAAAGTTAATAATACAGAGACCTCATCTGAAAGTTAATGTACAATTTCATATATGTAGCACACCACTGCTACCTGTGTGTTAAAATAAAAAGCAGAAATTTCTCTATCACCCCAGTGCTAAGAGAAAAGAAAATAAATTTATTGTGATGAATATATGTAGTCAAGTAAAAAACGGTGTCTTCAACGGATGCATATAATAGATATACACACACGCATATATGCATGTATGTATTTATACTATAGCATCAATACTGCAAAATGAACAATTTTTAAGAATTTTGTAAACTGATGGAGAATGAAATGATTAGAACCAGGAGAACAATTTTTATAAGAATATCACTATGAAAACAAAACAACATTGAAAGTGTAAGAATTATGATCAATACACTAAGCATTCCTGCTTCTGATGGCCCATGGTAAAAAACAAAACAAACAAAAAAAACTAGTTACCAGTCACAGAGAGGTGATTGAATTGAGTATATAGATATGAGACATACATACATACACGCATACATACATATGTGTATACACATATGTGATTCTTTTTCTTGCTTTCTTAGGAAGAGAAGCCAGTGGACGAAGTAAATGCAAAATTGAAAATAAAATAAAATGGAATTAAAAAAAAACAACTTCCTATTATACTCTAACCTTCTTCATGCAATTTTATAGAATAGTTTATATTCTAAACTGATGCTGCCCTTAGCTATTACATTTCCCCTTTTTTCAAGAGTGGATGACTAAAATAACTTCTCAATACTTTTCATAGGATCATAAATTTAGATTATGAAGGTATTGTAGAAGCCATCTAGTTCTCATTTTACAACTGAGGAAACAGATCTAGAGAGATTACATGAGTTGTCAAGAGTCACATAGCTAGTAAGTATCCTATGTATGATTTAATCCACATCTGCCTAAATCAATGTCTAGCCCTCTATCCACCATCCCATGTTTTTTAGCTCTTTGTTGTGAATAATGATTTCTTTTGGTTAAATTCTATAAGATATTGTTATTATCAGTAGCAATAATCCTTTCTTCATCTATTTCCCATTTTGTGAGCTCAAAAACCTGTTTAAATATGTCACATATATTATAATATACCAATCTTGGAAAACTCTGATCCATGATGTAACCATTCCTGATTCCAAAGAATCCATGATGGGACGAGTTTCCCACATTCTGACAAAGAGGTCATAGTCTTAGGATGCATATTGAGAAATATATTTTTGGCCATGGCTAATATAAGAATTTTTAAT
The DNA here is from genome assembly GCA_011680675.1 of Gymnobelideus leadbeateri. Taxonomy (NCBI): domain Eukaryota; kingdom Metazoa; phylum Chordata; class Mammalia; order Diprotodontia; family Petauridae; genus Gymnobelideus; species Gymnobelideus leadbeateri. Next base: position 372,189 of record WOXC01010789.1, read on the forward strand.
TCATTATTCACATTTGTTATAAAGGATTACTTTTTTTTATCAATAGGAGAAGAGATGAAGGGAGAAGAAATAGATTTCTTTCATTCACGGGAAAAAAAATGAAATTGTTTTTCAAAAATAGATATACTTGTTATTTCCCCATTAAGTATGTAAGTTTCTTAAGGGCAGGGACTTTCACTTTTGTCTTTTTATCTCCAGCATTAGCAAAATAGATATTTAATAAGTACTTATTTATTAACTGAACTTATGATTTAATTTTTTAAAACAGTTTCTTTATTTTCTCCCACACTGATCACCCTGTCTTTCCCAGATTGGAAATGAGGAGGCCACTTCTGGACCTGATCCTAATACTGGTCAACATAGGAACTTGCATGTCTCAATATTTATGACCTGGGTCATTTGGCTTCTCCTTAAGCAGTATGGAAGTGTTCTACTCCTAGGAACTCACAATATTAGTGCCAGGCAGTACAAACATCTGATTGGGTTTAGCCTTACAGTTCGGAAATCAGAAACTCAAGAGATACACCAGCCTCCACCTCACCAGCAGTAAGGACTAAAACCAAATGCTATTAAACAGTTTTGATAATTTTGGAGTTATAATACATTCAAGTCAAGTTAACAAGCATGTATTATGTGCCTACTTTATGTCATACATTGTGCTAAACACTGAAGATATCAAGAAATAGGAAAGAAATATGTCCCTGCTTTCTGGAAGCTCATAGTAGTTACAGATTTGCAAGTACTACCCCCTCTTAATTAAATTTTATTCCCTTGAAATTCTAAAGTTTAGGTCTCCCAAATTAAATTAAAACAACAACAATAACAACAACAACAAAAACCTTTTTCTCTTATAAAGTACTTCCTTGGTAAATATTGACCTCTCCCACATAGAGCAGTCCATCTCAGCCCTGGAAAGATGGGTGGACTCTCTGACAGAGGTGGTTCTTCAGAACCACAGAGGCCTTGAGGTTCTTGAACAGGGTGGCCTGTGTGCAGTCCTTGGTGAGGCTTGTTGCTTCTATGCAAACAACTCTGGAGTGAAGAGGGAGAGTCTGAAGTTGGTAAGCCAGAATATTGCTAATAGAGGAAGCTGGAAATTTCTGAGAATGGGTATCAGTCCCTGTTCCCCTGGAACACACCCCTAACTCACTAAATTGATATCAGCCTTGGTATTAGCCTCTCTTCCTCCTGATCATAGCCCTAATTGTAGGACCCTATCTCATTAATTGTTTTCTACAATTTGTCAAATCCAGTGTTAACTCCATTAATGTTAATTATCAGGGGACCCCCTCCATCCTTTAGGAACAGAATTTGGTAATCTAGATGTGACCCCTAGATATGAACCCTGCCATGTCAAAGGTTTAACATACCTACAAGGAAGAGTAGGGAATGTTGGACATTACTCCACTTTGCCCTTCCCTTCATTGATTTGTAAAGCAGGCAACTCAACCTTCCCTTTCCTTCATTGATTTGTAAAGCAGAGAAGCAGAGAAGTCCACCTTCCTCTCCCTTAATTGATCTGTAAACAGGCAGGATCCCCACCCCTTGCTTTCCCTTGATTGATCTGTGGGTGGGAGTCCCAGCCTAGGGTTTCTCACTGGCAGGAAATTCAAATGTATACTAACCAATCACTGTAGTTTCAGCTTACATCTCTGTAATTTCAATTTATGTAACCTGGCTATGCAACCTCTATAAAACCAGCACAATGTCTGTGCCAAAGCACTGTCTGATTTGGGCATGTACCCTGACAGTCCCTTGGTAATAAAATCCACCTTTTAAATTTAAAATAAATAAAGTACTTCCTTGGGCATTTTATTGGTATGTCATTAAATCTGCAGAAAAAATAAGTATTTTTATTGTATTCATGTGACACAACCATGAAGAATTGATATCACTACAATTATTTGTCTTCCTTTAATTTGTAAAATATATTTAAATGTCTTGAATCTGTCTTGCTAGACTGATCCCTAGACATTTTATGATTTTTGTATTTTCTAAAATGGAATTTCACTTTCCATTATTTCCTTCTGATTTTTATTACTAATAAATAAGGATGATCTTTTTTCAAAATATTTTGTAAACTACTAATTTAATTATTTCAGTTGGTTTGCTGATTTCCTGTTTTGTTTTTTATTATGTCATATATAAATAGGGATATTTCATCCCTTTGTCTACATGCATTATTTTTATTTCTAAAACCTACCTCATTCTTTTCAGTAGGAATTCTCATTTTTTTTCAGTGAACAAAAGAAATCTATTTCTTCTCCCTTCATCTCTTCTCCTATTGATAATTCAGTAGGAAATCAAATGATGGTGAAGAATGGATGCATAAGGACTTCATGATTATCTACTCAGAAATATTTCAGTGTTTACCCATTGAAATAAATCTAACTTTTTGTTATATTTGGGTATATGTGAGTGCACATATAATATTTATAAATAATTTAAATATATATGTATACATCAAAATATTCTGTCCATGTCAATTTTTATGAGTTTAAACTGAAATAAATGCTGTATTTTATCAAAGGCTTTTTTAATCAATGAATAAAATTATGTTGTTTTACATGATTATGCTATTTGTATCTTGAAGTTTGTGTGTGTGTGTATTTGGCTTTGATATATTGATGTAGTCTTTTTATTAGATTTTTATTTAAACATTTTTACCTCAATATTCATTAGGAATGTTGATTTTTAATTCTCTTTCTTTGCTTTATTTTCCTAGAGTAATGATAGATGAAACTAAATTATCTTTTCTCTGGCTGTTCACTGATTTCTCCTTAAGTTCATCAACAATGAAAGCTTTGACTCTCTTTCTCTCTTTGTCACTACACAAAAGTCTATATTGTATTGATATAAAGATTTTCCTTGAGGATGAGACCTATTTGATTTTGTGCTTTTATGTCCAGTTCTTAGCCTAGCTCATGGCACAGAGTAAGTAATTAATAAAATAATTTTAATTTATTTATTCATGCTCTTTTCCACTTTCTTTTGCTTTAAATTATGTTTATTTTATTTTTAATTTGCAGGTACAGATATTCTCTTCCATCACTACCAGCAATTAAGATAAAATACTTGCATTAAATATGCACATATACATAATTAAAAGCATATTCCCTTATTTTCTGCATCCAAAAATGTATGTTTCATTCTATACCCTGAATCTACAACTTCTTTCAGGATATGGGTAGTACATTTCATTGTGAGACTTCTGGACTCACAGCATCCCAGTTAGTCATTGAATTGATCGGTTTTAAGTCTTTCAAAATCATTTCTCTTTATAAGATTATTGTATAAATTGTCTAGGTTTTGCCCACTTCACTCTGCATCATGCTATACAAATTTTCTTACATTTCTCTCAAATTGTTTCCTTATCATTTCTTACAGTACATATTTTATTATATTTATACACCATTATATGTTTAGCCCTTCTGTGCCTCTTAGTTTCCTTTATTTTTGCCGTAATTTTTGTGCATATGATTCATTTTTTTTCCTCTTTGTCTGACCTCCTTGGAGTATGGCCCTGGTACTGATATCCCTGGCCCAAAGGAAAGATAGATAGATAGATAGATAGATAGATAGATAGATAGATAGAATGACAGGGAGAGGGAGAAAGAGAGAGAAAGAGAGAGAGAGAGAGAGAGAGAGAGAGAGAGAGAGAGAGAGAGAGAGAGAGAGAGAGAGAGAATTTCTTAGGCTTAGTTCCAAAGTGCTTTCCAGAATGGCAGGGCCAATTCAATTCATAGTTTCACCAAGAGTGTATTCATGTGCCTATTTTCCATAGTCTCCCCAACATTTGCCATTTTCTTTTTTTTTTTCCAACTTGACCAACCTGATTAATATGGGTATAGAACCTGAAATGCTCTATAATTTACATTTTGCTAATTATTGATGATTTGGAGCATTTTTCCTCTGACTATTGATAGCTTGGGATTCTTTCCTTGAAAAAATTCTTGATCCTTTACTCTTTGATCTTTTAATCATTTATCAATTGTAGAGTGGCTTTTATTCTTATGAATTTGAATCAGCTCATTACATATCTTAGAAATGATACCAGTATCAGAGAAATTTATTGCCAAGATTTTTCCCAATTAGCTATTTTTCTTTTAATCTTAGCTGCATTTATTTTGTTTGTGTCAAAACATTTTAATTTTATTCAGTCAAAATTGTTTATTTTATCATCTATGATCCTCTTTGGTCATGATCTCTTCCCCTATTCATAGATCCATCCATCTCCATTCCTCTCTTTTCCCCTCCTTTATCTCTCTTCCTCTCCTCTTTTATCCCCTTTTCTCTTCCTTCTCCTCTCCTCTTCCTTTCTCTTTCTATATAAACATATTTATGCTTGTTTCTATTTATATATGCAGATTTGTACATATTATGGACATTTCTTCATTAAGTGCAAACTGTTAGTCAATTATGCATTTATTTTCTATGTAGATATTATTTCCACAGTTCCACCCTTAAATTCCTATTTCAGTGTGTCATCATAATACAGAGATGGCCCTTTTTTTATTTTTGAAAGCTATGCCAGTGGATCTAGCATAGACAAAATCTGGCAGGTCCTACTAAGCTACAAAGTCCTTGGATATTACCCAGTGATGAACTATCTAGTTCAGGGGTGGGGAACCTGTGGTCTTGAGATCATATGTGACCCTCTAGGTCTTCAAGTGTGACCCTTTGATTGAACCCAAACTTCAAAGAACAAATCCCCTTAATGAAAGGATTTGTTCTGTAAAACTTAGACTTTTTTAAAAGACCATACCCAAGGACCTAGAAGGCTACAAGTGGCCTCAAGGCCACAGGTTCTCCACTCTTGATAGATGTTGCTCAACGATAAGCCTTTTTATACTCAGAAAGACCCATCTCTAGGTAGATCATACAATCACAAGTGCTTCTTATATAGGAACTCCACTAAGGTCATCTTTAAGTTCTAGAGAGGCTGAGATCTGCATTAGTGGAGGGATTGCCCACATCAAGTAAATTAGAGATTCTTGAAGTGTGGAAGTATTGTATATACATTCTCAGAAATGTATACATTTCTCAGAAATCTTTTTCAAAAGTACAAAATAATATAGCCTTATGGACTGGAGTAAAAGTAGTCCAGGTAGCTATGAATATTCATAACAATTGAACATGTGTCACTATGGAAGAGTATTTATTAAAATTTAATTTCTTCATAATATCTTCTTCCTTCAGCATCTACTAAATGCTAGCCCAAAGTATTGTGTACTTCTGCTTTACATAATGAAAGGTTACCCACACTTATCCAGGCCCTTACAAATATTTATGTTTATTTTAGATCAGTAATCTCATGTGGCTTTTGTTCAAAAAAAAAAAAAAAACAACACGCCAACTCAGACATCTTTCAGCAGTCAGTAAATACAAAGACCAGCCATTCCTCAGTAAACAGAAAGACTGGCATAGCTGAACTATTAATTTATGTCAAGGGAACTTGGTTGCATATTTACTTTCCTGCCACATGTTGTATTGGGTCACTTCTCCAGTTGGTATTTGCATAGAGTTAAGCATGCAAAGAAGGGAGTGCTTCTATTTGCATTTTTATGTTGGGTATCTCAGTCTTTGGGATATCAAGAAAGCTCCTCAAACACTCTGCCCTCCTTTCCCTGCAGCAGCACATTTCTTGTCATAAAAAAAAAAAATCTCCCAAGTGTTTTGGGAATATAGAAAGTAGTTCACAAAGGTTCTCTGCTTAGTAGTCACAAGGAAAAGTTTATTGTTGAGATGACAGTGTCTGAAATGTAATTGAAATTAAAGGTGAGGAGAATGGGCAATATTTCTCCACCCTCTCTTCCCCTCACCTCAAAATCTCCTCTCCATTCAGTAATCATATTATTGACTAATAACCTTGGGAAATGCAGCACTTGAATACTAAAAACAAATTAGGGATGGGTAGATTCATTTGAGCAGATATGTCTGTTAGCCTGCAAAGCAACAAGTTAAAAAAGGCAAACAGTGACAGGCTGTGAAAATATCAGAAACAACTATGAACCAAAATATAATTAATACAAATGTTTAACATAGGAAGGACTACTGTCATATATTAGTCTCTGTTTTTACACACTCATGCTGATAGCTCATCTTTTAATTTAGAGGATCATGACATACATCTATATTAAACATATCACTATGTTCATAACAGCTTTTAAATTTTAAAAACTACATATATTCCATACAAATAAACTACTATAAGAGAAAATGCAGTATAAGTTAAAAGGGGCCAACTTTCCTTTCTACTTAACTAAATTTTTTTTTGGATGGGGAAAGGCAAGGCAATTGGGGTTAAGTGACTTGCCCAAGGTCACATGGCTAGTAAGTGTTAAGTTCCTGAGGTCAGATTTGAACTCAAGTCCTCCTGACTCCAGGACCGCTGCTCTATTTGCTGCACCACTTAGTTTCCCCCCTTCCCTCCTGTTGACCTACCAACATCTTTGGGCCAACTGTGTCCTAAAAATACTTCCCTTGATCTGACTACCTTTCAAGTCATCATCCTATCTTTCTGCTTTCATTGCCAAACTACTAGGGAGCATCATTTATGTACTCTACTCTGACTCTCCTACTATCCAATGATATCTTACTTGGCTTCCATTCTCTTTCTTATCAATCAATCAATCAATCTATAAACATTTATAAGCCCCTATAGGATACTATGCTAACCACTAAGTATACAAAAAGACTCAGAAGACCGTTCTTGCACTTTAAAAACTTAAACTTCTTCTCTCTTGAAAATGACCAATGAGTTTAATTCAGTCACCTTTTTAATGCCTTCATTGCCTTTGATTTCTCTTTTTCATTGAATGCTGTCAAATTCCTCCCTATTTTTTAAAAATTTTCTTGCTTTTTGGAGGGGCAATTGGGGTTAAGTGACTGGCCCAAGGTCACATGGATAATAAGTGTTAAGTGCCTGATGTTGGATTTGAACTCAGGTCCTCCTGACTCCAGGACAGTCTATTCACTGTGCCACGTAGCCGCCCCATCTTTGTTTCTTTCTGAAACCCTCTCACCTTCAAAGGTTTCTCTCTTTCCCTTTTCTCAGTAAATATGAGCATCCCTCAAGGATCTTTCCTGGACCCTCTTTTCTTTTCTTTTCATACTTTGTCCTTTAGGAATCTTATTCACAACCATGACATGTTGTAGTGCAGGGCAGTTGAAGGAGCACTAGGGTCATTTGGAATCTCTGTTTGACTCCTATTCTCAACATTTACTTTCTTTTTTTTTAGAAAAAAATTTTTTTAAAATTAAACACATGCTTTATTAATTTCTGGTTTACATCATTCACAACATTTACTTTCTGAGTTGTGCAAATGGTTTACTCTATCTGAACCTCAATGTCCTCATCTCAAATAGGGATGCTAATACATACATGAAGCAGTATAAACTACCTCCCAGGATTTCCATGAAATCAATTTGATTTGTACAGAGCTTTTAAAATTTTAACAGTTTTTTTAAGTTTTAATGTTTGTGTATGTGTGTGCATGTATATGTATATATGTATCTATTAAATGTTAACTTTTATACATTGCTTACTATGTGTCAGGCTTAGAGTACATTTTTATCCCAAATTTACAGAGGAGAAAACTGAGGCAAACAGAATGTAAGGGACTTGCCTAATGTTTCTCAGTCAGTAAATGTCTGAAGCTAGATTTGAACTCAGGTCATTCTGACTTCAAGCCTTATGTTCTATCCACTGTGACACCTCACCACTCTATATAAATGGCACTTCTATCGTTGTTTTAATGATCATACCTATTGAGAGATCTCACAAATTTGCATGAGTAGCATTATCTCTTCTCTCAGTTTCAGTCCAATCTTTCCAATATCTACCTACAGCTTTATTTCCATTATTCCAATTCCCCTGAATGCTGAACAATTCAAAATCAACACATTCATAGATGAAAAGTTGATGATCTTTTTCCTCCTAATGTCTTTATCCACCTGGATCAGATCTCCACTCTCTCAGCTACTAGACTTAAAACATAGAAGTTACTTTTTTCCCCTCTTTCCTCTCCCTCAATTCCTATATCCAGTGAGTTGCTTAGGCTGGTACACTTTATGTCTGCAATATCTCTGGCATCCAGCCCTTCCTTTCTACTCTCATTGCCTTCATTTCCAATCTATTATATTCTGTTGTTATCGTTATTGTTTGCCTCAAGTCTGACAATATCTAATTCATCCTGCAGGAGTCTATCTAGGAAAATGTATTAATATCTTCATCTGATCCCCTTACTCTCATATTCAAATACCTCCAGTGCTCTACTATACGGTCTCATTTGTTTGTATTTGTTTCTTGCTTTGTTTTGTTTTTGGATATCAGCTCTTCCACTTACTACTTATGTGATCTTGGGCAATAATTTCAACCCTTTGCCTTGATTTCCTCATCTAAAAATATGAAGTTGTTCTAGATAGCCATTAAGGTCTCTTCTGCTCTAAACCTATGATGCTACTGTCTGACCAAACCGACTTAACAGTTTTTCTCCAATCTTCCTGACCTTTCCTGCCTCTTCTCATGTGTACATGTCTTTCAAATTTCTGTCTAATGAAACTTTCACCTCTGTTGAATATTGCATGTGCAATATACTGTCAAACCCCAGTAATGTATAGGTTTTGCTTAACTGCTACCCCACACACACTTTCACCTTTCCAATTTTATTTTTTTTTCTCTTTGTTGCAGTGCACATTTCACTAAGTAAGGAAGAAAGAGGGATAGATTTAGGAATGTGAAAATGAAGCAAAATCAAAGTTAGTACACTTTTTTCATAATTTAAAGAAAAAATATTTCTCCTTTGTTTAACTAAACTGCCACCTTCTTCATGGGAGCCTTCACCTAATTCTCCAAAGTAGAAGTGATACTTTCTTCTCTTAATAGCTCTTTTTTCTTTAAAGAAAAATATAATTTTCTCATTATTTAAGGTTCATCTCAACTATCACCTTCTTCATGAAACCTTTACCTAATTCTCCAAAGTAGAAGTGATACTTTCTTCCCTTAATAACTCTCTTTTTGCCTTTAATAAACTTTCATTGCCTTTAACTTGCCTTTGCCTATGCATCTCATTTCTCTATTAAAGTGTTAGGTCCTAGAAGATGAGGACTCTGTCATATTCCTACTTAATATCACTATTACCTAGTACACTTGTTATGCATCGTGGGGACTTTTCCTAAATTTTTGTTGGATTAATTTGTGCACTGTGTGAGGGTCTGTATACATTCCCACTATTTGGCCAATTTCAGTATTATCTTCCCTAAGACTGAAACTATTTCTGATGATTTTTTAGATCCATTTAATGTCTATCATTCTTCGACTCTGTTCTTATAAAACAGGGGGGAAAAAGAGGCCTCTAGTAAAGCTGTTTTATTTTTTGTTTATTTCTGTTTTGTGCATCACCCAAAACCAAAGCACAGATGATACAATTGTGAATTCTAAAACGCATGCTTTCATGTGGCCTTTTACAAGAGCAATGGGGATACACCACCTGCTTATCATATTGTTGCACTAAGGAAATTTTTAGTAGCTGTTGTTGATTTCCCATAAAATTATTCTTGAGAGTCTCATGGTTTCCTTTGCACTAGATGTTGACATTTTAAGAACTAAAGCATACCAGAAATAACACATGCATTTTTCTAAGGACAGGGGAAAAATCTGAAACAGTACTTAATGCCCTTTATTTTTCTTTTCTTTAAATCTTAATTTCAATTTTTAAAATGGAAAAGTGCCTTGAATGTAGGTTTTTGACAACAACTGAGGGTCAGAGATTTAGTGACATATATTTGATAAAGGTCCTATATTCTCAACCATACCAATTTATTAGCATGAGTTCTTTCTCCCTCGATATCTGTCTTTTAAAAAAATGCAGGCACCAGATTTGTGAATCTGTGAGGTCTTGCGTGATTTAGCCCTCAATGAGGACAAGAATATAAATTCCCATGTGGCCAGCTTCTTAGTTTTCCTATGAGCTCTGAAACTAGCCTGCTCGGGATATTGCTGAATTTAATTTTCCTTTTCTTGTGATGAATACCAGCTACAGCCCATGAGTTTAACAAAATAGACTGTCTCCCCAGTGTGAATATGAGTTTACAATAAACTCCAAGATAGAACTGTGCTCCCGACTAAATTTGCCACAACCAAATGGAAACATGGCAATAAGCAGTGTGGTCAGCTCTTTCGTATGATATTTATTCAACAAAACTCCCATTGATTTGTTCCAGCAGCTACCACCACAACCACAGGAGCTTGTCTGATATCCTTGTAGCGGGGATAATGTCTTATGTGATCTGGGATATTTTCAGCTAGTGAAAAAAAAATATAAGGAGCAATGTTTCTTCTAATCTTTTTAAGTTATGAGTCAACACTAGGATACTAACTATGAAGAATGAGCTTAGGTATACAGTTTATAGTCGTGTTAAATATGACTAATACATTAATTCTATATATATTTAATAAGGGGCAGCTAGGTGGTACAGTGGATAAAGGGTCAGGCTTGTAATTAGGAAGCCTCATCTTTCTGAGTTCAAAAATGGCCTTACATATTACTAGCTATGAGACCCTGAGCAAGCCTCTTAACCTGTTTGCCTCAGTTTCCTCATGTACAAAATGAGCTGGAGAAATAAATGGCAAATCACTACTGTATTTTTGCCAAGAAAACCTCAAATGGGGTTACAAAACATTTGGATATAAAGGAAACACCTGATCAACATCAAGATATTTAATAATATTGATAATCATTATTATGATACATGGTAATTAGGTATAAATGGTGAGCAGATCATAAATGTACACACAGATGAACACACACCACAGTGTATTTAATACTATTTTTGCTCAACCAATTATTTTAAAAATTTTTTCTCTCCTCACTTGGCCAGGCCTATGGTATGTATAATTATAGAATCATAAATTTAAGATTTAAAGTTAGAAGGGATCCCAGAAGTTACCTATTGCAACACTCCCACTTCGAAAATGGGAGGCCCAAAGACTTTGTGAATATGAATTCATTTAACTAAGGTAATATCAAAAGTAAATGGCAGAGATGCAATTCAAACTCAAGACTCTGAATCCAGTGTTCTGTCTACTTCAACAACATTTACTATTTTGTCTATAATGTTTTCCCTCCACTCACCCCCAGAAGGCCACAATAAAGTTTAGCTATGTTTCTCTATAGTTATAAATATATGTGACACATATACATACACACACACAGAAACACACACACACACACACACACACACACACACACACACACAGAGTTTCCTTCTACCTTCCACCTTGCCCTCCTATTGCATGGCTACCTCCTGCCCCTATCTTCCCATTCTTATAAATTTAAACACCATTCTATATTCCTCTTTTACCTATTCCCTCTCCCTCCCCTTTAAAGATCCCTCTTTTGTCCTCTCCCCGCTCCCTATGCCCCTACAGTTTTATTTCTTCTGAATCTAGAAGTCTTTTATATTCTTCCAAGTACATATATATATATATACACATATATACGTATGTATATATATATACATACATATATATATATCCATTGTTTCTTTTTTCATTCATGATAACACTTAACTTTGTAGAGTATGATATTTTTGACTAGAGACCCAGTTCTTTTGCTCTTCAGTATGTTGTGTTCCAAGACATGCAGTTGTTTAATTTCTCCACTGATCAGTCTTGTGTAATTCTAGTTGTGGCACCATTGTATTAAATTGTTTTAATCTTGATGCTTTTAATATTTTATCCTTGAGCTGGGGGTTTTGGAATTTGACTGTGATATTTCTTTTTTTTTTTTCTCTTTTCTTTTTTTTTTTTTTTTGCTGCTTTTTGGAGGGCAATTGGGGTTAAGTAACTTGCCCAAGGTCACACAGCTAGGTTTTTGTTTGTGGGTGCGTTAAGTGTCTGAGGTCGGATCCGAACTCAGGTCCTTCTGACTCCAGGGCCGACACTCTACACACTGCACCACCTAGCTGCCCCGACTGTGATATTTCTATAAATTTTCCTCATAAGATCTCTTTTAAGTGGTGATCAATTGATTTTTTTTTCTATTCCTATTTTCCACCCATGTTCTAATGCTGTATTTATTTCTTATATTATTGTATCATGATTCTTTTCTTAGTATAACTTTCAGCTAGTTCAAATATTTTTTATATTTTCTCTTTTTGATCTATTCTGCAAATCTGTTATTTTTTCTTATAAGATGTTTCAATTTCTCTTCTATTTTTTCATTATTTATATTTTGCTTAATCATTTCTTGATCCCCTATAATTTCACTTTTTCCAATTCTAATATTCAAGGTGCATTTTCTTCCTGAAGATTCTGGATCTCCTTTTCTAACTGGTTGACTTTCCTTTCATACCCTTCTTCTTTTACTTGGATTCTGCATATTTTCTTTTTTAGTTTTTCCTCCATCACTGTCATTTGATTTTTAAATTCTTTTTTAATATTTTCTATGAATTCTTTTTGACCACTGTTTGGGAGTTTCTTTACTTCAATACTCTCCTCTGAGGATGAACACTGGTCATCTCTATTCTCATAATAGGTTTCCATAGTTAGATTCTTTCTCCTTTGCCTGTGCATTTTTTTTGTGATAATAGCTCAATTATTTGTAGTCATCTTTAGCCTTGGGGTATGGGAAATGGTGCCTCTTGCCCCAAGATCTTCAGTTCTCCCCTCTAGCCTGAAACCAAACCCAACCTTCTAACCTCCTGTAAGTGCCCACAGACAGGGGCTTTCTGCCCCACCACTTCCACACTCACTAGGTTTGTTCTGGTTCCTTCCCACCCCGCTTTTTGTAGCACATCTGGGTTTGGCATTCCTTGTCAGCAGAGGTTCCCTCCATCTTTCCAGGCTCAGATGCCCAACAACCCTCACTATTCTGGGGTAAAAATTCTGCTGGCTGGAGTCAAGGCAATGTCTCAAACAAACTAACCCCAGGGCTTACTACTTACTGTTTTAGAGGCTTGCTGCTTGCTGCTAAAATGGAACCTAGATTGCAGGTGTTTGCTCTTCACGGGGACCAAACCTTGCCTGAGATTTTTCTTCCAATTTTCTCAAATTGTCTGAGTAGAACCATAGTTATGCCCCTGTTCATATTTCATCTCCACCCACAATTTGTTCACCCTATGGTGCTATTTTAACTCTTTTGTGTGCAAAAGTCTTGAGAGCTTGGAATTTTCTGACCTACTCTGCCACCTTTCCCATTTTTTAAATTTAAAAAAAATCAACCTTAGTCATCATTAGCAAAATCAAATGTTTCAAATATAAGGAGCACAAGAAATAGAATTATAGAAGAAACTATGTTTTTTAGAAAAAATATAATTTTAAAAACAGCAAGAAATGCACTATTTATTCATATCTAATCACTTTCATTATTGGAAATGCCATCCTAACTGTCTCCTTTACCATCATCATCATATAATACATATTCATTAAAGGATAAAGATCCTGGCTGATAGAGAAAGATTTATGACTGCAAACACTCTATAACTCAGAAATGGAGCCTTTGTCTAGCCCATGTTCCCACCTATTCCACTTCATCCAAGAAAGCAGTCAAGTAAAGTCCAGAACCCCAACAGATTGGCATGCATGCTACGTCAGGTTTTTACCCCACTGGCAACATCACTGCCCTTTCCCCAGTCTGGGGAAGCAGATGACAAGTGCCAGATGAGTGTCCCAGACCCCAACCTTTCCCAGAATACTACTGCCCTGACTAGTGGACAGTCACCTAGACCCTCCAGGTCCATAAACATTTCAATTTATCTGTCATACACTTCTATTCATTGGCTAGCAAACTCCTACCACCCTCTATACTTTCTTTCCTTGAGTTACTTAATCATGATTTCCTCAGACGAAACTACTCCCTAACCTTATCTCTCATTCTTTCTTCTTCATTCTCCGCAATACTACTTGTCCCATGGTCCATTCCAACTCTTTCAATCCCTTCCAATGTGAACTATTGCATTTCAATTCCATAATGAATATATTTCTCTTCATACTGGACTTCTTCCTCTTATGTTCCTCCCTTCTACTTGTACTACTGAGGTCTTCCCCAGATGACACTATATCTCAGGCCATCCTTCCAAAAATTGATTGTACCTTCTCTCATATCCCTGTTGTACTGGAGAAGAGGTCAAAGTATGTTTTGTTCCCCACTGATACTTCCTTACTCTTCCTTTGCTGCCATCATTCAGTAACCTTTCCTTCCTTGAAATCCAGGTTATTAAAATCTCTTACCCTATCTAGATAATTCTAGCTGCTGTTTATCAGGTTCCTCCTTTCCAGGGAGTTCAGTATGGGACCCACTATATTCTTCCCTTCCCCAGATCCTGACCATATTTTAGGAGACTTCAACATTCATTTTACAATTCCTTAGCCTCCTCATAATTAAATCTCCTCAAATCCCATGACCTACTTCTCTATTCCAACTTAGCTACTCACAGGGATGATCACACTCTCACCATTATACACAATTGTTGAAATTCTATGACTGAAAACTCTGATGCTCCTCTGACTATAGCTTCATGTCCATTTCTCCCTGTGGCTCACTCTTCCTAAACCTACTTTTCAACCTCAAGTCACCAAACTTAAATGCTTTCTCGGTCCTTTACATCACTTTCTGACCTTCTTAATCTGTACCCTAAAGTCAACCAAATCTGCTTTGCACAGTTCATTACTCTCAAATTGCTTAACTATTTCTCATTTACTTATCTTTGGTAATATTCTAATTTTGGATTACTCTCACCACTTACCTCTTCTACTCCTACTTGGATGCTGCTGAAGAAACCTAGAGAAATTGATTGTGTTTCCTATAACATTAATATATTACATCTCAAATGGACCTTAATTATTCCCATGACAATCATTAATTTTCTTCAACTGATTCCATATTGAACTCCCCAAAGAAATTATTTGAAATTTCTTTACTTGATCTTCTCCTCATCTTTGTCTCAGGACCTTACTTCTTACATTAATAGCAAAATGTTTGTGGCCATTTGCCCTCTTCTCTCATTCTCTTCATTTCAAAAGCCCCTGTTATCATCCCTCTCCCCCGACATTTTGTGACTACATTTTCTCCAAGTCTTTAGTTGTTTCATTATCCATCTGCTCACTAAGGAGAGATAATCTCAAGGTTCTGTCTTACATACTCTTCTCTACTTTTTCTTTACTCTTTCCCTTAGTGATCTTACCTGCTCCTATAATTCAGTTCTCTATGTTTCTGACTTCCAGATCTATATTTCTAAGGCCACATATTCAACTATCTTCTGGACTTGTCCACTGGATGTCCCATTAGCATCACCAACTCAAACTGCCCAAAATGTAATTCATTGTCATCCTGTCCTTCCTCTAATTATACCTATTCATGTGAAATATTCTACCATCCTTCTTGTCACGGACATTGGTACCTTCAGAGTTGTACTATAGTTTCTCTAGGCCATAAGACCAGTGGTAAGAAATGGCAATCTTTAGAGAAGTGAAGCAGAGCCTTCTCTATAATATGATAACTGTCTTTAAGTATGAGATGACGTATGAAAGAGGGGTTAAATTTGTTCTGTTTGGTTTGTTCACAGACCTAGTCAATTCATTAAAATCTTGTTTTGGTCCTTGGGATGGTAGTTTATTTTTTTGCTTCCTATTCAAATAGGTGACTCTCAAGTTGACAAGATAAATTGCACTGAGGATGTTGGTGGCCACTGAGTGGTGTTTCATTGAACTTTACTAGCATTCAGCCCAGTAGGTCTGAATTAAATTAATTTACTATGTGATTAACATAAATTGATTTTCTTCTTTTGCTTCTTTACCTGTAGCCTTTTCCCTTACTGCCTCAGGGATCTCCCTATCCTCTAATTTCTGATTCTCTCTCCTGGACCTTCCCTTTTTCCCTCACAGTCTTTATCTATTGATGCAATATTTATTAGAAAGCCAACACTTGAAAATCAGGGCATTTTTTCTGACTTTTTCTACTCCCTTATGTCCTTCCCCCTTCGATATTGCCATGATGCTACTAGCATACTTGAAATTCAACCTGTAGAAATAATATTTCCCCAGGTATTAAAACCAAAGCAATGATGAAAACACTAGTAACAGAGACAGAATTAAAGGTATATGAATTTTCCATTAAACTCCAGACCTGAAAATTTAATGCAAATAATCAATGGAAACTGCTGAGACTTTTACATCTTGCAAACTACCAGAGAGTATTGAAATAGTTATGGTCCTTTGCTACATAAAGATGCAAAGAAGGACAAGCATGCAATAAAAGCCCAAATGATTTAGGAACTTTTGATTTTCATTGTAAATTTAGATTGGATGACTATCTGACATTGGAAATTAATAATTTAGAAACTCCTTCTCCAATTATGAATTCTTAAAGACTGACTATGGAGGGCAAGCTCTGGTATATCTCAGCAAGTAGGAGAGACTCAAACATAGACCCAGGCCAGATAAGTAAGCTGAGAGAGTCTCATAACTAGATGATTGACCATCAGCTGATGAATTTATCTGGAATCAAAAAAAAGTGTGGGTGCAGTAGAAATAACTGCCTACAAGTATTTATAAACATTGGAATAAAAATCTAGCTAGGTATATATGTTTGTTTTTTTTTCTGGCAATTTCATTATCTATTCACATTGAAGATTTTGTAGTAGCAATAAACATTCACATTTCTATCCCTTCCCTTCCTTCCTACATCTCTTTCATTCCTTCCTTCCTTCCTTATCCCCTCCACCTTTCCCTTTCTCTTTTTCTTCCCTCTCTCCCTCAACTTCTGACTTCCCAGATTGGAAATTCCAATCAGTCTTACATAAATGTTTTATCTTCCCCATCACTTAATGACTTTCTCTGTATGTAGCAGGTGTAGTTGAATCAGTGTAGTTGAATTTAATAAATATTATTTACTGTGAGTCTACTATGTATTAAGCACAATGCTAGAAATTGTGGGTTATACAATGAGAAATAAAACAGGTTGTACAACCAGTTCTATGTTTTTGAGACTCTATGGCCAGCTCTTTATCCACTAGACCACGGTGGGCTTGAATTTAATAAAATTTAGCAGATAATCACATCAGTCTTTCAAATTAAATGCCATTCCCTTCTTACATGACACACCAGGAATTGTCAACTCTTGGCACATATGACTACAAAATATAGTACTTTTATTAATTATTCTTCTTTGGCATATGAAGTGCTACCATACATCCCTACCCAAAAGCAGGTGCAGGAATAATTGGCAAACACATTCTACCTTTACCACTTGGAAGTTGACAGTCATCTCAAAAGAATTCAGCATCCCTTGCTTCACAAATTTGTATAAATCCTTCAGGACTTGCATGTCCCATCCATTCCCTCCAGAGCAACCTTTTGAAGACTGATAATCTATGCTGTATCCCAATATAATCCCTGATAATTTGGTATTTATGACTATGAAACTGGCATAATTGAAAGAATATTGTATCTGGAGTTAAGAGACTAGGGTCTGCCTTTAACCACCAAACTTCTCTGGCCCTCTGAAGCACCATGATATTCACGGTGAAGCAAAGGAGTAAGAGCAACTCCATAATGGAAAAAATTTTAGACAATTAGAACTTATATGAGAAGCATATTCCTAAAAAATGAAAAGGACAAATGTGAACCAAAATGTTTTAGAATGTAAAATATAGATATCATAAATTTGAGAATGTAAATGTAGAAACTGCAAAACTTTATAAAATCCTTGATATTTTTTCCACTATGTTTTCACTCTTGCTTAATCCATTCCTACTATAAATGTACAAAAATCCAAATCTGTGCCATGGAGACTTGGAGTAGTATTCAGAGTGATTAGACTGTTTTCCCATTTTTAAAAAAAAGTCAAACCCCTTTTTTGTCACTTTTAGCTGATATAAAATTTTATGCTGAAATCTTAATCGTGTAAAAAATAATACTTCATTTTCTAATATAATCTTTTCATGTTCTCCTTGAATTATTTTGTTCTTCCTCTACAATCTCTTCCTTGTATATTCTAAGGCCTTTGGGAAGATTGCAAACAAGATGTTGTAGAATTGTGCTTGTACTGAATTAAAGAAGATCTTATGAGTGGAGTTAAACAGTTTAGAAATTGCTTCCTTTCTCATGACTGTCTTAGATTGGTATGAAACTGCCTGGCTCAAAACAACAAACCATAAGAATGAATATCTCCAATCTGGCCTGCTTAAATTTTAGGTAACTTTTCTTTGCAAAATCAATTTATCATCCAACTATCTCACATTGCCCAGCTACTATATCTTGGTTTTCAGAATGAATATTTATTTTTTTTCTATATTCAGTACCTCAAGAGTAGGGGTTGTAGCTTAGTCTTTATCTCCTAAACTGTATCAGAGACAATGCTTTGACACAGAATATGTACTCAATAAACGTTTGCTATCACAGAATCTCAAGGTTGGAAGGAATGGTAGAGGTCATTCAGTGCACCTCTTACCTGAAGAAGAATCTCTTTTACAAGAATGTCTTCAGTCAGTCAGGAAGAATTATTAATTCTTTCCTATATAACAAACTCTGTGCTAAGCTCTGGTTACAAAGGAAGGAATAAAGCAATATTCTCTGAAGGAGCTCGCATCCTAATGAGGATGCAACATGCAAACAACTATGGACAGAGGTGATAGATACAGGACAAATTGGAGATAATCAGCAAAGGGAAGACTCTATTATTAAGAGGAATTAGGAAGGCCTTCTTGCTGAAGGTATGATTTTATCTGAGATTTAAAGGAAGCCTGAGCAGCCAAGAAGAAGTGAGTATTCAGTCCAGGAGGAGAGGCAATGAAAATGCCTAGAGTAGGGAGATAGAGTGTCTTGTGGGAAGAACAATAAAGAGGACAGTGTCACTGGTTTGAAGAATATGGGTAAGGAAAAAACTAAAAAGATAGGAATGAGCAAGATTATGAAAACTTTTAAATATCAGAGGATTGTATATTTTATAGTGGAAATGAGAACCACTGGAACTTATTGAATAGGAGGAGATTGACAATGATAAGAAATATTTATTTGACCATTCATTTTACCTTTTCTTGAAGACCTGGCTATAGTGGCCCATCTGTTGTAATGGCTTTCCTGGGGTATGGCCACTGAGTATGCTACAGCTTCTTGGAGCCACAGTTTGAGGGTAGCCAACTGGCCTCAAACCTGTCAGTGAGTTTGGGGAAGTGCTTATCCCAAGCATGTGAATTCATAATTGGAGAAGGAATTTCTAAATTATTAATTTCCAATGTCAGATAGTCATCCAATCTAAATTTACAATGAAAATCAAAAGTTCCTAAATCATTTGGGCTTTTATTGCATGCTTGTCCTTCTTTGCATCTTTATGTAGCAATGGACCATAACTATTTCAATACTCTCTGGTAGTTTGCAAGAAGTAAAAGTCTCAGCAGTTTCCATTGATTATTTGCATTAAATTTTCAGGTCTGGAGTTTAATGGAAAATTCATATACCTTTAATTCTGTCTCTGTTACTAGTGTTTTCATCATTGCTTTGGTTTTAATACCTGGGGAAATATTATTTCTACAGGTTGAATTTCAAGTATGCTAGTAGCATCATGGCAATATCGAAGGGGGAAGGACATAAGGGAGTAGAAAAAGTCAGAAAAAATGCCCTGATTTTCAAGTGTTGGCTTTCTAATAAATATTGCATCAATAGATAAAGACTGTGAGGGAAAAAGGGAAGGTCCAGGAGAGAGAATCAGAAATTAGAGGATAGGGAGATCCCTGAGGCAGTAAGGGAAAAGGCTACAGGTAAAGAAGCAAAAGAAGAAAATCAGTTTATGTTAATCACATAGTAAATTAATTTAATTCAGACCTACTGGGCTGAATGCTAGTAAAGTTCAATGAAACACCACTCAGTGGCCACCAACATCCTCAGTGCAATTCATCTTGTCAACTTGAGAGTCACCTATTTGAATAGGAAGCAAAAAAATAAACTACTATCCCAAGGACCAAAACAAGATTTTAATGAATTGACTAGGTCTGTGAACAAACTCTATAAAATATCAAGATAAATAATTAGTTAAAACATTTATTAAATATTTACTATGTATGTGTTGGTCAATTTGCTAAATGCTCGGGATAGAAATACAAACAAGAAAGACAGTTCCTATTCTCAGTGAGCATACATTCTAATGGTGTACACAATACATAAAAGTTACAAGGGAAAAATGGCAGGTGAGAAGGAATGGTAGGTGTCCAGATAGAAAGTCCAGGCATGAGGTGAAGTAGCGATAGGGTCTTCCCTAAAATTGTGGACTTGAGGAGGGAGACACCAATCAAGAGAGGAGAGCCTCAGGTTTCTCCAGCATGGCATGAGTCCCAAGGGTCTAGGCATAAGAGATTCAGTCTATAGATAGAATTATTTCATTTACCAAAATTATAATGCCCACCCTCCTAAACCCACTCCAGTTTCTAGAATGAACTCTGGAACATAGTAGGTTCTTAATAAGTACTTGTTTATGAGTTGGTTAAAATAAGTATTTTTAAAATTATTCTTTACCTCTATTTCATTACCACTGATACAGCTTTACAAGCCACACTCATTAATTTAACTGAATTCAGCAATCATTTCTTAAGCACCTTCTCTATGCTAGACATTGGAGAAATAAAAATGAAAAACTACATAGTGCCAGGAGCCTGAAATCTAGCAGAGGGATGAGATGTGTATACAAATTATTATAATCCAAATTCATGTAAGTAAATCAACACAGAAGAGATCAATTCAAGGCAGATAATGTGGAGCAGTAGAAAGACTAGATTTGGAGTCAGAAAACCTGAGTTTTAATACTGGCTCTCTCAATTTACTATCTATATGAATTTCAGCAAATGACAAATGCTGTAGACCTCAATTATTTCACCTGTAAAAGGATCTATCTGATCTTTAATTTTTTTTCTTACCCTAATCTTTATCAGAGATGAAAGGGAAATGAGTCACCTCCAACTGGGAGCATGAGGGAGGATATTACACCTGACCTGGACCTTAAAGGAAGTCAATATGTGAAGATAACCTGTTCAAGTGAAAGTGGGGTAGTGACAGTGCAGAGAGGACTTCCTGTACAGTCACATGGAGAAGAATGACATCAGGTATCAAAATGGACACTTTTGGCAGACATATCCTCTCAAAGCTCTACTCCTGTTCCAAGCATGCTTTGGCTCCATATCTGCTTAGAACCAAAAAAAAAAAAAAAGATAATAGGCACCTACCAATGTTTCTCTTTTATCAGATCAAATAAGATGCCATATTCATTTAGAGAAAAAAATTAATTAAACTCAACAACAAAATAAGTTATAAGAAATAACTCCCTTCCCCACCTTCCCACTCCAATACTTATATGGACACATTTCTCCCACAGGCTCTTTTGAAACAAGTGGGAGGGGAAACATTTATAGATATGGCAGAAGTGGTATTTTTTATAGATTGGACTGGTTTCTCTTTAAAGGGTAAAAAGGTCATTTTCAGGATTGGTCCATGGGACTAGGACTTTAACTGTTGGGATAACTTTCTCACTACTGGAGGTATAAAAAGCCTAGCCTGGGGGCAGAACCAAGATGGCAGAATAAAAGCAGGGACCCTAACCCCTCCAAAAACCTGTAAAAATGACTCTAAACAAATTCTAGAACAGCAGAACCCACAAAATGACAGAGTGAAACAAATTTCCAGCCCAAGACAACTTGGAAGTTTGACAGGAAAGGTCTATTGCCCCAGACTGAGAGAACAGTGCAGTCCAAGGTGGGCCATGCCAGCACAGATGGGGCAGAGCAGGCCACAGGGGACTGAATCACTGGCAGCTGTGGCAGTTTTCAGACTTCTTAACAACAAACACCAAATACAACTTAGAAGGTCAATAGGAAAGGTCATGGATGTGGGTGATAGCAGAACAAGGTCCATCTAGCCCCAGCCTCAGCACCCATCCTAGCCCGAGTGTAGTGGCAGTGGCTGTTTCTGGAGCTGTTGGCCAACAGATGGGGGGCGGTGCAACAGCTGATCAGAGGTGGATTGTAGGAATATCTTTGGTGGCACTAAGGCAATATTCTCTTACATTGCCTGCACTTGGATCTAGGTCCTGGGGTGAAGAGGAGTGCTAGCAGGGCAGAGCTTGTGGTGGCAATGGAGAAGGAAGCCTCCTCACAATTACAAGGCATATAAGAGTGCCTGTGGTCACTCACAGACCAGAGCACAGAGAAATCGAAGCATAAATGCTTCTCCTTTAATCATACAAACTTGGAAGAACTGAAAATTTAAATATCCCTAGAAATATCTCTGAAAACAGCTGTACCCCTGAAGCTTGGGATGGTATATTCTCCACACTGGAAGCAGACACCTACCTTAACAAAGAGCTACAAAGTCAAGTAATTGTCTGGGATAATGAACAAACAGCAGAAAACAAAACAAAAAAAATAAGACTATAGAATCTTACTTTGATGACAAGGAACATCAAAATGTACAATTAGGGCAGAGTCAAGATGGCAGGTAGCACTTCCACAGAGCTCTAGTCCACACCACTCTGAAAGACATCTGGATCTCCAGAACCCACAAAATGACACAGAGAAGCTAACCTCCCACTGAGGAAAGCCCTGAAGCCCAGCAGGGAGCAGCCAGCACAGCACTTTGGGAGCCCAGCCCAGGAACACATGAGTCTGATGTTTTAGCCCCAGGGCAGCCATACCAGCAGCTGGCTGAAGGGACCCCAAAACACCAGCAGCTGGGGTTTCCAGAATTATCAACACATAGATGCCTAGGACAAAGTGAAAGATCAGTGCCCTATGGACTTTGGGACTGGTTGGGAGAGCTAATCAGCTTCTTCCCCTGGGGGTGAGAATCTGCTGAGAAGCCTGCACAGCTAATGCCAAGTTGCCACACTGCAGCTTTAGCTCCGGGCCTGCAAACTGTAGGGGGATCCAGCATGCAGTACACGGGGTAATCACACTTGCTTTACACTTCTTGGATCTGGTTTGTGGTCTGGGGTAGAGGTCTTGGGGTGTGTGACCAGCTTGCCAGAGTGTGTGGAGGCTTCAGAGAGGCCGCCCAACTAATACCTCAAGCAGTTGGAAACACCCCAGTGTTCGGCACAGAAGCTCTCCTGTCTGGTGGCAGAGTCCTACTATGGCAAGAAGCCAAAAAAGTCAAGTAATTAAGTGGTAACATGCCTAGGCAAAGGAAACAAAATAAACAGAAAAATTCAAAATTAGACTCCTATTTTTGGGGCAAAGACAATTGAAGCCTGGAAGAGGAGGCAGACTGTGAGGTCAGTAATCCTACACCAAAAGCCCCAAATGAAAATATGAGCATGTTACAGGCCACAGAGGACCTTAAAAAGGAATTTAAAAACCAAATAAGAAAAGTAGAGGAAAAATTGGGAAGAGAAAGGAGAAGAACACAGGAAATGTACGAAATGAGAGTCAACAGCCTGACTGAGGAAAGTAAAATGTTAAAAAATAGACTAAATCAGGTGGCAAAAGAGGCTCAAAAAGGCAATGTGGAGAAGAATGCCTTAAAAAGCCAACTTTGACCAATGGAAAAAGAATCTCAAAAGCTCACTGGGGAGATTCATTCCTTCAGAATTAGACTGGAGCAAAGGGAAACTAGTGACTAGAAAGCATCCTTCAAGAAATTCTCAAGGAAAATTGCCCAGATGGTGAAACAGAGGTTGAAAGAATCCACAGATCTCCTCCTGAAAAAGATCCTAAAAAGAAAACTCCTAAGAATACAGATCAAGGAGAAAATACTACAAGCAACCAGGAAGAAACGATTTCAATATTGTGGAAACACAATCAGAACATCACAGGACCTGGCAGATTCTACAGTGAGAGATTGAAGTGCATGGAATATGATATTCTGCAGGGCAAAAGAGCTGGGATTGAAGCCAAGGATCACCTACCCAGCAAAACTGAGTATCTTGTTTCAGGGGTAAATATGGTCATTCAGTGTTATAGAGGACTTTCTTTTTTTTTAAAACAAATGCTTTATTAACTTCTGTTTTACATCATCCATTTCCGCCAAATTTTGAGTTAAAATCATCCGCCCCCCCCGTTTTTCCCCTACCCAGCCTCCCAGAATAGCAGTCCCACAAGATGTTTCCTCCAATCTGCTCTCTCCCATACCTTCTCCCATACCCCTTTTGACTTTTCCATTAGAGGAAGGTGAATCTTTGTGTCCCAATGCCTGCACATCTTATCTCCCATTTACAAGCAAAAGAGTATTAATAATAGTATTTATATATATTTGAAACATTTAATGTTAAGACCTCGAATTTCAGATCCATTCCCTTCCTCCCTTTTCACCCATTTCCTCTGGGAAGATAAGTAATTCAGTATTTGTTGTACATGTCTAGCTATGCAAAACATTATCATAGTAGATATATTGTACAAGTCTGCTTATAATTCCCACCCACTCATCCCACCCCCCACCGGGTCCATTCCCTACATGATCCTGTCCCTCTTCTATAGTGGGTACTTCCAACCTCCCCTCCCCCCAAGGATGCCCTCCCATCCATCATCCCACCTCTCATTCCCCTTCCCCCTATTCTGCTGTAGATTGAGATATTCCATTTAGTATGTATGTCATTCTCTCCCTGAACCAAATTCAATGAGAATGTAGTTTTGCCTTTTTGCCTTCCTATTCTCCCCCTCCCTTGCAACTACTTCCCCTTGATTCTTCTACATGAGATAGTTTACCCTACCCTGTCTCTCCCCATCTCCTCTTGCCACTTTCCTCTCTCACCTCATAATTTCATCCCTTGAGTATTCTCCCTTCCCAACAAATTCAACCTATGCCCTCTAACCATATATAACTGTAACCATATACACACACATTCACATATGTATTCATATGACCACACACCCTTCTTCCATTATTTTCCTAGTGAGAAAGATATCATCAGTCACAGTTATTGTTTTTCCATATAGGAATGTAAATAGTTCAACTTTGATAAGTTCCTTTTGATTTCTTTTCCCTGATTACCTTCTCAGGCATCTCTTGCTTCTTGTGTTTGGATGTCAAATTTTCTATTCAATTCTGGTTTTTTCATCAAGAATGCTTGAAAGTCCTCTATTCCACTGAATGACCATATTTTCCCCTGAAACAAAATACTCAGTTTTGCTGGGTAGTTGACCCTTGGGTTCATTCCCAGCTCTTGCCCTCTGGAATATCGTATTCTATGCCCTTCTATCCCTCAGTGTAGAAGCTGCCAGGTCCTGGGCTATTCTGATTGTGTTTCCACAATATTGAAATTGTTTCTTCCTGGCTGCTTGTAGTATTTTCTCCTTGATCTGGGGAATCTGGAACCTGGCTATAATATTCCTGGGAGTTTTCTTTTTGGGATCTTTTTCAGGGGGTGATCTGTGGATTCTTTCAACCTCTATTTTGCCCTCTGGGTCTAAAATGTCAGGTCAATTTTCCTTGAGAATTTCTTGAAGGGTGATTTCTAGGTTCTTTCTTTGATCATGGCTTTCAGGTAGTCCAATAATTTTTAAATTGTCTCTCGTGGATCTATTTTCCAGGTCAGTGGTTTTTCCCATGAGATATTTCACATTGCCTTCTAGTCTTTCATTTGTTTGGATCTGCTTAACAGCATCTTGATTTCTCATCAAGTCATTAGCTTCCATTTTCTCCAGTCTAACTCTGAAGGAATGAATCTCCTCAGTGAACTTTTGAGATTCTTTTTCCATCTGGCAAATTCGACTTTTTAAGGCATTCTTCTCCTCATTGCCCTTTTGGGCCTCCTTTGCCATTTGAGTTAGTCTATTTTTTAAGGTGTTGTTTTCCTCAGTCAGGCTGTTGACCCTCATTTCATACTTTTCCTGCATCCTTCTCATTTCTCTTCCCAATTTTTCCTCCACTTCTCTTATTTGATTTTTGAAGTCCTTCTTAAGGTCCTCTATGGCCTGCATCCTGCTCATGTTTGCCCCTGGGGTTTTTGGAGCAGGACTTCTGACCTCACAGTCCTTTTCC
This sequence comes from Gymnobelideus leadbeateri, assembly GCA_011680675.1. Classification (NCBI taxonomy): domain Eukaryota; kingdom Metazoa; phylum Chordata; class Mammalia; order Diprotodontia; family Petauridae; genus Gymnobelideus; species Gymnobelideus leadbeateri. The sequence goes on from WOXC01010789.1 coordinate 398,149, forward strand.
TGCTCTATGCCCCCCAAATAGAGTTGCATTTTCTGTTTAATTTGTTTCCTTTCCCTTGGCATGTTGCCACTTAATTACTTGACTTTGGGGATTGTTGCCACACTATGGCTTTGCTGACAGATAGGGGAATTTTCGTCCCGAACATGTGGGAGGGCAACTTCTGTTTCTGGCAAGCAGTAAACCCACCCACAACTTCCTCCCCAGATCACAATCCAGATCCAGGGAGGTTAAAGCAAGAGAGATTGCCCCCTAAGACTGATTGCTGGATCTCCCTACAGTTCGCAGGCCAGGAGATGGAGCTGCCTCTGAAAACTACAAAATGGCGTGTCTCCTCAGCAGCATCTAGCCCCCATATCCTAGACATATCTATGTTGATAATTCTGGAGTGGCCACAGCTGCTGGTGTTCTGGGGTCTCTCCAGCTGGCTGCTGGCCTTGCCGCCCTGGGTCTAAAACCTCAGCTCACGGGGACCTGGGCTCTGCTTGGCTTGGCTCGGCTCCCTGCTTGCTGTGCACTGTGCGCTGCTGGCTCCCAGAGCTCTGCACTGGTCCTTCCTGCAGGGCTGCTGGGCTGTCCTCAGCGGGAGGTTAGCTTCTCTGTGTCATTCTCTGGGTGCTGGGGCTCCAGAAGTTGTTCAGAGTCCCCTTTTACATAGTTTGGGGGGAATCTTGAAGCAGAGTGGCTTGGATGATCTGTTTCTTCTCCGCCATCTTGGCTCCACCCCCCTATAGGGGACTTTCAAGCATTCTTGAGGAAAAAACCAGAGTTGAATAGAAAATTTAACATTCATACACAAGAAGGAAGAGATACTTGAGAAGGTAAACAGGGAAAAGAAATCAAAAGGAACTTATAAAAGTTGAACTATTTATATTCCTACATGGAAAAACAATAACTGTGACTGATTAAACATTTCTCAGTATGAAAATAATTGAAGAAGGTTATAGGAGCATATGAATACCTATGTGAATGTGTGTGTATATTTTTACATGTATACATGGATAGAAGGCACAGGTTGATTTTAGTTGGAAGGGATGATACTTAAGGGGTGAAATTAACAGGTGAGAGAGGAATGTGGGAGGAGGAGATGGGGAGAGACTGGGTGGGGTAAACTATCTCATGTAGAAGAGGCAGGGGGAAGTAGTTTCAGGGGAGGGGAAGAACAGGAAGGCAAAAAGGCAAAACCATATTATAATTGAATTTGGCCCAGGAAGAGAATGACATACATACTAAATGGGATATCTCACCCTGCAAAAGAGTAGGGGGGGGGGGCGGGGGAAGAGAGGGGGTATGATGAAGGGGAGGTCATCCTTGGGGAGGGGAGGTTGGAGGCACCCACTTTTGAAGAGGAATAGGATCAAAGTAGGGAATGGACCAGGTCGGGGGAGGGATGGGGGGGAGGGAAATATAATTAGTCTTTTACAGTATATCTACTATGATAATGTTTTGCATAGCTATACATGTATAACACATACTGAATTGCTTATCTTCCCAGAGGGATTGGGTGACAAGGCAGGAAGGGAATGGATCTGAAATTCAAGGTTTTAAAATTACATGTTTCAAATATATATATAAATACTATTATTAATACTATTTACATGTAATTGGGAGATAAGATGTTCAGGCATTGGGGCACAGAGACTCACCTCGGCTTAATGGTAAAGTCAGAGGGGGTATGGGAGAAGATATGGGAGAAAGCAAATTGGATGAGGGGATATCCTGTGAGACTGCTATTCTGGGGTCGTGGGTAGGGGGAAAATGGGGAAAAATTGTAACTCAAAATCTGACGGAAATGAATGATGTAAACCAGAAGTTAATAAAGCATTTGAAAAAAAAAATGTACAATTAGAAGAATACACCAAAGTCAAAATTCCTTCATCAAAAGCCTCCATGAAGCCTCCAAGAAAATGTGAATTAGTTACAAATCATGGAGGAGCTTAAAAAGGATTTTGAAAATGAAGTAAGAGAAGTAGAGGAAAAAATTGGGAAGAGAAACAAGAATAATGCAAGAAAATCATGAAAAAATGAGTCAACAGTTTGCTAAAGGACACACACACACACACACACACACACACTGAATAAAATAACACCTTAAAATAGACTACAACAAATGGAAAAAGAGGGTCACAAAGTCAATGAGGAGAAGAATGCCTTAAAAAAAAAGAATTGACCAAATGGAAAAGGAGGTCCAAAAGTTCACTAAAGAAAATAATTTCTTAAAATTTAGAATGGAGCAAATGGAAGGTAATGATATTATGAGAATTTTTTTTTTCAAATGCTTCATTAACTTCTGGTATACTTCATTAATTTCCTCCAGATTTGGGGTTACAAATTTTCTCCCCTTTTTCCTTACCCACCTCCCCAAAATAGTGGTCCCCCAGGATATCCCCTCCTATTATTTCCCAATTACATGTAAAATAGAATTTATGTATATACATAAATTATATATATATATATATATGTGTATATATGTATATATTTAAACATTTGGTTTTCAAACTTTGAATTTCAGTTTCATTCCCTTCCTCCCTTGTCACCCACCCTTACTGGAAAGATAAGCAATTCAATACAGGTTGTACATGTGTAGCTAATGCAAAACATTACCATAGTAGATATATTATAGAAGACTGATTATGTTTCCCTCCCTCCCATCCCACCTCCCACTTGTTTTATTCTCTATTTTGGTCCTGTCCCTTTTCAAAAGTGTGTGCTTCTAACATCCCTCCACCCCATCCTGCCCTCCCTTCCAGCATCCCTTCTCTCATCCCCTTCCCCTCTACTCTCCTGTAGTGGGGGATATCCTATTTAATGTGTATGTCATTCCCTCTCTGAGCCAAATTCAGTGAATATAAGGTGGACCCATTCCCTTATGCCTTCCTGTTCTTACGCTCAATTGTACCCATTTTCCCTTGCCAATTCTATATGAGATAGTTTGCCCCATTTTGTCTCTCCTCATCTCCTCTCATTATATTACTCTCTCACCTCTTAATTTCAGCTTTTAAGTATCATCCCTTCCTATTGGTTGTATGGCCTCTATCTATGTATACCTGTAAACATATGTGCGTGTATATATATACATACATACATATATACACACACACAAACACACATATATTCATATATACATACATATATACTTATGTATATACATATTTACATATGTATTCATATTCCTATATACCCTCTAATAAAGATTATATATAATATATATATATATATATATATATATATATATATATATATATATATGTCTATTCCCTTCAACTATTTTCATACTGAGAAATGTTTCATCAGTTACAATTATCGTTTTTCTATGTAGGAATATAAATAGTTCAACTTTGATAAGTTCCTTATGATTTCTTTCCCCTGTTTACCTTCACATGCTTTTCTTGCTTTTTGAACCTGGATGTCAAATTTTCTATTGAACTCTGTTTTTTTTCTTCAAGAATACTTGAATGTCCTCTATTCCACTGAATGATCATATTTTGCCCTGAAACATGATATTCAATTTTGCTGGGTAGATGATTGTTCGTTTTAATTCCAGCTCCTTTTACCTCTGGAATATCATATTCCAGGCCCTTCTGTCCCTCAGAGTAGAAGCTGCCAGATCCTGTGTTATCTTAATTGTGTCTCTACAATATTCAAATTGTTTCTGCCTGGCTGCTTGTAATATTCTATCCTTGATCTGGGAATTCCAGAACCGGGCTATAATATTCCTAAGTTTTCTTTTGGGGATCTTTTTCAGGAGGTGATCAGTGGATTCTTTCAACCTCTTTTGCATTCATGTTCTAAAACATCAGGGCAGTTTTCCTTGAGAATTTCTTGGAGGATTATTTCTAGGTTCTTCTCTTTGATCATGGCTTTCAGGTAGTCCAATAATTTTTTAAATTATCTCTCCTGGATCTATTTTCCAGGTCAGTGGTTTTTCTCATGAGATCACACTGTGTTCTATTCTTTCATTTGTTTGGATCCATTTAACAGCATCTTGATTTTTCAGAAAGTCACTATCTTCCCTTGGCCCAATCTAAATCTGAAAGAATGATTCTCCTCAGTGAGCTTTTGAGATTCTTTTTCCATCTGGCAAATTCTGCTTTTTAAGGCAGTCCTCTCCTCATTGCCTTTTTGCGTCTCTTTTGCCATTTGAGTTATTCTGTTTTTTAAGGTGTTATTTTCCTCAGTCAGGATGTTGACTCTCATTTCATAATTTTATTGCATCATTTTCATTTCTCTTCCCAATTTTTCCTCCACTTCTCTTATCTGCTTCTTAAGGTCCTCTATGGCCTATAACCAGCTCCTACCTTTCTTGGAAGCTTTTGGTGCAGATGTTGACTCCACTGTCCTCCTCCTGTTGCATGCTTTAATGTTTTTTATCCCCAAATAGGTGTCTATTGTTGGATTCTTCTGTTTGTTTTGTTTCCTTTGCCTGGTCATGCTGCCACTATATTAATTTACTTTTGGGCTTGTTGCCACAGTAGGACTCTGCTACAGGACAGCAGAGCTTCTGTCCCAAATGCTGGGGTTTTCTCAGCTGTTGGAGGTTTTAGTTGGGTGGCCTCTCTGAAGTCTCCACACGCTCTGGCAAGCAGGTCGCACACCCCAGGACCTCCATCCTAGACTGCAATCCAGATCCAAACAGGTTAATGCAAGAGTGATTACCCCTTCTTACTGGTTGCTTCATCCCCTTACGGTCTGCAAGCCATGAGCTGAAGCTGCAATGTGTCCCTGGCTGCCCTGAGGCATCTCAGTGGCTTCTCGCCCTGGGGGCAAATGCTGATGTTCTTCCAAATATTGGTCCCCAAAGTCCACACTGAACTGACCTCTCACTTTGTCCTAGGCATCTATGTGTTGATAATTCTGGAAACCATAGCTGCTGGTGTTTTGGAGTCTCTCCAGCCTCTCTTTGGTCAGGCCCACCCTGGGGTTAAAACCTCCAGCTCACAGGGGCCTGGGCTTGGCTGCCAGAGCACTGTGCAGCCTGCTCCCTGCCAGGCTTCTGGGCTGTCCTCAGCAGGAGATAAACTTCTCTGTGTCATTTTGTGGGTTCTGTATCTCCAAAGTTTGTTCAGCATCTCCTTTTATATGAATTGAGGAAGGCGGAAGCTGGAGCCCTGTGGAAGTATTGTTTTTACTCCTGAGAAATTTTTAAAAATCATAAAACAGAACCAAAAGAATGAAAAAATGGAAGACAATGTGAAATACCTCATTGAAAAAACAACAGACCTGGAAAACAGATCCAGGAGAGAAAACTGAAACATCATTTGACTACCTTAAAGCCATGATCAAAAAAAAAAAAAAAGAACCTAGACATCACCTTTCAAGAAATTATCAAGGAAAACTGCCCTGATATTCTAGAACCAGAGGCCAAATAGAAATGGAAAGAATCCACTAAATACCTTCTGATAGAGATCCCAAAAGGAAACTCCTAGGAATATTATAGTCAAATTACAGAGTTCCCAGGTCAAGGAGAAAGTATTGCAAGTAGCCAGAGGGGGAAAAAACCAATTCAAGTGCTGTGGAAACACAATAAAGATAACACAAGATTTAGCAGCTCATGTGATATTTTAGAGGTTAAATGAGCTAGGATTAAAACCAAACATCCCACCTACCCAGAAAAACTGAGTATAATACTTTTTTTTTGGAGGGGGGGTGCATTCAATGGAATAGAGCATTTTCAAGCATCTTTGGTGAAAAGACCAGAGCTGCATAGAAAATTTGACTTTCAAATTCAAGAGAAGTATGAAAAGGTTATCAGAAAGAGAAATCATAAAGGACTTATTAGAGTTGAACTGTTTACATGCCTACATGGAAAGATGATATTTGTAACTCATGAGACCTTCCTCAATATTAGCGTAGTTAGAGGGAGAGTGTGTGTGTGGGGGGGGGTAGATTGGGGTAAATTATCCCCCAAAGAAAAGACAAGAAAAAGTTTTTATGTTGGAGGAGAAGAGGGAAGAAGGTGAGAGGGAATGAATGAACCTTACTCCTATCAGATTTGCTTTAAGGATGGAACAACATACATACTCAGTTGGGTAGAGAAATTTATCTTACCTTACAGGAATGTAATGTATAAGGGGATGAGAGAGGGGGAGATGATAGAAGGTAGGGCAAATGGGAGGAGGAGATAATCAGAAGCAAAGAATTTTGAAGAGGATGAGGTCAAAGCAGATTCTATAATAAATGGGGGGGTGCAGAATAGGATGGAGGAAAATATAGTTATCCTCTCATAACATGACTGTTATGGAAGTGTTTTCCATAACTACACATGTATAAACTATATCAAATTACTTGTCTTCTCAATGTGGGTGGGTAGGGAGGAATGAAGAAATCATGGAACTCAAAGTTTTAAAAACAAAGGTTAAAAATTGTTTTTCATATGCTACTGGAAAATGAGATATACAGGCAATGGTGTATAGAAATCTATGTTGTCCTACAGGAAAATAGAAGGGAAGGGGATAAGAGAAGGGAGGTGATACAAGGTAGGGCAGATTGGAAGAATGGGTAATCAGAACACATGCCATCTTGGAGTAGGAGGAGGGGGAGATGGGGAGAAAATCTGGAACTCAAAATCTTGTGGAAATGAATAGTGAAATCTGGAAATTAATTAATTATTTTTTTAAAAAGTTAGACTAAGAACAGTCAAGGATCCTCTTGATTGATGGAATTGTCACTACTGGGTATCAACATAATGTTCTGATTTGGATACATACATATGTACACATACATATATGTATATACATATGTACATTTACACATATACACACGTATGCATGTGTGTATAATTGGAAATACCTTCTTAATTTTCCCTTCCCCATGGAATCTTAGTTAGCATTTGACATGTATAATTCCATGGAGGGGAAGGTTACAGAGAAACATTAGAATCTCTTGTTAGTTTTTTTTTTTTTAATTTTCTTACTTGAGATAATAAACCAAGACATTTCTTCTGGCACCTGGAACATTCATGCCTATATCAGTAACTATGTATACTATAAGTGTTCATTCCTACCACCACTCATTTTTTTTGCTTTAACTTCTAAAAACAGTCAGTAAGTTTTTCCCCCTTTCCTAGTAACATCATAGATGTTTTCATCAGGATTCAAATAGTCCCATAGCACTCTACATCATTAATAAGACCCTCCAAACACCCCTTGCTAATTCACCTTAAATAAAGCAGGAACAAATAGCAACATCAACTTCATTCCTCCTAAATATCACTCAAATACTCCAAAGTAGATCTAAAAGCAAAGGTAGCAGATTATACATTACTTCCCATTAATCACTATCTTTGAACTTCTGAAAAGGAAGAAAAATGTCCCTGATAGACGTGAAAGATAGACGTTTGCCAACACAAACACACACACACACACACACACACACACACACACACACACACACAAATACAGAAAACTGACAGTCATCTTTGGAGCCACCAAAACACAGAATAAGCTATAACAAATTCTCTTGGACACATAAGTCTCGTTAACAGAATTTTTCATTTTTCTTCATCATATGGACATTGATTCATACTCATTCATCTGGAGAGGTCTTTATTACCAAATGTTGAAATTCATTCAAAGAACCCTTGGCTATAGTGAGTGGCTAAAATTCAAATGCCAACTTCACAGCTAATAGTCCAGTTTGATTTGATCTCCGTGAATAATGGTAAATGATGTAAGATAAAGCTGGAAAAGTAGCTAAGAACCAGATTATGAAATCTTATGATTTAATTTCTTGGACTTTCCCCCACTCTTCTCCACCAATCTCTTGACCGGCAACCTGCACTAAGTCCCTATGTCAGGAATCCTTAATGCTTCTCTTCACCCTAGTCTGCCATTTTTGAGAAGATAGACCAGTAGCTCTCATTGCCACTAGGGGGAGGCATAGACTTATCCCTCATCCAAACAATGTTTATTATTCCTCTACCCAGTTCCCACAAGGTATAGGATACAAAAGGTCAATGGTATGTCGACTTCAAGATCTCTAATTCTGCTGGAGATACCCAGAGTCCTATTTCACTTTACCCCTTAAATCCATCATACTGGTAAAAGACCATTTGTCCTGCTATTACTCCCCAAGGTCTTCTTGACCATGCCATATACATTTCTAGTTTCCTTGATTAAGTTCTATGGTGTTTGTATTTGCCATGGACTGAACAAAATAATGGATCCTCCTTTATATATTGTTTTCCCCAATTACAATGTGAACTCCTTGAGCACAGGGAAAGTTTCAATTTTTCATTCCTGCTTAGCCCATCTCTGGCACAAAGTGATGGCTTAACAAATATCTTTTCCATTGTATTCCATTTCTATTCCACAGTGAGAATTTCAATTAGCTTATCAGAGATTATCTTTTTAAAAAGTCTGCAAGGAAAATTATATAAATCTTTGTAAACTATTCCCGTCTTCCATAGACTTGTCAGATAAGATGCCCTAATAATAATTGTGCTTACTTTACTGTTATTCCACCACTAACCCATTTCATCTGCTATGCAAAGAATATGCAAAGTGATACAATGATCTCATTGAATTTAAGGTATCATTTATCACTTGCCCTATCAGCAAATCCAATTACTTTGCCAAAGAGAGAAATTATATTCATTGAAATGACAAAAAACAAAAATAAAAGTTTTCAGTTGTGAAAACTAAAAATCTGTGTAAATAAATGATGTTTCTCTTGTTTTCATTATCTTTATTACAAGAAAGGAAATTTTTTAAACATGTCATTGCATATGCTTCTACTACTATTCTCACTGTAGCATTACAAAAAATCATTTCATAGCATTGGGAGAATAATGTTTTCTATGCAAATATAGGAATGAAGAACACAGGTCGATAGCTCAATTCCAACTCCAGAGCCATAACTTGTTAAGAGCAACTGGAATGCTAATATTTGGGAGAGAATCATTCTTTTCATTTGTGGTTTTCCATAGTTCATGGTTCTCTGCAGAAGAGTGGCATAACCCTCTACTCCCCATTCCCTTGGCTGGTCTTGAGCCTTGACTTTCCCTCCTCCAAAGTTTCAAATACCTATATCCTCACACTACAACATGTTTCCTTGCAATTAATTGGGGGGAACTACCTGTGTCATATTGCTAGGCTTGGCAACTAAATCTACCTATGACAAGGATCAGTGATGGTGTATACATGGTGGTGAATACTGCCTTCCCATAAATTGACTCTTCTCTATTTTAGGTGAATTTTCCTGGTGTATTAAACTTTCTACTTATGATTCTGAAGACTCCTCAAGTCTTGCCAAAGTGAGATTCCAGGGCAATTAGCATAATCAGTTCTTTCTACCAGAAGCATGATGGGATTTAAAAGTAATTTTCTTACCCCAACCTAAATAGCATACAGGGGCAGGGCGTGGGGAAAGTATGTGATCCTGCAAATTGAATCAAAGAGTTCCACGAAAGATGACCTATGATCTATGGGTTGACTGGGTGCAATTATAAACAAAACCCAAAAGAGCTGAAAATAGCCTGGGTTATAGATTATCTACCAATATGTCAGTATTGCATATAGAGTAGCATTGTATATAGAGTAGAATAGTATCAAATATTGGCCAGAACAGTAATATACCAACGGTGACTCTCCTGTAGAAAATAAGCAAAATGTAATTCAATTGAGTCCCTGGACATGGAAATACATTTAAAAAGGCAACTTAGCAGATGACATCAAAATTCAGACATCCAGTAGAGTAAGCAGCAGCTTGCAGTCCAGCAGACATCAATAGCTCTGTGTGGAAACATGAAGTCTTGGCTCCAGAGACAGAGAAATGTGCAGAAATGAACTTGGCTTGAATACTTGGTGTTAAAATTGTCCTTTTCCTACAACAAAAAAAGTATATATTCTAGCATCCTTGCTCTCTTCACCTTTTTTTCCCCCACAAACTGTTTATTCCCATGCCCAGGAATATATAATCCAGTTGTTAAAGCTATGATAAACTTAATCACCCTTAGGCAATCCTTAAATTCATGATCTTGCATCAGTAACAGCCCATTATGCTTAAGAACAGGACCCTTCCTTCAGCCATGGTAAACAAGTCTAGAAATAGACAGGTAGATGTCCTGGCCCATCTAATATGCATTGTTTCATTTCCCAAAGTAGTTTAAGAGTTGGGAACTTCTTCCTAAAAAAGCACTGTCCCCCTAGATTAACCAGCTGTTTGGTGTTGTTGTTGTTGTTGTTGTTTTTAATAAAAAACTCTGAGCAATCTTGTCTGAGCAAGTAGTTTCCACAGCAATCTTTCTAGCTAGGATAAAGTTTAGAAAAGTGAGTGAACTGGAATCTGTTTTTTTCTCCTACATGTAACCTTTGTGACTGGTATGGACAAAGTCTAGCTCAGGCCAATCCACTGCTTAAGGTTTGGGACTGCAATACAATGAGATGCTAGTGGGTCATAAAATATTAACAAAGAAAAGTTTACTCAGCCGTAAAAATGATCAATAAAATGTGGAAGATACAAGACTGATTCAGGTGGATGAAGCTCCCTTCTCTGCCTTCATATCTATCATAATGATAATTCTAATTCAATCACAGATTTTTTTGAGGGGGAAGGCAAGGTAGTTGGGGCTGACTCCCAAAGTCACACAGCTAGTACCAAGTGTCTGAGGTTGGATTTGAACTCAGGTCCTCCTGACTCTAGGCCTAGTGCTCTATTCACTGCACCACCACTGCCCCAAAATCACAGATCTTTAAGGATGATGAAAATAATAAAATATGAATGTTCCCATTGTCTAATCTATAAACTCTAGTGGCTCCCTATTACTTTTAAAATAATAATAATTTTTAAAAACTCCTTTTTTTAGACTTTCCCAACTTTTTAGACTTTTCCCAACCTATCTTTCCAACCTCACTGTACATTATTCCTACTCCCCTACTTTGTGCCCCAACTGAATTGACCTTTCTGTTCTCCACACATAGCTTACCAGCTCCCATCTCTCTTTTGCCATCCTCCTTCCTCACGAGTGCTTCACAGAATCCATTATTTTCCTTAAACATATAGATCAGTCACCACTTTTCTACATGAAATCTCTCCTGAACTCTGCCCAAATATTAGAATTCTATTTTTTATTAGCGACCTCTTTTCCTCTTATTTATTCTATGCAGACCTAGTTGATTCCCCATTCAAATGTAAGTTTCTTGAGAGCAGGTATTGTTTCGTTCCTTGTATTTGTGTTTCCAGTGCTTAACATGCTGTCTAGTACATAGAAGTTTCTTTTTAGGGGAAAGAATAAAATCATTTACAAAGTACCTACTATAGTCCAGGCACTGTGCTAAGCCTTTTACGAATATTGTCTCATTTGATATTCACCACAACCCTTTGAGGTAGGTGCCTTTATTATCACCATTTTACACTTGAACAAACTGAGGGAAATATTTAAATTACTTGCCTAGAGTCACACAGCTAATAAATGCCTGAAGCTGCATTTGAACTCAAGTCTTTCTAATTCCAGACCCAGAGCACTATCCATAACACCACCTAACTGGTTCTGTATTTGTCCAATGCTTCTTAATGGACTGACTGATAAAGGAGTCTGTAACATGTTATATGATTTATTTGACTAAGATTTATTTTCCTAATTATGATTATCTTTCCATCTAATATAAAAATAAATTTGAATTTTTTGAGCTTATAACTTCCGACAGCAGGAAAAGATATCATCTCAATATATGCTGTAGCACTTGGAGAAGGCAATTTGTGATTATGTATTTCCATGGATAATCTACAATTTGTGTAATAATTTGTCACTTGCATAACTTTGAATTCCTTTTTTCAGCAAGTCCTACACATTTGGAAAGGTTTTTGTCTGGACATGCATTTGTTGGTTTATGCTTATTCACATGTGGATATGAGTAAATACCTGATAGTGTACATTTGAATCAGGCTAAGGAATAGGGGTTTCATTATTCCATTTTATTATGTAGACTTATTCCTTACATTGACTAGAGCCTGAATTTTGAGGCCCTATGATAACAGAAAAGTATATTTAGACTCAATCTTTTTAACAAGTTACTTGTTCTACTACTTAGCAGCCCTGTGACTGTTGACAAGTCCCTGGCTTTCTAGGCCTCGGTTTCCTCATTTGTAAAATGATTATAAATTAGATGATCTCTAAGATCTTATTCTCTTCCAAGACTTTGCAGTGCTGTGATTCTGCTGAGGGCTTCCCCAGAACAGAAAGGGCTTTCTCTGTATACAGTTAGTTCTGCAACCCCAGAGGTCTTCAGGCTGTATGACTATTTGTCAGGCACACTTTAGAGTGGATCCTAGCTCAGCAATGGGTTGTACTACATTGTTATGGAAGCTCCTTCTGTAAAATAGGGTCTCATTGTTTTGTCACCTATACAGAGATGTGCTCATAGGAATGGCTCTTTCCCTGCTGGGTCACCTGTGGGACATTTTCCCTTCCTTCCCCTCATCAGGCACTTAGTAACCTGGATCAGTTTCATGCCCTAGTAAGGGCACAAAGTGCATGCACACCTCACCCTTGTTCCCCAGTCACTGGCTTTCCTCTCTTTCCCTCTCACCCTCCCTTAATTCCCCCACTGGTGATTCCATCTGAAATGTATGGTGATATCCCTCCTCCCTCAAATGCTCAGTGTGCCGCTGTGAAAACAAAACCAATTTTAGCATCAAGGGATATTTTCAAGTATTTTTCCATCCTGGGTCTGATGCTAGAATCTTCAGTTGTTCTGTTGCCATGGTGAGTGGGGTGGAGGCAATATTTCTAGTCAAGAGAAAAAAAATCAAGAAATGAACTCTAATGTACAGTAAACTGACAGCCGTTTGCTTTTAACCCATACAGAGGAAGGGAAGTGACTTAGCTTAGCTCAGATATAGCAAGAATGACATGTGACAGTTCACAAGGCCCATTTTTTAAGATTGCCCATTTTTTTTTTATTTTTTGAATCAATACTGAATACATCTAGAGCTCCAAAGCTGGTCCTTATTTCCAGAGTATATTCAAAAGTTACTGTAGAACTATGTAGGGACATCTTGCAAAGGTAAGCAGAACCTGCTTTACTTTGGGTTGTTCCACTGAAACTATTAATGGTGTGTATTTTGATGAAGTTCTGTGGCTATAAAATATTTGGGCAATCAAAGAAACACACTCTGTCGACAGTTCCAGGAGCAGAGTCTGTGCCTTTGCTCGAAGGGTTTGTGGATTAGGGTGATGATTCCTTCGAAAGCACAGCCACAGTTGTCTGTTTCTGCCCAACTCAGGACTTTGTAATGTTGCTTCAAAATCCCTCTGCCACAGCTCGAGTGCAACACTGAGAAATGAAAATATTTAGCATTATGAAGAGACAACGACTGAAATAATGTTGCAACCAGAGCTGGCCTTCCACAGAAGCCAAGTAGGCGAAGGTGTGATGTGAGGGGTGCAGGGAAGGTCTCCCTGTCCAAAAATATCTCTCCCACCCATCTGCCATAGTGCCTGAAACCCCACTCTGAGATATTCATTTATTGGGTAAAATGCTCTAGGGTCTCTGGCCATCTCTTCTACAATGTACAACACCCTTAGAAAAAGGTAACTCATCAAAGTGCTCCCTGCTCATTATGTGATTATAAGAATTAGTGTTGGAACCATAAGCTCAATCAGTGAGAATATACTTCTCCTCATAGAGGCCATTAAAGATGCTTCTTTTGGAGCAAGACCCTTGCCTCCTGGCTAGACATTGACCTCTAATACTTTTTTTTTGCTTTTCATAAGGACTTATGGGGTTAAGTGACTTGCCCAAGGTCACACGGCTAGTAAGTGTTAACTTTCCAAGGTCAGATTTGAACTCAGGTCTTCCTGACTCTAGGACCAGTGCTCTAATTCACTGTGCCACCTAGCCACCCCTGACCTCTAATACTTTTGTGGCCCACAGTTCTGTGGGTCATTTGCTGCTACTCCATTCATTTAGCCTAATCACTTGGGGAAGGCGAAGTACAGAGCCAGGATGAGGCCTTTGTATGCCATAGGCAAGGTTTCAAAGATGATTCCACTCAATTTGAAAATGTCAGCTTCTGTGTTGTCATCCCTGAAGGCTTTGGGCCTTCACTATAATGCAGGAGTCTTACCTTATCCCAAAACAAATTTCTAATTCCTGTAAGAACTCTCTGCTATTTAAAAGAAAATGTCCCTGTTTCCTTGATTTTTTTTTATTAGCAAAGATCCTGATCTATTATTTCATGGGAATGAAGATCTTCCAGAATATAAACTCCCTTCCATCCTTTGGCTCCTAATCTGTACCACTCTTAGAAAGTAGACAGGGGAGGGGGGCGGAGCCAAGATGGCGGAGTAGAAACAGCTCGTCCAAGCCTCTCTGCCCCCAGATTCCCCCCAAACTATGTAAAAGGGGACTCTGAACAATTTCTGGAGCTCCAGCACCCACAGAACGACACAGAGAAGCTAACCTCCCACTGAGGACAGCCCAGCAGCCCTGCAGGAAGGACCAGCGCAGAGGTCTGGGACCTGGCAGCGCGCAGAGCTCAGGAGCCGAGCCGAGCCCAGGTCCGCGTGAGCTGAGGTTTTAGCCCCAGGGCGGCAGGGCCGGCAGCCGGCTGGAGGAACCCCAGAACACCAGGAGCTGTGGCCACTCCAGAATTATCAACATAGACATGCCTAGGACAAAGTAAGAGGTTAGTGTCCTATGGACTTTGGGACCTGTATTTGGGGAATGCGTCAGCTCCCTCCCTGGGGGCTAGAAGCCACTGAGGAGACACGCCATTTTGTAGTTTTCAGAGGCATTTCCGGCTCCCAGCCTACAAATCGTGGGGAGATCCAGCGATCAGTCTTGGGGGTAATCGCTCTTGCTTTAACCTCCCTGGATCTAGATTGTGATCTAGGGTGGAAGTTGTGGGTGGGTTTACAGCTTGCCAGAAACGGAAGTTGCCCCCACACGTTCGGGACGAAAATTCCTCTATCTGGCCTTAAAGCCATAGTGTGGCAACAAGCCCAAAAGTCAAGTAATTAAGTGGCAACATGCCAAGGCAAAGGAAACAGAAAAATGCAACCCTAGACTCCTATTTTGGGGGCATAGAGTGGGAAAAGGACTGTGAGGTCAGAAGTCCTGCTCCAAAAGCCCCAGGGGAAAACATGAGCGGGTTGCAGGCCATAGAGGACCTTAAGAAGGACTTTAAAAATCAAATAAGAGAAGTGGAGGAAAAATTGGAAAGAGAAATGAGAAGGATGCAGGAAAAGTATGAAATGAGGGTCAACAGCCTGACTGAGGAAAACAACACCTTAAAAAATAGACTAGCTCAAATGGCAAAGGAGGCCCAAAAGGGCAATGAGGAGAAGAATGCCTTAAAAAGTCGAATTTGCCAGATGGAAAAAGAATCTCAAAAGTTCACTGAGGAGATTCATTCCTTCAGAGTTAGACTGGAGCAAATGGAAGCTAATGGCTTTATGAGAAATCAAGATGCTGTTAAGCAGATCCAAACAAACGAAAGATTAGAAGGCAATGTGAAATATCTCATGGGAAAAACCACTGACCTGGAAAATAGATCCAGGAGAGACAATTTAAAATTATTGGACTACCTGAAAGCCATGATCAAAGAAAGAACCTAGAAATCACCCTTCAAGAAATTCTCAAGGAAAACTGCCCTGATGTTTTAGATCCAGAGGGCAAAATAGAGGTTGAAAGAATCCACCGATCACCTCCTGAAAAAGATCCCAAAAAGAAAACTCCCAGGAATATTATAGCCAGGTTCCAGAATCCCCAGATCAAGGAGAAAATACTACAAGCAGCCAGGAAGAAACAATTTCAATATTGTGGAAACACAATCAGAATAGCCAGGACCTGGCAGCTTCTACACTGAGGGATCGAAGGGCATGGAATATGATATTCCAGAGGGCAAAAGAACTGGGAATGAACCCAAGGGTCACCTACCCAGCAAAACTGAGTATTTTGTTTCAGGGAAAATATGGTCATTCAGTGGAATAGAGGACTTTCAAGCATTCTTGAGGAAAAAACCAGAATTGAATAGAAAATTTGACATCCAGACACAAGAGGGAAGAGATGCCTGAGAAGGTAATCAGGGAAAAGAAATCAAGGAACTTATCAAAGTTGAACTATTTACATTCCTATATGGAAAAGCAATAACTGTGACTGATGATATCTTTCTCACTATGAAAATAATGGAAGAAGGGGTGTGGTCATATGAATACATATGTGAATGTGTGTGTATATGGTTACAGTTATATATGGATAGAGGGCATAGGTTGAATTTGTTGGGAAGGGAGAATACTCAAGGGATGAAATTATGAGGTGAGAGAGGAAAGTGGCAAGAGGAGATGGGGAGAGACAGGGTAGGGTAAACTATCCCATGTAGAAGGAGCAAGGGGAAGTGGTTGCAAAAGAGGGGGAGAATAAGGAAGGCTAAAAAGGCAAAACCACATTCACATTGAATTTGGTTCAGGGAGAAAATGACATACATACCAAATGGGATATCTCAACCTGCAGCAGGATAGGGGGAAGGAGGTTGAGAGGAGGGATGATGGATGGGAGGGCATCCTTGGGGAGAGGGGAGGTTGGAAGTACCCACTATAGAAGAGGGACAGGATCACGTAGGGAATGGACCAGGTGGGGGGTGGGATGAGTGGGAGGAAATTATAAGCAGCCTTGTACAATATATCTACTATGATAATGTTTTGCATAGCTAGACATGTACAACATATACTGAATTACTTATCTCCCAAGAAGGAATGGGTGACAAGGGAGGAAGGAAATGGATCTGAAATTCGAGGTCTTAAGATTAAATGTTTCAAATATATATAAATACTATTATTAGTACTCTTTTGCTTGTAATAGGGAGATAAGATGTGCAGGCATTGGGACACAAAAATTCACCTTCCTCTAATGGAAAAGTCGATGGGGGTATGGGAGAGAGCAGATTGGAGGAAGCGATATCTTGTGGGACTACTATTCTGGGAGTTTGAGTAGGGGAATAATGGGGGGAAAATGATTGTAACTCAAAATCTGGCGGAAATGAATGATGTAAAACAGAAGTTAATAAAGCATTTGTTTAAAAAAAAAAGAAAAAGAAAGTAGACGGGGCCTCAGAGAGGGTTAAATGATTTTTTAGGGTAATAAAACCAAATATGTATTAAAGGCAGAACTTGAATCCAGGTATTCTTGACTCCAAAGTCAGTCTTCCATCTATTATTCTATGCCCACTCATGCAGTTACTGAAAAAAAAAAGGTATTGAAAATTATTCTTCAACTCTTTATGCTGCATTCAGTCATTCAGCTGCCTAACTTGCTAACTTCTAATCCCAGTTTTGATCCCATGAGGTTTTTGAACTCCACTCCCCTACTGTCAACATGATCATCTTACTTTTTCTCATTAGATGCAAACCTGACAACAATGCTTGAATCTTGCTTTTAGCTTCTAATTGGATCCAATAGAGAAATCACAAACCCTCTGCAGAGGACATCTCTACCAGTATGCTTAGAACTAATGACAGCAATCCCCTCAGCATTGTTTTTGTACTTGCCTTATAGTGGCATATACAATTTTTTACTTTTCTTTTCCCCAAATCTGATGTTATATTTGTTGTCTCTGAGTCTTATTATACTTCTTACCTATATGTTTTAGAAAGTGTCAGATTGGGGCAGAGCCAAGATGACAGAGTAGAAACAGCATTTCCAAGGTGCTCTGCCCTACACCACCTCCAAACAATGTAAAAGGGGAATCTGAACAACTTCTGGAGCCCCAGCACCCACAGAACAACACAGAGAAGCTAACCTTCTGCTGAGGACAGCCCAGCAGCCCTGCAGGGAGTGGCCAGCGCAGAACATTGAGAGCGGGCAGCACAGCGTGCTGGGAACCAACAGCAAAGCACTCTGGGAGCGGAGCCCAGGCCCGTGGTTTTAGCCCCTGGGTTGCCAGGCCAGCAGCTGGCTGGAGGGACCCCAGAACACCAGCAGCTGTGGTGATTCCAGAATTATCAGCACAGATATGCCTAGGACAAAGTAAGAGGATAGTGCCTTATGGACTTTGGGACCAGTATTTGGGGAACGCGTCAGCTTCCTCCCCTGGG
This sequence comes from Gymnobelideus leadbeateri, assembly GCA_011680675.1. Lineage (NCBI taxonomy): Eukaryota > Metazoa > Chordata > Mammalia > Diprotodontia > Petauridae > Gymnobelideus > Gymnobelideus leadbeateri. Next base: position 416,180 of record WOXC01010789.1, read on the forward strand.
GGCAAAAAGCTGCTGAGGAAATGCGGCACAGAGGCCATTTTGCAGCTTCAGTGGCAGCTCCAGCTCCTGGCCTGCGAACAGTAGAGAGATCTAGCAATCAGTCTGGGGGTTAATTGCTCTTGCTTTAACCTGCTTGGATCTGGATTGTGGTCTTGGGGAGAGGCCTGGGGTGGGTATGCAATTTGCCAGAGTGGGTGGAGGCTTTACAGAGGCCACCCAACCTCCGGAAGTTGTGAAGACCCCTGTCTGGTGGTGGAGTCCTACTGTGGCAACAAGTCCAAAAATCAAGTACTTAAATGGCAATATGCCTAGGCAAAGAAAACAAAATAAACAGAAAAATACAATTTTAGACTCCTATTTTGGGGGCAAAGAGGATCGAAGCATGGAACAGGAGGAGGATTGGGAGGTGAGAACTCCTGCACCAAAAGCCGCAAATGAAAATATGAGCTGTTTACAGGCCATGGAGGACCTTAAGAAGGATTTTAGAAATCAAATAAGAGAAGTGGAGGAAAAATTGGGAAGACAAATGAGAAAGATGCAAGAAAAGTATGAAATGAGAATCAACTGCCTGACTGAGGAAAATAACACCTTAAAAAATAGACTAACTCAAATGGCAAAAGAGGCTCAAAAAGGCAATGAGGAAAAGAATACCTTAAAAAGCCAAATTTGCCAGATGGAAAAAGAATCTCAAAAGCTCACTGAGGAGAATCTTTCCTTCAGAATTAAACTGGAGCAAATGGAAGCTAGTGACTTTATGAGAAATCAAGATGCTGTTAAACAGATAAAAACAAATGAAAAAATAGAAGGCAATGTGAAATATCTCATGGGAAAAACCACTGACCTGGAAAATAGATCTAGGAGAGATAATTTAAAAATTATTGGACTACATGAAAGTCATGATCAAAGAAAGAACCTAGAAGTCATCCTTCAAGAAATTCTGAAGGAAAATTGCCCTGAAGTTTTAGAATCAGAGGGCAAAATAGAGGTTGAAAGACTCCACAGATCACCTCCTGAAAAAGATCCCCAAAAGAAAACTCCCAGGAATATTATAGCCAGGTTCCAGAATCCCCAGATCAAGGAGAAAATACTACAAGCAGCCAGGAAGAAACAATTTCAATATTGTGGAAACACAATCAGAATAGCACAGGAGCTGGCAGCTTCTACACTGAGGGACTGAAGGGCATGGAATATGATATTCCAGAGGGCAAAAGAGCTGGGATTAAAGCCAAGGGTCACCTACCCAGCAAAACTGAGTATTTTGTTTCAGGGGAAAATATGGTCATTCAGTGGAATAGAGGACTTTCAAGCATTCTTGAGGGAAAAAACCAGAGTTCAATAGAAAATTTGACATCCAGACACAAGAAGCAAGAGATGCTTGAGAAGGCAATCAGGGAAAAGTAATCAAAAGGAACTTATTAAAGTTGAACTATTAACATTCCCACATGGAAAAACAATAACTGTGTTTGATGAAACATTTCTCATTATGAAAATAATTGAAGAAGGGTATATGGACATATGAATACATATGTGAATGTGTGTATATATGTTTACAGGTATACATGGATAGAGGGTACAGGTTGAATTTGGTGGGCAGGGATGATACTTAAGCGGTGAAGTTATGAGGTGAGAGAGGAAAGTGGCAAGAGGAGATGGGGAGAGATGGGGTAGGGCAAACTATCTCATGTAGAAAAAGCAAGGGGAAGTGGCTGCAGGGGAGGGGAAGAACAGGAAGGCAAAAAGGCAAGATCATATTCTCATTGAATCTGGCACAGGGAGAGCCTTTTACAATATATCTACTATGGTAATGTTTTGCATAGCTATACATGTACAACAGATACTAAATTGCTTATCTTCACAGAGTGAATGGGTGATAAGGGAGGAAGGGAATGGATCTGAATTTCGAGGTTTTAAAATTAAATGTTTCAAATATATATAAATACTATTTTGCTGTAATTGGGAGATAAGATGTTCAAGCATTGGGGCACAGAGACTCACCTTGCCCTAATGGTAAAATCGAAGCGGGTATGAGAGAAGATATGGGAGAGAGCAGATTGGATGAGGGGATATCTTGTGGGACTGCTATTCTGGGGTGGTTGGGTAGGGGAAAAATGGGGAAAAATTGTACCTCAAAATCTGGCAGAAATGAATGATGTAAACCAGAAATTAATAAAGCATTTGTTGAAAAAAAATTGTGACACACTTTCTGGAACTTGTTATATAGTTATGTTCCTAGTCATGTTACCTGGATATAATGAGGATACTGACAGGAACCTCAATAATAACATGATATTCTTGTATACTGTACACCCCTGTAGACAATATATAAGTATTGCATTGTATATTTTCAGCATAAAATAAGTTTTAAAAAGCAATAAGCTATATAAAATAAACCACCTCATGTAATTCCAAACCTATAATTTATCTTAAAATCAGATACCACCACCATTGCAACCATCCATAGGCTACTCTGAACCCAAGCATTCTAGGAAAGGAACCATTTGGTTTCTTTGATCTATCATGGCTGCTCCTCCTAAAGGTAGTCAAAGAGGTTAATAATATAGTCCACAGTTATAATACAATTCAAACGTTCATAGTTGATAAAAACTCAGGAACTTTGGAACTGGGTCTCAAAGAATGGGTCATAGACCAATGGATCCAATGAAGATTAGAACTTCTAGAGAAAACTGCTGCTTCTTTTTTTTCTTTTTTGTTGTCTTTTCACTTAGAAACATCATTTTGTCACACTTCCTCACAGGGCAAGAAGAATGAGTTCTTAAACTCACTCTAGCAAGGAACAACATACTGCCATCATATGCCACTGGAATTCCTGACCTTAAGATCTGCAGTTGCCATTTCTGGTGGCTAGGAGGTAGGTCATACCCTATCTTTCTGTGTGTACAGTAATCTTGTCCATGCATGGCACCTTTCCCTTACTTTCTTGTCTCATCATTTCTACTTGCCATTCCTCTATCACTCAGTCACAAACTACTCAACAAAAACTCATTTCCTCCTCTGTCAAAGAAGAGTATTGGTCTAGATGGCCTCTGAGGCAATTTCTACCTTTAAATAGATCATCCTTTAATTTCTAGAATTTCTTTTAACTATTTTTTATGATTTTTAATGAGAAGTCATACTTGAATATTTCCTCTTAACCTTCTCCTATTTCTCTTAATAAATATGTGACTTTGAAGAAGTGACTTTACTTCTCTGAAGTTCATCTATAAAATTGAAATCATAATATAAATATGTATTATTATCTATCTACTTTATATTTAATGATCTATGTTCCTGATATTTACTTTTAATAAGATGTAAGCTGCTTATGGACAGGAATTGTTTTAACCTTCTTTTACTAGTGTCAAGCACAGAGCCTAGTCTACATAGATATATAAAAAATGCTTATTGAATGACTCATGTTTCCAGTCTTTTCCTTTCCGCTGACTATGCCTTGCATTAGACACTGATGGTTCTTTTTCAGATGTCAGATAGTTTGGTCAGTTTGTTCAGGTCATTCTCCACCATTTAATAGCATATACCCTATAAATAGATGGCTATGTATGGAGATGTCTGTGCCAGTTCACTAGAAAAATGAAAGACAGCTAACAGAAGCAATAGTTTCTAATTAAGGATCAAAGGCCAAAACAAGCACTGTGAATATTTTTCCCCAGGTGCCTCTAAGAAAAAAAAAATTTCCTATTTCAGATCTATATATTGAGTCTTTCAACAACCATCTGTGCCTCGAAGTGGCAGCACCCCTAAATCATTTCATGATAGAAAGCAGTACAAAAATGGCTTCCCAGAACTCCCTTTACACATGTAAGTACCACCTCTGATATCCACTAATGATGCCCTGTTAGTTTTCTCACTTCCTGGGGATTCTAGGATATTAATTGGTAAGTAGAAATTATTATCCTTTGCCTCCACCTCCCAATCTATGATTTCCTATTATTAAACATCTTAATTGATTGGGAGCAAGGAGAAAGAAAGAGGAAAGTAAGGGAATAGAGTGAGCATGGCTCACCCTAATACATAAAGAAGTCAACTTGATCACATAATGTTTTCTGGAGGCTACAAAATCAAAAAGCATTATTAAGCACCTATTATAAACCATCTAAAGTACTAAGATAATGGGGACTCTTGCAATCTCAGATTAGCAAACATAGAGAAGATATCCTTCATTTTTCTATCACATGAGTAAGAATAGTTTCCTTTGCTTGCATAGCAAAAACAAGCTGTATCTTTAAAACTGCCAGACTAGGATAATCTGACTCTTTTTACAATATGTTCTTTCCTGTTGAGTCTGGAGGGTGAAGATAATACACAGTTCACCCACAAGGCACCATGATATGAACCAAGAAATGGGGAGAATATGCCTGCTTCTTTCCTTCTAAATCTGTGGTTTCGAGTGTTTTTGTTTCTATTTCTGTTTATTTTCTGTTTCATTTGTAATTCTTAATTTTAGATAAAAGCCATAGTTTTCTGATCCTATCAGACCGAGGAGTTATAGCCACAGTGACATTGGAAGCCAGGATGCTAGACTTCATGCTGTAGGCAACCAGCCCAATAAGGAAACCCTGAGAAGCTGAGGAGTCTGGGACTTGAGTCCAAGGGAGGTTTTAGATTTGGAAGTCAGACTATGTTTATGTCTCCCATGTGTTGTGGATTTTGTTTGAATACATTTTATTATAACTCTGAATTAAGATTGCTTCATAAAACTATTCTGACTGTAAGTGGTAAATGGAATTGAGGTTTGGGTGAACCCATCCCTACATTTCAGGGAACAGCATTGGTGAAAGGTGAAGTGATTTGCAGAGAGTCTAGACTTGACATCTCCCGATGCTCTTAAGATTACTGGAAAACCCTGGAGGAGGGGTGAAATGTAACATATCTGGTCTTCAGGCAAATGGGGCTCCATAGCCAGAGATACAAAAAGAGGCAAAACAAACAAATAAACAAACAAACAAACAAAATTACTTTCAAGGAGCTCCCAGTCTACAGGGAAACAATATGCAAATTACTATGAACATACAAAGTCCTTGCAGAATAAATGGGATATAATCAGTAGAGAGAAAGCACTAGCATGAAAGCAAATCAGGAAAGGTTTCTTGTAAAAAGAAGGATTTTACCGAGGACTTGGAGAAAGTCAGGGAAGCTAGGAGGTGTATATGAAGCGGGGTGAGGGAAAATTTCAGGTATGGGGAGGGGGAAGGCAATGGAAATGCTTGGAGTAGGGAGATGGAGTTTTTCGTGTGAAGAACAGCAAGGAAGCCAGTATCACTAGATCATATAATACAGGGGAGAGAGTAATGTGTTACTCCATTCATTAAGATTGAAAAGGTAGGGAGGGGTCAAGCTTTGAAGGACTTTGAGTGCTGTTGCTAATCTGTATAGTCTTGGAGCTGGAGGACAACATTTAACAACAAGGGAAAGAACAAAGTGGCTATTATTTTCAGTGACCCAAATTTCTAATGCAGTTCTTAATTCAATAAAGACAGTCTCCACTGCACTACATAGGTTCAGCAAAAGGGTAATGTGACATCAAAGCTTTTGTTTAATATTTCACATATTGCAGTGTTTTGCATCCATGAGATGAATCCACAGGCAAATGCAAAGATGTTACAAAACATTACAATAATGTTCTCTGTCCCATCCTCTCAAGGCCAGTCACTCTGGGCTTTTGAGATGTGAGCTAGATATTATGATAAATTAATTCATGTAAAAGTTATAGTTGGAGAGAAGCTCCCAGGTAATAAGTGAATTTTAAGCATTGTCAAATTTGCAATGTGAATGATTCCATGAAAGACTGATAGGAGAGCTCATGGAAGGAAGACAGGAAGCAAGCATTTATTAAATACTTACTATGTGCCAGGAATACATACTTAAACTGATTATTTGCATCTACTGCTGACTTGGGCCGGTAGAACTTGTTCTCTACTATACAGTTTTCTCCTGAAATCATCATGGAGATGTCTAATAGGCATTGAAACACTTTGGGTATTGCTACTTCCTTCTTGTACCTCATGTGCAATCCGTCATATTTCAATATATTGATGCATGACTTAGCTTCAATCTTTGCTACTCCCTTGCCAGTAGGGAACTAAGCCTGGGTCCCTAAAGCCCATGGCTCTTTTATTTGTCCTGTATTACTCCTCAGAGACAATTCCATCTATACTAGGCTTATCCATTCTTAATTGATAGACGCTGGATTGCACATGAGGAAAGTGGGGCCCAAACACATTGAGTCACACAAGGAGTGAATTGCAGAGCTGAAATGGACTAAAAGACTTCTGAGTTCTCTCTCCTTAAATCAAGATCTTATGAGCTCATACTTGGCCAGCACTGCTATCCATATCTGTTAGGCAACATCAAACTTAATGCTTGGCAGAATATGTTAGTGTTATTTCTAACCTGTTTACCACACCCCCCCATCTTCATCAGAGATGCCAAAATTATGTTCCTTAAGCATATCTGACAGTGTTATTCCAATACTCAATAAACTCCTCTGGCTCCCTATTGCCCCTGGTATAAAGCATAAAACGGTTCTGCCCAGCCTTTAAAGCCTTTCATAACCTGGCCCCAACCTATCTTTCCAAACTCATTGGACATTATTCCCACTTCCATACTTGGCAATTAAGCTAAACTAAGCTTTTCTTGTGTTTTACACACACACATACACACACACACACACACACACACACACATTCCATCAACTCCTGTCTTCATGCCTAGAAACAGTTCCCACTTCACTTTTGCCTCAAAGGATTGCAACTTCTACTACCCTCTCTTCCTAACTTCCTTGTATTTAACTATCTTGTATTTATTATCTTTATTTCTATTTTGTATGTGCACACATGCATCTATGAATATGTATGTATGTGTGTATAAAGTGAGCATATGCACACATATTATATATGTATATAGTATAAGAATTAGACCTATATTTTATAGGTGAAGAATGTAAGAACCAGATAGGCTGAGACACATCCAAGGTCAAAAAGGCATTAAGTATATATGAATATTTATAGTTGTCACTCTGGTTAGAACATAAATTCCTTGAAAGAATCTTTTCAAGGTGTTTAACATATGCTTATTGAGTGATTGAATAAATCATTGTCCATTAGCACCTGAAACTAAGCTTCAAATAATTTAGTGGATCTCCAATGAAAAGCCAAGAACTCCAAATCATGGTTCAAATGATGAATACTACTGTCACTGGGTTTCCTTCTGGCAAATGCAATAGATGTCTGCTGGCCATCATGTTTTGGGTACAAAACTACCCCTGAGCCATTCAGTTTCGTACTACCAATTATTCTGAACAATTTAATCATGGTTGAAATTGTTGAGAGGTTTTGTGCTGGTGGCCTGCTTCTTCAGGAATTTCCCATAATAGCTTTGGAACCCCTTAGATATTCAATGACAGCCATAGAGGAAGCACTTCTATCTTCTCAGTATCTGAGTTACTATGTGACCCACCTACTTGACAGTGAGTGTAGAATTGGCACTTGCCAAGCGAGAGTTTTAGATCATACTAAGGACTTCAGTTGTCTCTTCTCCTGGTTGCCATTGTCTTTACAAATACCTTGAGATACCACAGTTTATAGGGGCTAGCAGGGAGCCAGAGCTTGAAAGGTCTGTGTAGAGCCAAGCTGTGATTACTGCTTTTATCTAGGAGGGACACTGGGGAGGAAATGATCTTAGACCAAAGGGTAAACACAGAGCTGTCATATACCTGTGTCAGAAACAAGAAGAAAAAACAGTGGAGCTGAATCCAGCAACCTAGAGAGTTGTGGGAATAAGAGGTGGGAAGCAAGGTCACTAGGAGGAAACTAATCAAAAGCTGTCAGGATGGAGAGATGCCTCACAGGTAGAGGGGAATTATTTATGAAAGGCACCTCTGTGTTATAGGTACTGCTCCTTTTGTAGTCTTAAAGGGACGTGCCCTGGTGTGTCCAGAACTTGGCAGATATAACCAGGGGAAGGTTTGTTATTGTTGTTTGTCATTCATTTTTGAAAAATGACATTGTGAGATTATATTTTGACAGGTACATGAGTTGAATGTGAGACAGAGTTGCCCAAAGTAGTCAGCCTCACTTTATTTTCCAGAGTCATCAAAGTCTAGTGACAAGACAAAAGTCAAGACAGCTGGTGATGGCCCAGGATGCAGTGGATGACCTCGATGTCTTTGATGTCTACCCAAGCTCCAAGTATTCCAAACGCCTGCTTCAGTTGCCTTCCTGGCCATTGGAACAAATTGTTCTCATTTCCTCATTCCACCAAGGGGAGTCTTTACATGCTTGGGGTAGACATACTCCTAACTCACCACTGAGTTTGAGGCTTATTGGTGATAGTCAACTTGATTTAGCCTGTCTGCTGAGAGAGTTTACAGGGGTATGACCAATGTGCATGCTATAGCTTCTTGGAACCACAGGTGAGAGTTGAGTGCCAGGTACATGCCAAAGGTGAAAGAACAGCCCTGGAAAGGTTCAGCAAGCTCTCACCCCAAAGGAGCTAATCCTCCTTGAACACCTTATACACCCTATATATATACACTGTAACATGTATGGAAGACAAAAATAGGTGTTTAGAGTCAAAAGACCTGAGCCATATCCAGTGTTGGGCACTTATTTTCTGTGTGCATAACACTGACTGAAACACTGTGACTGCATTGGATGAAAAGATCACTAAACTCTCTTCTGGTTCATATATGAGGAACATGATATTCACAGCGCCCACAGTGGCTATGAATATGCTGCTGTAGTTGTGAATCACAAAATGTAACCAGCTCTCCACATGGAGGACAGAACCAAAGCATTTATTCAAATATCAGAAAACCAAGTCCCCAAACCAGAAAGTCAAAGTCATTATAGTAACCACAAAGTTGGTATACATAGTCAAGGCACTTTTCCCAAGTTTGTGGGCAAACACCCACATTTCCAAGCCTTCAAAACAAAACAGGCTACCTCAAGCAAGCATCCTCCTCTTCTCACTCATAGTAGCTCCTCAGCCTCCATGCTGCTCACTCCCAGAAGTTCTGGCCCCCCACAGTTCTTATTCCCGGCAGTTCTGGCTGGCTCTCAGAAATTCTCAGTAGCTCTCAATGGGCTTTTCCTTATATATGGTATTAGCTACTTTCTGTTCTTCCCCTTCCTGTTATATCAGCAAAGTTCATCCCACTGTGGGATTCACAAGTTCTGGATACTCGACACAATCACGAACTTGAAATAAGGTGCTAAGTACACATTTGCTTGCCAATACAAGGGGGATGGAAGATCTTCAAATCCCATTATCATTACAGCTCAAAGTCCTATAAGTAAAAATGCAAGTTGTCAAAGTTACATAACATGACTATAAAGTGGTAATTTTGTTTTATTTGTTTATTAATTTAGTTTTGCATGGTATATCTTCTTAAGTCTCATTGCTTACCATCTAAACAACAAGCATTTATTAAGAATCTACTATGTGCCAGGCACTTCACCAGTGACTACTTTGCCATCATTCATCCTGTGAAATGCAAATTCTCAGTCTTTTCTTAAATGAAAACAGGGAATTCCCTCAGCAGAGGCCCTTAGGATTAAATTCTTTTTGGTGATAATTCAGATTCAGTCATCAAATTCCATTTAGCACTAGTACATACATGCATACAGATCTACATGTTTGTTTTTTTCCCCAAAATCACTCCCCATTACAAGGGGCTTGGCTCAATGCTAATATGCATAGCTCCCTTCCATAAGGAATTGGACAGATTTCATGTGGTGATGCATTTCAGATTCTAAAGTGTTTTATAAGCCTTAATGTACTGTAGAAGTATGAATTACAGTCATCATAAGATCATAGAGCAGGGGTGGCTCAGTGGAACAGTGAATAGAACACCAGCCTTAGAGTCAGGAGGACTTGAGTTCAAATCTGGCCTCAGACACTTAAAACTATCTGTGTGACCTTCAGTAAGTCATTTAACTCCAATTGCCATGCCCTCCCCCTCCAAAAAAAAGTAAACAAAAAATGTCATAGAGCTAAACCTGCAAGGGACCTCAGAGATCAAGTCCAACCTTCCCCATCCCCTATATATTACAGATTTTATTAAATCTAGGGCTAGGGCCCAGGGAACTCAATGGATATACCCATATAAGAAATAAGTATCAGAGATGGGAAAATTTTTACTTTGTTATTATTGACAATGGTTGTCTTTAAAAGAACAGAGGAAGTAAATTCATTTCACTTGGAAGGGTCACTAATGACTGAGTTGAATATCAATCAGTAAGCAATAGAAAAAAGCAGATCAAAATCCTATTAACTCAGGTTTGTCTCATCTTCACTTTTTTTTCTTAAAGCAATTGGGGTTAAGTAACTTGCTCAAGGTTACACAGCTAGTTATTATTTTATGTGTGGGTGCTCATTTTCTGAGGCCAGTTTTGATCTCGGGTCATCCCAACTCCGAGGCCAGTGCTCTTACTCACTGTGCCACCTAGCTGCCCCTCATCTTCAATTTTTTAGGTCCCTTTCTCTTTCAGTAACTTTCCTTGCATTCATCCATCCCTAGAGCAATATGTTCAGCCTGGGAAACCAAAGATTTAGATATCAAAGTAGTGAAACATTTGAAAGTAGGAAAGAAGCCTTGACCTCCCTACCCTACCCCACAACCCAACACACACTCGGGTACATGGCTTCAGAGCTGGGGGGCATTTCCAAAATTATCCCAACCATGAAGGTTTTCATCTTATGTATTTTTAGTATCAGAAGTTTTTTTGTTTGTTTCATTGACTTTCAGTGTTCATTGAATCATGTTCACCTTTACATCAGATGTTATTTCTATTCTTTTTTTCATTTTTTGTCTTTTTGGATGGGGGGAAGGCAGGGCAATTGCGGTTAAGTGACTTGTTCAAGGTCACACAGCTAGTAAGTGGTAAGTTTCTGAGGTCGAATTTGAACTCAGGTCCTCCTGATGGCCTTCAGGACCGATGCTCTATTTGCTGTGTCACCTAGCTGCCCCTATTTCTATTCTTTCTAGGCATATTTTCCCCCTCCTTCCTGGTGCTTCTCCATATTAATACCTTTCTTCATACTTATCTGAATGTCTAGTTTTCCAGTGAGTATGACCAGCTTGCAAGATTATATAACTATTGCTTAGGGTTAAATTTCCTGAAACCAAAATAAGTCAGCTCCATTCTACTGCTACCACTCCACAGGGTGCAACATCAGCTTTGTAGAGCCATGAAAGAGAGGAAAAACCCTGCTTCTACCTTGCATCCAGTCTATCTCAAAATGAAGTTTATTCCCAGTTAAAGCAGGCAATTTCTAAGCTATAGCTAAAAAACAAGTTCATGCTTCAGGCTATGACACTTCTTATGTTCCTCTAAGACATCCACAAAGAAGTGTGGATAGTAAGTAAATCCTCAGGGAGTCTTTGGCAAAATATAGAGAAATCAGAAATAATCCACCTGAGTCCAGATCCCGGTTAGAATTCTTATTATAGGAGGCAGAGCCAAGATGGCAGAGTAGAAACAGCACCTCCAAGGCTCTCTTCCCCCAGATTACCTCCAAACTATGTAAAAGGGGACTCTGAACAACTTCTGGAGCCCCAGCACCCAAAGAACAACACAGAGAAGCTAACCTCCAGCTGAGGACAGCCCAGCAGCCCTGCAGAAAGGGCCAGCCCAGTGCTCTGGGAGCTGGCAGTGCAGCCCCCAGGGCGGCCGGGCCAACAGCCAGCTACCCCAGAACACCAGCAGCTATGGAGATTCCAGAATGGTCAACACAGACATACCTAGGACAAAGTGAGAGGTTAATGCCCTATGGACTTTGGGACCAGTATTTGGGGAACCCATCGATTTCCTCGCCTGGGGGCTAGAAGCCACTGAGGAGACATGGCATTTTGCAGTTTTCAGTGGCGGCTCCAGCTCCTGGCCTGAGAACTGTAGGGAGATCCAGCGATCAGTCTCGGGGGGTAATCGTTCTTGCTTTAACCTCCCTGGATCTGGATTGTGATCTGGGGGGGAGGTTGTGGGGTGGATATTCAGCTTCCCAGAAATGAAAGTTGCCCCCCCGCATACATTCAGGACAAAGGTCCCCTATCTGGTGGCAGAGTTCTACTATGGCAACAAGCCCAAAAGTCAAGTAATTAAGTGCCATCATGCCAAGGCAAAGGAAACAAAATAAACAGAAAAATGAAACAGTAGACTCCTATTTGGGGGGCAAAGAGGATCGAAGCACAGAACAGTCAGAGGACTGTGAGGTCAGAAATCCTGCTCCAAAAGCCACAAAGGAAAACATGAGTGGGTTACAGGCCATAGAGGACCTTAAGAAGGACTTTAAAAATAAAATAAGAGAAGTGGAGGAAAAATTGGGAAGAGAAATGAGAAGAATACAGGAAAAGTATGAAATGGGGGTCAACAGCTTGACTGAGGAAAACAACTCCTTAAAAAATAGACTAACTCAAATGGCAAAGGAGGCCCAAAAGGGCAATGAGGAGAAGAATGCCTTAAAAAGCCAAATTTGCCAGGTGGAAAAAGGATCTCAAAAGCTCACTGAGGAGATTCATTCCTTCAGAGTTAGACTGGAGCAAATGGAAGCTAGTGACTTTATGAGAAATCAAGATGCTGTTAAGCAGATCCAAACAAATGAAAGAATAGAAGGCAATGTGAAAGATCTCATGGGAAAAACCACTGACCTGCAAAATAGATCCAGGAGAGATAATGTAAAAATTATTGGACTACCTGAAAGACATGATCAAAGAAAGAACCTAGAAATCACCCTTCAAGAAATTCTCAAGGAAAATTGCCCTGACGTTTTAGACCCAGAGGGCAAAATAGAGGTTGAAAGAATCCACAGATCACCTCCTGAAAAAGATCCCAAAAAGAAAACTCCCAGGAATATTATAGCCAGGTTCCAGATTCCCCAGATCAAGGAGAAAATACTCCAAGCAGCCAGGAAGAAACAATTTCAATATTGTGGAAACACAATCAGAATAGCCCAGGACCTGGCAGCTTCTACACTGAGGGATCGAAGGGCATGGAATATGATATTCCAGAGGGCAAAAGATCTGGGAATGCACCCAAGGGTCACCTACCCAGCAAAACTGAGTATTTTGTTTCAGGGGAAAATATGGTCATTCAGTGAAATAGAGGACTTTCAAGCATTCTTGAGGAAAAAACCAGAATTGAATAGAAAATTTGACATCCAGACACAAGAAGCAAGAGATGCCTGAGAAGGTAATCAGAGAAAAGAAATCAAAAGGAACTTATCAAAGTTGAACTATTTACATTCCTATATGGAAAAGCAATAACTGTGACTGATGATATCTTTCTCACTATGAAAATAATGTAAGAAGGGTGTGTGGTCACATGAATACATATGTGAATGTGTGTATATATATTTACAGTTATATATGGTTAGAGGGCATAAGTTGAATTTGTTGGGAAGGGAGGATACTCAAGGGGTGAAATTATGAGGTGAGAGAGGAAAGTGGCAAGAGGAGATGGGGAGAAACAGGGTAGGGTAAACTATTTCATGTAGAAGAAGCAAGGGGAAGTGGCTACAGAGGAGGGAAAGAATAGGAAGGCAAAAAGGCAAAACCACATTCTCATTGAATTTGGTTCAGGGAGAGAATGACATACATCCTAAATGGGATATCTCAACTTGCAGCAGAATAGGGGGAAGGGGGATGAGAGGAGGGATGATGGATGGGAGGGCATCCTTGGGGGGAGGGGAGGTTGGAAGTACCCACTATAGAAGAGGGACAGGATCAAGTAGGGAATGGACCAGGTGGGGGGTGGGATGGGTGGGAGGGAATTATAAGCAGCCTTGTACAATATATCTACTATGGTAATATTTTGCATAGTTATACATGTACAACACATACTGAATTACTTATCTTCCCAGAGGGAATGGGTGACAAGGGAGGAAGGGAATGGATCTGAAATTCGAGGTCTTAAAATTAAATGTTTCAAACATATATAAACACTATTATCAATACTCTTTTGCATGTAATTGGGAGATAAGATGTGCAGGCATTGGGGCATAGAGATTCACCTTGCTCTAATGGAAAAGTCGAAGGGGGTAAGGGAGAAGATATGGGAGAGAGCAGGTTGGAGGAAGCGATATCTTGTGGGACTGCTATTCTGGGAAGTTGGGTAGGGGAAAAACGGGGAAAAAAATTTTAACTCAAAATCTAGCGGAAATGAATGATGTAAAACAGGAGTTAACAAAGCATTTGTTTAAATAAAAATATTAATAAAAAAATTTAAAAAAGAATTCTTATTATAAATTGATCAGATATTTATATGATAGGAATATAATACATAAAAGGAAATATAATATAAACGACTAGCATTTTGATAGTGCTATGAGGTCTGCTAAGCATTTGACAGGTAGGTAATTTCATTTGATCTTTACAACAACTCTGAGACATAGGTGCTATTATTATCCCCATTTTGCAGATGAGGAAAACAAGGCAGACAGATATGAAATGATTTGTGCATGATCCCAAAGCTATTGAGGGTATCAGCCTGGATTGGAACTCAGATCCTCCTGACTTCAGGTACAGCACTCTATCTACTATGGGACCCTGAAGTTTAAAACTAGATTGCTGGTTAATATTAGATGCATTCCTTTTTGCCTAGACAAATTTATTTTGCTAGCTTTTAAAAAAAGTTTTTAGGAAATAAGAAGGATATATGTCAAAATAAAGAGACTGATTATTTACAGGATACATGGCATTTTTGAAGGGCAGGATTATCTTCTCCAAAGCCTGATGAATCCAGAGTCAGGTGACTTGGATTTGAGTCCTAACAAGCCATGTGACCACAAACAAGTCATTTAATCTCCTTGATTAATCTCATCTGTGAAATGGGCATGATAAAGCACTCTCTAAGAGTAACAGAGGCCTAGAAAGAATGTGAAAATCTTAGAAGTCAGCAGTTACAATCTGAGCTTTGCCTCTATGTTTCACTTTGAGAGAGTTATATTTCTCTGGCCTCCCTCAATTTTCTTACCTATAAAATAAGTGGCTTGGATTAAAAAAAAAAAACAACCTCTGACATGCTTGAAATCTCTGTATCTGGTACCATTTCATAGGATTGTATTGAGCAAAAGTACTTTGTAAACCTTAAACATCTATGGAAATGGGAAATATTTTTAGAGTTGGTTGGAATCTTTGTATCATATGATTTTAGACTTGGAAGTGATCATGAATATCCATCTATGTGTTTTCAAACCCTGATTAGTTCAAGGTCATACTGCTATTATCAGAGATAAGCCTCTAATCTAAGTCTTCTGATTTCTAATACAATATTCTTTTCACTCTGGTATGTTATTTCTTTTATAAAATATAAGCATATGACATATACATTTGTAGTATTAAAATATGACAAATTATATATATATATACATATATATGAATTTATATAATGTAAATCTGTGGTAAGAATATATTTATTCAATTACTATAGAGTGTGGTAAATAAAAACTGGGTTTTAATTACCCCCCAAATTACAAATTCCATCACTCATCCTGGGCTGATCTTCTCTGTGACCTCCACTAGCTTCACTAGTCACTCACAGATATTAAAGCTTAAACTAAAAGGACTCTATATTTCAAAGTACTAGAGTCATATGAGGATTTAAGCTCAGACTTCAGGGATCTGCATTTTTTTCTAGGAACAAGAAACAAATTGTTCCAATAAGAGGTTATAACCCAACCCTAAGCAAACCAAAGAAACAAACCAATTAACTAATTGAGGGAAGAGGGATATGTATCATATTATTTTTAAAAATCTTATTGGATTATGATACTTAAATATTGTGTTTGTATTTCTTAAGTATTAAAAATCTCTATAATATCCACTAAAGTAATATATCTAGGGCTTTGTTTAAGGAACATATATGCAGCCCGGATGCTTCCTCCTATGTTGATTCTCTGGTTTACTGTCCCTTTGTCCCTTTATTCCTTACCCATAAGGTGCCATCAATATGGTCTCCCTGGTTCAAGGCCTAGCACACAAGGAATGAATGCAAAAAATACCCTTTCCAGGTTAAGATTTGTAATTATATATCTTACTTTTTGATGTGTTGGTACATAGGCTTCCTATTAAGTAAAGGTTTTATATATGGTCCTGTTATTTCTGATATTCCTTTCCCCAAACTTTGCTTGAAAACTAAATAGGATATTCCTTTAAACATATGATAGCCCTTTGCTAGAGACCAAATCAAGCTGGTATATGGTTTGTAAATCTCTCCCATCTACCCCAGGAGACCTAATATCCAATTATAGCAGTACAACAATTACTTACTAGTTATGTGATCCTGAGCATATTCCTTAACTTCTTCAGGCCACATTTGCTTTGACTATAAATTGAAGAGGTTGAATTAGGACCCCTCAGCTCTAGGGTCCTAAAAGTAAAACAGGAATCATAGGTGTACTACCTCTCATAGGATTATTTTAAGTAAGGAAGCACTTAGTAAAATTTCTTTTTTTATTGTTTCAAATATTATATTTATGTGCATCATTATTCTTGGTATGAAAGGAATAAAAATCACGTCACTGAGAGAATGTTTGAAGGAACTGTGGATCTATATTGAAAAAGGAAAATTTCAGGGAAAAATATTTGGGCAGGTGGGGGAGGGTATATTCTAGCTTTCATAACAAAGAGGGATTAAAATTATTCTGCATAGCTCCATTGTACAGAGCATGGAACAATGAGTAGGTGTTTCAACTCAAAGTAAAGAAGAGCTTTCTAACTTTCTAATTAGAGCTGTCCAAAACCAGATTCGGCTGCCTCATGCAATAGCCAGTTCCCTGTTACTCTGGAAGTGCTCAAGCAAAGAATAAATGATTACTCATCAGGAATGTCATGTTAAGATTTCTGTGTTAGATTAGCTGTCTTTTAAGTTTCCTATCAATTCTACATAGCACTTTAGGATTACATATAAATGTCAACTATTGTGATGATGATTCTATAGCCTGAAAATTTTCTCTCTTTATTTTGCATTCAAAATTGAAATAAAAAACAAAACAAAACACAACTTTGGAATGCAATAGATTGCATTGTCTTGCTATGTGTTTCCTTGTTTCCATCTGTATATTCTGTCTCTGCCCTCTACTCTCTCCCACCTGTAAGTCATCTTTAATCAAGATCAAATAGAACCCCGCAGAGAGGGCTCTACTTGTCACTCCCTTGCTTAAAAATCTTCAGTGGCTCCTCATTGCCTGTAGGGTTAAAAAAAAAAAAAAAAAAAAAACCTTGCTAACCTGGTATTTATGATATTCTGAATTTTCACTTTAACATGTCTTTCCAGTATTATTTCACACAACACACGTTCATACTGTCCAGGTGTCAGACAAACTGGACCCCTAAGTGTTCCTGAATTCAGTGTCCTGCCTCTGTGCAGACAGCTTACCCCTCTTCCTCAGAATCCACTCTCTCCTCACATTTGCCTTTTAAAATTCTCTTTCTTCAATGCTTATCTCATGTATCACCTCCTTCATGAAATCTTTTTTTTAATTTTAAACTAAATAATTTATTTTTAGTTTTCAACATTTACTTCCATAAGACTTTGAGTAACATTTTCTCCACCTCCTTCCCTCCTCCTACCCCAAGGTGGCAGGTAATCTGATATAGGCTCCACATATACATTCATATTAAACACATTTCATGAAACCTTTTTTGAACAACTACTAGTATCACCCACACTCACCCACCTTCTCTATTTGGTCCTCCTGACTTCAGGGCTGGTGCTCTATCCACTGTGCCAAAATGATCCCCACCACGAATGTTTTCATCTGATGTGCTTTTAGTATCAGACTTTTTTTTTGTTTGTTTGTTTTGTTTGTTTGTTTTTGTTGTTGTTTTTGCCTCATTGACTTTCACTGGTCATTGAATCATGTTCGCCTTTTCCTCAGAGGTTATTTCTTTCCTTTTTTGTCTTTTTGGAGGGGGGAAGGCAGGACAATTGGGGTTGTGATTTGCCCTCACAGAAGTTGTAAGTGTTAAATGTCTGAGGCAACATTTAAACTCAGGTCCTCCTGACTCCAGGGCCAGTGCTCTATTCACTGTGCCACCTACCTGCCTCACCCATTTTCCTTATGTCTAAAATGAGGTTATATCTCACAGTCCTGTCATGAAGAGCAAAAGATAGCTTATAAAGTGCTTTAACATTATATAAATGCTATCAATTATTATTAGATTATCTCCCTTCAAAGCCCCCTTTTTCTCTATTTAATTGCCTTACCCCCAGTCTTCACTTTGCAACACATATCTTTTTGTTATATTTGATGAGACTTTGCAGCACATCCTGCTAATGGAGTCTATTTACTACCTGTATTTGCATATGTGCCCTCCTGACTCTTTCTGTCACCCATACCAGATGACTGATGTGAACAGTGGTAGCAGTCAGAAGGCTTTTCCATTGGGTTCCAAAATATGCAATCATGCTCCCTCCAGTCCCTCAATCCCCAGCCAGCTGGGTTATATAAATCCAGGGAAAACCCAGGGTTTTCCAACAAAACAATCTCTTCTTGCCTGTGAAGTCATGGCCTGTGACTTATTAATGAATTAGAGTGAAAATTAATAATAGAATGAAATTAATAATAAGCTACACACTGTGATTCTGCCTGGCAATCAATCTTAGTCATCATATCGACATGGCAATGGAAATCTTTCCAAAGTTAGTTCAGTAAAACCTGCTATTCAAAGTCATAAAGACCTTTATTCCTAGCTCTATTAAGTGCAACTTCTTTTCTAGTCAAACCAGTATTTTATGTGCATATAGCCTTTGTTAATGATTCACATATAGTGTATTTACATATAATCATGGATTGTTTTGACTGGAATCCTTCCACCATCATAACAAAACATGTAGGATTTAAGTAAATATTTAGTTGAAATGCTGTGCAAGATATTTTGGGCCTCAGGTATTATCAGGTTTCCCTAACTTCTATTCCTTTTTTTCTAATAAGCAATAGGCTATCAGTCAAAAGAGAAGTGAGTTGGGGTGGCTAGGTGGCATAGTGGGAAAAGTGCTAGCCCCAGAGTCAGGAGGACTTGAGTTCGGATCTGGCCTCAGACACTTAACACATACACACACACACACACACACACACACACACACACACACCAAACAAACAAACAAACAAACAAACAAAAAAATGTAGCCATGTAAACTTGGGCAAGTTACTTAACCCCAATTACCCTATAAAAGGCAAAAAAAAGAAGAGAGAGAAGTGAGTGGCAAGGAAAGGCTATTTTTCTGGACCCATTTGAAAGATGAATGGACTTCTCAAAAAAAAAAAAATCAAGGGAATCCTGGGAGCTGTGACCATTCCATCTAAGAATGCATAAAAGAGAAAAAGGGGGATGTTGTCCATATTGTAAAACGGGCCCTAGATATTGAGAAAGTAGATTTCAAATAATTCTAAGAAAGAAATAGAACCCAATGGTCTAATATTCTTTAAGGCAGTGAATTCAAGAGAAGTGAAGCATTTTGAATAAGGAAATAAGATAGAAACAAAGAGGTTTCTAGGGATGTAAGGAAGAGGAGCAAGTAAGAGACCTTATATGTGTATTAGGTTACACATGTGTAGTAAGAATCCTTATGTTCTTTTGCTCTATTAAATATTGTTCAGCTAGGGAATATGATTTGGATTCTAATTTCTGATCATTTTATTATTTCTGGTGGGAAGGAGTTTCTTTATCTAATGCTTGACCCCTTTCCTCTCAAATACCAGGTCCACAATGAACAAGTATAGATATTAGCAGAGAAACCCATTTATTCAAATTATACCAAAACAGAAATCAGAGAAGGTATACATAGGATAATGTTTCCCAGACAATAGAGAGTGAAGGAGCTCTCCAGTTGGGAGCAAGGCAATGCAGTGTAACTAAAATTTAAGAGGATTTCATCCAAAGGGAAACTCCCTAAATTTTCTATAATAGCAATTTAGATATATTGACATGATGGATACTTTCTGCTTATCCCATGTCTTCCCAGAGTCTTTTCCTTCAGCAACCTGAAGTGGAGCCACTTCTGTATTCTCTCTTGAAGCTGGAAACTAGGAGCACCCAAAATAACTCAACATTTGACAAGACTTAATTGGAAACTTGATCAGGACCAAATGGGTAATGGTAAAGGCTAGAGATCTCTCACCTCTTACCAACTCTATCTCACCCTTCACAAAGGGAAAGACAATCATCTCCCCCAATAAGGACAGAGTGACATGCCAATTGGTTTAGGATAAGTGTTAAAAAGATGAGGGAAAGTTTTTTTTAAAGAGATATTTGGGTGCACAAGAAACTCATTGACTGACTTAGATTTTTAAGTCATGTAAAAAAATACAAGTGAGGGCAGGAAATGGTAAAAAAAAATGGAGAAAAACCCCATCACTTTCCATTTGTCTTTCAAACATTACCCTCCTAAGTTACACAAATGGCCCTAAAGCTACAACAAAGTGGTGGTGATCTGTGCCAGTGGAGGAAGCACCCACACCAACAAAACTATTTGACCCTTAGGATATTTTAAAATCTAAATACAGAATTATTTATAAACTGCTCTCCAGGAGCTGTTTCTCCAGGCTTATGGATCTTTACCTCCTTGAAAAGTTTAGATTCTTGGATTCTTCTATCATAAGAATATTTTAATAAAAATTAATCTCCCAGATTCATAGGTAAGACAGCAGCTGATCTTTATTCTAACATGAACAGACCAAGGAGCAATAACTAGTTTTCCTAGCTTGAAGAGTAGCTCAGGGAAAGTATAATAGAACATGGGCCACATCTGTTCCTATCAGAAAAGAAAGGTCAAGATGGCAGACCAAAAAGACTCTCTTGGCTGATTAGCTCTGGGGGTTAGAACATGTTGATAATGACATCAAGGCTCCAGTTTCCCTTCATATATACAAACTAAAAAATTCACAGGTTTGTTTTCATTGTGCATAGTTACAGCTTTAATTACTTCAAATACTAAGCTTTTTTTTTTTTCAAAATGCACTCTGCATCTTTATTGGTTTCTATTTTAGCCATGAAGGTAGAATAGTCACAGGAGTAAAAGTAAATAACTAAAACTGATTTTTTTAGGGTATCAGAAATAAAAGGTCCACAGGTCACTAAAGAGTCAGGGGTACAACTTGCCAATAAGCACTAGTAGATTGTATTTTAAAAAAATACAAATAAAAAAAATAGTGGTGTGTTTGTGAGATAAGGTGAGATTTATTGCCTCCCACTATAGAGTTCTGATTCTTTCAAAGGAAAAAAAAATCTTTTCCCTATTCCTGTCCAGCAAACTGTAGGGAAAATAGTAAAATGACTAGGAATGAGAAGACAATAAATCATCAGAAACAGATGGTATTTAGTATATTTTAGTTTGGGAAGAACCAAAGACAGAAGCATGTGAGTTACTAAAAAATATGCAATTTATCATTAAAAAGAGCTATTATTCCAGAGTTCTGGAAGGAGTCCAGAATAGTATTAATCTTTGCAAAAGAGATAAGGAGGACCTTGTAAAATAAGATTCAACCTTATTTCAGTACCCAGAAAACAATTTCTATATAAAGCCTGGAGTTTGAGAGGATGTGAGAGAGGAAGAATAAAATCCATAAAGCTCAGGTCTAAAAGCACAAATCTTCCAGACATGTCTAATGGTTTCTCTAAGGGTACATTATGAGCCTCTCAATTTTTTGTAATTCTTTAACAGCCTAAGATGGCAAGAGGAAAAAGGACTTCTTTAGACCCTGAAATGGATTTTGAAAGTCCCTCAGGAGAAGAGAGGCTACTTATGAAGCCTATACAAGCCCAGGAGAATTGGATGTGGCCAAATGATCTGGTCAGACCAATTCATCATAGCTCATCTACACAGTCTCGCAAATGGTAAGGACTCAAAATCACTGTGCCCACACTTTGGTGCTTTCTTTAAAAATTGAAGCTTACCAGAGCCACCAAACCTTCTAAATAGCTTTTGCTTGCAGTGCACATCTTCCCACCCCCCCCCAAAAAAAAGTATAGCACGTATAAAATTGGTATTAGTCTTTGTACACAGCATTGCTCAACACTTCCCCTTTAGAAAGAAAGCTTCTTGAAACAGGGGCCATTTTCTTTCTATCTTTGTTAACTCCAGAATGTAGTGAAGGGTCCAGAACATAACAGGGACTTAATAAATGCACACTGAACTTAATTTACTTAATTGAAGTCAATCAGTCATACACAGGTGAGCTAACTTTCAGGAGACCCAGATATTTGCCAATCCTAAAAGGTCAAAAGACACCAGTAAAGTGAATTTCTCCTTTAATTGTCCTAATCTAGCAATATTTATTGTTTATTAATTATTTATTATCACTCACATTTATCTTGTACTCTAAGGGGCTTTCACCACAACAATAAATCAACAACATTTATTAAGGGCCTAAGATGTAAACTGGAGTAAACTAGAGGTGGGTATATAAATACAAAAAGGGGAATAAGCCTCTCACCCACTTTAGTGGTAAGTAAAGTGGGATTTATTTTTCAATTTTTTTTTTTTTGCTTTTTTGGAGAGGTCAATTGAGGTTAAGTGATTTGCCCACAGTCACATAGCTAGTTTTTTGTGTTGAGTGTCTGAGGCTGGATTTGAACTCAGGTCCTTCTGACTCCAGGGCTGATGCTCTATTCACTGCACCATGTAGCTGCCCCTCAAGTGGGATTTTTATTTTTTTGCTGTTTTTCTGTGTGTATTTTTCAGTTTCCCAGCCTCAGTCTTACATGCCTCTGTGTTAAGCCAATCAGACATGTGCAAGTAGGTTCGATAGAACTGTATATAAAGAAAGCCAGTGTTGAGAAAGCAGACATTAAGGGAGGCAGCTTTGAGAGGGTTGACACTACTCCGAGAGAGAAGCATCTTGCTTGAGTGGGTGGAAAGAGGAAACCTCTGAGAGCTGGGAGGAGACCTCTGATGACTGAGACTTGATGAAGGAATCTCTGAAATTTTTAAGTAAATAGAGCTGTAGGGCAGAAACCTGCACATGGGAAAGAGGCTAAGCTCAAGACCCTTTTGAGAATTGTTAAAATGAACTGAGTTGTTAATACAGTGCCTCTGTATTTTGGAGGTAAATTGAGATGACTGTGCTAGTGGTGTGTGTCAGTATTGTTGTTACCCTGTTAAGCTTTGTTTCCCAGAGGCAGAAATTGTGGGTAGAAGCAGGGAGAACTTGTAGTGGAGCTAAGACATGGAGCAGTAGTGAGGAGCTGCCTACATGTGAATCCAAGTGAGAGTCAGGAGTGGTCATCCTACAGAGGAAGAGCCATGGGGCTTGGAAGTTAACCTCGAATTAAGATGAAATTATTTGGACACTTGGTATTTATTAAGGAGATTATTCTTACAGTGACCTAGGGGTGCTTGGTGTGATATTTTCTGCTACCCCTTAAGGATGCATCATGCTAGGGAAGACCCTAGCCTGGAACCCCCTGACTTTGGGGATGCAGTGATATATGCTATGCAATGTGATATTCTTAGTGTGACCTAGGGGTGAAGGGTGTGCTATTTTCTGCTACCCTTTAAGAATGTGTTGTGCTAGGGAAGACCCAAGCCTGGGACCCCCTGATTGTATAAACAGTATTTTGGCGAATGCTACTAAATGCAATTATATATGCTATGAGCCATATGACATACTGAGTGTTATGATATATATATATATATATATACATATATATATAATATATATAATATGTTTTGCTTAAAAATATTGCTATGAATGTTATGCTTTACTATATTGAATAATGTCTAATTCCGAATAGAGAGTTCATTACACTATGCAATTAGACCCTCAAAATTATTTTCACAGCAGCAGTCCTCAGAGTATGGTGCCATGATTGGTGTTATACCTACAAGAAAAACTTATATTATACAGAGAGGTATATCCGCAATTGAACGTTACATCATTAGGCACAACTAGTTGGTGCAATAGAGATAGCACTAGCCCTAAGTTCAAATCTGGCCTCAGATACTTGACACTTACTAATTGTGTGACACTGGCCAAGTCACAGCCCTGATTTCTAGAAAAAAAAAAAAAAGAAATTCACATCATTATTATCCAAGCATTAAGCAGTCCCCTGTATTTCTTCCCTTTGGAACTTTTAGAAGGTCTCTAGAGTGAATCTGGTGCAAAAGCACCAACCTCATTGGAAGGCCTGAAGGAAGGTCAGAAATCTGCTCAGGTAAGTGCTTAACTGCTGTTCCCTTCCCTAACTGGATTCCATTCTTCCCGTTACAAAAGTCTGTGCTACAACAGAAATTTTTTTCCTGATTTTCTCTATCTTCAGCAAACATATGAATGAGTGATATCTAAGGTTCCTTTCATATTGAACATTCTCTGATTTAAAGAGAAGAAAGAGGTGACAATATTATCCCCATCTTACTGATAAGAACCTTGAAGCTCAAGGAATTTAAATGATTTGTCTAGGATCATGCTGCTAATTAAATGTTACTCATCACTACTATGAACCTAGAATACTTTCTACTACACCCTTCTATGTCTGTTTCATAGCTATCAAAACCACATAGAATAAAATTTGCAATGTAGACCATGGGATAAGAATCAATATATTTTTTTGAGGATAAGTCAATAAGGCGGGGCATGAATTGAAGCTTTTCTTCACAGGCAGCTAAGTGGTAAAGTAGATAGAGGGTTAGAATTAGTGTTAAACCAAAACAAAGACCAAAATAAAGACAATCTCTCTTAGACAAAGACAGGACTCAAGGCTTATGTGCTCACTGGAAGAGGGATGTTCTGGAGGGGGGCAATCAACTCCAATTGGTTAACAATTAATGAGAGAATTAATATCACAATGATGGCCTGAAACTGTTCAAATGAATTTTGATTATATCAGTTATTTCTGAGTTACCCCAGCCTTGGGAAATTTATCTAAAGAATTTATCTTCACCCAAGCCTGAGCAGAGCACAAAGGTTTCCTCTGGGTGGGATCTAAACAATAAAGAAAGTTAGTCCAATCTTATTATCAGTAATACCCTTCAAGAGACTGAACTTTTAGAATCAGGACATTAGAAAAAAAGAGGAACTCTGGATATCCCCAGATCATTGGTTATTAATAACAATTTCTCTGAGAACACTGGGAACTTTCCATCTATGTCCTCCTCTGTATGTGTTGTCTCCCTGTACCAGTGTACCAGCAACATAATATTCATAGTGCCCTCAGTGGCTATGAATAAGCTGGTGTAGTTGTGAATCACAAAATGTAACAGGCTCTTGACATGGACGGCAGAACCAAAACATTTATTCAGATACCAGAAAACCAAGTCTCCAAACCAGAAAGTCAAAGTCATTATAGTAACCACAAAGTTGGTACATATAGTCAATGCAGTGAACACCCACATTCCCAAGCCTTCAAAACAAAACAGGCTTCATCAAGAAAGAATCCTCCTCTCCTCACTCACAGTAGCTCCTCAGCCTCCATGCTGCTCCCTCCCGGCAGTTCTGGCTCCCAGCAATTCTTGTTCCCAGCAGCTCTGGCTGGCTCTCAGAAGTTTTCAATTTGGTTCTCAGAAGAAGTTCTTGCTCTCTAGCATGGGCTTTTCCTTATATATGGTATTAACTCCTCCCTATTCTGCCCCTTCCTGTTACATTAGCAAGTTCATCCCACTGTGGGATTTACAAGTTCTGGATCTTAATACTTGACACAATCATGAACTTGAAACAAAGTGCTAAGTACCGGTTTGCTTGCCAATAAAAGGGGCATGGAAGATCTTCAAATCCCATTACCATTACATTCCCCCTATTAGAATGAATACCCCTTGAAAGCAGAGATTTTCATTTTTTTGTCTGTACATTCTGCAATTAGTATGGTACTTTGCACATGGTAAATACTCAAATGTTTTTTTTTCATTCATAATGATTGGTCATCTGTAACATTACAAGTCTCTGTACCTTTTACATTCAAATTTTTAATGTGTAAGTAGATTTATTTTCCTAATTAAGTTCATATCTAAAAGGTCTCAAAAGGTGGCATTTTAAAAATCCAAATGAATAATTCCATCTCTTTGAGGTATTCTCAAGTAACTTGTGACTTTAAGAATCTATCCTAAAAAATTGAGAAACAAAAGTGGAGAGATATTGAAATACTCTTCAACCTTTTAAATAAAGGATTGGTCATTTGAAATCAGAGAGCTTTTATCCCAGTCCTGTCTCAGACATTCTGTGTGACCTTAGGCAAGTCATTTAACTTCCTTGGGCCTCATTTTTGAAAATGAAAGGGCTGAACTACATGGCCTCTGAAGTCCCTTTCTAGCTGGGCCTAGGATCAAATGTGCCCATTTCGTCAGATAGTCTTTGTCTTTTGTAGGCATGGGCCCTGTAGCAGCAACCACCCTGTCATACCCAGGATGCATTGCTAGCATAGGTTCTTAGATCTGCTTTACTAGGAGAGAGAGTTTTTTAAGGGGTCAACAATCTTTTGAAATTACATTCACTAGTTCAGGTTAAAGTCAGCACCCTGAACTTCAGAGAAAATACAAGCAGAGAAATAAAGACCAACAGACAGAACTCTGCCTGAATCAACTATACACTTTACATACATTCCTGTATTGAGAGAGCCTTTACATCTGAGTAGTCTGGAAGCTCTGATCATATGGCCACTCAGAATCTCTACCAGAATCTCTACAAGATCTTCCTCATAAGTGAGCCCCCAATGCAAAATACCAGCTCAGAGTATATGTATACACTTCTCAGAGCCAGAAGACATCACAACCCTCCTGACTCAGTGCCTAATTAGGAATTAACAAAAGGTGTGAAAGCTTTCCTACAAGCAAGTCTCCCTTAAGCTTACTTAGAACGCTTTAATGGGTTCTATATGAGACCTCTTAATGGGAAGGGAAGATCTTAAATTCCATTAACATTACAGGTCCTTATTTTCTTCCTCAATCTATGATTATGCATTTTGTATTATCATAGCATAGGCATTGCCCAAACAGCTTAGTCAATCTTTATAGAATCATGAAAGGAAGAAGCCATGTAGTGGGGAGGGCATTGCCAGGATGGCATTATGACCGAGCAGGACTATTGCCAAATTTCCCTCATTGACCCTAAATTTAAATTTCAATCAACATCTGATTCTATTAGATGTCTAAGCTGTATTAAGTTTTGCCTTTCTGAGAAAGCAATTCAGATAAGATTGTCCAAAAGCCCACTTTTAATGTATGTCATAATTATATAACAATTATTATAATTATATAATATGCATATAATTATGATATGTATCAACATATGTGATAAACATAATTGTGTAATAATTATATTTTATGACCAAAACTATGTTGCTGTTTTTCCTAATGTAAACTATAGCATGGAGTGCCTATTAAGTTGCCATATATGAAGGAAGGTCAAAGCATTCAGAATGACAAGAAAATCTTTGCTTGATTGGCAAGTGACATTTTTGCATCAAAGGAGAGAAGTAGACTTGAATTAGATCATTAAATAATAAAAAGCTAACTTTTAGGATTTTGAATTAATTTAATGGGAAATAAGATGTAGCAGTCAGGAAGGATTTATTAAGCACTTTCTGAAGTGGTGTTTAGGGGTCAAGCAGGTCTTGTTCACCCACATTGTGGGTATGGCTATCTTCCCCTTTCCTCTTAGGCTCTGTGGTCCAGAGGAACAGGTTTATAACTTTAGTCTACTTCATGTGTGTGGTTTTTTGCTTTTGTTTTTGTTGTTTTAGTTCTAGGTGCAGGGACTAGAGTGCCCAGGAATTTGAGTCATAGAGATCTTAGAGCCAGGATTTCAGGTCTGATATCAGTTATCCCAGTCCTGACTATCCAGTGTCCTAGGATGCAAGTCCAGGGAAAACTTAGAACTTGGAATTTGGGGGAACCAATGTCATTTAAGAATCAAGTCCTTTCCGACCTGGTCCCAGGCACGATGGCTCCCACAAAGAAGGGCAAAGAGAAGAAGAAGGGCCTTTCCGCCATCAACGAAGTGGTGACCCGGGAATACACCATCAACATTCACAAGAGGATCCACGGGGTAGGCTTCAAAAAGCGAGCTCCTTGGGCTCTAAAGGAAATCCGTAAATTTGCCATGAAAGAAATGGGAACTCCAGATGTACGCATTGACACCAGACTCAACAAAGCTGTTTGGGCCAAAAGAATAAGGAACGTCCCATACCATATCCGAGTGTGTTTGTCCAGGAAACGCAATGAGGATGAAGATTCACCAAACAAGCTGTATATGTTGGTTACTTATGTGCCTGTCACCACTTTCAAAAGCTTACAGACAGTCAATGTGGATGAAAACTAAATTGAAGTTCATTTAAATAAAATTATAAAATGTCAAAAAAAAATTGAGTTAAACTATGAAGTAAATCTTCCTCCCCTCATCAGAAATCTAGGAGGCCTGGGGAAGAATGCTTGTATGCTTGTTCTTGCTACAACTTTGAAGTTAATAATCCTTTGCAAAAACTAATATGTTAAATAGTTAAAGGGAGCTTTAGAAGGTACTTGGACTCTTAAAATTGTGGGATTGCAATTCGGGGAGTGTTGAGCCAGTGGCAGAGACTAAACAGCACCAACCTCTTTATTCATACCAGAGATCTGAGGAAGGAGCTGTGAGGGATAATTTGCAGTGGTTTCCCCATTCTGAAAATTCAAATCTAGAGTGGCTTCAGCCTCCACAAGGCCTAAGTTTAGACATCACCTGATTTTACAGGAATCTGGGACTTAGAGCAAAGGGAGACCCTCCCCAGTGACACCTCAGCAGAAGATATGCCAAATAATGATAAAACTGCTTTCCTGGCCTTGCATTGTACACCCTCATGTTTCCGTGTCCTTTGTCTCCAAGATATATTCCCGTGCTTAGGTTGTGGGCCAGCCACTCTCATTGGTAATGAGAGTGAAGGCCAGTTGCGGGGTTGGATTTTCTGCATTAGAAGGTTACATAATGGGGCAGCTAGGTGGCGAAGTGAGTGGAGCGCTGGCCCTGGAGTTAGGAGGACCTGAGTTCGGATCAGGCCTCAAACACTTAACACACACACACACACACACACACACACACACACACACACACACACACACAACTAGCCATGTGACCTTGGGCAAGTTACTTAACCCCAATTGCACTCCAAAAAAAAAAAAAGCGAGAGAGAAGGTTATATAACCATGGGGCTTGCTTCTACCTGTTGCTCTGTCCCTGGCAGATGGCATTTGAGTGACAGGGGCAGAGTCCTTTCTCATGAGGAAGGATAAAGACCTTTTCTCATCTCAGACTCAGACTCCGAACTCTTTTATCCCACACAGGGTGAAAATGTAACAAACCTGCCTTAAAGACAATGGGGACAATAAGTCATTTATCTGAGCAACTAGGTACATGCAAGGTATATACAGAGTAAATGAATGCTCATCTTTGCTTAAGGGAGGAGGAAGAGGAAGAATGGACTATGAAAAGTCTTTTGCAGAAGGTGGGATCTGAGAGGAGTCTTAAAGAAAACCAGGAGAAAACATCATTGAATCTATAGTTTGCTGTCCCTAAGCCTTCTCTCTTACTACTGGCAAGGACCAAGAGCAAGTAGGAAGAAAACTTAGAAAAACTAAAAGCTGATTTCAAGATGCTGCCTGAAGCCAGTCTAGAGGAATGGAAGGCTTCTTAAGGGAGTATCCTAGACCTGAGAACAGTTTTCACTTCTGGAGAACAAAATATGCCCTCTGGCTGCTGAGCAAGGCCAGTGTGACTTCTTGAATTACAAAGGAGTCCAAGAGGTGAAAGTACAGAACCCTAGATGAAAGACAGCAGTCTTTACTGGGAACCTTAGGTTGTTCTACCCTTAAGGCACCATGGGAAATAAGGCTGCTACTGAGACTCTGTCCTGAGGTCTTTGCAAACAAGAGACATCTTTAGGCGAGGAAGATTCAGTGAGAGTCTACCCTGGGACATACTGAATTCTCTTCTCATTTTCCCTTCTTCAGGGGCCCAGATGCTAGGAAGTTGGCAGTGACTTGGGGAGACTGCAGGTGAGGAGAAAACTCTGGCCAGGGGGGTCTGAAGACAAGAGGAGGCTCTTTTATGTACAAATGTTGTACAAAAGGAAAATCTACAAGGTATTGTTAACAGACAGTTTATTAGTCACTGCCTATTAAAAGTTGGAAGGGGCTTTTCAGGTCTTAGAGTTTTCATGTGACCATTTTACAGATAATGAAAATGAGGCCTAGAGAAGTTGTTTCAAGCCATTATTGTAAGTGTTCAAGCAACAACTTAGTGATGCTCTTTCACTTAGTTTTGTTGTATATTTTAGGACAAAATTTTCAAGGAGTTGTTGGGTTTTTAAATTATTGCTTGTATGTTTTGTTTTGTTTTGTTCTTGCTTGACCTGTGATTTCATTAGCATAGTTTTGCCTCAGGTAAGGAACTTCCTCTATCAATTCAGATCAGCACTCTCTGCAATTAATATTTTTAGTGAGTTGCTGGGGACACCAAGATTAAACCTTTTTTCTTTTTTTTTTCCAGAAATGGGATAAACATTTTTTAAAGGAAAGCACATTCAGCAAAAACAGACAATATTTTATATATGTGTAGATTTTATGTGTGTATGTATGTATGTGTGTGTAATGTGTTATGACATATAGATATGCATATATTTTAATGTTAAACTAAAAACCTTTACACAATCATATAATCTTTCTGTGTAGGGACCATAGAAAAGCTATTATTCATAACAGTAACTAACAGGTAATACTGCAGTCATTAACTAGAGATTCCCCATGGACCAGAAGCTAGCTGTACCACTGAGACCATATACCTCTGCCCTCACCCAATGCCACTTCTCTAGGGTCAGACATCCAGTTTTCCTGACTCTGGGGATGACTTTCTAACTACTATGTCTTGCACTCTATCTTGATAATTATTAATAGAAAATAAAGCATCCTTATTTTTTTTAACAGGTTCTATCAGCTTTTTCCACATCATCATGTAAAAACTTCAAATCAACAAATATCTAAGAGTTTACTCTGTGCACAGATGGCCCTGTGCTGAGCATTATAAATAGGAAAATGAAGATGGTACAGTTGATGCCCTTGAGAACTTATGTTATATTTGATGGTGGGAGAGATATAACATGCTCACAGACAGGGCTGCTGTGAGCAAAGTGCTACCAAGCACCTCATGCTCTTAAACGACTATACCAACATTAATCATTGTTTTTAAAGATGATACAAACTAATGAGGTTGGCAATGATGATGATGGTGATGATGGTGATGATGATGATGATGGTGATGATCATGATAATGATCATGATCATGATGAAATGATTCCTTGTACAGACTGTCCCTCTTGCCTAGGATGAACTCCCTCCTCAACTTCACCTAATCCTCAGCTTCCTTCAAAGCTAAACTGAAGTGTGACCTTCTCCAGGAAGCCTTTCCTGATGCCCCCAGCTCCTAGCCTTCCTACTATGTCACTCTGTTTTAATTTGCATTTATTTATATGTCATTTGCATAGAATGCAAGTTCTTTGATGATGAAGACTGTTTCACTTTTTTCTTTATAATCCCAGTTCCTATTGCATAGTGGCTGGCACATAGTAGGCACTTTATTTATGCTTGCTGACTGATGAATCAGGGAAGACTTAAGATTAGAATAGTAAGGTAGGGGCGGCTAGGTGGCACAGTGAGTAGAGTGTCGGCCCTGGAGTCAGAAGGACCTGAGTTCGGATCCGGCCTCAGACACTTAACGCACACACAAACAAAAACCTAGCCGTGTGACATTGGGCAAGTTACTTAACCCCAATTGCCCTCCAAAAAGCAAAAAAAAAAAAAGAATAGTAAGGTAAGGCTTCATGGGAGCTTGAACCAGACCTAGAAGGCCATATATGGATTTAAATAGGAATGTTCTAGACAATTTATGATATGAGATATCTAAGTGTTTGGGATTGTAAACATATACTTGAATTTTATCCTCTGCTTGAATACCTCTAAGGAGTTGGAAGAAACAATTTTTGGAGGTAGCCCTTTCTGGTTTAGGAAAGTTTTAAATGTGGACAGTTGTGTTTTTTTTTTTCCCTGAAGTCAAGCACACATTTGTCTTATTGCAATGGGTATCCATAGCACCCAGTTCAGACCCCATGGTGGGGTATACTGGAGCCATCTAGTCTGCTATGTGCTGAAGACAGGTACAGAAGTTGGATTAAATATATTGCCTGCTCTCATAAATCTTTTAATCTACTAGAGGGCATGACATATCTACAATATAACTATAATATAATCAATGCTTAATGGGCATATATGACACATAAAACAAATGCTATACAAAATTTTAAAAGGGGACTGCAGATTACTCTATTAGTTAACAACTATTTATTAAGCATTTACTTTGAACTTGACCCTGAACCAAGTACAAATGATTGAAACAATTCCAAATGGATTTATGTTTTAATATAATTGCAATGTAAATACTGACTATGGAGATCAAGAATAGTTTATGGAGAATGTGCATTTTAGAGAATGGGCAAAGGGAGGGGAAAGTAGATAAGGGAATCCTTGAGTGCACAGTGGTGGGAAAGGGTTGGGGTTATAGCCTAGAAGTGATAGAAGAAGGGACATGAAAAGAATGTCAGTGTTTACGGTCAGAGTGATTGAGTTGGTATCTGGAAAGAACAAAAGTGAGAAAAGAATGAGTCAGTTTGACTGGAGGGATCTGTAAGTATATTGAACAGAGCAGTAGAATAGTGATCAGGGGAGCATGGAAAGAGTCAGTGTCTAGATGATAGAATGTAGCAGTCAGTGAGCTAGTGAATCCGAAGACAAGGTTAGAACAAAGCTGAAAATTAACAAATGATGAATAAGACTTCTTTTGTCATCTGCATTGACACTTGGGGGTGAGCTAAGGCATGCTTCCTTATTCAGCCATTGCCATGCCTGAGTATTTTAGTCCTCCATATGGCACAATCATCCTCAGTCTGACACACTAGGGCCCCTTCCCCAAGGGACTGTCCTAACACCCAAAGGTATAAGGACTAGATTGTCCCTCTTCCTCATGTGATTGCTCCCTGTTAGATTATACTCTACAGCACTGCTTCCCATCTTCCATCCCCACTCAACTGCTTTTGCCCCAGGTGGGGAAAAAAACAAACAAACAAAAAACCAAAACTAGTTATGTCTGCAGTTAAAGTTGATGTGTATCCTATCCTAATATGAGAAAAAAATGTACATAGGAATGGTATAGCTCTCTTTCCTATTAATCTGAACCATAAGTAGGATGTTTTAACCTGGTGTAAGAGGCAGCAAAGACGTGCTCAACCAAGGGGGTAGATGTTAATCAACAAGAATTCACTATGTGTTTAACATATGCTTTGCTCTGTGCTAAGCCTTGGGTTACAAAGAAAGCAGGAAACAATGCCTATCCTCAAGGAGTTCATATTCTGTGGTGGAGGCAATGGGAGAAGGGGGTTGAGAAAGGACTCATAGAAAGTAGGATTTGTCGAGCATTAAAAGAGGCTAAGGAAGCCAAGAGTTAGAAGGAGAAGAGTAAAGAAGTGAGGAGTTAGAGAACATTCCTGACAAGGCAGACTTCCAGTGAAGAGAGAGAGAGAGAGGTGGGAGACAGAGTGTCAACAAGAAGACTAGTGTTGGTGATTATTAGAGTGAAGGGAGGGAAGCAAAGTATAAGAAGACTAAAAAGATAGGAAGGAATCAGGGTGTGAAAGGCTTTAAATGTCCAGGGAAGGGTTTTATATTTGATTCTGGAACAAATAAGAAGACACTCTAGTTTACTGAGTAGGACATAGCCCCAATAGGAAAATCTACTGTCAGTTGAGGGGAGGAAGGATTGGACTGAGGAGAGACTTGAGATAGGGAGACTAACCAGAAAGCTATTGCAATAGTCTTGGCATGAGATAATAGTGGCCCTCACCAAGATAATGACTATTTTTGTGGAGAAAAGGGAATGTATATTAGAAATATTGTGAAGGTAGAAATGTACAGACTTGGCAACAGAATGAACCCTGGGTTACCTGTGTAAGGAGTAGAAAAAAGTGATAGGTTTCATACCTATAGAACATTTGGTAGCTTCCAATCCAACAAACATTTATTAAGTACTTACTTTGTGTAAGACACTGTGCTACATGATGGGCACACGAGGATAAAAGGAAAAACAGTCTGTCCTCAAGGACCTTACATTTTACTGGGGATATAGGATGTCAATAAGTTAACAAAAATTTATTAAACTATGTCAGACATTGTGGTAAGCACTGGGGATAAAGAGGCAAAAAAATAGTCCCTCATCTCAAGGAACTCATAATTTAATGGGGAAGACATGCAAACAATTATGAACAAACCGGATTTTAAATAAGGGCATATGGGAAATAATCAAGAGAGAGAAGACACTAACATTAAGGAGGATCAGGAATGGCTTCTTGTAGAAGTAATATTTCACCTGGCACTTTAAGGAAGCCAGGGGAGCCAAGAGGTAAAGATTAGGAGAGTAAGATCTCCAGGCATACAAAAAAGACAAAATAAAATTTGAGGAAAATGAGATCTCAGACGGTTACTAGATATGTGACTCTGTGTAAGTCATTTAACCTCCATTTGCCTCAGTATTTTCATTTTTAAAATGGGAATAATACCAGCACTTACCTCCTGGGGTTGTTGTGAAGCTTAAGTGAGATAATGTTTACAAAGCACTTAGAACACTGCCTGACATATAATAAGTATTATATAACTGCTAGTTATTATTATTATCATTGTTATTATTATTATCATCATCATCATTATTATTATTATTTTGTCTATTTGTCAATTCCTATTGAGCAAATGGGAAAAGTTAGCAGAGTCCAGTTTAGTCCTTCTTGGCAGCAGCCTTCCTCATGGCAGCTAGGACATTGCTGAGCTTGTCTCTCTTCCTCTTGGCTTGGATGTGAGTTCCCACCCTTTTTTTGATGAACTTAAGGGCTGGCTTATCCTTGGAGACTTTTAATAATTCCATGGCCCACCTATTATAAGTGTCAAATCCACACACCTCCCAGATCATATCTCTCACAAACTTTGTGTGTTTGGTCAAGCACCCACAGGCCACAGCAATGTCACAACTTTGAAAGGTTTTTGGTAACTTTGTGGTCCTTGTTGAGGTGCTCGGCCATGGAGTACCAGATAGCCATGGCTGTGTCGCTAGTGTAGTCCCAAAGGCAGACACAGCAGAAGGAAGGAGAGAGAGTAATGTGAGTTATTGTTATTGCTAAGCAAGGATACTACAAGACATGTTTTGGGTGAAGAACCTCTACCAGCTCTGAGTACAAGCTGGTAAGTCTTTGATCCCCTTAGATGACCAGGAAGCCAAATCCAAACAACCAGAGGCCATAAGGAAGTTCAGCAAGAAGGGAGCAGCTTAAGCCATAGCACCTTTGGCCAAACAAGTAATTTTCTTGTCTTCGAGGGAAAGATAAACAAGCCTATCCCTTGCTTCAGGAGGTGAGGGAAGTCTAATAGAAAGAAGCCAATAAATGAAAAAATACGAAGAAGGATTAGGCAACAGATACAAAGATTGTAGAGAAATCAAGGAATTAGAGAAGTGAAAATTCCATTGGCTTTGATGATTAGTAAGTAAGCTTTGAGAGAGAGAGAGAACAGCTTGAGAGTCATCAGTTCATAACTAAGATAGTAAAGGACTGAGGAGGGAAAGGTTAGAAAGGATATGAACACAGTGAGTTTAAATGTTTCTAAATGGTTGGAAAGTAAAAGGAAAGGAAGAATATATGTGTACTTACACACATACACAAACATATACATATGTAAAGCCACACACAAGCACCTTCCCAGAGGACTACTGCTGTGAACAGCTTTCAAGGTTCTGATTACATAATATAGAGAACATTCTATTTAATCAATAACAAAGCAGAGCAAAACATTCACAGAAAATCAAGTTATAGCATTCACAGTGTTATAGCTTATCACAGAAAAACAAAATACAGCATTCACAATGACATCGGTAAAATCACCACATAGTTTTCACCAAAGTGGTCACAATAATTTTCAACAAAGTACAATCATTTAGTAACTCAATCATTCAATCATGCTTAAGGAGGCCTCCTTAAGGGACACAAAATACAAAAGTCAAAGTAATCTACCCCTGGGTAGTACATTCATTTAGTCAATCACAGAGTCCTTAATTCAGTCACAAAGTACAATCACAGATAAATTACAATTCCATCAGTTATTACTCAATGGAAAATAACACAATTCAGCAGACAGGGCTTCCAGCTTTCTGACCATTACATCCATACCTAGTTAGTTACTAGAGAGGGAAGCACCAACATCTGGTTTTTCAAAGCCAGAGGCTCGAAGGCTGCCCAGAGTCTCATCTAGCCAAATCACACAAC
This sequence comes from Gymnobelideus leadbeateri, assembly GCA_011680675.1. Classification (NCBI taxonomy): domain Eukaryota; kingdom Metazoa; phylum Chordata; class Mammalia; order Diprotodontia; family Petauridae; genus Gymnobelideus; species Gymnobelideus leadbeateri. The sequence goes on from WOXC01010789.1 coordinate 452,502, forward strand.
TCTTCCCAAAGTGAGTCCTAAAGTAAAACCTCACATCAAGGTCAGTCACTACTCAGTATTCACAGAAAGATCTTTTCATCTTGACTTGGGGCAGGCTTTCAGCTTTCATGGTTTCTTTTCCATGGTCCCATCTCTTACCTGAATTTGCCAAACTGTCACCTGGGCTCAAAGGGAGACAGCTCCCAGCTCCTTGTCCAGCTCTCCCTGCAGTTCCTGTTCCACACTGAAGCTCACAGTGTCCAGTCCACCTTAAATCCTTCACAGTCTCTATTCCTGGGAAGTCAAAGCTTAACAAAGCCATAAACAAAGTACCAACACCACAGTCATGCCTCCTTTGGAAGCTCTGGCTGGCCCTCAGAAGAAGCTCCAACACAAGTTCCCAGGAAATTCTGACTTTCCTTGCTGTGGTTTTTCCTTATATACAGTATTGCTCCTCTCTGTTCAGCCCCTTCCTTTTAAATCAGCAATAGGGATTCATACCTTCTGTTTCTTTAACAGAGGTTTAATTTGAAACTAGGTGCTAAGTACCTGTCAGCTTAGCAATACAAAGGGATCTTCAGATTTCATTACCATTACAACATACACACACCTGTGTATCCTTTTTGTTACAACTTTGTTTTGTAGTACAAATTTATTTCATTTTCAATTCACAGAACAAAACAAGCATTTCCACAACATAGTACAATAAAAATGTGATTGTTCATTAAATTGAAGATCTACTTTATTCAACTTGCTATTCCCTCCAAATATACAAAAAAAATTATCATATACATTTATTTTTTTCCCTTTCTTCCCCCTCCCAAACCTATCAGACAAATAGGGATGTGTGTGTGTGTGTATGTGTGTTTTTGTGTGTAAAATTATTCTATACATGGTTCTATTGATTGGTTCTTTCTCAGGATGCCGGTAGCATCTTTATTCCTTTAATGGTTGTTATGGTTGAGATATCATATTTGTAGGAATGGAAGAATCAATGAAAATTCTTTTAAAGCCTGGGGAATTATGAAAATGGCTATAGGCAGCTAGACAGGAACCAGGGGAAAGGAAGAGATGAGAAAGAGAGGGAAGAATCAATGAGGCAAAAACTCTTGAAAAGTTTTAAAAGCCCCTAGCCCCAGGGCAATAAGAATTTAGCCTGTTATCAGAGGCTTACCTGCAAAACTAACCAGGTTTCTGAATTTAGGATTATAACACTTGACTAAAGTGGTCAATAAGTAGTGTATCTCTGGCCCAGGACCTCTGAAACTCAGCTTTAACTAATCATATGATATTTTCTCCTCTGCATCCCAGCTCTCTGTGTGAGAGGGTATGGCATTACAGTAAATTTCCCAACCTTGAAGAAGCTGAAAATAGTACTGAGACAGCCTTAATTTTGGTAAGAAGTATTCTCAGCCATAGATTTTGAAAAGAAACTGCACAGATCTTCCAAAGCATAAACATTTAAACAAATAAATTGAACAGAAAAACAGAATTTCCATTATATTTTTAATAAATAGTCTACTCTGGAAATGTATGAGGAAGCAACATGTCTGCGATGTTTCTAAATAAAAAGTAAATCCAAACCCTTGTCATCTATTATACTAGAACTAATATCTATGAATCATATTTCTTAGTAAAATAGGTCTTAGTGTATTTTCTTCTTTAAATAGACAGGAGGAAAATTTGTCTGTTACTAATCAGGGTTCTTCTAACTCTTATTCCATTTAGCAGCGGTGTGTCCTTTCTACTAGATTTCTGTACACAACTATGTGTTCACAGAAACATACCCACATGCTTGGGTGCATGTGCATGCGCGCACACACACACACACACACACACACACACACACACCACTTCCTCATTGGTCACAATGGTCTTAAATATAACCATAAATAAAGGGAAGACCTTATTAATTATAAAGGTAAGTCCATATTAGTTGTAATCACAAAGGTATGAACTATTTTATGAAAATGAGAATAATGAACTATTATTTCCCTTGAAATTAGAGCACATAATTTGGGTGACTATTTTTACATCAATGTCTGCCCCCCACCCTCAAAAGCATAGGCCTGTTATAATTAGCACCATGGAAACTAAAATGTTTGGACAAGAAATATGGTTGAAACCTTTTCATTTAGGCACAGCCCCAGATACACACACACACACCTTACCAAGACTAAAAGTATAATGTTATCTTTAACTATAGCAATCAAAAATTAGAAGTGAAGATTATTTTGTTCCACTTATGCTAAGGTGCTTTAATGCTTCTTCAATTTTTTTTTTCTATTTGCTAAAATTTCTTTTACAAATCAAGAAAAAATTAAAGTAGTTCTCTGAGAACAGTTAGTTAAATAATTATAGCTTTCATTTATAGAGCCCCCAAAGGTTACAAACGTTTTCTACATAATTCTTCCAAAAAGTGTGATGCAAATATTTTTATTTCTCTTTTATGAATGAGGAAACTGAGGATGAGCAACAGTCATAGTTCCTCTTGAAAAGTTTTAAGAAAATCACTTTAAACTATGGCTAAGCATTATCACACCTACTAATTATGTGCCAAGCACTGGGAACTCAAAATCAAAAGTGACCCCATTTTCTTATGATGGAGAAATTCAGAAGGAGCTGAGATGCAATGGTCCATTCCCTTTTGATGTACATGGATATATCTGAATTGTCTTTTTCTCATTGCTAAAGTTATTGATAAAAGCTAGTTCCATCTTGAATCCCTTGCTGATCTCTAGTGATTAGCCAGTCAACATATTGCTACCTTGATGGTATTTTTTAATAAACTCCTTCTGATTCTCTATTTTCCTGAATTTTTCTTTGTAATCAGGACAAAAATAAAACTGAACATTTTTTTCTTTTTAACATTAGTAAATTTAGAATATAAACACAAGTATACAACGATTTAACAGGAGGTGCTGATAACTGGGCAAAGCAGAAATGTCTTTTTGAAGGAGGTAATATTTGAACTGTGCCTTAAAAAGAAATTAGAGTCTGAGGAGACAGAGTTGAAAAGGGTAAGTATTCTAGTCCCTGCAGATAGCCTAGGCAAATGTGAGGAGGCAGGAGATGGAATTCTGCTTAAAGAAAACAAGGAAGCAAATCTGTTTGACTAGAACATAGAATGTGTAAGGGGACATCATTTGTAAACACATTGAAAAAAATGACTGGAGCTACAAGGTGAAAGGCACATTATATATGTAGGTAGAAGGGGAACACTTAAATACCAAGGAGTTATAACAAGATATCACAAGACTTAGAAGCTATGAATATAGGCAGAGGAGAATACTGTATTCCTGAAGACAAAGTTAGAGGTTTACAACCAAGAATAGCTTACTTGGCACAGGAGTGTTTAATCTATGGGTGGAGAGGTGGGGTAGAGGGTGACTTTTAATGAAATAGGGTGCTTCTAAGTATCCCTGATGAAGGGATCGGAGTGGAATAAAGACTTTGAAATAGGAGCATAAGACTCAAAAGGAACATAGAAAGGTCAATACATTTGAGTAGTTGGAAAAGACTATATGAGATGAAGTATACATATGCTAATTTGGTGATAAGAACTTGAATGTTCTCCAGAGCAATAAAGGAAATGAAAGAAAGAAGGTCTGGGGTGATTTTTCTTATATTTTTATAACATTAATAGAAAACAAAATAAAAGTAAAGAAAATGAATGCACTATGGAAGAAATAAAGAGGAAAGGAATAGAACTCATTTTCTCACATAATCAAGCTGCATGTTTAAAAACAAACTATGCAAGTAAAAAGTGAGGGAAATGGCTATATATGATCCTTACTTTTTTCTGAAAAGGAAAAAGGGAAATTAAACACACACAGTCAGGGACAGAGAGAGAGAGGGCTATTAATAGGGATAGCAACATCAGGGAGATAGTAGTAAGGAAGAGAGTAGAAGACAGGAGTAATAAAAGGGGAAGGAGAAGAAGTAATGTGAATAAAATATAAATCATCTATTTTGAGCACACACCTCTCTCATACCCTCTTTATCACTGTTTAAAAAGTGTGGGATAAAGAAAGAAAATCAAATATAAAAAGATAGAATGGAGAGTAGTGGAATAAACAATTAACAATCACAACTTCAAATGTCAATGAAATAAACTCACCCATAAAATAAAGGTCAGTAAAAAGAGCTAGAAAGCAAAATCCAACAATATGGTGTTTATAAGAACATATTTGAAACAGAAAGATTTAAATAGTGAAAATAAAGGTCTAGAGCAAAATCTGTTGTGAAGCATGCAAATTTTAAAAATGGGTAGCAAAAATAGCGTTAAGTAATTTTTTGAGCAAAAAGATAAATGGGGAAAATGCATTATTCTTAAAGGCACTATAAGAAAAGGATTAATACCAACACATATCTGGCATAGTATAATTAAACAAAATGAAGATTGATTGAAAGGAAGAAATAAGGAATAAAATATCAACAGTTGGGAATCTAAATATATCCTTTTTCAGACCTAGATAAATTGACACAAATGATAAACAAGAATGTATCAGGGACTTGAATGGAAATTGAGAAAATTTAGGTATGATAGACTTTTTGTGATGATGCAATGGGAAGAAAAACTAGTACATATTTTTTTCATCTGTTAATGACACCTATAAAAAAACTGATGGTATATAAAACATAAAACCTCATGACCAAATGCAAAAAGGAAGAAATATTAAACACATTCTTTATTGATTAAAATGCAATAAATTATATTCAGCAAAAGGCATTTGAAGAAGTGATTAAAGTTATATGGATATTAAATAAAATTCTAAAGAATTCATGGATTAAAGAGGAAATTATTTAGATGATATAACAATGGGGTGGCTAGGTTTCGAAGTGAATAGAGCACTGGCCCTGGAGTCAGGAGGACCTGAGTTCAAATCCAGCCTCAGACACTTAACACAAAAACTACCTTTGTGACCTTGGGCAAGTCACTTAATACCAATTTCCCTCCAAAAAGCAAAAAAAAAAAAAATTAGATGATATAACAGAGTTCATTAAAGCAATGACAACATTGATACAAAATATTTGGAATATAATCAAAATCATCTTGAAGCAAAATTTTATATCTCTAAATACTTTTATCAACTTAGAGAGAAAAAAGAGATTAATGGATTGGGTGTATAATTTAAAAACTAGAATGCCAAGAAATGTCAAAATTCCAACTAAACAATAAAATATGAGATCTTAAAATCAAAGAAAAAATTAATAAAAGGGAAAGCAAAAAATTTGAAAAATGAAACTGTTTGAAAAAAAGTTAATTAGCTAGTATGATAAAAAAAAGACAACCAAATTGGTAGTATCCAATATGAATAAAAGATAAATTAAAACAAATGAAGAAATTAATGAAAATGTTAAAAAAATTTAGCTCAATTATATGCCAACAAAACTGACGATTTAAATGAATAGTTATAACACCATAAATATATAGATTAATAGAACAAAAATACGGTAATTTAAATAGTTTTATCCTAGAAAATGTAATTGAACAAACCATAAATAAATTCTTAAAGGTGAGGAGGAGCAGGATCAAATGGATACCTCCTCTTGTCATATAACCTGGAAAATTTCAGGCAACTTTTGTATGAATAATGAACCCCCTGCCTTTTAAATTTCAGCTGGAATACAATCAGCACCAGATGCTGATGACAATCAAAATTTTTCTTCAATTGGAACTTCAGTTAGGGAGGGATTGACTTCAACCTGAGGTAGTCAAAGGCTTCAGCATTTATAGATGTGGATCTGTTAAGACCACATGGAAATATTCACCCCTTCCCTCTAGGATCATGTCCTTATCACTAATCAATGTTACCCCATCAGCACTGAGTATCGGAGATACAAGATAGGTCTTTGACCCATGAATAACCTTCAGGGCATCATAAAAGTACTTTGAATTGTTACTATCATCATAAAACCGAATTTCATCTGCCTTCCTACTGAATCAAAAAATCCTCCATCTCTCTAAGTTTTGCTTGTAACTTACTTTTGATCAAATTAAATGCTGCCTTTTTAGAAATGGGTGAACTATCCTGTTTGTAAACCTTGTGGAGCTCTTGTTTTTCATTTAGCAGCTTCTGAATCCCCCCCCCACCTCATTTTTGTCAAACCAGTCTTGATGTTTGCAAGTGTTCTAACCTAGATTAGCAAATGCAGTGCTATACAACAAAGTTCTGAAAGCTCCCCACTCCTTTTATGCTCCACTGTTGCCGACTGTGTTGGCTCAACTTTTTCTCCAAATTAGCAACAAATTGTTGCCTCTCAGAGAAGAGCTCACTTCTGTTGACTTTAATTCTTCTGATAGTCATTTTCCCTTGGGGCTGCTGCTTCTGTTGAATGCTAATATTTAGCTTGGAGAGAATAAGTCGATGATTGGCCCAGCCCTCTGCACTATACATTATCATTATCACTCTCACATCCTGTCTGCTTCTTCTCCTTACAACCACATAGTCTATTGAATACCAATGTTTTCTGCAAGGGTGCATCCACAAAGTTTTATTGCTATTATGTGGAAGACAGTGTTAGTGATGAGAAGGTCATGAGATGCACAAGTCTTCAGCAGTAATTGACTATTGTTGTTGCTGTTTCCAACTCCCTAGGACTCCCCACCAAGTCTGATAGTCTGAATGTACGTTAAAGGATGCCTCCATTGTCTGTCTCTATAAAGGTAAAGGAAATAAATTGTCTCGTGACAATCACAGGGTATTGGTCATTGTCGACAAGATTCTTGACAGAGTCCTCCTCAGTAGATTCATCCTTCACCTGGAAGATGGTCATCTACTGAGAGCCAGTGCAGGTTCAGAAAGGATTCATGAACAGTTGATATGGGGTTTGTTGCCCAACAATTCCAGGAGAAATGCCAGGAGCAGAACAGAGCTCTGTATACAACGTGTGTTAATCTAACCAAGGCCCTTGATACTGTCAGTTGTGAGGGATTATGGACAATTATGTCAAAATTTGGTTGCTTGGAGAAGTTTATCACACTCCACATAAATTTGACGATGGCATGCTTGCCCTGATTTTGGATAATGAACAATGATTGAGTGCTTTACTAGTCACCAGACAAGTGAAACAAGGCTGTGCACTTGCCCCCAAGCTATATAGCATGATGTTTTAAACCATATTGTCAAATGCCTTCAATGAGGAAGAAAACAGCATTAAGGCCAGTTACTGTACTGATGGTAAATTCTTCTACTTGAAAAGCCTACAAGTTAAGACCAAAGTGGAGGGGGTATTGGTGCATGATTTTCTATTTGCAGATGATTGTGTACTCAATGCAGCCTCTGAAGCTGAAATGCAACAAAATATGGATTGATTCTCTCCTGCTTCTGCTACTTTTGACCTACCAAGAAAACACAGGTGATCCATCAACCACCACCACATCATTCATACTTGGAGCCATCAATTACAGCAAAGGGAGAAGTTTTAAATGCTGTGAATAAGTTTGCTTACCTTGGTTGTGTACTTTCCAGGCATATATATATATATATATGTTATATATGTTAATCATATATAATCAATAATGAAGTTATATATGCATTGGCAGAACTTGCTCAGTGCTTAGGAGGCTCTGAAAGAAAGTGTGGGAGAGAAGAGCTATTAGACTGACTACCAAACTGAAGATGTAAAGAGTCATTGTGCTGACCTCATTGTTGTATGGCTGTGAAACCTGGATAGTCTACCAGCACCATACTGGGAAAGTAAATTACTTCCATTTGAATTGTCTTAGGAAGATTCTGAAGATCAATTGGCAGGATAAGATACCAGACACTGAGGTCCTTTCTCATACTAAACTGGCAAGCACTCAAATTCTATTTCAGAGTGTGCACCTCCAATAGACTTGTTGTGATGATCAAATGTAAAATGTATGCTTGCCAAAAAGACTATTTTATGGAGAACTCACATAGGGCAAGCACCCATGTGGTAGTCAAAAAAAAAAAAAGCGATACAAAGACATTCTCTAGGTCTCACTAAAGAACTTTGGAGTTGATTGTGTGACAAGGGAGACATTGACACAGGACTCCTCGGCATGGTGTGTTCACATCAGAGACGGTGCTGGGCTCTATGAGCAAAGCAGGATTGAAGCAGCTCAAAAGAAATGTGAGATGCACAAACTTAGAGAATTGTTCACATGGACTATTTGTGTTGGGCCTAGGGTAGGGCATTCTGAGCGTACCAAAAGAAGCAAGACAAGAGACCCCCAAGTAAAATTTGGAAGTGGATTTTATTTTTCCACGGGACTGTCTGTGGTCAGACCCAAATTGAACAGCGAGTTTGCACAGACAATGTGCCAGCTTTTAAAGGAATGCCACAAGGCCAACTGTTAGGTATTATACAAGCAGAAACTTGCAGAGGGCATATCATATTATTAGTTAAAGCTGAGTTTCAATAATCCAGGCATGAAGGTGAAAGGGGCCTACACTGAAATCGTGGGAGTGTGAGAGGAGAGAAGGGGGCAAAGGTGTGGCAAAGGTAGTCAACAGACCTTGTGTAGCAGCAAGCACCCCAATATCTCCAGGGTAACTGCCAATATAGGTTCTTAGATCTGCTTTTCAAAAGGAAAGCAACTCAAAATGGGTTAACAAGCTTACTTTAATCAAACAAGCACACATTACCTAGTTCAGGGGAAAAAGGTCAGCACCCCAAACTTCAGTTACAGAACTTACAAATCAAACAGACAGGCTTCCAAACTGTCCCAACATTACATGCATCAATACCAAATCACAGTTACCAGACAGGGAAGCATCAACATCTGGGTTTTCAAAGCCGGGGGGGGGGCTCTCAACAACGGCTTCCCAGAGTCTCATCTGGTCAAATTACATAACACTTCTCAAAGTGAGCCCCAAAGCAAAGCCTCTCATCAGAGTTTATATAGCCTTCTCCTGGCTCAGAGAATGTAACAACCTTTTTGACCCACTGCCCAATCACAAAGTATCAAGGTGTGGGCTTTCCTGAAAAACAAGCCTCCCACCACAGGCTCCAGGTGCACTTAAGCTAGGGGCAGGGAAGATCTTTAAATCTGCATTTGCATTACACCTTGGCAACATATTATATATGGGGAAGGGGGGAGAGGTAGTGAGAAATCCAAGGGGACTCTTAGTTGTGAGCCCAAGGGAGTGAAAGGATAGTTTTAGTCTCTACAAAAAAAGGGAAGGTTGGAGAGAGAGAAGAGCATTTAAGCGAAAAGATAATGAACTCTGTCCTGTACATGTTAAATTTAAGATGTGTTCCCCACATTCAGTTTGAGATGTCTGGAAGACATTTGGATACGTAAGATTGGAATTGAAAATATCAAAATTAATACTACCTCTAGTTTCTACTGTATTAATTTCTACTCTTTTGATTTGACAATGCAACTGATTTTATGCTGTATTAATTATATAATTGAGTTTGCATTTGCCTAAAGCCATCTTTCTATATCCTTGAGTTGAGCTCAGGAATCAGATTTCCATGGAAGTTAAACTTACAGGTTAACTTGGTACCATCCCCAACAGATATGTTATCTGTCCTTTCCAATCCTGTGCAATTAAGGCAGTTTTTAATCTGCTTCAAGGGCACAGCTAGTATGATTTCCTAGCAAATATTTCAGTATATGAAAGGGGCCCAGAAAACAATTAACATTCTTTAATTGCTGGAAAGGGGTGGTGACTAGACTCATGTGAGTACTGGCCATACTTCCTTGATATAACCAATCATATGTGCCCCCCCCCCCCAACGTTGATATCTCCCCCTTAACTAATCACATTATCTTCCTCACCTACCAAACTCTGTGCTGTCAAAAACCATATGAAGGTTGATGAGTCCTATCTCAGGGTCTTTGGTCACTGAGAGAGGCCTCTGACCCAATTTGTTGGTTATTGATGGCATAAGAAATTTATCATTTCAGACTATTGTCTCTCAGTTTACCTTAATTTTCTTTTTTTTTAATTAAACAAATGCTTTATTAACTTCTGGTTTACATCATTCATTTCCACCAAATTATGAGTTACATTTTTCCCCCATTTTTTCCCTACCCACCACCCCAGAATAGCAGTCCCACTAGATATTCCCTCATCCAATCTGCTCTCTCACATATATTCTCCCATACCCCCTTCAACTTTGCCATTAGGGCAAGGTGAATCTCTGAGCCCCAATGCCTGGATATCTTATGAAACATTTAATTTTAAAACTTTGATTTTCAGATCCATTCTCTTCCTCCCTTGTCACCCACTCCCTCTGAGAAGATAAGCAATTCAGTATGTGTTGTACATAGCTATGCAAAACATTACCATAGTAGATATATTGTAAAAGACTGTTTATATTTCCCTCCCACCCATCTCACCTCCCACCTTGTCCATTCCCTACTTTGATCCTGTCGCTCTTTGATAGTGGGTACTTCCAACCTCCCCTCCCCCCAGAATGCCCTCCCCTCCATCATCCCCCCTCTCATCCCCCTTTCTCCTACTCAGGAGAGTGAGGGTAAGATATTCCATTTAGTATGTATGTGATTCTCTCCTTGAGCCAACTGTAATGGAAATGCAGATTTAAAGATCTTCCCTGCCCCTAGCTTAAGTGCACCTGGAGCCTGTGGTGGGAGGCTTGTTTTTCAGGAAAGCCCACACCTTGATACTTTGTGACTGGGCAGTGGGTCAAGGAGGTTGTTACATTCTCTGAGCCAAGAGAAGGCTATATAAGCCCTGAGGAGAGGCTTTGCTTTGGGGCTCACTCTGAGAAGTGTTGTGTGATTTGACCAGATGAGACTCTGGGAAGCCGTTGTTGAGAGCCCCCCGGCTTTGAAAACCCAGATGTTGATGCTTCCCTCTCTGGTAACTGTGATTTGGTATTGATGCATGTAATGTTGGGACAGTTTGGAAGCCTGTCTGATCTGTAAGTTCTGTAACTCTGAAGTTCGGGGGTGCTGACCTTTTTCCCCTGAACTAGGTAATGTATGTTTGTTTGATTAAAGTAAGCTTGTTAACCCATTTTGAGTTGCTTTCCTTTTGAAAAGCAGATCTAAGAACCTGTGTTGGCAGTCACCCTAGGGATATTGGGGTGCTTGCCGCTACACCAACTTCAATGAGAATATGCTTTTGCCTTTTTGCCTTCCTGTTCTTCCCCTCCCCTGCAACTACTTCCCCTTGCCTCTTCTACATGAGATAGTTTACCCTACCCTGTCTCTCTCCATCTCCTCTTGCCACTTTCCTCTCTCACCTCTTGATTTCACCCCTTAAGAATCATCCCTTCCTTGGGGTGGCTAGGTGGTGCAGCGAGCAGAGAGCCAGCCTTGGAGCCAGAAGGACCCGAGCCCGGATCCGTCCCCAGACACCCAACACACAAACAAAAACCCAGCCACGTGAACCTGGGCAAGTCACCCAACCCCAATTGCCCTCTAAAAAAAAAGAATAATAATCATCCCTTCCCATCAAATTCAACCTGTGCCCTCTATCCATGTATACCTGTGAACATATGCCATGTACCCTTCTTCAATAATTTTCATAATGAGAAAGGTTTCATCAAACACAGTTATTGTTTTTCCATGTAGGAATATAAATAGTCCGACTTTGATAAGTTCTTTTTGATTTCTTTTCCTTGATTACCTTCTCAAGCATCTCTTGCTTCTTGCGTCTGAATGTCAAATTTTCTATTCAACTCTGGTTTTTTCATCAAGAATGCTTGAAAGTCCTCTATTCCACTGAATGACCATATTTTCCCCTGAAACAAGATACTCAGTTTTGCTGGGTAGGTGACCCTTGGCTTCAATCCCAGCTCTTTTGCCCTCTAGAATATCATATTCCATGCTCTTCTATCCCTCAGTGTAGAAGCTGCCAGGTCCTGGGCTATTCTGGTTGTGTTTCCACAATATTGAAATTGTTTCTTCCTGGCTGCTTGGAGTATTTTCTCCTTGATCTGGGAGTTCTGGAGCCTGGCTATAATATTCCTAGGATTTTCTTTTTGGGATCTTTTTCAGGAGGTGATCTGTGGATTCTTTCAACCTCTATTTCCCCCACTGGGTCTAAAACATCAGGGCAATGTTCCTTGAGAATTTCTTTAAGGATGATTTCTAGGTTCTTTCTTTGATCATGGCTTTTAGGTAGTCCAATAATTTTTAAATTATCTCTCCTGGATCTATTTTCCAGGTCAATGGTTTTTCCCATGAGATATTTCACATTGCCTTCTATTCTTTCATTTGTTTGGATCTGTTTAATAGTATTTTGGCTTCTCATAAAGTCACTAGCTTCCATTTGCTTCCAGAGAAGGAATGAATCTCCTCAGTGAGCTTTTTCCTTCTTTAAACAAATTATTTATTAACTTCTGTTTTACATCATTCATTTACGCCAGATTTTGAGTTACAATCATTTTCCCCCGGTTATTCCCCTACCCAGTCTCCCAGAATAGCAGTCCCACAAGATATCACTTCCTCCAATCTGCTCTCTCCCATACCTTCTCCCATACCCCCTTCAACTTTTCCATTAGAGGAAGGTGAATCTTTGTGTCCCAGTGCCTGCACATCTTATCTCCCAATTACAAGCAAAAGAGTATTAATAATAGTATTTATATATATTTGAAACATTTAATGTTAAGACCTCGAATTTCAGATCCATTCTCTTCCTCCCTTGTCACCCATTCCCTCTGGGGAGATAAGTAATTCAGTATATGTTGTACATGTCTAGCTATGCAAAACATCATAGTAGATATATTGTACAAGGCTGCTTATAATTCTCTCCCACTCATCCCACCCCCCACCTGGTCCATTCCCTACATGATCCTGTCCCTCTTCTATAGTGGGTACTTCCAAACTCCCCTCCCCCCAAGGATGCCCTCCCATCCATCATCCCTCCTCTCATCCCCCTTCCCCCTATTCTGCTGCAGATTGAGATATCCCATTTAGTATATATGTCATTCTCTCCCTGAACCAAATTCAATGAGAATGTGGTTTTGATTTTTTTGCCTTCCTATTCTCCCCCTCCCTTGCAACCACTTCCCCTTGCTTCTTCTACATGAGATAGTTTATCCTACCCTGTCTCTCCCCATCTCCTCTTGCCACTTTCCTCTCTCACCTCATAACTTCATCCCTTGCTTATTCTCCCTTCCCAACAAATTCAACCTATGCCCTCTATGCATATATAACTGTAACCATATACACACACATTCACATATGTATTCATATGACCACACACCCTTCATCCATTATTTTCATAGTGAGGAAAATATCATCAGTCACAGTTATTGCTTTTCCATATAGGAATGTAAATAGTTCAACTTTGATAAGTTCCTTTTGATTTCTTTTCCCTGATCTTTTTCAGGAGGTGACCGGTGGATTCTTTCAACCACTATTTTGCCCTCTGGGTCCCTGCAGGGCTGCTGGGCTGTCCTCAGCAGGAGGTTAGCTTCTCTGTGCCATTCTGTGGGTGCTTGGGCTCCAGAAGTTGTTCGGAGTCCCCTTTCACATTGTTTGAAATTTGTGTGGGGCAGAGCACATTGGAAATGCTGTTTCTACTCCGCCATCTTGGCTCCGCCCCCCAGTTTACCTTAATTTTCAAGCATAACCTCATTAAGCAGAGATTTTGAATCAAGATTTGTACATTTGAGAATCATCAACATAAGTAAATCCATGGGAGTTGTTAGGATCATCAAGTGAAGAAAAAAATAAAAGGAGAAGAGAAGAAGGCCCAGGAAAGAACCTTGAGGGATGCCAATGAGTTAGAGGGAATGAACTAGAATAGGATCCATCAAAAGAAGAAAGAAAGAGCAATCAGATAGATAGGAGGAGAACCAGGAGTCATATCACTAAAACCTAGAAAGAATATAGATATCTTCAATGACTATCAATGCAAACATTTTAAATAAGTTATTAGCAAATTAGGGCTAGCAAGGTGCCACAGTGGATAGAGCACCAACCCTGGAATCAGAAGGATCTGAGTTTAAATCTGGCCTCTGACATTTACTGGCTGTGTGACCCTGGGCAAGTCAGTTAACCCCAATTGCTTCCAAAATTAGAAATAAATAAATTTTGGCAAATCTACAATAACACATTAAAAAGCTTATAGAATATGACCAGGTAGAATTGATACATGGAATGTTAAAGTAGCACAACATCAGGAAAAATATAAATAGAATAAACAAGATTAATAAGAAAAACGATCAAAATCATGTGATTTATTCCAATAGGTTCAGAAAAAGCTTTTGGCAAAATACAATACCCATTTAAAATGCAAAAAATCATAGGAATAAGTGGATTTTTGCTAAGTATTTTAAATAGTATTTATACAAAACCAAGAGTCTCTGTTATGCGTATATTTAGGTTATGTCCTGGGTTATATTTTCTCCTGTACTGCTTCCCCCAGTGCATCAACTACCATGAATTTAATGACCATATATATCTATGCTGAGGATTCTCAAATCTATATGTCTTGATTCAAAATCTCTGCTTAATTCTGTTAGTAACATAGTCAAACAATACTTACTCCTACATTGACAATGCCCAACAATATGTCTTATGTGGGAATTATGGTCCACTTCCTTTGTGAATAGTTTACTTTACCCTAAGTTTGCTTGAACCATTGTTGGCAATTTCATTAATTGGAGGCCTTAAGTCCATGGTCTTCATGATGCTTCTGTTTATAAATGACTCTTTTTGCTATTTACTTCACTCCACATCAATTTATGTTTTCTCATCCCCCTGAGATCTTCCTTTTTTTTTCATTTCTCATGATACAATAATATTCCATAACATTCACATACAAAAATGGTTGAATAATTGCCCAAGTGATAGATACCCCCTTTGTTTCTAGTTCTTTTCTACAACAAAAAGAGCCGCTACAAACATTTTGCATATGTAAGTAGTTTTCCTCATTCTTAGGCATCTTTGGAATATAGAAAAATAATTTTTAGAGAGGAAAAAAATTACGAAAAATTCATCTAGAGGAAAAATAGCAAAATTCTTAATGCATGCAAGATACTACATACTATTATGCATTATATACATATAATGCATTATATACATATAATAATAATACCATAGTATGCCATACATGTAATATATACATATTATATATGTATGTGTGTGTGAAATAAGATAGGCGTTCTAATAGTAGAAAATATCAAACTATTCTGCAAAGTAGTAATCACAAAAGTCATTAGGTACTGACTAAAAAATAGAAAACTTAATAAAATAATTAATAATAAACTAGTTATGTATGTTAATACATAAACAAAAGGATATAATAGCATAGTATTCAATAAATCCTGACATGGTAAATCTTGGGGTAATGGACTCATAATTAACTAAAAAACCTACTAAGAAATCTGGATCAAAATTTAGGAAAAATTAAGTATAAAATAAGATCTCACACCATACACTACAATAATTTCCATATTCCTATATGACCTGCATTGTAAAAAGGAGCGGCTAGGTGGCACAGTGAATAGAGCACCGGCTCTGGAGTCAGGAGGACCTGAGTTCAAATCTGTCCTCAGATACTTAACACTTACTAGCCATGTGACCTTGGGCAAGTCACTTAACCCCAATTGTCCTGCATCCCCCCCGCCCCGTCCAAAAAGCAAAAAAAATAAAAGGTCATACAAGAAATAAATTAGAAAACAAAGTAGTTTTTTTCAAATGGATATAAGAAGAGTAAATGACCAGAAAAAAGATACCTTTTATTATAGGGAATAAAACTGACAATGCTATTTACATGAAATAGCCTTTTATTTTCAGAAACAAAATCAATGCAGTTAACAAGGGAAATAATTGAGAAAATTCTCAGTGAAAAATTTGTCTGATAAGGAATTAACATATAGAGTATATAAGGAAGTTATTCAAATATATAAAAATTAGAAGTAGTTCCTCGATAAATAAATAGTAAAAAGTATGAAAAGGTAGTTCTCAAAAGAAAAAAAAATAAAGAAAAATATTTCACTCTCCCCTAATTTGTTAATGATATCACCTTTTATGTCTAAATCACATACCTATTCTGACCTCATCTTGTTATACTATATATGGTATGAAATATTAGTCCACATTTAGTTTCTGCCCAACTTCTTTCCAATTTTCCCAACAGTTTTTGTCAAATCGTAAGTTCTTAACCCCAAAGCTTGGATTTTTGGATGTGTTCAATACTAGATTATCATGGATATTTACTATGATGCATTATGTATCTAATCTATTCCAGTGATCCAATGCTCTATTTCTTGGCCAATACCAGATTGTTTAAATGATTATTGCTTGTATATTGTTTGAAATCTGGTATAGTTAGGCAGCCTCCCTTCACATTTTTTTCATTGATTCTCTTGGTTTTCTTGATCTTTTATTCTGCCAAATGAATTTATTATTTTTTTCTAGCTCTATAACATAATTCTTTGGTAGTTTGGCATGGCACTGAATAAACCAATTAGCTTGGGTAAAATTGTTATTTTTATTGTATTGGCTCAGCCTTGTTGTTGTTTAATCATCTAGTCATGCCTTATTTTTTGTGACCCCATAGATCATCAAATATAAGTACTATCCATGGAGTTTCCATAGCCAACATACTGGAATGGCTTCCCATTTCCTTCTCCAGGGCATTAAGATAACCAGAGGTAGGGGAGGCTAGGTGGCACAGTGAGTAGAGCACTAGCCCTGGAGTCAGGAGGACTGAGTTCAAATGCGGCCTCAGACACTTAACACAAAAAAATAGCTGTGTGACCTTGGGCAAGTCACTTACCCCAATTTCCCTCCAAAAAGCAAAAAAAAAAAAAAAGATAATCAGAAGTTAAGTGATTTGTTCAGGGTCACACAGCTAGTGAGTGTCTGAGGCCATATTTGAACTCAGGTCTTCCTGACTTCCTATTCACTGTGCCATCTAGCTGCCCCATGACTTCGCCTACCCATGTGCAATTAATTGTTTAGATCTGTGAAGTTGTTTAGATCTGTCTTTATTTGTGTGAAAACGAGTTTTTGTAATTGTGTTCATATAATCCCTGGATTTTTCTTGGCAGGTAGATTCCAAAGTATTTTATGTTATCTGCAGTTATTTTAAATGGAATTTCTCTGTCTATCTCTTACTGCTAGACTTTGTAATATGTAGAAATGTTGATAACCTATGGGAATTTATTCAATTTATTCAATATTCTGCAAACTTTGCTTCATTGTTTCAACTGGTTTTTTAGTTGATTAAGATTCTCCAAGTTTATCATTATATCATCTGCAAGATGTGATAGTTTTGTTTACTCAATCCCTAGTCTTATTACTTCAGTTTCATTTTTCTTATCTTATTGATGCAGCTAGCATTTCTAGTTCAATATTGAATAATAGTGGTGACAATGGAAATCTTTGTTTCACTCCTGATTTTGAGAAGCTTCCATTACTGAAAACTCTTGTTGTTCTTTAATTGTTTTAGTCGTGTCCAACTCTTTCTGACACCATTTGGGATTTTCTTGGCAAAGATACTGGAGTAGCTTGTTATTTCCTTTTCTAGCTCATTTTACAGATGAGGAAACTGAGGCAAATAGGGTTAAGTGACTTACCTGAGATCACATAAGTAGTAAGTTTCTGAGTCAAGATTTGAACTCAGATCTTCCTGACTTAACAGCCAGTGCTTTAGACTATACTACCTAACTGTTCCTTTGATAATGCTTACTCTAGATTTTAGACAGATAATACTTATCATTTTAAGCTCCATTGATTCCTATGTTTTCTACTGTTTTCTTTTAATAAAAATGCGTTGTAGTTTGTCAAAAACTTTTTTTGTATTTATTGAGATAATCATATTATTTTTGTTATTGATATGGTTAACTGTGCTCATAGTTTTCCTAGTATTGAACGAGTTTTGCATACCTGGTATAAATCTCTCCTGATCATTGTGTATAATCTTTGTATTATGTTGCTATAATCTAATTGCAAATATATATTTTTTAAACTTTTTGCATCAATATTCATTGAGAAAACTGGCCTGTAGTTTTCTTTCTCTGTTTTTGCTCTTCCTGATTTAGATATCAAAATCATCTTTGTGTCATAGAAGGAATTTGGTAAAACTTCTTTATCTATTTTCCAAATAGTATTTGAATGATTTGTTCTCTAAATTTTTCATAGAATCCACTTGCGAATTCATCTAGTCCTGGGGATTTTTCCTTTTGAAGCTCAATAATGACTTTTCAATTTCTTCTTCTAAGATAGCATTATTTAAGTATTTCTGTCAAGTTTTCAGAATTGGCAATTTCTTTTCAGTCAATCAGGGTAAATTATATTTTTGTAAATATCCATCCATTTCATTTAGATTGTCAAAATTTTTGGCATATAATTGGGCAATATAGCTGCTAATAATTACTTTAGTTTCCTCTGCATTGGTGATACATTTACCCTTTTTATTTTTGATATTGGTAATTTGATTTTCTTTTTTAAAATAAATTAAACAATGGTTTATTTTATTGGTTTCTACATAAAATCTAGTTTTTAATTTTATTAGTTAATTCTTTTAAATTTTAATTTTCCTTAACCTCTCTTTTGATTTTCAGGATTTCTATTTTGGGATTTAATTGAAGATTTTTATTCATTCTTTTTTCTAGTTTTTTTTTTTTTTCATGCCCAATACATTGATCTGCTCTTTCTCTTTTTTATTGATTTAGAAATAAAATTTTATTCCAGACTACTGCTTTGTCTACATTGAACAATTTTAGTATGGTGTCTCATTATTTTTATTCTCTTTAATAAAGTTAATTGTTTCTGTGATTTCTTCTTTTATTCACTCATTCATCAGGATTAGGTGCTATGTATAGCTGAGAAAAATATATAATCATTTCTTTTCCCATTTGATTTTCCCCAAAGGACTGTCATATCTAATGTTTATTTCTAACATTCTATTCAGCTCCTAAACTTTTTTCATATTTATTTTATGGTTAGATTTAACTTTTTCTGAGAATGGAAAGATGAGGCCCCCCATTATTATAGTTTTAATGTCTATTTCCTTCTGTAAAATTTTACAATTACTTTACAATAACTTTTTCTTTAAAATTTTTTGTTCTCTGCCATTTGATGCACATATGTTTGTATTGATATTACTTCATTGTCTATAATACCTTTTATCAAGATGTTGTTTTCCTGATTATCTCACTTAATTAGATATATTTTTCTTTTTTCTTGTCTTAGATAATGATTGCTAACATTATCATTTATATCTTACCTGAAGCAAAATAGATTCTCTTTCTGTCCCTTATTTTAAATCTGCGTGTGTCTTTCTGATTCAAATGTCTTTTTTTTATAAATGACATCTTGTGGGAATATGGTTTCCAATCCATTTACCTCTCTTCACAATATATTTTCTTTGACCTGAGAGCTCTGGGATTTGGCTTTTCCAAAATGATGGATTTTTTTCAATTTCCATTTTACCCTCTAATTCTAAGATATTGGGGCAGTTTTCTTTGATAATTTCTTGAAATGTGATGTCTAAACTATTTTTTTAACATTAGGAATTACAATTTTTAAGTTATTTCTTCTGGATCTATTTTACAGGTTAGTTTTTTATGAGAAATTTCATATTTTCTTTGTAAAATTATTTTGACTTCATTTTATTGTTTCTTGATGTCTTGTGGAGTCAGCTTCTACTTGACCAATTATAATTTTAAGGAATTATTTTCTTCAGTATTTTTTTATGTCTTTTACCAAGCTATTAGTTCTATTTTCATGATTTTCTTACATCACTTTGATTTATTTTCCCAATTTTCCTCTAATACTATTATCTCTTTATTTTCTCACAGTATTATTGTTGGGCTTACATATAATTTGTATTTTTGTTTGATACATTGATTATAGTTATCTTCATGTTATTGTCCTCTAAGTTTGTGTCTTGATCTTTCCTGTCACCATAGTAGATTTTGATGTCAAGTTCTTGTGGATTTTGTTGTTGGCACATTTTCCCCAGTATATTTCTTGATTTTTAACTTTATGTTATAGTTGGTTCTGTTCCTGGATGGGGGTGGGGAGGGGGCACACTGTCCCAAGCCTCAAGTATTTTTACTTTGATGTTTCAAGGGCTAGTTCTGATGGTCTGTAAGTTTTTGGTACTTTCAAGGTGGTGTGATCTGAAAAGAGATATAGTCACTGCTCTCTTCATCTGTGCTATGTCTTTATCCAGGAAGGTCCCTGTTTTCTCACAGCTGCAAGTGATAATGCTCTCCTCTGCTTTGGAACTGTGACTTGAAACTATGTATGGGCAATGCAATTGGGTCTTGTTCCTAATGCCAGCTCAGGGTGCCCTGTAATGGCTTTATAACAAGTTGTGTGACCCCTTTGCCCTGTCTAGACTGGAATTCCTTTATCTGCTGCTGCTGGTGGTACCATTTCCGCTGAGATGCATATCTATACTACTTTCACTTTGCTCTGAACTAGTCTCCACTCCGGTGTCACAGACTTCTCTTTTTGACCTTTTGGTCAGAGTTATCTTGGGCTGGAAAAAAAATATATTACCCCAACCTTCTGTTGGGTCTACCACTCCAGAAAAAGAGATAACGTTTATATGATCCTTCCATTCTCTCCAAATTATTATTCTATAGAATAGAATTCTTTTGCCCTTAGTAGCTAAATTCATAGAAAATCCAATAGATGTCTCTATTTTCTTTTCTCTAACTGTCTTCTTAAGCCCTTAAAATCTGACTTTAATCTTATTAATCCATCAAAACTATTCTTTCCAAAGTTTCTAATGTTCTCTTATTTGCCAAACCTCCAAATGGCATTTTCTCATTCTTTATTCTCCTTAACCTTGCTTCATCTTTTGAAACTATTGATTACTTTCTTTTCCTTAATATTCTCTTCTCTCGTACTTTTTGGGACATTACTCTCTCCTGGTTCTCCTCCTACCTATTTGACCACTCTTTTGTCTCCTTTGGTGAATCACCTTCCAGATCATGCCCTCTAACCCATGGGTTTCCCTCCTGGGCCTTCTTTTCTCTCTCTAAACTACTTCACCTAGTGATATCATTAGCTCCATGGATTTAATTACCATCTCTATGCTAATGATTCTCAAGTCTACCTATCCTGCTTCAAACTCTCTAGTTAACTCCAATTTCATATCTTCAAATGCCTTCAGCTATCTCAAACTGGATGACAAGTAGATATCTTAAACTCAAATTGTCCAAACCAAAAGTCATTATCTTTCCCCTATACTCCTCATTGAAATAGAAAGGAGAAGACCTGAGTTCTATTATAGACACTGCTCTTAACTGGCCATATGAACTTGGGTAAATCATTTCACTTCTGAGCTATAGTTTCCTTATCTAGGAGATAAGAGGGCTGTCATAGATGATCTCTAAATTCCTTCTAGCTCTAACATTCTATGAGCTTCAAAATTACATTTTGTGAGTCATTTCAGTTCATGTTTTGAAAGTATATACCTCTAGAAAGTCAATTATTTTTATATGTGTCTCAGTAATATCACAGTGGATTTTCTGTCTAGCTTATTTGAGTCAGTCAAATTTTATTTTAGAATATTATTTCTTTCAGATAAGGTAAAATTTCTAACATGAAAATTCTAAGTTTGAAATAATAGCTAAGTTGTGTATACTATCTATTGGTGGCATAAAATAAAATAGGATATTAAGAACTCAGAAAATGTCCTAATGTCTTAATTTGTTCAATTAATTAAAATGTATCAGTAGTAAATTTGGCAGTAGTTTGGTGCTGTACTGGTGAACAGTACTCTTACTTGCTCTGCTCCCTTCCTCTCTCTGCATTGGCTTATGTTTCCCTTTGTGTGTAGCTGTCTCAAGTTTCAACTTTGGCTTCTACCTTTAGGAGAAGACTAAGTCAAGTCTCTGCTGGAGGGACTTGGCTCACAAAATGAGCCATGTTAAAAATGGCAGAGGATTCATCCACTACTGCAGCCAATCATGACCCCTGCAGCCACTACTGATATATTCCTTGTCTAATGGGGTCCCAGTCTCAAATGAGATAATATTTAAAAGGTAGTTAGCACTTGGTCTGGCAGTAGTCCAAACATTCTGGAGAATTTGGTCTTTAAATTTTTCTTAAGCTCCTCCAAGAATGCGATTTGGGCTTGAGACCAGTTCATATTTCCTTCTGTGATCTCAGGTATGTGTAAAGAGTCCAAGTTGCCCTGTGTATTTGGTTGTTCTTGACCTACATAATAATCTTGGATTGATTTTCTTGCCTTTCCTTTCTCCTTCTCAGCTTTCTTCCTTACCATTGCAATTTCCTATTTCTTAATTTCTCATGCTGTGGGCTAAGGGTCTGCTTGTTGACTTTGAATGCTATAGCCTCTGGGTGTCTAATTTGAGGCTAAGGCAGGAGTCTCATAAGGTATGCTGATTCGCACAGAGTAGTCTGTGGAGAAGGAGTAGTTTGGCCACTTCAGATTTCTGCCTCTATACCCCTGGGCTATAGCTCAGGCTATATATTTTGCTGGTCAGGTGAGGTGGGGCTTGTTGGGAACCCTCCCTCTCTTCTCTTGGGATTCCTTGAGGCCTCAGTTACACCCCTTCTTGATGACTCCCAAGCCTGAGGCTCTTTCCACTATCTTAGGATTTCTCTCTGGGTAGGAGACTTATCTTTGGGTTTTCTACTTCATGGAGGTGGAATCAGAGGGAGCAGCTAGAGTTTATTTTGCTATTCTAGCCCCTGGATATGCAGGCAGGCAATTTCTAAATGTCCAGTCTGGGGGCTGATAGTCCCAGGATAAGTTGCTCTCTCTGCTGGCGACCCCAGCCCTCTCTTACCTGGCTCCAATGATTCCTCCTGTCCCCTGATGAGATGCAGGTGAGGCGGCTGCAATTCGTCCTTGGTAAGTTGGCCAGCTGGGGCTTCTTTTCTCTCTGGTGTAGTCTGCTTGTCTGCTCTCAAGTCTGAGCTGTACAGACCCACATGCTCCGTACTTGCCCTGTCCGGCCCCACTGGGCACTTTTCTGACCTGGATTCTGCCACTCTCGGTCTCCAAGTGGATTCTGTCACTCCAGAATCCGTTCAGATTCACTTTTTAAGGTTTAGTGACAGGATTCACAGAGGAGCTTAAAGATGTTACTGCTTCCTTTCCGCCATCTTGGCTCCCCCCACCATAGAAGGTTTTTCTTGCCTCTTCATGTGAAATAACTGAGCCTATCCTACATCTCCATTTTTTCTGCTCCTAGCGTAATCCTCTTCCTCACCTCATAGTTGTTTTTATGTCTGCCCCTCAAAGTCACCATATACCCACATCCTGTCTATGTATACTTCTTCTAACTACACTAATAGTGATATAATTCTTTAAAAATACAAGTATCATCTTCCCATGTACAGATGTAATCAAGTTAGCCTTATTGAATCCCCTATGTTTTCTCTTTCCTTTCAAAAATTTTATGTTGTTCTTGAGTCTTGAAATTGGAAAACATTTTTTTGTTTTGTTTTTGTTCATCTTTGGTCTTTTCATCAGGAAAGCTTGAAAGCCTTCTATTCCATTGAGTGACCATTACTTATTTCCCTAAAGGAATATGGTCAGTTTTACCAGGTAGGTAATTCTTGATTGTATTCCTACCTCGTTTCCTTGCTGGAATATCATAGTCAATGCCTTTCAATCCTTTAATATTGAAGCTGCTAAATCTCATGTAATCCTAACTGTGGCTCCTTGATATTCAAATTGTTTCTTCTAACTCTTGCAATATCTTCTCCTTGATCTAGGAGTTCTAGATTTTTGCTGTAATGCTCTTAGGAATTTTCATTTTGGGATCTCTTTCTAGAGGTGATTTGTAGATTCTTTAAATGTCTATTTTACCCTCTTGTTCTAGAATATCAGGGAATTTTTCTATGATAATTATAAAAGTGTGATGTTAAGATCCTTCTTTTGATCATACCCTTTAGACAATCTAATTATTTTTAATTATACATCCTGGATCTATTTTCTAAGTCATTTGTATTTTCCAATGAGTTATTACATATATATTTTTTTCCCATGCTTTTGATTTTGCTTAATTGATTCTTTTTTTTTTCAAAGCAATTGGGGTTAAGTAACTTGCTCAAGGTTACACAGCCAGTCATTATTTATGTGTGGGTGCTCATTTTCTGAGGCTGGGACCAATCCTGGGTTGTCCCAACTCTGGGTGGTGCTCCTACTCACTGGGCCACCTAGCTGCCCCTACTTAATTGATTCTTGATGTCTCAAAGAGTCATTAGTTTTTACTTGCCCAATTCTAATTTTTAAAAAATTATTTTCTTCAACTAACTTTTTTAGCTTGTTTTCTATTTGGACAATTTTACTTTTTAGGGGGTTGTTTTATTCAGTAAAATCTTCTACATATTTTTTTCCCTTTTTTTTGTTTCTCCTTTGTCAAGCTGTTGAAGTCCCCCTCCCCCACCCCTGCCCATTCACTTATAACACTCATTTCTATTATTTTATTTTTAAACTCTTTGAGTTCTTCCAGTAGTTTTTCTGGGGCTTGAGACCCATTCACATTTTTCTTTCAGACTTTACATGTAGGAGTTTTAACATTATTGTTCTCTTTTTGTGTTTATCTTCTCTGTCACCATAGTAATTTTCTATGGTTGGGTTATTTTTTGTTGTGCTTTGTTGCTCATCATTTTTCAGTCTATTTCATTACTTTGAAAGTTGAGCTCTGCTCTTGTGGTGGAAGGGGCACTGTCTCAAATTAGTTTTGTTTTGTTTTTGTGCTTGAGCCTGCAGGCCCTGGCTGTTTGCCAGGTATTTCACTGGTGCTACCCTGAAGCCTATGGTGGATTTTTTCACTGTGCCAGAGATACAAGGATCTGCCAGCTCACCTGGTGCTACACTGAGGTGAGAACAAGGGTGGATGGTGCTTTGGGCAGTTGCTCACCTGGTGCTATGTTTCAGCATATGATGGGGCTGGGTTCTGGCATCTGCCTCCTTGCCTGCTACTGTGCTGGGGTTAATTTCTGCTGTAGGCTTACTGAGGCAGGGCCTGCTGCTGGCTTGCTGGGATGCTGCCTGCCCTGAGCTGAGCTTCCCTTTTACTCAAATGAGACGTACCTTTTCTGGCAACCTTTAAAGTTGTCTTGGTTTAAAAAAAATGCTTCACCCTGGTTTTCTTGGTTCTGCCCTTTCAGAATTCATTTTGGAGCACTATTCTATATTGTAGGTGAATCTGAGAGAGTACAGGAAATTTTCTTCTTACTCCATCATCTTGGATTCTGGAAGTCCTGTGGTTTTTGAACTGAGGTCCTCCTGACTTCAGATCTATTACTGTACTGTCTATTGGGCCACCTCCTGCTTCACAATAGCCTTCCAGTGGTTATGCCTATTTCAATTTCTCCCCACCCCAATGATCCTCTACTGTCAAATTGATCTTCCTAAAGCACAGGACTAACCTGTCCCTACTTAGTTAATAAATTGCAGGAGTTCCCTATTACCTCTAAAAATTAAGGTAACATCTCTTTGGCTTTTAAAATCCTTCAAAGCCTAGCCTCTTCCTATCTTTCTTATTTTCCTATTTTCCTTTTCCCATTTTCTTATACCTTACTCCCCTCCATTTATTCTATGATGAGGAGACAGTTCCCTCCTGGTAGTCCTCAAACTAATATTCCTTCTCTCCATGCTGAATATCCCTATGCCTAATACTCTCTCCCTCATAATTTCTATTTCCTGGCTTCTCCCAAGTCTCAGCTAAAGACCATGTTCTACAGGAAGACTTTTCCTTGTCATCTTTAAACTTAATGCCTTTTTTATCTCCAATTTATCCTGTGTGTGTGTGTGTGTGTGTGTGTGTGTGTGTGTATAATTTGTACATTATTATTTGCTTATTATCTTCCCACTAGAATATGAGTTTCTTGACAGCAGAGACATTGTTTTAAACTTTCTTTGTCTACCCAGCACTTAGCACACTGTCTGACAACTAACAGGTACTTAATAAATGCTTCTTAACTTGACTTGAATCATCTCCCCTTTATGGAAGTGATTATAGGCCTCCATCTATCTCCGTCACATTAACCAAATTATTTAGCCTATTTCTTTTTTTTAACTCCCAAGAGATTGTGTTCCATGCTTTTTCATATTTGTTCAATCTGGTGGTGGTGTGTGCGGGGGAGTACTAGAGGTGATACTAGAGAAGAAGATGAGGTGGTACTAGAGAAGAGAGGTCAACCTTCAGTTCAGTCATATTAAGAGATGCAAAAGTGCTGGTTTGAAGCAGGGCAGCAGAATTTTCCTAACATTTCACAACTTCATCAAAAGTAGATTAGTGTACTTCTTCTCTTATAGCTATTCCAACAATTGCCATTTTCTTCTGCATCATATTTTCCAATCTTATACATGTTAAGTGTAAACTTATTCACACTTGCATTTCTCTTTCCCATATTGTGTTAATAGCCATTATTCCTTCTTTTGAAAACTGCTTGTTTATGTTCTTGAATCACTTGTTATTGAAAAATTGTCCCTGTTTTTATATACTTGTATTAATTTCCTATAAATCTTGGATATCATATCCTTATCAGAAAACAAAACAATTTTCTCAATTTACTGTTTCACTTCCATTAATTTTGTTTGTGCTAAAGTTTTAAAATTCTATATAATCAAAATTGGCTATTTCATTTTCAGCCTATGCTTTCAATTAATATGAAGTTATCCCCTCCTTCTTTGAAGAGCTCTCTAAATCTATGATAATTTAAAAAATATATATTGTATGGTATCTACCTTGGTTTATCCACCTCTCCAGCTTTAATTTCTGAAGTAAAACTGTGCCAGAGTCAGGTTCTGCCTCACGGTTTTTGTTGTTGTTGTTGTTTGTTTATTTTACCATTACCATTTACCATTTCTTACTTTCTATTTTGTGTGTCAGTTGAAATTAATAATCAGAGAATCATCAAATTATCTGTTGTTGGATTTATCAAGGAGTCTTTTGTGACACTGACATATGTTAGTGAGACTCTCTGGACATCTGCTTCTCTTAAACATATTCCCTGAGTTTAATGACTTGGGATTTTTTAGCTTTGGCAATAATAATGTGTGTTGTCACATTGTATTCAATACTGTGACAGGTTTTTCTCAGAAAAAAGGAGGGAAATTTTAATAAGCTAGCAGAATTAAAATATATATTGATCATATAGATGCAGTTTTAGCTCACACATATGTAAAACATTCATCAAAAAGAGAATTAGTTCAATCAAGTAATTACTTTGCATGAAGAACTTTTGCTTTACTGACTTCTACTAATAAATCACACACGTGCATGCACATGCACACACACACACACACACACACACACACACACACACACACCAGTCATGCAGAAAATATATATGCATTAAAAGGAGATAAACAGGCCTAAGAATAATGAGAGGGATAAAATTACACACAGTGATAGAATATTGTACAGTAATGTAGAAGTTTCAACTTTCAATAAAAGTACAGTCAAGAAGATAAGATTGTACAATAAAAGTTCCCTACTCAAGGTTTTATTGGACTGCTCCATCTATAGCACATGCTTGCTTAAATGGAAAAGTCTAGAGTATTTCGGAGCACTTCAGACCTCAGAAAAAATAAGACACCCCAAAGAATGAAAGATGGAGTAAAGGGCAAGTGTCCTTTGAGATCTTATTCATGCCAGAGCAGAAAAAGAATACAAAAATTATCAAGAAAACCTTACAAAAATTAGAATGAATATCAATATGGAAATTATACAAGGAGGGGAAAATGTTTGTGTTTTCCATTTTTATAACTTCAGTGCAAATTTATAAGTATAAATATATAAGTATGTTAGTTAAGTCTGCTAACATACATGGAAGAAACATTAAGGTGCTATTTTGTTTTATCAAGTCATACTTTTTTTGTTAATAATTAACAAATAGTAAATACAATTGGATATTGTATTTTTTTATACCTTTCAGTCAATTTTATGAAAATAAAGATATAAATTGCCAGGCATTATTTGTGGAATCCTATTTCTTTTTCATATTATCATCAATGAAGCCCTCAATATTTAGTTTAATATTCACAATAGGTAGGTTACACTCAAAAATTTTAAAGGTGAGAAAGCATGCATAGTGACCATTACTTATTGATTCCCTTTCATATTACTTTTTTTTAGGTAATACAGTTCATCTCCCATTCTTACCCCATCCCTCAATAATTTAGTATCTTATTTTTATTCCATTTGTTTTCATTGGGGGAATTTCCATTCCCTCCTTTAGCACATGAATAACAGAGATTATATAGAGAAATGTGGTTGCTCCATTGTCATTGATGAAAAATTAGTTTGTGGCAATAATTTTGATGCTTTGTTTCAAAGAAGACATATATTTATTTTTTTTAATTTAACTTATTTATTTTTTAGTTTTCAACATTTACTTCCATAAGTTTTAAATTGTCTCCTTCCCTTCCCATCCCTTTTCAAGATGGCCTGCCATGTGATATAAGCTTTACATATATATTCTTAATAAAAATATTTTCACCTTAGTCATTTTGTATAGAAGAATTATAATAGGGGGGCAAAGTCAAGATGGCAGAGTAAAAACAGCACTTCTGCGGAGCTCCAGGCCACATTACTTCAAAATTATGTAAAAGGGGGACTATGAATGACCTCTGGAGCTCCAGAACCCACAAAACGACACAAAAAAGCTAACCTCCTGCTGAAGACAGTCTTGAAGCCCAGCAGGTAACGGCCAGCACAGAGCTCTGGGAGCCGAGCCTAGGCCCCATGTGACTCTCAGTTTTAGCCCCAGGGAGGCCAGACCAGCAGCCCTCTGGAGGGACCCAAGAACACCAGCAGCTGGAGGGTTTCCAGAATTATCAACACATAGATGCCTAGGAAAAAGTGAGGGGTCAGTGCCATATGGACTTTGGGACTGGATGGGAGAATGTGTCAGCTTTATCCCCTGGGGCGAGAAGCCACTGAGGAGCCAGCTCAGCTTGTGCCACATTTCCAAGTTGCAGCTTCAGCTCTTGGCCTGCAAACTGTAGAGGCATCCAGGAATCAATCTGGTGGGTAGGTGCTCTTGCTTTACCCTTCTTGGATCTGGATTGTGGTATGGGGTGGAGGTGTTGGGGTGTGTGACCAGCTTGCCAGAGTGTGTGGGGGCTTCACAAAGGCCACCCAACTAATACCTCTGGCTGTTGAGAAAACCCCAAAGTTTGGGACAGAAATTCCCCTGGCTGGTGGCAAACTCCTACTGTGGCAACAAGCCCAAAAGTCAAGTAATTGAGTGGCAACATGCTTATGCAAAGGAAAGAAAATAAAGAGAAAGATGCAACATTAGACTCCTATTTGGGGGGCAAAGAGGACCAAAACATGGAAGAGGAGGAGGGTTGGGAGGTCAGAACTCCTGCACCAAAAGTCGCAATGAAAATATAAGCTGTTTACAGGCCATAGAGGACCTTAAGAGGGATTTTTAAAATCAAATAAGAGAAGTGGAGGAAAAATTAGGAAGACAAATGAAAAAGATACAAGAAAAGTATGAAATGAGAATCAACTGCCTAACTGAGGAAAATAACACCTTAAAAAATAGACTAACTCAAATGGCAAAAGAGGCTCAAAAAGGCAATGATGAGAAAAATACCTTAAAAAGCCAAATTGGCAAGATGGAAAAAGAATCTCAAAAGGTCACTGAGGAGAATCATTCCTTCAGAATTAGACTGGAGCAAACAGAAGCTAGTGACTTTATGAGAAATCAAGATGCTATTAAGCAGATCCAAGCAAATGAAAGAATAGAAGGCCATGTGAAATATCTCATGGGAAAAAACACTGACCTGGAAAATAGATCCAGGAGAGACAGTCTAAAAATTATTGGACTACCTGAAAACCATGATCAAAGAAAGAATCTAGAAATTATCCCTCAAGAAATTCTCAAGGAAAATTGCCCTGATGTTTTAGACCCAGAGGGCAAAATAGAGGTTAAAAGAATCCACAGATCACCTCCTGAAAAAGATCCCCGAAAGAAAACTCCTAGGAATATTGTAGCCAAGTTCCAGAATTCCTAGATCAAGGAGAAAATATTACAAGCAGCCAGGAAGAAACAATTTCAATATTATGGAAACACAATCACTATAACACAGGATCTGGCAGCTTCTAAACTGAGGGATAGAAGGGCATGGGATATGATATTCCAGAGGACCAAGGACCGGGGATTAAAATGAATAATCACCTACCCAGCAAAACTGAGTATCATGTTTCAGGGGGAAATTTGGTCATTCAGTAGAATAGAGGATTTTTTTTCAATTAAACAAATGCTTTATGAACTTCTGGTTTACATCATTCATTTCCGCCAGATTTTGAGTTACAATTTCCCCCCGTATTTCCCCTAAGCAGCATCCCAGAATAGCAGTCCCACAAGATATCGCTTCCTCCAATCTGCTCTCTCCCATATCTTCTCCCATACCCCCTTCGACTTTTCCATTAGAGAAAGGTGAATCTCTGTGCCTCAATGACTGCACATCTTATCTCCCAATTACATGCAAAAGAGTAGTGATAATAGTATTTATATATATTTGAAACATTTAATTTTAAGACCACAAATTTCAGATCCATTCCCTTCCTCCCTTGCCACCCATTCCCTCTGGGAAGATAAGTAATTCAGTATGTGTTGTACATGTATAACTATGCAAAATATTACCGTAGTAGATATATTGTACAAGGCTTCTTATAATTCCCTCCCACCCATCCCACCCCCACCTGGTCCATTCCCTACATGAACCTGTCCCTCTTCTATAGTGGGAACTTCCAACATCCCCTCCCCCCAAGAATGCCCTCCCATCCATCATCCCTCCCCTCATCTGCCTTCCCCCTATTCTGCTGTAGGTTGAGATATCCCATTCAGGATCTATGTCATTCTCTCCCTGAACCAAATTCAATGAGAATGTGGTTTTGCCTTTTTGCCTTCCTATTCTTCCCCTCCCTTGCAGCCTCTTCCCCTTGCTTCTTCCACGTAAGATAGTTTACCCTACCCTGTTTCTCGCCATCTCCTCTTGCCACTTTCCTCTCTCACCTCATAATTTTACACCATAAGTATCATTCCTTCCCAATAAATTCAAACTATGCCCTCTCTCCATGTATAACTGTAAACATAAATACACACATTCACATAAGTATTCATGTGATCATACACCCTTCTTCCATTATTTTCATACTGAGAAAGGTTTCATCAGTAACAGTTATTGTTTTTCCATGTAGGAATGTAAATAGGTTAACTCTGATAAGTTCCTTTTGATTTCTTTTCCCTGATTACCTTCTCAGGCATCTCTTCCCTCTTGTGTCTGGATGTCAAATTTTCTATTTAATTCTGGTTTTTTCCTCAAGAATGCTTGAAAGTCCTCTATTCCACTGAATCACCATATTTTCCCCTGAAACAAAATGCTCAGTTTTGCTGGGTAAGTGACCCTTGGGTTCATTCCCAGCTCTTTTGCCCTCTGGAACATCATATTCCATGCCCTTCAATCCCTCAGTGTAGAAGCTGCCAAGTTCTGTGCTATTCTGATTGTGTTTCCACAGTATTGAAATTGTTTCTTCCTGGCTGCTTATAGTATTTTCTCCTTGATCTGGGGATTCTGGAACCTGGCTATAATATTCCTGGGAGTTTTCTTTTTAGGATCTTTTTCAGGAGGTGATCTGTGGATTCTTTCAACCTCTATTTTGCCCTCTGGGTCTAAAACATCAGGGCAATTTTCCTTAGGAATTTCTTGAAGGGTCATTTCTAGCTTCTTTCTTTGGTCATGGCTTTCAGGTAGTCCAATAATTTTTAAATTGTCTCTCCTGGATCTATTTTCCAGGTCAGTGGTTTTTCCCATGAGAAATATCTCATTGTCTTCTATTCTTTCATTTGTTTGGATCTGCTTAACAGCATCTTGATTTCTAATAAAGTCATTAGCTTCCATTTGCTCCAGTCTAACTCTGAAGGAATGAATCTCCTCAGTGAGCTTTTGAGATTCTTTTTCCATCTGGTCCTTCCTGCAGGGTTGCTGGGCTGCCCTCAGCAGGAGGTTAGCTTCTCTGTGTCGTTCTGTGGGTGCTGGGGCTCCAGAAGTTGTTCAGAGTCCCCTTTTACATATTTTGGAGGTTATCTGGGAGGAGAGTGCCTTGGTCGCACTGTTTCTACTCTGTCATCTTGGCTCTGCCTCCCCAGAAGAGGAGATTTTCAAGCATTCTTGAGGAAAAAACCAGAGTTGAATAGAAAATTTGACAGTCAGATACAAGAAGCAAGAGATGCTTCAGAAGGTAAAGAGGGAAAAGAAATCACTATAAACTTATCAAAGTTGAGCTATTTACATCCTTACATGGAAAAAACAATAACTGTAACTGATGAAACTTTTCTCAGTATGGAAATAGTTGAAGAAGGGTATGTGGGCATATGAATACGTATGTGAATGGGTGTATATATGTTTACAGGTATACATAGATGGAGGACACAGGTCGAATTTAATAGGAAGGGATGACACTTAAATAGCGAGGTTAAGAGGTGAGAGAGTAATGTGGTAAGGGAGAATGGGGAGAGACAATGGGGTGAACTCTCTTGTGTAGTGGAGGCAGGGGAAGGTTGTTGCATGGGAGGGGAGGAACAGAAAGGCAAAACCTTATTCTCATTGAATTTGGACCAGGGTGAGAATGACATGCATACTAAACAGAGTGTCCCGCCCTACAGGAGCATGGGGGGGAGGGGGATGTGAGAAGTAGTGCAGGGGAGGGAAGTTGGAAGCACCCACTTTTGAAAAGGGACAGGATCAAGGTGGGGAGAGGACCAGGTGGAAGGTGGGATGGGAGGGAGGGAAATATCATCAGTCTTGTACAATATATCTACTATGGTTATGTTTTGCCTAGCTACACGTATAGAGCATATACTGAGTTGCTTGTCTTCATTTTAAATCAAATTTAAAATATACATATATATATACACACACATACACACACACACACACACACATACACACACACACACATATATATATATATATATATATACAAACACTATGATTAATACTATTTTGCACGTAATTGAAAGATAAGATGTGCAGGCAATGGGGTATGGGGATTCACCTCACCCTACTGGAAAAGTTGAAGGGGGTATGGGAGAAGAGATGGGAAAGGGCAGATTGGATGAGGGGCTATCCTGTATGACATTTATTCTGGGGTGGTGGGTAGGGGAAAAATGGGAAAAAATTGTAACTCAAAATCTGTCGGGAATGAATGACGTAAACAGAACTTAATAAAGCATTTGGAAAAAAAAAGAATTATAATGAATGGGAGAAACTATAAGAAAGAAAAGCAAAACAAACAAAAAAGAAATATGTTTTAACATCACTATTTTCTTGTGTTTGAAACTTGATATTCTCTATCACCACAGTAACTATTTATGAACAGGTTCTTTCTCTGTTGTTTAATCATTTTTTTGTTAAAAAGCAGCCTATGTCTTGGCTGTTAACAGCCTTTCATCATGAGGTAGGAGGGGGTAATGTCTCAGGTTTCAGGTTTTCCACACTGCTGTTATCTGAGCTCTCTCTTGGGGTCTTTGACCTCTTAGTTCTTCCAGAATTCTATAATCTAAGGCCAGATGTGGTCAATGTTTCTCAGGCTTGAGCCACTACCAAGGCCCCCTGCAATGCTCTCATCACAATTTCTCTTACTCTCTGCTGCCCTTCTGGCAACTGCAAGCTTAAGCTCACCCCTCTGCCCTAAAACTAAAACCATGGACTTCACTCTTCTGTGAGTGACCACAGCCAGACTTGACCCTGCCCCTCTACCACTGAACTCACTGGTGTATATTTGCTTCTCCTTACCCACAGCTACAGTTTCTGACCATATTTGGTCAGTGCACCTGGACCTTTTTCCAGCAGCAGCAACAGAGGGCCCTATAAGCTTCCCCTTATCAGTTCCCTAACTCCTCCTCTATCTGTGAGGAGAAAGTTCCTGAAGCTGAGGCTGGCCCAAGACAGCTGCTCCTAGGGCTTCTTGTTTGTTGATTTGGTGGTATCTGCCAGGAAGCATCTGCACTTCAATCAAGCCAGACCACCAATCCAGAGGGCAGTTCTTTCCTAACACTCTCCCAAGTTGTCTTAGGCTGGGCAACTGCTTTATCCCAACTTTTTTTTTTTAAAAGAAATTGGGGGGGGGGGGGCGGAGCCAAGATGGCGGAGTAGAAACAGCTCATCCAAGCCACTCTGCCCCCAGATTACCCCCAAACTATGAAAAAGGGGACTCTGAACAACTTCTGGAGCCCCAGCACCCACAGAACGACACAGAGAAGCTAACCTCCCACTGAGGACAGCCCAGCAGCCCTGCAGGAAGGACCAGCGCAGTGGTCTGGGAGCTGGTAGTGCGCAGCGCGCAGAGTGCGGGAAGCCGAGCCGAGCCAGAGCTGAGGTCCCCGTGAGCCAAGGTTTTAGCCCCAGGGCAGCAGGGCCAGCAGCTGGCTGGAGGAACCCCAGAACACCAGCAGCTATGGTGACTCCAGAATTATCAACATAGACATGCCTAGGACAAAGTAAGAGGTTAGTGTCCTATGGACTTTGGGACCTGTATTTGGGGAATGTGTCAGCTTCCTCCCCTGGGGGCTAGAAGCCGCTGAGGAGACACTCCATTTTGTAGTTTTCAGACGCAGCTCCAGCTCCTGGCCTGCAATTAATTGTAGGGAGATCCAGCGATCAGTCTTGGGGGGTAATCGCTCTTGCTTTAACCTCCCTGGATCTGGATTGTGATCTAGGGTGGAAGTCGTGGGTGGGTTTACAGCTTGCCAGAAACGGAAGTTGCCCCCCACACGTTCGGGACGAAAATTCCTCTATCTGGCCTTAAAGCCATAGTGTGGCAACAAGCCCAAAAGTCAAGCAATTAAGTGGCAACATGCCAAGGCAAAGGAAACAGAAAAATGCAACCCTAGACTCCTATTTTGGGGGCATAGAGCGGGAAAAGGACTGTGAGGTCAGAAGTCCTGCTCCAAAAGCCCCAGGGGAAAACATGAGTGGGTTGCAGGCCATAGAGGACCTTAAGAAGGACTTTAAAAATCAAATAAGAGAAGTGGAGGAAAAATTGGAAAGAGAAATGAGAAGGATGCAGGAAAAGTATGAAATGAGGGTCAACAGCCTGACTGAGGAAAACAACACCTTAAAAAATAGACTAACTCAAATGGCAAAGGAGGCCCAAAAGGGCAATGAGGAGAAGAATGCCTTAAAAAGTCGAATTTGCCAGATGGAAAAAGAATCTCAAAAGTTCACTGAGGAGATTCATTCCTTCAGAGTTAGACTGGAGCAAATGGAAGCTAGTGACTTTATGAGAAATCAAGATGCTGTTAAGCAGATCCAAACAAACGAAAGATTAGAAGGCAATGTGAAATAGCTCATGGGAAAAACCACTGACCTGGAAAATAGATCCAGGAGAGACAATTTAAAAATTATTGGACTACCTGAAAGCCATGATCAAAGAAAGAACCTAGAAACCACCCTTCAAGAAATTCTCAAGGAAAATTGCCCTGATGTTTTAGATACAGAGAGCAAAATAGAGGTTGAAAGAATCCACCAATCACCTCCTGAAAAAGATCCCAAAAAGAAAACTCCCAGGAATGTTGTAGCCAGGTTCCTGAATCCCCAGATCAAGGAGAGAATACTACAGGCAGCCAGGAAGAAGCAATTTCAATATTGTGTAGGCACAATCGGAATGGCACAGGACCTGGCAGCTTCTGCATTGAGGGATGGAGGGGCGTGGAGTATGATATTCCAGAGGGCAAAAGAGCTGGGAATGAACCCAAGGGTCACCTACCCAGCAAAACTGAGTGTTTTGTTTCAGGGGAAAATGTGGTCATTCAGTGGAATAGAGGACTTTCAAGCATTCTTGAGGAAAAAACCAGAGTTGAATAGAAAATTTGACATTCAGACATGGGAGGGAAGGGATGCTTGAGAGGGTGGTCGGTGAAAGGAAATCGAGGGGAACTTATCGGGGTTGAACTGTTTACATTCCTATATGGAAGGGCAATAACGGTGACTGATGATATCTTTCTCACTATGGAAATGATGGAGGAAGGGTGTGTGGTCATGTGAGTACATATGTGAATTTGTGTGTAGATGGTTGCAGTTGTATATGGATGGAGGGCATGGGTTGAATTTGTTGGGAAGGGAGAATACTCAAGGGATGAAATTATGAGGTGAGAGAGGAAAGTGGCAAGAGGTGATGGGGAGAGACAGGGTAGGGTAAACTATCTCATGTAGAAGAAGCAATTTTTCTACTGAGTCTGATGTCAAGATTTTCACAATAGCTTTTCACTACACCAATTTCAACTGTTTTATGACATTGCTCATCCTCTTTCTTTTTTTGTCATTATAATTACACTGAGTTTATTTGCATAAAATTAAAAAAACAACAACTTTGTATTGTAGTCTAATTGTAGTCATATTGTAGTCTAATTTTAAATTATTTTCTTGGTTCTGTTTGTTTTAATTTTTTTTTAATTAAACAAATGCTTTATTAACTTCTGGTTTACATCATTCATTTCCACCAGATTATGAGTTACATTTTTCCCCCATTTTTCCCTACCCACCACCCCAGAAGAGCAGTCCCACTAGATATCACCTCATCCAATCTGCTCTCTCCCATATATTCTCCCATACCCCCTTCAATTTTGCCATTAGGGCAAGGTGAATCTCTGAGCCCCACTGCCTGGACATCTTATGAAACATTTAATTTTAAAACTTCGATTTTCAGGTGCATTCCCTTTCTCCCTTGTCACCCACTCCCTCTGAGAAGATAAGCAATTCAGTATGTGCTGTACATGTATATCTATGCAAAACATTACCATAGTAGATATATTGTAAAAGGCTGCTTATATTTCCCTCCCACCTGTCTCACCTCCCACCTGGTCCATTCCCTACTTTGATCCTGTCCCTCTTTGATAGTGGGTACTTCTAACCTCCCCTCTCCCCAGAATGCCCTCCCCTTCATCATCCCCCCTCTCATCCCCTTTCCCCTACTCAGGAGAGTGAGTGAGGGTAAGATATTCCATTTAGTATGTATGTGATTCTCTCCTTGAGCCAACTTCAATGAGAATATGCTTTTGCATTTTTGCCTTCCTGTTCTTCCCCTCCCCTGCAACTACTTCCCCTTGCGTCTTCTACATGAGAGAGTTTGCCCTACCCTGTCTCTCTCCATCTCCTCTTGCCACTTTCCTCTCTCACCTCTTGATTTCACCCCTTAAGATTCATCCCTTCCTTGGGGTGCCTAGGTGGTGCATCAAGCAGAGAGCCAGCCCTGGAGCCAGAAGGACCCGAGCTCGGATCCGGCCCCAGACACCCAACACACAAACAAAAACCCAGCCACGTGAACCTGGGCAAGTCACCCAACCCCAGTTGCCCTCCAAAAAAAAAAAAATAATCATCCCTTCCCATCAAATTCAACCTGTGCCCTCTATCCATGTATACCTGTGAACATATGCCATGTACCCTTCTTCAATTATTTTCATAATGAGAAAGGTTTCATCAAACACAGTTATTGTTTTTCCATGTAGGACTGTAAATAGTCTAACTTTGATAAGTTCCTTTTGATTTCTTTTCCTTGGTTACCTTCTCAATCATCTCTTGCTTCTTGTGTCTGAATGTCAAATTTTCTATTCAACTCTGGTTTTTTCATCAAGAATGCTTGAAAGTCCTCTATTCCACTGAATGACCATATGTTCCCGTGAAACAAGATACTCAGTTTTGATGGGTAGGTGACCCTTGGGTTCATTCCCAGCTCTTTTGCCCTCTGGAATATCATGTTCCATGCCCTTCTATCCCTCAATATAGAAGCTGCCAGGTCCTGTGCTATTCTGATTGTGTTTCCACAATATTGGAATTGTTTCTTCCTGGCTGCTTGTAGTATTTTCTCCTTGATCTGGGGATTCTGGAACCTGGCTATAATATTCCTGGGAGTTTTCTTTTGGGGATCTTTTTCAGGAGGTGATCTGTGGATTCTTTCAACCTCTATTTTGCCCTATGGGTCTAAAACATCAGGGCAATTTTCCTTGAGAATTTCTTTAAGGATGATTTCTAGGTTCTTTCTTTGATCATGGCTTTCAGGTAGTCCAATAATTTTTAAATGATCTCTCCTGTATGTATTTTCCAGGTCAGTGGTTTTTCCCACGAGATATTTCACATTGCCTTCTATTCTTTCATTTGTTTGGATCCGTTTAATAGTATCTTGATTTCTCATAAAGTCACTAGCTTCCATTTGCTCCAGTCTAACTCTGAAGGAATGAATCTCCTCAGTGAGCTTTTGAGATTCTTTTTCCATCTGGCAAATTCGAATTTTTAAGGCATTCTTCTCCTCATTGCCTTTCTGAGCTTCTTTTGCCATTTGAGTTAGTCTATTTTTTAAGGTGTTATTTTCCTCAGTCAGGCTGTTGACTGTCATTTCATACTTTTCTTGCATCTTTTTCATTTCTCTTCCCAAATTTCCCCCCACTTCTCTTATCTGCTTCTTAAGGTCCTCTATGGCCTATAGCCAGCTTGTATTTTCATTTGGGGCTTTTGGTGTAGGAGTTCTGACCTCACAGTCTTCCTCCATGCTTTGAGCCTCTTTGCCCCTAAAATAGGAGTCCAATGTTGAACTTTTCTGTTTATTTTGTTTCATTTGCCTAGGCACATTGCCACTTAATTACTTGATTTTTGGGCTTGTTGCCACAGTAGGACTCTGCCACCAGACAGGGGAGCTTCCACACAAACGTGGGGTTTTCACAACTTCTGACAGTTGGGTGGCCTCTGTAAAGCCTCCACCTACTCTGGCAAGTTGGATACCCACCCCAAACTTCCCCCCTAGACCACAATCCCGATCCAGGCAGTTTAAAGCAAAAGCAATTAACTCCCAGACTGATTGCTGGATCTTCCTACAGTTCGCAGACCAGGAGCTAGAGCCACTACTGACGCTGCAAAAATGACTTCTGTGCCGCTGTTTCTTCAATGGCTTTTTGCCCCCAGGGGAGGAAGCCACATGTTCCCCAAATATTGGTCCCAAAGTCCATAGGGCACTAACCTCTCACTTTGTCCTAGCCGTATCTGTGCTGATAATTCTGGAATCACCACAATTGCTGATGTTCTGGGGTTCCACCAGCCGGCTGAAGGCCCGGTCGCCCTGGGGCTAAAACCTCAGACCTGGGCTTGGCTCTGTGGGCTGCGCTGTCAGTTCCCAGCGTGCTGTGCTGCCTGCTCTCAGAGCGCTGCTCTGGCCGCTCCCTGCAGGGCTGCTGGGCTGTCCTTAGCAGGAGGTTAGCTTCTCTGTGCCGTTCTGTGGGTGCTGTGGCTCCAGAAGTTGTTCAGAGCTCCCTTTCACATTGTTTGAAATTTGTGTGGGGCAGAGCACATTGGAAATGCTGTTTCTACTCTGCCATCTTGGCTCTGCCCCCCTGCTCATCCTCTTTCATAAAATTTTGCAAATTAAAATTTCTCCTCTCCTCTTAGATGCCATATTGCTATTCTTAGCAAGAATATAAAATATTTTCTGCCTGAAATTATTATAATCTATTAGCCTTTCATAGAAAATATTAATAACTCTTGTTATCTATTATTTTATCAATTTCTTATTTTAGTATTAATAGCTTACATAAATAAATTAAGGTGGAGTGATTTTCACTGCTTGTCATATCTCCACATCTCTATTACTTTTTCTAATTTTGTGTCAGTTTTGAGCCTTCTTCTAACAAATCAGGCTTCCTTCATAAAGCAGTGTGTAGATGTCCATAGAGCCTGGGTCAGGTATGCCAGCCCACATTCTATTCAGTCCTATTCCTTGGCATCTTTTTTTTTTTCTAAATACTGAGTTATATATTCCAACATTTTCACTCTTTTCCCCTTGCCTACATTGACATTAAAGTCATTGATCACTAAATCATGTATTAATTCAATATGAAGATGCTTTCAAAAATTTTCACATAATTTCTCTATTTTCTTATACTCTTCAATAGATATTTGTGCATAAACCCTATTTATCTTTATGGTGTTCTGTTTCGTTATACTTATTACAAATACTTCAAGCAAAGATGACCAATTGCCTTGTGAAATGATAATCATTTGATTTTGGATTGATGACAAAACCAATTTTTGCAATTCCTTTATTTGCCTATCCAAAAGGAAGAATGAACCATTCCTACAATAGCTGCCATACCCTTTTATTTTCTGGTCATTTATAATGAGATGTCCAAGAGTATCATGATTCATTCCCTCTATTGGTATGCTTAATCATCACTCATTGGTCAAGGATCTTATATTTAGAGTATATAAACCCAAGTAACTATTACTGACATTCTTAAAACTGTTTTATTATTAGCCCCCTTTTCTGTCACTTCATCATCCTCTCTGCAGAAGTGAAAGAGGAATGAACAGGAATAAATACCTTTAAAATTTTTGTTTCATTGGTTACTACGTAAAGTATTAATCATCTGGAAGATTCTATAAGGTTTGAAAAGTTTTCAATTATGGATGTAATTGGTTACATTTTTTTTCAAAATCACAATGCCCCCAAAACAACAGCAACAACAACAACAACAACAAATAAAATCAATAGAAACTTGGCAGAGTGCTTTGCACACAGTGCTATAAGTTCTTGTCAAATGCTTTGTCATTTGTTCATATTGGCAAGAATGTGGCTATCAGTTAACAGGACATCAGAATTTGTCAGTTTATCTATATTGTCTAATAAGAAATCTGAGGGGTTGAAATCTTAATAATTGAAGGAAATATACATATATAAATCACAAATCTTTGGAAACACTGAAGTATGAAGTGAGAATTGTCAGGTTTTGGCAATGTGGAATAAAATGTTTAGATGTGAAACAGAGGAATGTAAGATTGTAAACCTATGTGACAAGGGAAATGTGGATGCCAATCACTACAAAGTAATCTCATTAAAGGTTTGAGACATAAATGAATGATGAACTTCAATAGTGTAGCATAAATATTAAGTATTAGCTAACCAAGAGAACAGAAAGGATAACTTAACCTTGAGCAATCAGATTTGAGTGGTACATTTTTATCTTTGAGACATTGCAAAGCTTGTGAAAGAACAACAAAGCAGCAAAATGTAACTATGGATAATGCTTACAGATATATTTGGGATTTTGTCTATTTAGTATCTTATTTTATCCTAATTACATATAAAACAATTTTAATATTCATTTTCTAAAAATTTTGAGTCCCATATTCTCTCCCTCCATCCTCATTGAGAAGGCAAGCAATTTGACATAGGTTACGCATGTGCAGTCATGAAAATATATATTTCTGTATTAGTCTTGTTATAAAATAAAATACAAACAAAAAAAATAAAATTAAAGAAAGTTAAAAAAGAATATGCTTTGATCTGCATTCAGTCTCCATCAATTCTTTATCTGGAGATGGATAGCATTTTTCATCATAAGTCCGTCAGAATTGTCTATGATCATTGTGCTGCTGAGAATAGCTAAGTCATTAAGTCATTCACAATTGATCATTCTCTAATATTGTTGTGACCATTTGTAAAATTTTCCTTGTCCTGATCACTTCACTTTGCCTCAATTCATATAAGTCTTTCTAGGTTTTTCTGAAACCATCCTGCTTATTATTACTCATAGCACAATAGTATTCCATCACAATCATATACTGCAACTTGTTCAGTCATTCCCCAATTCATGGCTATCCCCTCAATTTCCAATTCTTAGCCACAACAAAAAGAGCTGCTATAAATAT
The DNA here is from genome assembly GCA_011680675.1 of Gymnobelideus leadbeateri. Lineage (NCBI taxonomy): Eukaryota > Metazoa > Chordata > Mammalia > Diprotodontia > Petauridae > Gymnobelideus > Gymnobelideus leadbeateri. The sequence continues at coordinate 494,048 of WOXC01010789.1, forward strand.
TTTGGTACATATAGTCCATTCCCTTCTTTTTTAAATATTTTGGATACAAACCAAGAATCTATATTGTTAGGTCAAAGAGTATTCAGGGATTTATAGCCCTTTGGGCATAGTTCCAAATTGTTCTCAAGAATGGTTGAATCAGTTCACAACTCTACCAACATTGCATTAGTGTCTCAATTTTCCTATATCCCTTATAATATTTGTCATTTTATTTTTTTGTCATATTAGCCAACCTTCTAAGCATGGGTTGGTACCTTAAATTTGTTTTAATTTGCATTTCTCTAATCAATAATGATGGAATTTTTTTTCATATGTCTAGAGGTAGCTTTAATTACTTCATCTGAAAACTGCCTGTTTGTATCTTTTTGACCATTTAGCAATTGAGGAATGACTTGTTTTCTTATAAATTTGACTCACTTCTCTATATATTTGAGAAATGTCTTTATCAGAGAAACTTAATATAAATTCTCTCATGATTACTTTGTATTTCCCTCCAATTTTTCCTACTATTTATTGCACATCCTCTCTCCTTTCACTCTTTCTATCCTCAACAGTGTTTTGCTTCTGACAGCAATTTCCTTCAATTCATCCTACTTTCCTATAGGGTAAGAAAGATGTCTATACTCAGTTGAGTAAGCATTATTATATTATATAATTGAGTAAGTTATTCTCTCTGAGCTAATTCTGATAAGAGCAAGATTCAAGCATTCCTCTTCACTTCCTTTATCTTCCTCTACACTTTAAAACTTATTTCAGACTTCTTTTATGTGAGATAATTTACCCTATTCTACCTCTCCCTTTCTCCTTCTCCTAATGCATTCCTTTTTTTCTCATACCTTTATTTTTAGATATCATCCCATCTGTCCTAAGACACTTACCAGCTGTATGTCCCTGGGGAAGATACTTAACCTTGTTTACCTCAATTTGCTCATCTATGAAATGAACTGAAGAAGGAAATGGCAAACCCCTTCAGTATCTTTGCAAGAAAACCCTACAAGGGTTCACAATGACTGAAAATGACCAAACAAAAGCATTTTTTTAAATTATCATTCCATCATATTCAATTTATACCCATTCCCTCTGTGTATACTCCTTATAACTGCCCTAATATTGATAAAATTGTTAGGAGTTACAAGTGTCATTTTTCCGTGTAGGAATGTAAATAGGTGAATTTTATTGAATCTATTGATTTCTCTTTCCTGTTTACTTTTTTATGGTTCTCTTGAGCTTGTTTATGAATGTCAAAATTATTATTCAGCTCTAGTCTATTTATCAGGAAGGCATGAACTTTTTCTTTTTCATTAAAAATCCATTTCTCCTGCTGAAGGATAATACTCAGTTTTGCTGTGTAAATGATTATTGGTCATAATGCTCACTCCTTTGCCCTCTGAAATATCATATTCTAAGCCTTCAGATCCTTTAATGTGAAACTGCTCAAACCTGTGTTATCCTGACCATGGCTTCACAATATTTAAATTGTTTTCTCCTTGACTTGGGAGATCAGGAATTTGGCTATAAAGTTCCTGGGAGTTTTCTTCTTGGATTCTCTTTTCAGAGGTTATTGGTGGGTTCTTTCAATGTCAATATTACCCTCTGGTTCTAAAATGTCAGGGCAGATTTCTTTGATAATTTCTGGTAGTCTGAAATCTAAGTCCTTCTTTTGATTATGGCTTTCAAATAGTCCAATAATTCTTAAATTTTCTCTCGTGGAACTATTTTGCAGGTCATTTTGTTTTTCCAATGAAAAAGTCCAAATTTTCCTCTATTTTTTCTTTCTTTTGATTTTGTTTTATTGATTCTTGGTGTCTCATAGAATCATTAACTTCTACTTGCCCAATTATAATTTTTAAGGAATTATTTTCTTTACTGAGGTTTTTAATCTCCTTATCCATGTGACCAAATCAACTATTTAAGGCATTCTCTTCATGACGTTTTTATTTATCTTTTCCATTTAGTCAATTCTACTTTTCAAGGCATTCTTCTCTTTGATTTTGTACTTTTTTCCCAAATGTTTTATTAACTTCTGGTTTACATTATTCATTTCCATCAGATTTTGAATTACAATTTTTCCCCTACGCACCACCCAGAATAGCACTCCCACAGGATATCCTCTCATCCAATCTGCTCTCTCCCATATCTTCTCCTATACCCGCTTCAACTTTTCCAGTAGGGCAAGGTGAATCCCCATTCCCCAATGCCTGCACATCTTATCTCCCAATCATATGCAAAATAGTATTAATCATAGTATTTATATATTTTTAAAACATTTGATTTTAAAACATCAAATTCCAGATTCATTCCCGTCCTTCCTTGTCACCCACCCTTACTGGGAAGATAAGCAATTCAGTATATGTTGTACATATGTAGCTATGCAAAACATTACCATAGTAGAAATATTGTAAAAGACTGATTATATTTCCCTCTCTCCTATCCCACCTCCCACCTGGTTTACTCCTCACTTTTATCCTGTCCCTTTTCAAAGGTGGATGCTTCCAACTTCCCTCCCCCCACCCCAGCCTGCCCTCCCTTCCATCATCTCTCCCGATCCCCCTTCCCCCCACTCTTCTGTAGGGTAATCTATCCCATTTAGTATGTATGCCATTGTCTCCCTGAGCCAAATTCAATGAGAATAAGGTTTTGCCTTTTTGCCTTCCTGTTCTTCCCCTCCACTGTGACCACTTTCCCTTGACTGTTCTACATGAGATAGTTTACCCCATTCTGTTTCTCCCCATCTCCTCTCCTTATGTTCCTCTCTCACCTCTCAATTTCACAGTGAAGTATCATGCCTTCCCATTAAATTTGACCTCTCTTCTATCTATGTATACCTGAAAACATATATACACACATTCACATAGTTATTCATATACCCGTATACCCTTCTTTAGCTATTTTCATATTGAGAAAGGTTTCATGTGTTACAGTTATCATTTTTCCATGTAGGAATGTAAATAGTTCAACTTTGATAAGTTCCTTATGATTTATTTTCTCTGTTTACTTTCTCAAGCATCTCTTGCTTCTTGTGTCTGGGTGTCAAATTTTCTATTCAACTCTGGTTTTTTCCTCAAGAAGGCTTGAAAGTCCTCTATTCCACTGAATGACAATATTTTCCCCTGAAACATGATACTCAGTTTCGCTGGGTAGGTGATTATTCATTTTAACCCCAGGTCCTTTGGCCTCTGGAATATCATATTCCATGCCCTTCCATCCCTCAGTGTTGAAGATGCCAGATCGTGTGCTATCCTGATTACGTTTCCACAATATTGAAATTGTTTCTTCCTGGCTGTCTGTAATATTCTCTCCTTGATCTGGGAATTCTGGAACCTGGCTACAATATTCCAAGGAGTTTTCTTTTGAGGATCTTTTTGAATAAGTGATCTGTGGATTCTTTCAACCTCTATTTTGGCCTCTGGTCCTAAAACATCAGGGCAATTTCCCTTGAGAATTTCTTGAAGGATAATTTCTAGATTCTTTCTTTGATCATGGTTTTCAGGTAGTCCAATAATTTTTAGATTATCTCTCCTGGATCTATTTTCCAGGTCAGTGGTTTTCCCCATGAGATATTTCACATTGCCTTCTATTCTTTCATTTGTTTGGATCCGTTTAACAGCATCTTGATTTCTCATAAAGTCACTACCTGCCATTTGCTCCAATATTATTCTGAAGGAATGATTCTCCTCAGTGAGCTTTTGATATTCTTTTTCCATCTGGCAAATTTGGCTTTTAAGGCATTCTTCTCCTCATTGCCTTTTTGAGCCTCTTTTGACATTTGAGTTAGCCTATTTTTTTTAAGGTGTTATTTTCCTCAGTCAGGCTGTTGACTCTCATTTCATATTTTTCTTGCATCTTTCTCATTTCTTTTCCCAGTTTCCCCCCACTTCTCTTATCTCTTTCTTAAGGTTCTCTATGGCCTGTAAACAGCTCATATTTTCATTTGGGGCTTTTGGTGCAGGAGTTCTGACCTCACAGTCCTCCTCCTGTTCCATACTTTGACCCTCTTTGCCCCCCAAATAGGAGTCTAATGTTTCATTTTTCTCTTTATTTTGTTTCCTTTGCCTAGACATGTTGCCACTCAATTACTTGACTTGTGGGCTTGTTGCCACAGTAGGACTCTGGCACCAGCCAGGGGAGTTTCTGTCCCAAACACTGGGGTTTTCTCAATTGCCGGAGGTATTAGTTGGGTGGCCTCTCTGAAGCCTCCACACACTCTGGCATGCTGACCATACACCCCAATACCTCCACCCCAGACTGCAATCCAGATCCAAGAAGGGTACAGCAAGTGTGATTACCCCCCAGACTGATCACTGGATCCCCGTACAATTCTCAGTCCAGGAGCTGAAGCTGCCACGTGGCAACATAGCACGACCTGTGCTGGCTCCTCAGTGTCTTCTCACCCCAGGGGGAGAAGCTGACCCACTCTCCCAACAAGTCCCAAAATCCATAGGGCACTGACCTCTCACTTTGTCCTAGGCATCTATGTGTTGATAATTCTGGAAACACTACAGCTGCTGGTGTTCTGGAGTCCCTCCATATGGCTAGTGCTCTGGCCACCCTGGGGCTAAAATTTCTGACTCATGCAGGCCTGTGCCAGCTTCCAGAGTGCTTTGCTGGCTGCTCCCTGCTGGGATGCTGGGCTGTCCTCAGTGGGAAGTTAGCTTATCTGTGTCATTTTGTGGGTTCTGGAGCTCCAAAGGTTTTTCAGAGTCCCCTTTTTTACATAATTTTGAAGTAGTGTGGGCCTCTTTGTCACTCTCTTTTCTTTCCAACTTCTTTTCCCCTTTACCTTTGTCATTTGAAATTTTTAATCCTTTTTTTACTTCTTCTAGAAGTTTTCTTGGAGAGGGAGAGGGGAACTGAGGCAATTAACATTTTTCTTTGTGCCTTTGAATGTAATAGTTTTGATTTTGTTGCCTTCTGAGTTTATATTTTGATTTTCCCTGTCACCATGGTAACTTTCTATAGTTAAGTTGTTTTTTGTTTTTTGATATTGCTGTATGCTCATTTTTCCATAGTATTTCTTCCCTTTTAATTTGATGTTAAAGTTAAGCTCTGTTCCTGTTGTGGAGGGAGCAAAGTTCCAAGCTTCCAATTTTTTTGTATAGCTATTGTCTGAGCTAGTTCTGGGGGTTTGTAAGTTTTCAATTCTTCCATAATGGTATGATCTAAGGAAAGGTGTCTTTACTACTCTCCTGGTCTGTGCTCTTGTATTTGAGTAACCACAAATATTCTTTTCCACCCTAGAACTGTGACCAGGGTCTCTGTTCCTCAGTTGCCACAAGTTCTGGTTTGCTAGTACTTCTCTTCACCCTGAGACTATGACCAGGATTTGTGTATGTATAGGCAATGCAAAAGATTTCTGTACCCAGTGTCAACAAAGGGACCCCTATAATCTCTGTCTGACTACTTGTCTGACCCCCTTTCCATCTGTGAGCTGAGAGCTCCTGCCTATTCAGTTGCCTCCAAGACCTTGTCTTACCCTGGCACTGCCCATCTGGGAAGGTGCTCCATTCTCACCCAGATGGAATAGAAATTTCCTGCTGACCTTCTAGGTTGTCTTAGGCTACAATATAGTTTCTTTCCATTCCTTTCTGGATTCTGTTGCTCCAGAATTAATTTTGAGTTGTTATCTTATTTGGAGGGGGAATTTGAGAGAGCCCAGGTGAATTCTGGCTTTTTCTCTGCCATATTGTCTCTACCTTCTGAGCAACCTATTATTATATCTGTTAAAAATGTTAACTAAGATTGCCTCAGAATTAAAAAAAAGTTATTTTAATTTTTTATTAGTATATTAATTATATATATATATAATATTTTATATAATAATTATTATTCAGAGAAAGAAGGATGGTATGGAGAATGAAACATGACACTACTCCTTTCCTTCAAAAGAATTATAGAATAAGGTCATTTAGGGTAAGAGGTTTTAAATATAAAAATTTCCTCACAAAGCAGGTTTAAAACTATGCCAGATTATAAGACCCTAGGAGAGAAGAAATTAGCACGCAAGAGACAGATATCTCTTTTTAAAACTTAAAACAGAATTAAATTTTATCTCAAAATTTTGTAAACAACCAATGGAGAATTCTATGAGAATTATGGCAGCATTATTTCCTTGAAGATATTTTGGAATTTTTATTCAACTTTCAGGTATTTGGGTTATCTGGTATGTGGGGCTTTCTAGTAGAGATATGGTTAAGTTATAGACCACAAGTGGATTGCCAAAATTGAATGAATTAAAATACAATAAATTTCACCTAATTTGGAGTCATGGCTCAAATACTAGCATCTTCTTAGTTTAGGTTCAATGTTGGAATGATGTATGGTTCTCACAAGTTACTTAAACATTTAACAAATATTTGCTATCCCTTAACACTATAAAAATATTCGGCAAAGATATAAAATCAATTAACTTCTCTGGCTGCCCTCCCCCCATCTCCATCTGGACATACATCTAGTCAGTAGGTCATCAAGGTGTGGTATCTAACACTTTCTCAGGCACCTCCACATAAGACAGACCCTTATTACAGGCATGTCCCTAGACAAAGAGGTTGAATGTGGAAAGCTGTAGCCAATCAGGTTATATGGGATGGGAGAATTAAGTTATCTGTGGAGCCAGGGCTATCAGAAAAGCTGGGACCAAAGTGAATGCATCAGGAAAACAGTGGTCCTATCACAACCGAGAACTGCTTGTTTGTCTCTTATCTTTTTCTTTGACATCTTCTCTCTGAAATGTTTGTGTTTTGCCTGCTTTTCCTTGGCTGCCTTGTCCAATTGCAGTAGTGGGATTTAATATTTCCAAAAATCCTTTGGCTTTTCTTCCTGCTTTTCATCCCCTCCTACTCTCACTAGTTCTTTGCTTGGCTGCTGCTCTTCATTAATGGCTGAAATAATGCTGATGTTTCCGAGTGCTGATTAGTGGAGGGTTCTGGTTATATAAACTCCAGACAGAGGAGAGTTTGCTATAAATTGACTCGTTGTTATATACTTTGCTCTTTCATCTAATTTCTAATCAGATGGAACTAGGGAAGTAAGAGGCTCCATTTTAGCTTGTTACATTTGCTAATTGTGGATTGAATTTAAATATATTTTTTAAACATTTCTTAAATGTTTTCTCAATTATCTTCCATTTTGACAATTCCCACAGTTATTTTTTCTTCCTATTCATTATTTAGGAGGTTCATTTGTGCTGAATAAATTAATGAATGGAAAAAAGACATTTATTAGATGTCAATAATATGCAAAGCATTGTGCTAAGTTCTGGGGATACAAATAGAAAAGACAGGCCCCATTCTCAAAGAACTCTAATAAAGAAGACATTCTAGTAAGGGTGATAACATATATAAAAGGTTCAACTGCACTGTGAATGATGAAGTCCAGCTTTCCTCAAGGTCCAACAGAAAGGTTTGTATCCTTGGATCATTTCCAGTAATAAAACTGTATCCCTTTCTGTTGTTAAACCATCTCTAATTCCAAGGACTTCAGGGGGAAAAATGTTCTTTTGTTGGTTTTTAGAAGCTGTGGCTACTGACCTGGGGTATGGGGGTGGTAAAGGACCTGCAGAGGCAGTTGCCAAGTTCTATCTTCTCAAAGATTGCTTTTCTGGGTTCTGTTGGAAGATGAACAGTTATCTGGGGGTGTGGGGGCCATGCGTCCTATTCTAATACTTTGCTAACATATTGAATATATTAAATTAAGTATATAAAGTAGTACCCATGGTTTCTCTTTTATTTCTTATTTTAAATAACATTTTTGATACATTATATTTTAAAATATTGCACAACTTTCCCCCTGTATGCCTCCTTCCCTTCCTAAAGAGCCATCCAACATTTAAACTTGTTTCTTTTGTTAATTTGCCCCTGACCAGCAGCTAGGTGGCTCAATGGATAGAGGGATGAGCCTGCAATAAGAAAGACCTGAGTTTAAATCCAGCCTAAGACATGGTGTAGTTGTGCCACCTTTGACAAATCACTTAATTTTCTTAATCTACTGGGGAACAAAATGGCAAACCACTGCACTATCTTTGCCAAGAAAATCCAATGACTAGCATTGACATACTATGGTGCATGGGGTCACGAAGAGTAGACATGACTAAACAACAACCCTCACATTACAACTAAGCAATTTTTTCAGTTTATTTATTTTTAGTTTTCAACATCCACTTCCATAAGTTTTCAATTTTTCCCCCTTCCTCCCCAAGACACCATGTAATCTTATATAGACTATATATATATACATGCTCATAAAAATATTTTCACATTAGTCATGTTGTATAGAAGAAATAGAATAAATGGGAGGAACCATGAGAAAGAAAAACAAAATAAAACAAAAAAGAAAATTGTCTGCTTTGCTCTGCATTCAGACTCCATAGTTCTTTCACTGGATGTGGATGGTATTTTCCCATCATGAGTTGTTTGGAATTTTCTTAGGTCCTTGCATTCCTGAGAAGAGTTAAGTTGATCAGGATCAAAGTTAGTCATCACACACTGTGGCTGCCACTGTGTACAATGTTTTCTGGTTCTTCTCACTTCACTCAGCATCAGTTCTTATGTCTTTCCAGGTTTTTCTGAAGTCCACCTGTTCATCATTTTTTATAGCACAATAGTATTCCATTACATTCATATGCCACAACTTCTTCAGTCATTCCACAATTGATGGGGATCAACTAGATTTACAATTCTTTGCTATAACCAAAAGAACTACTACAAATATTTTTGTACATGTGGGTACTTTTCCCATTTTTATGATCTCCTTGGGATGCAGCCCTAGAAGTGGTATTTCTGGGTCAAAAGGTATGCACATTTTTATAACCCTTGGGGTATACTTCCAAATAGCTCTCCAGACTGGATGGATCAGCTCACAGCTCCACCAATAATGAATTAGTGGGGGGGGGGGGGAGAGCCAAGATGGCGGAGTAGAAATAGCACTTCCACAGCGCTTCAGCCCACACCACTTCAGGATCAGGTAAAAGGGGGCTCTAAACAACCGCTAGAGCTCCAGAACCCACAGAACGACACAGAAAAGCTAACCTCCTGCTGAGGACAGCCTGGCAGCCCGGCAGCCCAGCAGGGTGTTGCCAGCACAGTGCTCTGGGAGCAGAGCCCAAGACCATGTGAGTCAGAGGTTTTAGCCCCATGGCGGCTGGACCAGCAGCCAGCTGGAGGGACCACAGAACACCAGCAGCAGTGGCTCCAGAATCACCAACATATAGATGCCAAGGACAAAGTGAGAGGTTAGTGCCCTATGGATTTTGGGACCAGTATTTGGGAGACTTCAGCTTCTTCCCCTGGGGGTGAGAAGCAACTAAGGAGCCATTGCACAGCCGCCATTTTGCAGCTTCAGTTGCAACTTCAGCTCCTGGCCTGTGAACTCTAGGAGGATCCAGCAATCAGTCTTGGGGGTAATCGCTCTTGCTTTAACCTTCTTGAATCTGGATTGTGGTCTGGGGTGGAGGCTTTGGGGTGTGTGACCAGCTTGCCAGAGTGTGTGGGGGCTTCAGAGAGGCCACCCAACTAATACCTCCGGCAGTTGAGAAAACTACAAAGTTTGGGATAGAAGCTTCCCTGTCTTGTGGCAGAGTCTTTATGTGGCAACAAGCCCAAAAGTCAAGTAATTGAGTGGCAACATGCTTAGGCAAAGGAAAGAAAATAAAGAGAAAAAATGCGACATTAGACTCCTATTTTGGGTGCAAAGAGAATCAAAGTATGGAACAGGAGAAGGACTGTGAGGTCAGAACTCCTGCACCAAAAGCCCCAAATGAAAATATGAGCTGGTTACAGGCCATAGAGGACCTTAAGAAGGATTTTAGAAACCAAATAAGAGAAGTGGAGGAACAATGGAGAAGACAAATGAGAAAGATGCAAGAAAAGTATGAAATGAGAGACAGCAGCCTGACTGAGGAAAATAACACCTTAAAAAATAGACTAACTCAAATGGTAATAGAGACTCAAAAAGGCAATGAGGAGAAGAATGCCTTAAAAAGCCAAATTTGCCAGATGGGAAAAGAATCTCAAAAGCTCACTGAGGAGATTCATTTCTTCAGAATTAGACTGGATCAAATGGAAGCTAGTGACTTTATGAGAAATCAAGATGCTATTAAGCAGATCCAAACAAATGAAAGAATAGAAGGCAATGTGAAATATCTCATGGGAAAAACCACTAACCTGGAAAATAGATCCAAGAGAGATAATCTAAAAATTATTGGACTACCTGAAAACCATGATCAAAGAAAGAGCCTAGAAATCACCCTTCAAGAAATTCTGAAGGAAAATTGCCCTGAAGTTTTAGATCCAGAGGGCAAAATAGAGGTTGAAAGAATCCATCGATCACCTCCTAGAAAAGATCCCAAAAAGAAAACTCCTAAGAATATTATAGCCAGGTTCCAGAATTCCCAGGTCAAGGAGAGAATATTACAAGCAGCCAGGAAGAAACAATTTTAATATTGTGGAAACACAATCAGGATAACACAGGACCTGGCAGCTTCTACACTGAGTGTTAGAAGGGCATGGAATATGATATTCTAGAGGTCAAAAGAGCTGGGATTAAAACCAAGAATCACCTACCCATCAAAACTGAGTATCTTGTTTCAGGGGAAAATATGGTCATTCAGTGGAATAGAGGACTTTCAAGCATTGTTAAGGAAAAAAACCAGAGTTGAATAGAAAATTTGACATTCAGACACAAGAAGCAAGAGATACTCGAGAAGGTAAAGAGGGAAAAGAAATGTAAAGGAATTTATCAAAATTGAATTATTCATATTCCTCCATGGAAAAACAATAACTGTAACTGATGAAACTTTTCTCAGTATGAAAATAGTTGAAGAAGGGTTTATGGGCATATGAATACATATGTGAATGTGTGTATATATGTTTACAAGTATACATAGATAGAGGGCACAGGCCGAATTAATAGGAAGGGATGATACTTAAAAGGTGAAATTAAGAGGTTAGACAGGAATATAATGAGAAGAGATGGGGAGAGACAGAAAGGGGTAAACTCTCTCATATAGAAGAGGCAAGGGGAAGTGGTTGCAAGGAAGGGGAAGAACAGGAAGGCAAAAAGGCAAAACCATATTCTCATTGAGTTTGGCTCAGGGAGAGAATGACATACATACTAAATGGAATATCTCACCCTACAGGAGAGTAGGGGGGAGGGAGATGAGAAAGGGGAAGGGGAAGAGAGGAGGAATGGTGGAAGGGAGGTTGGAAACACTCACTCTTGAAAAGAGACAGGATCAAAGTAGGGGAAGACCAAGTGGGGAGTGGGATAGGTGGGAGGGAAATATAGCCAGTGTTTTACAATATATCTTCTATGGTAATGTTTTGCATAGCTATACATGTACAACATATACTGAATTGCTTATCTTCCCAGCAAGAGTGGGTGACAAGGGAGGAAGGGAATGAATCTGGAATTCGAAGTTTTAAAATTAAATGTTCCAAATATGAAAACAAAACAAAACAAAACAATGAATTATTCATCCAATTTTCCCATATCTTCTCCAACATTTATCTTTTTCCTGGTTTGTCATGTTAACCAGTCTGATAGGTATGATGTGGTATCAGAGTTATTTTGATTTGCATCTGTATAATCAATAGTGATTTAGAGCATTTTTTCATGTGACTATAGTTAGCTTTAATTTCTTCATATGAAAGTTGACTGTTCACATCCTTTGACCATTTATCAATTGGGAAATAACTTGTATCCTTGTAAATTTAACTCAATTTTCTATATGTTATAGAAATAATGCCTTTATCCAAGACACTACTTATAAACATTCTTTCCCAGTTTTCTGCTTCCCTTCTGATCTTCATTGCATTGAATTTGTTTGTGCAAAAACTTTTCAACTTAATGTAATCAAAATTATCCATTTTGGATTTTATAATGTTCTATATCACTTGTTTTGTCATAAATCCCTCTGTTCTCCATAAATCTGACAGACACACTTTCTTTATTCTCCTAATTTGCTTATTGTATCATATACAACATTTGTTGTTATCATTCTGTGAATCATTCCCCTAATTCTGCTCACTTCGTTATGCATCAGTTCATAAAAGTATTCTCAGTTTCTTCTGAAACTATTCAATTAATCATTTCTTGTGACAGTAATACCCCATTACATCCATGTACTACAATATTTTAAGCTACTGTATTATAGAAAATACTCCATAGTTCGTGATTTTGGGTTACTATGAAAAGTACCAAAAAAAAAGTACCAACATAAACATTTTTGAACTTTCTGGGTCTTTATCCTCTGTTGTTTTATTTTTTGGGTTATGGGCCTAGAAGTGGTATATTTGGATTACAAAGTATGCATATTTTAGCAATTTTTAGGGAATAATTTCCATATGCTTTCCTGAATGGCATTTGTAAAGCCAAGCACAAGTGGAGGACTGCTGCTATGAATAGCTTCAAGGTTCTGATAACATAGTATAATGAAATCTCTATTTATTCAGCAGTAAATTAAAGCAAAACATTTACAGAAACCAAAGTACAGAATTCACAATGTAATGACATAACGTATCATTGATTTTAGTTTTCACTAAAGTGGCCACATAGTTTTAAACAAAATATATTCATTTAATAACTCAATCTTTTAGTAAGTCCTTAATTCAATCATCCTTAAGGAGGCTTATCTCCTTAATGGACACAAAGTACAGAGGTCAAAGTTCTCCACTCCTAGATCACATTGTCTTAATCTCCTCAATCAAAAAGTCTTCTTTCTTCTTAATTTTAGAAGTCCTTAATTCAATCATCTGAATGTAAAGGTCAAAGATTTCCACCCCTAGGCCACAGTAAATCCTGATCTTCTCAGTTTGCATTAAATACCCAAGGAGAGGTCTTTTCATCTTGACAGGAAACAGGATCTCACCTTCCATGGTTCCTCTTCCATGGTCCCAGCTCTTGCCCGTACATACGCAACTGTCACCTGAGTTCAAAGGTGGACAGCTCACAGTTCCTTGTCCAGCTCCTTATGCAGTTCCTGTTCCATATTGAAGGTCACAGTGTCTAGTCCACCTAAGTCCTCCACAGTTTCTGTTCCTGGGAAGACAAAGCTTAACAAAGTCACAGTAACATTCATTCACATTGTTGGCATACTCATCAATTCACTTTCTGCCTGTGAAATCAATATAGACCCACCAACAAGGTCTGAGGAATCAACACAAATCATCAGTATAGTCCAAGGACCTCTGAAAAATTGAGTGAGACCCTCCTCCAGGATTTCTGTAAACATACAACAAGAAAATCCTCTTTCAGGGCTTCTGAACCAGCAGTAAGGTCCCAGAGCTTCTATAATAACAGCAATGTCCTCTATCAACAGAGGAATCTGACAAGGTAACATCAAAACATGTTTAACATGGCACCACAGCCATGCTTCCCAGTTATCCTCTCTTTACATTTCTTAGTTCTTCTCAATTCTCTTCTCATTCCTTCTCTCTTCTCAGTTCTTCTCAGTTCTTAGTTCTCCATTCTGTCACCACAAGTTCTGTTTTCCATTCTGTTCTCAATTTGTAGCAGTTCTCAGAAGTTCTCAGTATCCTAGCAGTTCTTTCTCTCTCAGCAATTCTGACTCTCTAGCTTTGGCTTTTTCTTATATATAGTATTAGCTCCTCCCTGTTCTGCCCTTTCCTGTTACATCAGCAACTTTCTCCCACTGTGGGATTCATAAGTTATAGATCTTAATACTTGATACAATCATGAACTTGAAACAAGGTGCTAAGTACCTGTTTGATTGCTAATAGAGGGGGCAGGGAAGATCTTCAAATCCTCATTACCATGACAGCATTCTACCAAGAGTGCCCTAGTGTACTTGTTTTCCCATATACCTTTCAATTTTTTTTAATTTCTCCCTTTTGGTATCTTTTCCAGTCTGATGGGTTGTAAGATAGACTCACAGAAATGCTTTAATTTTCATTTCTTTAATTATTAGTGAATGAGAGCATCTTCTTATATGGTTGTTGGTGACTTATAATTCTTTCTTTGATAACTTCCAATTAATATGCTTTGGCCATTTGCCTCAGGGAGAATAGCTGTGAGGCTTACAAATAGAAATGAATTTTTCCTATATGCCTATAATATAAGAACCTTACCAAAGAAATTTGCTGCAAAGGTTTTTCTGAATAATCTATTATTCTTCTAATTTCACATTAGATTTGTTTATGCAAAACAATTATGGACAAATCTTTATAATTTAACCAATTAGATAAAGCTAAAAACATCTGGTTGGTGTTAAATAATCTTATTCTAATTTCACATTAGATTTGTTTATGCAAAACAATTATGGACAAATCTTTATAATTTAACCAATTAGATAAAGATAAAAACATCTGGTTAATGTTAAATAATCTTAATATCAGTGAAATGATGAAACAGGAGCTTGTTACATCCTTGTCATAATTATCATCTCAATTTGTTGTTACCATAGGTAAGACTAGAGTGTGGGCTGGGTGAGCTGACACATCAGGCCTGTTTTCTATTCATGCCTATAGTTATGTATAACAGTCAGCTAGGGTAAACTGAAAAGAACACTTGATTTGGAATTAGAACACAAATTTCAAATCCCCAACTCCGCTACTTTTCAGTTAAGTAAACATAAACAGTTGCCTTCACCTATCTTAGTCTCAATAGTTTCATCTGTAAAATTACTGTTATTAAATTATCTGTTCTACACATCTCTCAGATCATTTCTGAGTATCAAATGATATGATGTATGCAATGTTTTCAAATTTTTTGTGAATTACAAGCATTTATTTTTTCTCTCTACCTATTGAAAAAAAGGAAGAAAAACCCTTTGAAACAAATATTTGAAGAAAAAAGTTGAAGAAAACAAACATTTTCAAAAAAAAATGTGTCATTCTACATCTGGAGTTGTTCACCTCTGCCAGGTACTGGGCAGCATGTTTCGTTGTCATTATGGACAACCTGTTAAAAGATAACCTACTTAATTAGTTATTGGCAATATCACAATTACTAAACTGCCTCCCATTACCTCCTATCTGCTTGGAATAAAACCTTAAATTTCCCCATTCACTTCCAGTTAGAATAGTAGGTCTCTCCATAGCAAGGAAAACTAACGATCAAATCACAACCCTCCCCTATGCATTCTTTCTTATACCAAATATTAATTAATACATTACTGAAAAAATATTCAAGCTCAACACTTGCCCTGTATGCGCTAACTCACTTTCTTTTTTTTTTTTTTTGCTTTTTTTTTTTTGGAGGGCAATTGGGGTTAAGTAACTTGCCCAAGGTCACACGGCTAGGTTTTTGTTTGTGTGTGTGTGTGTTAAGTGTCTGAGGCCGGATCCGAACTCAGGTCCTTCTGACTCCAGGGCCGACACTCTACTCACTGCGCCACCTAGCCGCCCAACTCACTTTCTTAAAACCCAACAAAAGTCACTGAAAAGACTTTCTCAACAAATTGATTCCAAAAACACACTATTCTCCCTCTCCAGTCTCAGTGTAGTATACATCCAAAAACTACTTTCAGCATAATCACCAGCTCTCCTTCCACATGCTCTAAATTACTGTTTTTAGGCTAGCTAGTTTTTTAACTACCAAATCAAGCAAAACCAACTCCAAGGCTAGGTTCTGACATTCCTAAATACCCTAAGGAAATTTTAAGTATGAGAATTCTTTTGAAACTCTTAGATACACTTGTTTCTTCCCTTTCTCCTCTTCAAAAGCCTACACAGATTCAAACTTCTGACTAATTTATGGAAATTCAAAGACAAGAATCACACCAAACAAGAGGGCATCAATATGTTGTGATTTGCACCAATAGATAGAATTTGTAAATCACTGAAATCATGGTTCAATTGAAGAAGTAAACCAGAGGTTGCAAAACTTATTTGGCCTACTGCCCCTTAAAAAAAAGTTTACTTAGTACCCCCCTCCTTGGAAATCTACTTTCTTTAACCATTTAACATTTTTTTAAAATTTACATCATTTCAAAAAATATAAAATATCTTTTAAGTGAAGCATCTTAAATTTAATAATTTGTTTTAAATTTATATTTTTTCCTACATTGAAATCCTGTTAGATTCAACCTATTGTTAAATTAGACTGAAGTCTTTTGAATTCCAGTTATTAGAAGGAAGAGAGGAGTATTCTTATTCAGGGGCAATGACCAGATATGCCCTGATTATGAGAAATAGTAAGTTAGAACATGATGAATTTCAGAAGGAAGCACAGACAAGCCAGATAATTTTGATAATAACATGTAGAATTTATAATATACTTTGAAAAAGAGAAAGCAAAATGAAATGGTGACTCAAATTGATGCAGAATATACTTTTTGTATTCTATTCTGTGTATGGTAATGTTCCTTTTTGTGTATATTCAAGTTTATAATAAATACATGTACATATATGTGTACGTATACATATGTACACATATATGTACACATATGTGTACATATATGTGTGTAAACATTCCTATAAGGATACATACACACATACATATGTATCCACACATGCATGCAAATATATGCATATGTAAATGTGTGCATGTCCATGCATGTGTGTATACCCATATTTATATCTATCTATACCTCAATATCTATATAGATATATGATTTTCCATTTTAGAATACAAACTGCTTGAGGACAGTGACTGTTTTGCTTGCTTATATTTATTTTTCTCATTCTTAGCACATAGCATGACACATAATAATAATTAGATAATTATATGCAAATTTGAAGGCAAAGTGGAACAGTGAAAAGAGTAATAGATTTGAATGGAGAGTTCCGGAACTTGGTTTGGGGTCTAGTTCTTCTGCTCACCACTTATGTGGTGATATCTCTGAGCCTTGGTTTCTTTATCTGTAAAAGGAAGGAACTGGGCTGAATAATGTGTGAGGTTCCTTCCAGATTTAAATGAACATTGTTAATCTATTGAAAGCATGCTATGGGGGTGGCTAGGTGGCGAAGTGAATAGAGCACTGGCCCTGGAGTCAAGAGGACCTGAGTCCAAATCTAGCCTCAGACATTTCATACACTTACTAGCTGTGTGACTTTGGGCAAATCAACCGCAATTGCCTTCCCAAAAAAAGCAAAAAAACCCCAAAACAAAACAAAAAATGCATGTTATGTCTCTATTGATGTCACTGATAAAAATGTTGACTAGAAGATTATACAAAATGTTTACTCAGGGCAGTTTACTCTTTCTAGATTACAAATGACAATAACTAACATGCATCTGAATTTACCTAACTATACTATAACTGAGACCACATCTTTCCATCTAATTTTGTTTTATTTTCCCTCTTCAACATGTAACATTTTTAATTTGAGGAAGCAAAAACACTGAATTCAAACTAAGAATCCTACATAATAGAAAGTGCTAAAGGTGATAACTAAGGAAGCCTCTTCTCTCACCCTCAATAAAATGAAATCGTTTGGGTTACCTTTCAATCCTGCAGCATGGCAAGAAGCTAGAATAGCTAAGGTAAATCTGTTTCTTGTTTTTCTTGAAAAGGAGCTGAGAGGGAAAGTTAAGCATGATCTTTTGGGCATAGTGGTGACAATTGCAGGCATGTTGCTTAGCTCTTCATCATTCACCACTGCCAGATATGTGGCTTGAGACTTGATCTTATACACCTTCATATTTTCCCGTTTGGTCATAATAGCTTCACTACTGTCAATGAAGACATTGTAGAAGACTTTGTTACATACTTTGATGAAATCCAGGTGTACTAAATCTACAGAATTTCTCTGATCTATAAGTTTAGTGAACTTGTCGAAGAAGGAAATTAAGTTAGTCTGGCATGACTTGCCCTTAGTGAAGCCATGTTGATATATTGATCAGAGTTTCCCTTTCTAAGGGTTCACAAACCATCCCTTTAATACTATGGTCTAATATTTTGCTAGCAGTGTATATCACACTCAACTTGCCAGTGGCTTGCAGCATCTGCTTTCATACCTCCCTCTTCAAAATTGAAATATATTTAGCTCCTGGTAATCCTGCATAACCTCATAATTTCCCACAATTTCTCAAAGACTAGTTTAGGAATCATATCCACTAAATCTCCCATAATTTTAGAAAATAATTTATCATGTTTGCTGATGCCCACTTACTGAACTCTCAGGATTTGTCTTTGAATTTCTCTTCTATTCCTCTTGGGAAAAAATTGTTTATTTTGGTTTTTGTTTTGTTTTGTTTTGTTTTTGCAAGGCAATAATGGAAGGAACACTGGCTTTGGAGCCAGAGGAATCCAAGGACCTGGATTCAAATTTGGTATTTTTCACTTACTATTTTGAGAAATGAATATTTCTCTCTTGTATTTATTAACTAATTATTGTATTAGGACTGAATTTTCCCCCTTTTCTACTTCCTCATTTGGAAACCAATTGTGTGGGAAATCACACTTAAAGATTTACCCAGGCCAACATCTAATCACACAGTAAAAGAAATTCTAAGTTTGGGCTAAGGGGTGCATTTCTCCTCATTGTGTTTACTCAGACAGATCTACGGAAATTGATGTCTCCTTTGAAAAAGATTTGGGTGATGCAAGTTACATACCCCAAGACCCTCATTGTAATATAGTCCAGTCATTCATTGTAATATTCATTTTCTTATTGCTTCTTGATCAATCAGAGTTGATTACACCCTTCAGAAACACCTACTCTTCAAAGGGCATACAAACTTTCACCGATCCAATGTGATGGGCCTTTAGTTTAAAAGTGATGGCCAAATGACCATCCTTTTATAAATAAATGTGTGAGCCTTATTAATAAAATATTTAAATTATCCAGAAACTGTGTCTCTCTAACTTTTTAATTGCCACACTACCAATGTTACCTCTGTCAAATCACCTGATCATTCTGGCCATCAGTTTCTTAATATCCAAAATGAGGAGGAGGAGTTGTACTAAATTACCTCTAAGGTCTCTTCTCATTCTTAATCTATAATCCTTATTAGAAACTCAGACCATGACTACAAAACTCTAGTCTAAATTTCATGTTATACTGAAAATCCATCTCTATTTAGAGTAACTCTGAGAGGATGTAGTTACTTCTCACTTTCAAGTGTCTTTTCAAGTTTGATTCTCTTACCAGTTTGGAAAAGCACTAACTCTGGATTTTGGTGTAAATACCGTCTCTAATGCTTACTACCTGTGTAAAAAAGTATAAGTCATGACTTTCTGGGTCTCTAGATAGCTCCTAGAGTCCTTAAGATTGTAGATCATCATTGTTCATCAAAACTAGGTCAGGAGAAAGATATAAAGGTCAAAGGAAAGTCAGTATATACTGGAGACTCTAATGGGATCCTTTCAGGCTGTAGAGCCTAGGGGAACTTTTCCCTTTCAGCTTCACACTGGGCATTGATCTGTGCCTCTCAACTGTTGTGATTTATTAATTAGTTTATATTGAAGTAATCTCTGCACGTGCCATATTTCACCCCTATTCTCACCTACCATTAAAATGCAAGATATATTAGGGCAAGAATTCTTTCCTCTCTGACCTTTAACTTCTCTGGTACCTAGCACAGCTTTCTGCTCTCAGTGGGTATTGATAAATGTTTATTTTTCAATTGAATTAAATTGAATTGAGGAATAGCTAGAGGTGTGGGTTGATTGTGCCAGAAATTAATCCTGAGTTTGTAGTTAGTTTGGACATTTAGAAAAAGCAGATTTAGGAAATGAAGCTGATTTCTTAATCTAACGTTTCTATTCAGAGATGAGAAAAGAAAGAATTTATTTTATAATTAAACAAATGCTTTATTAACTTTTGGTTTACATCATTCATTTCCGCCAGATTTTGAGTTACAATTTTTTCCCCGTTTTTCCCCTACCCAGCATCCCAGAATAGCAGTCCCACAAGATATCGCTTCCTCCAATCTGCTCTCTCCCATATCTTCTCCCATACCCCCTTCGACTTTTCCATTAGAGCAAGGTGAATCTCTGTGCCCCAATGCCTGAACATCTTATCTCCCAATTACATGCAAAAGAGTAGTGATAATAGTATTTATATATATTTGAAACATTTAATTTTAAGACCTCGAATTTCAGATCCCTTCCTTCCTCCCTTGCCACCCATACCCTCTGAGAAGATAAGTAATTCAGTATGTGTTGTACATGTATAGCTATGCAAAATATTACCATAGTAGATATATTGGACAAGGCTGCTTATAATTCCCTCCCACCCATCCCACCCCCACCTGGTCCATTCCCTACTTGAACCTGTCCCTCTTCTATAGTGGGTACTTCCAACCTCCCCTCCCCCCAAGAATGCCCTCCCATCCATCATCCCTCCTCTCATCTGCCTTCCCCCTATTCTGCTGTAGGTTGAGATATCCCATTTAGGATGTATGTCATTCTCTCCCTGAACCAAATACAATGAGAATGTGGTTTTGCTTTTTTGCCTTCCTATTCTTCCCCTCCCCTGCAGCCACTTCCCCTTGCTTCCTCTACATGAGATAGTTTACCCTGCCCTGTTTCTCCCCATCTCCTCTTGCCACTTCCTCTCTCACCTCATAATTTCACCCCTTAAGTATCATTCCTTCCCAACAAATTCAAGCTATGCCCTCTATCCATGTATAACTGTAAACATATATATATATATATATATATATGTATATACACATTCACATATGTATTCATATGACCATACACCCTTCTTCCATTACTTTCATACTGAGAAAGGTTTCATCAGTCACAGTTATTGTTTTTCCATGTAGGAATGTAAATAGGTTAACTCTGATAAGTTCCTTTTGATGTCTTTTCCCTGATTACCTTCTCAGGCGTCTCTTGCTTCTTGTGTCTGGATGTCAAATTTTCTATTCAACTCTGGTTTTTTCCTCAAGAATGCTTGAAAGTCCTCTATTCCACTGAACGACCATATTTCCCCTGAAACAAAATACTCAGTTTTGCTGGATAGGTGACCCTTGGGCTCAGTCCTAGCTCTTTTGCCCTCTGGAATATCATATTCCATGCCCTTCTATCCCTCAGTGTAGAAGCTGCCCAATCCTGTGCTATTCTGATTGTGTTTCCACAATATTGAAATTGTTTCTTCCTGGCTTCTTGTAGTATTTTCTCCTTGATCTGGGGATTCTGGAATGTGGCTATAATATTCCTGGGAGTTTTCTTTTTGGGATCTATTTCAGGAGGTGATCTGTGGATTCTTTCAACCTCTATTTTGCCCTCTGGGTCTAAAACATCAGGACAATTTTCCTTGATATTTTCTTGAAGGGTGATTTCTAGGTTCTTTCTTTGATCATGGCTTTCAGGTAGTCCTATAATTTTTAAATTGTCTCTCCTGGATTTATTTTCCAGGTTAGTGGTTTTTCCCATGAGATATTTCACATTGCCTTCTATTCTTTCATTTGTTTGGATCTGCTTAACAGCAACTTGATTTCTCATAAAGTCACTAGCTTCCATTTGATCCAGTCTAACTCTGAAGGAATGAATCTACTCAGTGAGCTTTTGATATTTTTTTTCCATCTGGAAAATTCGGCTTTTTAAGTCATTCTTCTCCTCATTGGGCCTCCTTTGCCATTTGAGTTAGTCTATTTTTTCAGGTGTTGTTTTCCTCAGTCAGGCTGTTGACCTTCATTTCATACTTTTCCTGCATCCTTCTCATTTATCTTCCCAATTTTTCCTCCACTTCTCTTATTTGATTTTTAAAGTCCTTCTTAAGGTCCTCTATGGCCTGTAACCCACTCATATTTTTGTTTGGGGCTTTTGGAGCAGGATTTCTGACCTCACAGTCCTCTTCCTGTTCCATGCTTCGTTCCCCTTTGCCCCCAAAATAGGAGTCTAATGTTGCATTTTTCTGTTTATTTTGTTTCCCTTGCCTTGGCATGTTGCCATTTAATTACTTGACTTTTGGGCTTGTTGCCACAGTAGGACTCTGCCACCAGACAGCGGAGCTTCTGTCCTGAACGGTGGGGTCTTCACAACTTTCTGGCAAGCTGGATACCCACCCCACAACCTCCACCCCAGACCACAATCCACATCCAGGAAGGTTAAAGCAGGAGCGATTACCCCCCAAGACTGATTGCTGGATCTCCCTACAGTTCGCAGGTCAGGAGCTGGAGCTGCCACTGGAAACTATAAAATGGCTTGTCTCCTCAGTGGCTTCTAGCCCCCAGGGGAGGAAGCCTACGAGTTCCCCAAATACTGGTCCCAAAGTCCACAGGGCACTAACGTCTCACTTTGGCCTAGCCCTGTCTGTGTTGATAATTCTGGAAATGCCACAGCTGCTGATGTTCTGGGGTCCCTCCAGATGGCTGCTGGCTCAGCTGCCCTGGGCCTAAAACCTCAGCTCAAGCAGACCTGGGCTCAGGTCTCCACACTGCATGCTGTGCTGCAGCTCCCAGAACACTGCACTGGTCCTTACTGCAGGGCTGCTGGGCTGTCCTCAGCGGGAGGTTAGCTTCTCTGTGTCGTTCTGTGGGTGCTGGGGCTCCAGAAGTTGTTCAGAGTCCCCTTTTACATAGTTTGGAGGTGATCTGGGGGGAGAGTGCCTTGGACGTGCTGTTTCTACTCCACCATCTTGGCTCCACCCCAAAAAGAAAGAATTTAAGTGGAGAGTATAGGTAAAGGTTACCTGTGATGTTTCTGGGAGCAATACTATGCCTCACCTATGCTTTCTTGACCCCTGGGTTTGTTCCCTTTTATCCCCCTTGTAATGAATATTGGATGTTCCTGGGGTCAGGGTCTATATCAAATTAGGCAAAGCTGAGCAATGATCCTTTTTTTCCCCTAAATTTGTCCTGGAACTACTCAAAGGGTTATACTGTCTCGGGAAAGGAATTCTGTTAGGTGGACACCAGAACATAACACAAAAACCAGCTATTCAAACTACTTCCTCCATTTTCTGCAAGATGAAATGAACAGAAAGGCAAACCATTAAGATATCAGATGCTCTACTCCTTAGCAAACTGAAGGAAAACCTTCAATTCATGTCTGGATTGTTGCTCTCTCATCACCACATAGAATTAGAGACTTGACAGCTATGAGGGACTTCAGCATAACATTCTTGTTTTATTGAAGAAGAAACTGAGGGCCAGAGAGATCAAATATTTTAGTCAAAATATTAATATTCATTACAGAGGATAGGACATCTTGTGGGATAAGAGAGAGAAGAGGTGGCAACTTTTTCTGCCTGAACTTCCTGAGATGATCTTGCTGTATGATTGGTACCACAAAGAACTGAATGAAATGAATGGTGGTTGGTTATATTGATCTACAGGTGAAGCAACTTTTGTTTCTCCTCCCTTTATTCTCAACCAAATTCTGCACTTGGCATATAGATATAATTTTTTTTTAACCTAGAGTGCTACTACCATATCCTCTCTATTTTGAATTTGCTTAAAAAAAAGAAGATATATTCTGAGAGCAATCTTATGAATCTTGGGAATATCTATGAGACCAAATTACTTCTGCATTAAGTTCTTAAGTTAACTTAAGAACTGCACATTTACACATAAATACTCAAGGTCATGATTTAATATATTAGGCAGCTAGGTACTGCAGTGGATAGAGCACTTGATATAGAATAAAGAACAATGAATTATAATCCAGCCTTAGACATTTACTAGCTATGTGACCATGAATAGGTAATCTAACTTCTGTTTACCTCTGTTTTCTCATTTTTAAGATGGGGATAACAGCCTCTACCTCCCAGATAATAATTGCAAAGCATTTAGCACAGTGCCTCATACATAATGCAATAAATGAAAAATTCAGGAGGCAGAGTTTCTGGGTAATTAATACTTTATTAATTAGACTACCTAATAATCAATAAATTGATGGCCAATGGTTTCTCTCAGTAACCACAGACAAAAGACACGTAGAACTTGAAAGCTTTAACTAATCCCTTTAATCCTCTACATCTGAAAATCAACCCTGATTGGTGGGGATTTAATGAGGAGGTGGCCTAGAAATCATCTGATCCTCCTGTTGAGAACATGGATTGACCATGAGACTCAGCCACCTACAACAATCTTGAGAGGGGAATCCATCTCCATCCAGACCAATCTGGTTGGTTTTCCCCTTCAGGAGCTAGAGTCACGCTAAATTCTAATGGATGAGTAAAAGGATGGGGATCATTTCCTCAGGATTAAAACTAGTCCAAACTGGATCCTGTTTATACTTTAAAGAGAAGTAAGGTCTCCTATTTGGGGGGTCCTGCCAAAGATTGAACAGTATGTACTCTAAAGGTTAGGGTTAATCTCAGTCAGCCAAATCTTTCAGAGGTTTGCCTTCCATAGGCATTGAACCTCAATAAAAAACAAACAGAGTACCACAAACCTAATTTAATAATTGGTTATTAATATAATAAAAATTTCAGTAGTAAGCACTATGGAAATGTTAGCTTTTGTTAATATTATCATTATCATCATATCATTTTAAAAATATATTCCTTATTTAATTACTTGGTACAGTAGAAAAGGAACTGGTCTTGTTTCAGAGGAGCTGACTTCAAATCTTACCTCTGTTAGTGAGTGACCTTGAGCTAGTCACGACCATATCAGTCCTCAACTATTTAATCTATAAAAAGAGAGGATTGAACTCAATGGCTTCTGAGGTTCTTTCAATCTCTGAATGCTGGATCCATGAAGTCCTAGAAATACCTATGTACTTTAAGATCTTAAATTAAGTTTGCTAATCATTCATAATTTGTATATTAACCAAAAAGCTCCTGGTATTATGAGTTATAAGTAATGTATGTATCTCTTTCCAGGTATTCTCCCTTCTGATTATGGTGTGGTATAAAAAGTATTATAGAGATCTCTAGAATTAACGACTTAAATTCAAATCTTCCCTATGACACTGTTCCCATGTGACCTTGAAGACTGGATTAGGTAAACAATGAAATCTCTTCAAATTCCTTATTTTACTGAAATATCCATGATATTGTTATTTGTTCTCATCAGAGTTAAGATCATCGGCTATAATTGTAACAAGCAAGAGAGAGCTTGGGAACCTGGACAAGAGAGACTAAAACTTGTCAGTGATGAAGTGAATGTTGAATAAGAGTACAATAAAATGATTTTTTGAGCATCCATGAGAGACCAGCTGGGGTTATGCAAAATAAATTTACAGTAAATGAAATCATTTTTCAATTCTGAGGCTTGATCAAACAATATTCAGTGTCTTGGGAACAGAATTATGGAAATATGATAGTCGAGGTCATTCAAGGTTGAGGATTAGTAGAGCCAAAATGATTAAGATTAAAAAGTTAATGGATTCTAGGGTAGACTAGACTTTTTGTTGAAAGACCTAAATGTGGAGTCAAGGCTGGAGTCAAATAGTCAAGGAAAGTCAAAATAAGACATTCTGGGAGAAAAGGGAAGAGACAAGGTTGGGCTAGACGTCATGATCATTATGAAGGATCTTTTTACATTACATAAAGTAACAAGAAGAATGGAAGATTTGGAGGTTGCATTAAAAACTGGATTGTTTTTCAGAATTTGGGAGGCTGGATGTTATAATTTTGGGCAATGTAGGATGTATTATATTTACTTATTTGTGCATTATATATGCATAGAAAAAATTACATATGATACAATATATTCATATCTGTATATACTATATGGATGTATTAAGGCCAATATTTCAAGAAACCTAGCCTCTGCTCAAGTACCCCTGAAGTACCATATGTTTTTAGTCCTCTGCTAATGTATGTATACATACATTCATGCATGTATTTATGTTTTATATACATATATGTGCACACACATATTCTATACATGTGTATGCATATGCATATATATATATACAATGACTAAGATAAAAACACAAGTGGTCTATTCCTCCGATTTACAGATGGCATGAAGTTGGGAGGTGTTAAAAGAAATCTAGGTTCCTGTCTTGCCCTAGTCAATAAGGCAAATTCAGGAAATAAGACGAAAAAATTTTTTAGCACACCAAGGCAGCAGGGCAATTGGGTGTGACAGGCCTCCATTTAAACTGTTTTTGCTTTTAATAGAAAGAAGTAAACAACTTCAATATAAGGTCAAAAGTATTTTCATAGATATGCAATTGTGCAGAGGTGATCCCAATTAGTAGTGCCCATGCACAGACCAGCTCTTGTAGGTTGACTGTGCATGTACTCATAGCTTAACTAAGGTTTTAAAATGGAGTCACTCAGACTGACTCTGTACAAGTAACTGACTTTGCATGGAGGGATGACTAAGATGCAAAAAAAAAAAAAAGAATCAGAATATGGGAGAACTTGACAGCTAAAACCATTGGTAAAACTATAATAAAATAACATCCCATAAGAATTATGTAAAATCTTACTCATAGATTCAACTTCATGAATACACAATGGAGAAGCATGGTTAGACAGCAATTTGTCTGAAGAAAGAGGTAAAGTTTTGAAGAGACTACAAACAAACTCAATACATCAGTAATGTGGTATGTCACCCAAAATAACTAAGGCAATTAGGGTTGCAAAGAATGGCATTGCTGCCAATAATAAGGCGGCAACAGTCCTTCTATACTCTGCCCTGGTTCAAACTGTAGTTTAGGAAGGACATTGGTAGGTTGGATAGCAACCATGAGAGTAAGTTGAAAGAATTGAGAATCCTTCCCCCAAGAAAGAGAAGACTGAGATATTATTAAGTCTGAAGGACTGTCATATGGAGAAAGGATTAGACTCATTCTGTTTGGGCCCAGGGAACAGAAATAGGAGAATTATGTAAAAGTTGTAAAGACATAAATTTAGTCTTTATGTTAGGAATGACTTTCTAACAATTAGAAATGACCAAAAATGCAATGGGGAGTTACTACTAGGTATACACCACAGCACATTGCCAACAAATACATACATGAATTGTGATAAAAATGTGACAATAGATATTATGCAGGAAGTGTACATTTAGAAAATATGATGGGCTTATTATGTAGGGAAAGCAAAATTTAATATATGGAAAGTGCCGGTACTGACAAAAAGTTAAAAGACCTAGAGAAAGGATTACAACATGTTGAGTAGATCTTCTGCAGATGACTTATGGGAAGGCATGAACAAGAATCATTCAAGATGAGAAGTTGTGGATGCATTGCAACCTGAAGTGTTGGATGGAGTAACTTAACTGATAAAGTGAGAGATTTTCTAAATATTGAAGTATCTATATAACTCATTTTTATATAGTACTTTCAAATTTGCAAAATATTTTACTTGTCATCTCATTTTATCCTCACAACAAACCTGTGAAGTAATTTGATATTTTTATCTCTACTTTCTGTGGAAACTAGATCTTAGAGAGGTGATATTATGTGTTGAGGGGCAAATAGCTTGTAAGTATCTGAGGTAGGATTTTAATTCAGATCTCTCTGACTATGATCTGCCTCCTATAATATGCACATATACAAATTATTTGTTACTTTCTCAATGGGAGTGGTAGGGCTGGAGGGAAGGATAGTATTTACCACTCAAAATTTTTAAAAGAATGTTAAAATTAATTTTTTAAAGAATGCACATATATTCCATTGTAAAGAACTCAATGGAATGTTTCATTTAAACTCAAATTTTTCTGTAGTCATATAGACTTAGCTTACATTAATATAGTCCATGGCATTGTTGTAAACTCATCAGATGTTTCTGTTAATGGCATCAAACATGTGAAGTGATTTTCTAAATGAAATATATATATATATATATGTATATATATATATGTATATATGTATGTGTATACATACATCGTTTCTTTTCTTTCTATAACAAATATCTGTTAAAGCTTATGAACATGCACAAGGATAGAAGAAAATGTGATTTCTATTTATTTCTATCAGTGTTATCATTATATAACCCCCAAAGATCTTTCTATAACCTACATAATTAATTGCATTTGAATCTCCTACCCCTATACTTGCAGTTACACTTCGAGCCAAGAGATGGCAGCACAGCAGCAATCATGCATATTGACTGCCAAATTGGCTCAAATAAGCTAGCAAGTGGTGTCCTGTCCTGTCTATTGTCTGTTCTTTCCTGGAACTTTTATTACTTTTGTTCTTCTTGTCCCTGACAGTAGAGAATAGGGCAGCAAACTAGATGTATTCTTGTTTTGATTGCTTATGGATTTGAATGGTAATAAAAACAAAGCAAAAGAAACAAAAGTCATTCTTATAGACAAAGAACCTGAGTTCAAATTCAGATCCTTATATTTACTAGACATATCACTCTGGACAAGTTGCATAATCTCTTTGAAAATTAGCAGCTTCTCTGAAAATAAAAATTATATTTTTTGTATTATTCTGCTCACAGGATAAGGGTGAGGACTGTTCCTTAATGTATAGAGGGGTATGAGTTTTTGTTATTACTATTACTATCACATTCTAAGAAGTAAGGAGCTATAAAATTTTGTCCACAGGACAAAACCAACAGTTTTCTGTTAGGTTTTTTGGGGGAAAGGACAATATAGAACAGGAAGATGAGAAGGACATAGAAAAAGAGGACAAAGAGAAGAAGAAAAAGAAGGGAATGGAAAAGAAGTCAGGTCCATAAGCATTTAGTATATGTCTACTGTGTGCCAGGCACTCTGCTAAGGATAAAAAAGGCAAAAAAAATTCCTGTTATTAAGGAGTTCACAATCTAATAGAAAAGATATTATATAAACAACTATCCATCATTAACATATACAGAGTAAATTGGATATTATCTCAGAAGGAAGACAATAGCTTTAAGGAAGGCTGGGACAAGCTTCTTGCAGAATGTGAGATTTTATCTGAGCATTGATGGAGTCCAGGGAAGGCAGAAATCATTGATGATGAGGGAGAAAACCCCAGGAACTGAGGGTAGCAAGTGAAAAACCAGAACATCAGAGATAGAGTGCTTTCTTCAAGAAATAAAAGGAGGCCTATGTCATTGGATCACAAGTGACATGGAGAGGAAGAAGAAGCAGTGGTAGAATTCCACATCAGATATTTAAATACATGTGTATATATATATATATATATATATATATATATATATATATATATATATATTTATGGATTTGAATGGTAATAAAACATATATATATATAGGATCATAGAGTCATAGAACTAGAGCTGAAAAGGACCACGGAGGAAATTTACTTTTGTCACTTGATTTTAGAGCCATAGAAACTGACTATGATAGTTAAACATTCAAAGTCACATATTGTCAGAAAGTTCAATTTGAAGTCAGAGGTTATCATTTTAGTCATTCTTCTTTCTATTATAGCATAAAATTAAAATATTTTTCCTGGCATTAGTTATCCTGAAAATATGCTCAGATTTCTGTTTCACATCACATTTGTGGATCCAATCAGTTTTGACAATCGTTCACCAAACATTTATTATGATCTACTTGGGGAAGGAGATAGAGAAGAGAGATACAGAGTTAAATGAAATGTGGTCCCTGTATGCAAAGAGCTTTTCTCTTTCAGAAGCATTCAAACTGTATCTCCAATTTTGAAATGAAAGATTTTTATTTTACTCTTAGTTAAACTTCTGGCATCAATGAGTAAATTGGAAGGTTTTTTGTTTTTTGTGTTTTTTTTTTTTTACTTTTTGGAGGGGCAGTTGGGATTAAGTGACTTGCCCAAGGTCACACCACTAGTAAGTGCTAAGTGTCTGAGGCTGTATTTGAACTCAGGTCCTCCTGACTCCAGACATAGTGATCTATTCACTGTACCACCTAGCCTCCCCTAAATTGGAAATTTTGAGGAAGAGGTGGGGGTTTAAGTTGATAGAGAGAAGATAAATAAGATGAATTTAGATTAAAATAAGACAACTTGTTGCCCTCTGGTAGAAGTTTTGAGAGAAGTCTTGGCCTTAGATGCCAGGAAAATATCTGATTTGGGAATTGGGGAATGAGAAATGGAGTACTAACAGCTAACTCCTCCCTATTCTCCTTTAACATGGAAGGAGGATTATTGGGAGACAAAGCTAAAGATACGTGGTAGAGTTATGTTTCGTGACTCATGGATTTAGATAGACAGATAGATAAATACATAGATAGATAGACAGATAGATAGATAGAATCTCTTTGTGTGTATGTATGTGTATGTGTGTACACACACACATAGTGAGAAAGATGGAGAGGAAGAGGAGGAAGAAGAAGGAGGAGAAGAAGAAGAAGAAGAAGAAGAAGAAGAAGAAGAAGAAGAAGAAAATGTGGCAGAAGAAAATGTAAAAGAAGATGGGAAAGAAGAAGATGGGGAAGGAAGAAGAGGATGGGGAGGAAGAGGAGGAGAAGAAACTACTTCTATGTCTTTAATTCCTCATTCCATTGAACTTCAAGTATGGTGGATAAAAGATGAAATGACTAAGGAAAACAAAAGTTCAGTATTCTAAGCATATCAGTTTCTTGAGCAATGAATGCTAATTTCCCAACAAATCAGGACCAGAGCTCCTCAAAGTTCAGAGCCTGGACCCTGGCATACTTTTGGACATTAAAAACAATTAATAAAATAAGGCTAATTACTTTTAAAACAATACAGTAGTAAATAATCTGATTTCTATTTGGAGGAAAGATTATTTACTTTCCAAGTGGTTAGGAGGAGAGTGAACAGTTGCAGTTCTCTGAATTCAGGAAAAGAGGTATGCCACTCCTCCAAAGTGTCTGCAAACATTCAAAGAAACATGAAAACAATAACTTATGACCAGTATGGGGTCAGTTTTCAGGAAAGACACATGGGTTGCTTGAGATGTACAATTGTGAGAAAACTCCTTGCATCAATCTGTGGATCTGATCAGGTTTCTGGTCATTATAGCCTAAGTCTTTAGTTAAAGGTCTCCAAACAACAGGGTGGGCTAGTCTAGTTTCCTAGCTATGCTAGGTTAGAATAAAAAAAATACAACAAGATTTTTTCCCAATTTCTATAATTGTTTTTAAAAGTTTTCTCATGAGATAAAGTTGATTTAGGCTTATAGTTTCATTAATAAGGAGCTGATCTAGCTCCAGAATTGAGTCACAATATGAAGTCAGTGTGGTTCATCCAATTCTCACTACTACTTGTTCACCTAATCTCCTCAATTCTCTCAAAGGCCATTCACATGGAACCTACTAGGTAATGAGTGTATATTCCGTGTCAATTAATAATCTTCCGCAGGTTCCACGAATGGTAGCACAATTACGTATTTAAAAAAAAGCTTATCAGAAATAAATTAGTACTTTAAAAGTTACAAAATATCCAAATTAACAAAAGAATCTTAAGGATAATAATGAAAAAAAAATAGTGAGAAGGAAAAAGGCATCAGCTCTCAAGCTGTACTACAAAATAGGGATTAACAATTTTATATTTTTTTAAAGGTCAGTCAGTGAAATATATTAAGTATATATCGTATAAAAGTTAAAGACATAGTAGCATAATGTTTTATAAATGTAAAAACTCCCATTACTGGGGGAGGACTATTAACAAAAATTTCTGGAAAAACTAGACAACAGTCTGGCAGAAACTAACTTTAAACTAACACCTCATTCCATATACCACGATAAGTTCCAAAAGGATACATGACCTAAATATTAAAAATTAAATCATAAAAAAATTAGAGGGAAAAAGAAGACACTTTTCAGATCTATGGATAGGTAAACAATTATAACTAATAAGTTATAGGACTACACAGGATAAACAATAGGTAGACAATTATGACTAATAAGTTATAGGACTACACAGGATAAAATGGATGATTTTTATTATATAAAATTAAAATAGTTTTATCTGCACACATTCAATGTAGTAAAAAAAAAATAGAGACAAAAGAGATAACTGGGGGGGGGGGGGGAGGGAATCTTTCCAGCAAGTTTATCTAATAATGTTCTCAGTTCTAAGATATACAAAGTGTCCCCAATCTCTTGGTGCAGTTTTGAGCTCTTAAGGCTTAAATTGTTTAAGCAATTAAAGTTTATATCTGAACTAAGACTTTTGGGACACCTCCTCTAGGGGAGTTTATAAGACTAACAGCCATTCCTCCATAGATAAATGGACAAAAGATATAAATAAGTACTTAATAGTTTGGAAGAAATTCAAGTCATTAACAATCATATGAACATAATCTTAATAACTAGAGAAATGCAAATTAAAGCAAGTTTGAGGTTCTGCTTCAAACCTATTAGCTTTGTAAGAAAGACAAAAGAGGAAAATGACAAATGTTGGAGGGGTTATGGGAAAATGTGTATAGTGGTATACTCTAGGTAGAGATGTAAAATGATCAGTCATTCTGGAAAGCAATCTGCAGCTATTCCCAGAATCACAAAACTGGGCATACATTTTGACCCAGATATGCCACTACTAGGTTTATAAACCAAATAAATTTTAAGAAAAAAAAGATCTCTATGTATAAAAGTATTTATAGTACCTCTTTTCATTATAGCTAAACAATTGTAAACTAAGGGACAATTGTAAACAATTGTAAACTAATGGGAACTAACTACTTAAATTGTGGTACATTAATTTATTTGGAATAGTTTTACGAGTGACTAAGTCATTTTAACTATTATAAATACACAAATTAAAAATAAAGGACATATGAAAAAAGATGCTATTTGCTTCCAGAGAAAGAACTGATTAATAAAAGCATGTATAACATATATACATATAGATGTGTAGATATATTTATTTACATATATGTGTGTATATAGAGGTACAAACATACATACATACATACACACACCTATTTGTATCTAAAGTTGGCCTCATGATATCTCACTCAAACCTCCTGAAATTCCAGTAATAAGAGAGTTTTTTGGATGAACAAGAAATATCATTTGGATGATTAAATCAAGTCAATCGAACAATCATTTATTCAGTGCTTCCTCTGTACCGTATGTTATTCTACCATCTATGAAAAGCATCACACTTCTTTTCCTAAAAGGCCTTATAAAAGAATATGAGAATAAGATATATACTCAAAACACTATAATGAAAGTTGCAGTGTAATTAATTAGAGAATGGTTTATATATATATGGAAAACATGACATATGAAGGAGACAAAGATCACTTCTCGCTGGGAGTATCAAGGAAGGCATAATGAAAGGTTGAAATTGAGCTGGGCCTTTAAAGAGGAAAAAGATTTCAATAGAGATGTGCGAAGAATTAATTCAGACAGAGATCTGTACAGATGTATAAAGATAAATGGTAAGGGCTATAGTCTGTAAAAACATAATAATACCAGAAAAGTAAGTTAGAATCAGATTGTAGCTCCCTGAATGCTAGATTAAGAAATCTATTTTATCTTATAGGCAGTAGAGAGTCACTAAAAGTCTTCTAGCAATAGAATATATTAGATGCATATTAGGAAGTTTATTGTGGCATTTGTATGAAGAATGGCTTGTGGTAGGGATAGACTGGAGGAGAGGATACCCAATAGAAGGCTATTTTAAAAACTCTAATGAGAAGAAACATGGGACCAAACTAGCCTAGTGGTAATGGGAATTAGAAGATGGAACTGATGGAAGAGATATGGCACACATAGAATTAAACACTTGTTAGATTGGATTGGAATAGTAGGCATTTGGCAACATCTTCATGAGTAATAATAATAATAATAATACAATTATATTAGCTATTATATAGCATTTACTATGTTCCAGAAACTGTGCTTTACAATTATTATCTCATTTGATCTTCACATCATCCCTGAGAGACATTGTCCCCAATTTACAGATGAGGAACCTGAGGCAAACAGAGTTAAGTCACTTGCTCAGAGTCACATAACTGGTAAGGGTCTGAGACCATACTGGAATCCAGGTCTTCTGACACCAATCCCAGAACTCTATCCACTGTGCCATCTAGCTACCCCCATTTAGAGTTCAGAGTAGAAATAAATATACATGTGTGTTGGGGTAGAAAAGCTTAATATGCACACACACACACACACACACATATTTGTATGGCATCTTCCATACTCTAGTTGTAGTATGGCATAGAAAATAGAGTTAGCACCTAAGCCATCTAAAGCATCTAAGATCTGGGTTGAACTCTTGCTTTTGACATAGACTGGTTGTGTAACACAACTTCTCAATGCTCTAATGAACTCTCTCAGTTTGTAAGTGATAGAGAAAGTAGTAACCTGAATGGTAGAGGAAGTTTTCTCACCTGAGAGTTCCCCATATCAATAAATAGCAAGTTCAGTGCCCGTTCTAATCCATCTTCATAGACATAATGATTGCGACCAGAGCTATGAATAAGATAGTCAAGGGAAATAGCATTGTATAGAGAGAGAAGACCAAGGGCAGAGTCTTTGTGTGTGGGAGTAGGGGGTGGGAGAAGGTTGGTGGATATAGCCAAATATAGTGGCAAAAAGCAGGAAAATTAATAAAGGTCACTGTAAAGGAGTGGTGGTTACAGAAATTGGAAAAAAAAACCTGAAAAAGTAATGTCAAGGAAGCAAAGGGAAGTGAAAATATGAAGAGGAAGGAGATTAATAATGGTATGAAATACAACAGAAAGATCAGGATTGTTAAGTTTATTGTAGTAAGAACAAACTATGAGGCAGAAAAATCATGAGTACCATCTGAATCATCAAAGAAACATTATGATGTTAATTATGTTATGGAATCTTGGAATTGTAAGGGACTTTAGCAGTCATCTAATATAACTTTTATCTGAACAAAATTGCCTCTACAACATTCCTGACCACTGGTCAACTGGTCTTTGTTTGAAGATCATCAGTGAATGAGGTATAACCCATTACCTCCAAAGAAACAGTATTCTACATTTAGACAGCACTAAATTTTAGGAAGCTTTTCCTTATATATAGTCTAAATCTGCTTCTATCTAACTTCTGCCCTCTGTTCCTAGTTGCCTTCTGGATCCAAATAGAAAAAGACTCATCTCTTTTCCATATGTCAATCATTCAGATACTTGAAGAAGCCTGAAAGCCTATTTTTTAGGATAAATTAACCTTTTTCTTTCAATTAATTTTTATATGTCAAGGTTTCAAGACACTTCACCATTCTCATCACCAATCATTGTTGTTCTGAATTAAATATATTTGATTATTTTGAAATTATATCTTAAATGTTATATTTGTCATATAATTATTCAATATGAATTAATATTAAATTAATATTTAGATACTTAAATTATATTTTAAAATTATCTTTCTATTCTTTGTAAGCTAGTAATTAATCACACCATAATTGAAAGAACACTAGAATTGGAGCAAGAGGTTCTAGGTTTAAAACTAGGTTCTGGCCTCGCTCCATGTGTGATTTTAGACAAATTACCTCACTTCTCTAGGCCCCAATTTCTTCAACTCTAAAAATAACATTAGACTAATGATGTAGTTGATCCTGTCTATATCAAAATTGATAGTTGTATATTCAATCTACAAAGTAACTATTATTTAACCACAATATATCATTAACCTGGACCTACCATATCCCCAATCTGGGACTTGCTTACTGATTTTTGTTTGGATTTTTTTTGGTTTGTTTATTTGTTTTTTACTTTTTCATATTAGATTTCCCTATCTTGTCTAGGCTGGAAATGCAGGGGATACTCACAGACCAATGCCAGCCTGATCAGTACTGGACCTGCTCTGGGAATCTGACTTCGCTTTCTATTCTGGTCAGATTAGTCCTCCATTGGGCAACGAGGTGGTCCTCACTCCCAGGGGCTCACCATATTATTGCTGCACTTTGGGCAGCCACTTTGATTGGATTATCCCACTACAGCTTCAAATTTTGAAAATTAGGGGATCCACCACCCTCATCCTTCCTGGTAGCTGGAATGAGACATGTTCTCCACCAAGTCCATTTTTAAAAGAAAAAGTAGGCTATGGCACTAAAAGATTATGAAAATAAAGTCTTAAGACAGTATGTTTTGGATTTTTAAATGAACTAGGTATTCCTCATTTAACCATTTCCTTGAAGTATGATTTAAAAAATATATATTTCCTAAAAGCATCTTGCAGAAGAGCTAGCCAAGAGTTTATGCATAATCTGTGAATAATGAAGGCACTAATAGGACTTCAGCATATTAGTACATCTTCAAGAATAGAAGACATTTATTACTTATATTTGAAGAAGAAACAAAAAGATAATAATAAGAAAATAGTAAGAAAATAAATGCCTTATAATTGTAACCAAAAGAAATGAGGTATTTATCCTTATAATTTCTTCCCTCCCTTATAATTCTTTGGGCAAAAGTTAAGTATTATAGATAAGATTATTTTTTTTCCAGAGGGATAATGTAATTATCTTTTTTTCTCTTTTATAGCAGAGTAGGAAACCCATTTCCCCCAAATACCTGGCTGAATTTAGCCATTTAGATTAGAAAAAACTGTAAATCATTGCAAATATAATCAAATGAGTTTTGAACTTTGAATATTTTTTACAGGATGCAGTAAATATAAACGACACACTGAATAGTAAGTAACAGTGACAACAGAACTTTGAAGTGTATGCAAATGATCACTGCAATGTTCTCTTGTAAAACTTACATAATGCTACCTAGATCATTCAGTGTAATATATTTGATATGATATAGTTTTCACTGAGCTCCTTTAGCATACCCATGCTTTTAAACTGCTGCACATTAGTCATATTTTCCAGCAGATCTGAGGTAGGAGTTTTTAGACTGCACAACCAGTTCTCCGCTGGCAAGTGAAATCCATGGGTTAACCAATCGCTTTAGTCGCCTATTTCTCTGATCATCCTTCCACTAGAGTTACAACAGATACCAACACAAATTTTACCACCTTGTGAAGCCTACTCTTTCCTGTGTCTTTCTCTCTCTGGTTTTAATATTGATGACAGTGAAATGACTAAAAGGAGAAAATGAAGCCAGAGGCCTAAATGGCTCACAACATTGATAATTCATTCAGAGCCTTGATATAAAAGGAAAGTCCTTAATATTTAGTGCCACCTAAAAGGATGATGGGCTAGATTGGTAAGCACTGGGTTCTCACCTTCTTTGCAAGTCTTTAAGCAAAAAGGTTGGATAGCTACTTTTCAGACATATTGTGAAAGGATTTTTGGTCAGGCATGGATTGAAGGAGATTGTCCTCAGGGTCCTATGAAGCTCTGAGATTCTGTGAAATAATGAAGAATTAATCATACTTTACAAAAGAGACATCAAAAATCCTGTTTTTAAGAGACAGAGATTACATTAGCTTTATAAATTAATGTATTATATAAGACTTTTTCTTTATGTACTTCTATTTTGCAATACTTTCTTATTTTGTGCTCCTTATGTCTATGACTGAGTTCCACTAGATTATGCATTCTCTGAAGGCAGATGTCGTATTCTTTCATCTTTATATTATTCAAGAGACTTTATATTCTTAAGTCCAAAACCCAAACCCTTGAAAAGAATAGACACTCAATAAATGATGCTTAGGTTTAACTTTTAAATGCTAAAGTATCATTCTCCCTTACTTTCTTTTCCCTGGTCATTGACAACATGATCCTTATTTTGGAATTACAACTTCTTCATTTTGTAAACTTGTAATATCCATTCTCTGGGCTACCCCCTCAACTTATCACTCCTTAGTTTACAAATTACGTCCCCAGAACAGTAATTACTACAGGGATTAATAGTATTTTGTGAGTCAACACTCCTGAAACTATAGCTCACTATCCCTCTTTGGTGAGATTAGTTTTAATAATAAGCTAGCAGAAATAATTAGCTCAAAACAAAGATATTTACTAAGATGGTATAATAAGAACAATACCTACAATGCATCACATCTCATAAAACTGTGGGGCACAGTTATGCACACATAATGGGAAGAGTGGGCATAAACTGAGAGTACACTGGTACTGAGGCACACATATGGGAAGCGCATGTTACTAAGGAACTCATGCCTCTGTTATTGCAGAACCCCTAGCCTCAGCATCTTTATTAAGGTGGGTTCCCTGGAAAATCTCCTTTCCATAGCTCAATTTTGATTGTCACACTGCATCATTTCTCCCTTGTGGCAAGCGTTAGCTCTCTTCTCTGCTGCCAGAAAAATTGCTTCATGCTCCTGACTGCCTTTCACTCTTTGCTTCATTCTGGCTTCAATCTCTTATACTGAGTGAGTAAATCAGATGCAAAATGCCACATCCTGTGGGAAGAAAGAGAGAAAATCCTATCTTCTTTTCCTCTGCCCTCTGCTCTCTAAGAAGCTGAATCACATTCAGCTAAACTGATTGCTGTTTGAATGTGCCTTGTCTACTGATCATGGCTGGTAGACTTACCTTTTAAGTGGCTTCCAAAGATGCTTCAAATCTTTGGCTAGATAAAGGAAAGATTCTCTCTCTAGTTCTATCAGAAAAGAAAGCAAAAAAGAACAGTACTTCACACTTCATGAAGGGATAACAGGATGGCTCATCTTTTCACTTGTTTTTAGCACATTAACATCTCATTTGTTACCTGTTATTTGCCCCTTCTGTGATGTCATCAACTAGACTGGGTCAAAGGGAGTCCATCTCCTCCCCTCAGTCCCCATCCCAGAATCCATTGTTCACAATTCCGAATTTGCCGTGGAAGGAGTTCTAGATTTCGAACTCCTCAACCTAATTTTGAATCTTGATTTGCTCCTTACTTCTACTTACTCTGTTACACCAAATGAATCCCTTAACTTGGATGAAATGAACTCTATGATCTAAATCCTACATTTTAAACATCTGGAATAACCTAGTACTCTGGAAACGCATTGCATATCCTAATGACTATGGCCAGGTCACAGTAGAAATACATTATTAAATTAATTTAGTTTCTTATGTCATCACACAATGCATTTTAAAATGAAATCTGATCTTTTCAATTTGCACACTTAAAACTGTGGAATCTTACCTTATGAGTCATTGAAGCTATATGTTAATCTAGCAAGTGGAAAATTGAAAAATATCTGATTAATAGAATTAATATAGACCATTATCTAGGTTTAGTTTGGCTAACTAGTGACTATTTTTTTTTTTTTGGAGGGCAATTGGGGTTAAGTAACTTGCCCAAGGTCATACGGCTAGGTTTTTGTTTGTGTGTGCGTTAAGTGTCTGAGGCCGGATCCCAACTCAGGTCCTTCTGACTCCAGGGCCGACGCTCTACTCACTGTGCCACCTAGCCGCCCCGTGACTATTTTTTTTACTAGTGACTATTTTAAGCTTCAATATTAGGGTGAGTTGCTAATATAAATCAGCTTAAGAAGATGCTTTTAAAAATAACCTCCTTAACTTTGTGTTATATAAATATCCTGAGTTTCAAAACTGAAATGGGCATGACTTTGGCTTTCCTCATATCACAGAAAACATCTGCCCATCACAGAAGGGCATTGACTTTGCCGATAAATTTCTTATTATCGTAGTTGTTTTAAATATTGGATACTTGCAATGCAAATACTATACTGGTGAACTTGATGCCAGGAATCACCCCATGGGCAAGTATGACTTAAACATCTTCTATTTTGAAAAAAAAATAACTTTAAAACTCTATGACTTCCATCAGAGCATTATAAAGCATCTTCTGGAGTTGTAGTGGATCTTATCAGGCAATAGCAGTAATATTCAATAGATAGCAAAACTTAAGTAACAGTATCAAACAAAACGAAACCGAAAAAAATAACCAAGAATATCAAAACTAAGATGGGAGAGTAAAATGGATTACACTACCCAGAAAAAATAAGATCAGTTAAATATAATGTATATATAAACGTCATGCTTTAAGTGCAATGCACTTTATTAATTGTCTTATTGCCTTTCTTTTCCATGTCAGCAGTTTCCCCACTATTTTTTATGGGAAGAAATATGGGAAGGAAGGATTGCCTAACTGAAAAAATAAATATTTGGCAGCACTTCAGATTTCACTGTTGCTACTATTCCTTATAACCAAGAATTAGATTGAAACTGCAAACAGCTTCCAAGCTTGGGGTAATCTACTTAAGAGATTGCAAGTGACTAGAGTTAGATGATAGGATAGTAGATTTTTAGAGCTAGTGGGAAATTGAGAGGTCTTTGTCAGTTTCCCTCATTTTACTAATGAGGAAACTAAGATTCAGAGAAAGAGGGGCGGCTAGGTGGCTAGGTGGCGTAGTGAATAGAGCGCCGGCTCTGGAGTCAGAAGGACCTGAGTTCGGAGCCAGCCTCTGACACTTAAGCCACACAAACAAAAAAACCTAGCTGTGTGACCTTGGACAAGTTACTTAACCCCAATTGCCCTAAAGGGGTGGCTAGGTGGCACAGTGAGTAAGAGTGGCGGCCTCGGAGTTGGGATGACCCGAGATCAGATCCGGCCTCAGAAAATGAGCACCCACATATAAATAATGACTAGCCATGTAACCTTGAGCAAGTTATTTAACCCCAATTGCTTTATTTAAAAAAAAAAAGATTCAGAGAAAGTAAGTGACTTGTTCAAGGTCACACAGGTAATAATTGACAGAATTGGGACTCTACTTCAGGCCCTCTAATTCCATATCCAGTGTTCTTACAAGGCTAAAACTATTGGAAGTGTTATTTCATATTTCTAACTAACCACTCTTTCATACTTTTCCCTCATGACAACGATAATCTTGAGGGAATCTATTTTGGCTTTTTTCCTTCAAACAACATTTCTGAGAGAAGTTG
Organism: Gymnobelideus leadbeateri; assembly: GCA_011680675.1. Taxonomy (NCBI): domain Eukaryota; kingdom Metazoa; phylum Chordata; class Mammalia; order Diprotodontia; family Petauridae; genus Gymnobelideus; species Gymnobelideus leadbeateri. The sequence continues at coordinate 534,506 of WOXC01010789.1, forward strand.
GGCTAAGAGGTATGGAGCACTTACCATTAAAGTAAGAAACCACCAAGAAATATTTTCCTAATATTCCATGAAAATTTTACTTGAGCAATAAACTTGTTAAAATTAAGTGTAGAGTATGGGACTCCACTTACTTCACTAGTGCACTAGATGTTTGTTGTGTGGAACTTCCTCAGTATAATGATGACTTTTCCAATTGGATTGCCCTCATCTTCTATAGTATCCTGGGGTTGGGAAGTAGGGATGAGAGAAAGAGGGAAGGAGAAGGGAGAGAACAGAGAAACAGACAGTGACTGTGGGAAGGAGGGGACAGAGATAGAGACAGAAGGACAGAGTGATGACTAACCAAAATACATGTGATTTGAAGCCACTAAGTGCAGTTGTCAAGGAAAAAAAATAAATCACTGAGTCAATAGGAAGAATATAGGCTGGGGGGGAAATAATTCATATACTGAGTTTGACAGGGAAATGTAAGTTAGATTAATTGGAATTTATGACAGTGAGAGAAAAGGGGAATTTTTTTCACTTTTCTAGTGCTCAAGCTTCATGTGATGGTGCTTTTACTTACAAGTTCTTATCCTCTGTGTGTGTGTGTGTGTGTGTGTGTTTTCTTTCTAATAAGAGGACATATATCCCTTTATCTCAGATGAGTCTAAGTGGTGAGGTTTATGGAAAGGATAAAATGGAATTTTGACTCTGTATGTGGCCAAAGGTTTTAAATTCATAATGAAGCAACTAAAACCTCAGCGATCAGATTGACTGGGGAACAAAACAGAGTTCTGTCAGTTTGTTTCAGAGATATTTCCATAAGCTTTTTTATTTTATAAAAAATAGCTCATTTAATGCCACTAATGTGTAGGAAAATGATTCAAGTATTAAAAGTATAAACATTCTCAGGTCATGACCAGACTATTAAGGTAAATTTACAAAGGATAAAATGAAGAATGCTTGGAAGTCATATCCTTACTGAGTTTTCCCCTTCACTTACCATGAAAGTAAGAAACCACCAAGAAATATTTTCCTAGTATTCCATGAGAATTGTACTTGAGTCATAAACTTATCAAAATTAGGTGGAGTATGGGGCTCCATTCAAAAGCACCAAACTCAAATAATATTGCTTGAGTTTAGTAGCAAATCAAATTTTACCCCGAAGTTCAATATATTGTTAAATCTTACTGCATAGAGAGTACAGAAGTCGCCTAAATATTGCTTCCAATAAGTGGAAACCCATTTTTACAGAGGACCATGATCTAGAAAGGACTAAAAAGAAGTTGATAACTTAAGATGAACTCTCTGGCCAATAGCTTGTAAATACCGAAGAGTTCCTTAAAAAAGGGCAACCCTCAATGGATGTCCTTCCTTGTGGGGGAAGATTCAGCCAGTGGTGGATTTAGGTTCATTGCTTTAGACTAACGTATGCTTTTAGTCAGTGCCAGAATACACATACTTTTTCTAGATGGTGCTGGGAAATGTTGGGGGAAGAAATGGCTTTGAAGAAACCTCGACCATTTTGAAAAAAAAAAAAATAACGTATGGGTGAGCTGTCTTCATTTATTCACTGTTGTAGCTCTGTTTGAGTACAATAAAAAAAAAAAACTCACGCTTAGAAATGCATGCATTGCGGGTGTACAGAGTGAGACACTGTAACATGAAGTGCTCCTATCAACCAAAACGCATTTATTCAGAACGACCTAACCTCCTGTGCTTCATACTCACAGAGGGAAAAACGATTGCTGACTTTCCTAGTACAGTGCCGTTTTGTTTATTTCATTTTCTGCCCAGGAGCGAACACTAAGGGGCACCAGAGAATCGAACTGCAGCGGTTGCTATCCAGCAGAAATTGACTGCTGCAGAAGTCTTTTGAAACAAACAAACAAAAAAATACATACATACATACATTATATATATCTTATTGGAGGATGGGGGCTAAGGCTGTTAGCAAGATGTCTAAGGAATTAAAGGGATAAATGGAAAGATGGGTACGACTGATTTGCAAGAGCATTACCTCTGAGAATTAAATTCACTGGAGAAAGGGGGAAACGCAGTAGCCACCGTGATTTCCCCACCACCGCCACTACCCGCCCCCCCCATGCTGAAGTATTTTATATTCCATTTTCGGGATAAGTTCGTTTTCGGATATGAAAAAAAAAAATGTAGCACATGTAACCTGAGATTTCTTCAGTCTTACCCCTCGGGATATACTCAATACACCAAACAGAGTCCACTCGCTATACCTACTGGCAAAGCATCTCTAATAATTTGATATTTCTAAACACATACCCAGAGACCTCAGATGGACTAAACATTACCTCTGCTCCTTATCTAGTTCTCCCACTTTTATTCTCTTCCCTTTCTTGTTCAGCTCAGCATTCATCTTCATTCGACAAGGACTATTAGTTACTGAAATGTTTTAAACAAGTTACACTTAAACCCCGGGCCCCCCGCGCTCACACCCCTTCACAACACCTTTCTAGTCGGGACCAGGAGTTGTTTCAGGTGCAGAAAGGAGAGTGGGAGTTGGGGGTGAAGGGGAGATGCCGAAGAATGAAATGACTACAAGACGCTGGGAGCCTGAATTTTGACTTTCTTCTAGGAAGGAAGAGCGGAAGGATGAGATAAGGGAAGCCCAGGTTGAGAATGGGGGGGGGGTGAGGGTTAGCACTACTCCCCCAGTGCTTTTCCCCACCTCTTTCTCCCCCTCCTCCTTTCCTCTCTTCCTTGGGCAGGAGCTGATGCCAATGCGCCAGGATAGAGAGATCTCGGCGCGGGAGGAGATGACGCAAAAGACTGAGCTCCCCCCAAAAAAGTGTTTCTTCAGGACGAAGATGGCGGCAACTTAGCCCAGGGACCAAAGATGACTGTGGCCATCGGCAGGCAAAATCCAGGCAATTCCGCCCAGTGTGCCGGGGGAAAACGCGCCGGGCGGCAGCTACCGCAGCAACCAAGTGTTGTCAGCAGCGGCGGCGGCAGCAGCAGCAGCAGAAGCAGCAGCGTCAGGAACAGGAGTAAGAGCAAGAGCAGGGGCAGCGGCGGCGGCGGCGGCGGCAGCAGAGGCGGCGGCGGCAGCATCAGAGGCGGCGGCGGCGGCGGCAGTAGCAGCAGCAGCAGTAGCAGGCGCCACCAGGAAGACCTGCAGCAGCAGCTCACCAGTTAGAGCGCCGGGTGGGGGGTGGGGGGGGAGGGAGAGAGGTTCAGTCGACTTCTGCCAAGGCTCTGGACTAAGGGAGAAAGAAAGAAGAGGAGGAGGAAAAGGAGGAGGAGGAAAAGGAGGAAAAGGAAAAGAAGGAGGAGGAGAAGGAGGAGGAGGAAGAAGAGAAGGAAGAGAGGAGGAGGAGGAGGGGAGAAGCTCTCTTTGCCTTCAATCGGCTGCAGGGAAGCGGCATGCAGCTGTCAGGGGATAGCGGGATTTTCTCAAGAGAGCGATGGGGAGCCGCGGTCTGACAATGCCTGGGTGAGAGGAGAAACGAGCTAACCAACCCCACACCTCCACCACCACCACCACACCACCTCCTCCTCCTCCACCTTCACCACCACCACACCACCACCACCACCACCACTACCACACCACCATCCCTCCTTCCTTCCTTCTCTCTCTCTCTCTCTCTCTCTCTCTCTCTCTCTCTCTCTCTCTCTCCTCTCTTCTCTGCTCTCTCTGCATCATTGTTTCCCACTCTATAGTGGATAGGGTCTGACTGATGATTAGCTTCAATGCAAGTCAGATCTACCTACAGAACCTGAGATTTCTGTAGGAAAAAGAAAAAAAAAGGAGAGAGAGAGAGAGAGAGAGAGAGAGAGAGAGAGAGAGAGAGAGAGAGAGAGAGAGACGGGAGGAGGGGATAAGAAAATTAAACCCTTTAAGTCAATGCATATTGTGGTGACTCTGGCACAGGAGCCCTCACGGTGGAGTCGGCCAGGGCTGTGCGTTCCCAAAATATGACCAGGGGTGCTTGGATGTGTCGGCAGTATGATGACGGCTTAAAAATCTGGTTTGCAGCACCCCGGGAGAACGAAAAACCGTTCACTGATTCAGAGAGGGCTCAGAAATGGCGACTGTCTCTGGCATCTCTCTTGTTTTTCACAGTCCTGCTCTCTGATCACTTGTGGTTCTGCGCCGAGGCGAAACTGACCAGGACCCGAGACAAGGAGCATCATCATCAGCAACAGCATCAACAGCAACAGCAGCGGCAGCAGGAGCAGCAACAGCAGCGGCAGCAGCAGCAGCAACAACAGCAGCAGCAGCGGCGGCAGCAGGAGCCCTCCTGGCCAGCGCTATATACTAGCATGGGGGAGTCCTCGCCTACCGTACAGGCACACAGACTCCTCTCCTCCTCCTCATCACCCACCCTCCCCCCCTCTCCCAGCAGCAGCGGGAGCAGCAGCGGCAGCAACGGCGGCGGTAGTAGCAGTAGCGGCCACAGCAGCAGAGGACAAAATAATCAGAACAAGGCTATTTTTCTAGGAAACTCTACCAAACCTCTGTGGCGCTTAGAGACATGTTACCCTGAGGCAGTCTCCTCAGGCCAGTGTTTCATAGTTGAGGATGCGGACTCCGTTTGCCAGAGGAACTGGAGTCAGGTAGCAGAAGAGGAGCCCCAGCAGCAGGTGACAGGGAAGCATAAAACTCCTCACTTGAAGGATTTCTACCTTCCCTTTTGTAATTCCTATACATTTTGGGAGTTGTTCTCTGGGTTGTCCAATCCGGACTCTTTGAACTGTAGTCTGGACGTGGTGCTCCAGGAGGACAGGAAGAGGACGAGCTGCAGGCAGTGCGTTGAGGCTTACCAACGCTACGACCACCATGCTCAGGAGAAATATGATGAGTTTGAGCTTGTTCTCAAGAAATATTTACAATCGGATGAGTACTCGGTGAAATCGTGTCCTAAAGATTGTAAGGTAGGATCAATGGTGTCTTTTCTTCTACTCTTCTATGTGCGATCACTTTGGAGTTTTTGTATTTCTTTCGCCTCCCCACCTCCATGGTTTATGTTACTTGTGGTTGTGGTCATTTGAAAGGCTGCCAGACACAGGGGTTGTCTGGTAGTCTAATGCAACAGGATTCTTTTCTAGAAAAGAGATGTCTTGGTTTTCTAGGATAACAGAGTTCCATTTCTACTTCCATACAATTGGCTTAAAAACTCTGCTGCCCTCTTTGATCGTTCAATGTGGAAAGTAGTGGTAGGGACTACATGCCACTGAGTAAAACTAGTCAGAGTAGAAAGTGAAGTGCTGGGTAAGTGTGTGAATTCAGGCATGAGTTTCCACAAGAAATACCTTGCTGTGGCATGCTAAAGTTGTTCTTCTTGTGAGATAAGAACAATGGTTGTTGATATTTGGTTAAGATGAAAAGACAAATTTGTTGCACTGCTTACTTTTTTATTTCTGGTTATATAAAACGTTGGAGTTGTCTACTAGAGTTTAATTAAGTTATTTAAATTCCCAGGTTTCTTTGAGAATTCTTTTGATAATAACATCTTTGTCTATCAGGATGTTCTCCAGAAAACTGCTTTATGTTATAAATTAGCATTTACTGACCCCCATGAAAGATCCCCTCCCCGTGGTTGAATAGAATTTAGGAACATTTACTTGTTGTCAGGCCACATGAGTCTTCAGGAGAGCTTATCAAAGTGAAAAGACAATCCTTGCATATCTGTCCTATCTGAAAAGTGTATCGCTATCCGAGGTGCTGAAGCTGAAACTAGCTCAAGGACTCCAGTGGATATAAACAGATACTGCAGTGACCTTTGGTAGGGATATAATGATGACTGAATCTCAATAAGCTTCCTTGCTATGTGCTAAAACTAACTCTTCTTACCTGGAAAGATGAACAATATAAATTTTTTTTTATTTATTTTCATTAGAAAAAAAAGAAAGCATACCACTTAAATGTAAATTTTAGGTAGGCACTCTAGCCTTGTCTTTGCCTGTGGCTGACCCACACCGACCTAGAAAAGTACAGACAAGGGCAGTATGGTATCAACCTCTATATATGGTATACTTTGAAAACATCACTGACCTGAGAGTTCCTTTTCTATGTATAATTGCAGGGCCACATTTTAATTGGTCTTGATTATCTACTGTCTTAGTAGCTAGACCAAACCAAAACAAACCCTTTTCTGGCTATATTCTTTAGGATTAAGGCAGACCTTCTTCTCCTAAAATGGAAGGCCCGTGATAATCAAAATAAACCAGAGAGAGGGCTTCCCCAGTAGTTGCTTTTTTAAGGTCAATAGAGGGACCTATGCTTCTGATACTCTGAGATTTATAGTGAAACCTCTGGGAGTGGGGGTAAGAATATAACTGGATGTTTGCTTGCTTCTATAATAATGTGTTCTTTATTGGGATAAAGTGCAATGAATGGACAGAAAAGGAGAATCCAAAATAAGGTCTTGGAGTTTTTAAGATAATTTTAAGCCTTAAGAAGTATGAATGATACTTTCATAATAATTTAAGCCATACCTCTTTCACTTACATAAACCACCCTTAGTATCTTGAATAAAGATATATTTCATTGTGTTGTTTGACCATTACAAATTGCATGCGTTAAATGCATTTAACACACGGGATGAACTGAGAGGGCTGTTTGGGTGAAAGTATATTTCTTTGGGGTCAAATCAATTCTCCATTCCACTTTTTACATGTCAATACAGATATAGGGCAAGTTCTGCAATGCTTTTCATGTCCTCAACAGCCTTATCATCACTATACCAGATACAATGTTTTACACATGTGACTTTATGGAGAAAGGATTTTTATAGGAAAAAAATGAACCTTGTGATGGCTGTTCTTTTTCAGAAAGATTATATTTTTTAAAAAGTTGGTTTATGACATTACAGGGAGTCATGGGAACTTAGAACAGGAAAAAAGATACATAGGCAAGTTGCAGCTACAGGAAGTGACCTGCACATTGTAAATCTCCTTCAAACTGAACAGTAGACAAAGGCAATGAAAAGTTCCTCTTTACCACCACTATTACTCTGCATACACATAGACATGCACAGCACAAGAAATGACAGATCACTTTGTCTATGACTTGCTATTTCTAGGGGTATTTTTAATGAAAGTATATTTTTACTTTAATTAAATTTAGTAAATGCCAATTATTATTGAAAAATCAATTTAAGATGTTTCCAAAATAAGTTGATTCACATCTAATAATATTAAATTTATCTTAAATATCTTAAACACTGTTGCTATGGTAGATCAATGGTTTCTCTGAAGTGCTTAAAAAGTGACCCATATATTGTATAAATAATATATATATGTCATACATACATATGTAATATTACAAATACACATGTACAGAAATATGTATGGCATACATGCATTACAAAACAAGCTGTAAGTTCACATAATCTTAAAATTTTTATTGATATATCTTTATAAGTATTCCATTAAAATTTGCCTATAATTGTGGGGAAATTATTATTAAATATAAAGTACAGGATATGTATCATTATATATAAGTACAATAGATTATATGAACATTTTCCTTTTCATGTAGCTATGCAGTCATGTTGTGTTAAAATTAAATATCTCATATTTCTATGTCATGTCACATAAATACATTAAAAATCAATATCATTATTTTAGTCATTTTTTGCCAAAGCAGGTCTATTCAAACCACCAACAACACAAGCTCCAAACAGCATCATATTCAATTTTTTAAGATATTAAAATCTGTATTTGATAAGAAACATTTTCACGTGGTAGCTTTTTACACTATATTTCCTGTAGCTGCGACACGTTATCATTGTGTAATTTTTATGGCTTTGAACTATCAGTTTTGTTTTGACATCAAGTTTGGGAATCACTGATGACCAGGACTCCTTGTTAGAAGAAATAAGGATACATTCTTTGTACTATTGTAAACATTCATCTATTTTTGTCAAAATAAATTGTTTACACGTATGAAAGTTTTTAATATCTTAAGAAAGTAGCTGCCTTTTGAAAACAAATGAAAAGGACATTTTATACATGGAGCAATATGTTGACAAAAAATAATTGATAGAAACTGTTGTCTATGTTATTATTGTTGCTAATTTCCTCCTGCTATCCATAAGGATTCAGTTGAGTAGCAAAACATATAACTGTTACTATCCTTTAGGATTCTGTAATCATACTAGATAGGAGAATTCATTAGGGATGAGAACCTCAAATCAATACTGCATGCAGACTTGGCTATCATAATGCATTCTAAACTGCAAAATTATGCAAGTCCGTATTACCTTAATATATTTTAAATTTTGTTTTATAATGCTATATTTTTTATTTAAAACCATAGCCTGGGACCTTTGTACTGTGCCTTCTATTATACACTAGGAAGAGAAAATACTATATGTTTAGGGACTATGGATGGCAAAATTAAGAGTGAAGCTTTTGTAGCTAGTGATTTTGTCTTCATTTGCATGGCAGTCAATGAACTTGAGTTATATATTTATATTCTAACTAGACCATGTTGTCACATCTGGGTTTGTTCTTTGAAAGTCATATCCTTTATCAGTGGACAGTATTTGTAGGTTTTATAATATTTCCTTCTAGCAATTCAAGTAGAAGCAGATTGTAATGCCTCTTTAGATTTTTCAGAAACTGTCTCAGATTTTAGTTTTGATTTATTACACAAGTATTATGAACATGAGTCATGCCACTTGAGATGTGATCATATTTCAGCAGTATAATTTACATAGGTTATCTCAGTAAACTCAAGAAAATACTGAATAATGATAGATTTAGAGACCAAAAACCTCATTTTGTTTCTAGGTTTTGCCTTACATTTATAAGATGTAGGGATGGGATGATTAAGGTCTCTTCAATCTCTGAATCTATCTATAATTCCATGCTCCACATGAATATGATATGCCCATACACTTTCTCTTTGTAAATAGATATGTTGACCTCTGATAAGGTCAAAGTAGTACATATCATCCATTCCTCTAGACATACTGGTGGTTTTTGAAATTTTTGTTATAATTTTAATCACTCTTTGAATTAATGGTTTTTTTCATTTTTATTATTTAGCTAGACAGGGGCTTTTGGAACATTTTTTGCAGAATCAACCAACTCAGTTTTAATAAACTGCATTCACATTTATTAATATTAAAACTATCAAATTAACTATTTTCGTCCAGTTTTTTTTCTCATTATTCTAAGGACTTAAAGTTAATATTTTTATGTTAACCAAGTATTTTACTGGGTTAGATTTTAAATAACATTTGTGTTTCTTTTATCTAGGGCAAAATCTAGGTATTACTTTCAATCTAGACATCTTTTCAGAATAAAAAAAAGTATGAATAGTTAAGTATTTGGAACTTGGTTATATTAGTATCTACCTAGGGCCTAAGAAAACAATATATTTAAATTTTTACTTTTATATATCTTAATGAAAATTGCATTTATTAACTTATAGTGCAAGTTGAAATATTCAAGGTGAATTGAAGAATTCAGGCAAAGTAATTTAAATATCTTTCCCTATCTCCTTTCACTATTCATTATTTAGTGTTTCTTGACATAATGATTAGCTAAGTGACTGCTTCAATTTTCTGCTTAATTTTCATTCTTTAAATACAATATTTATATATTATTACTTGTGTATTCTTTTTATTTCCACTAGATTCACATGTCTATATGAAATGGTTATCAAATACTTCGTTTTAAAATATTATAATACTTCACTTGATCTATGGTCTCATCAATGTTAGATGCCTCCATAGCCACACAGATGGTAACCAGTTTATTCCATGTGATCATTAAAATGGACTAAGTAAATGGGCTTTGATATTTCCACAAGTTCATTAATAGTCTGTGTATATCAGATGTTGGTTGTAACCAGAGTGGGAGATCCTTCTATTTCCTACCTTTCAATGAAGTAAATTAGTCCTATGTGATCATCTAGCAAGTGAGAAAGGTAAGCAAACAATAAACCAATGGTATAGAGATAAGAAGTCATTTAGGAGTTGAAAGTAGAGCTGTAGAAAAAGAAAAGATGGAAATATTGTTTGGGAATGAGCAAGAGAGATCATGCTAAATGATGTGCAGACTTTGGGAGAAAGCATAACTATCTGTCACACATATATTTTTGCTTAGGAGCAGCAAAAATTTGAATAATGAAATGAAAGAACACATGAAGATTAGGAGTGAGAAGAGTTGCAGGAAGTGGCATAGAAAGAGAATAGGACTAATAGGGTGGTCATTTTGTAGGGTTGGGTTATTCAGAAGATACACACCTAATAAAACTGACATCATAAAATGGGTTGGTTGCCAGTAAGGACTTATCAACATGTGTGATGGGAAGAGAAGTATCATTTTAATAACATGGCTAGATGGAAAGATAAGTTCATTTTGATTAAGTAGTACTAAAACAAACCCCAAGCACTATACTTCCTCTACCTTCCTTGCATTTATTGAAAACTATTTAATACATATTGACTTTTTGAATATTTTTAATTTTGAAGGGAGAACCCCTTGTTTTTCTGTGAGTGACTATAAGTCCTGCAACATAGATATATGTAGGCATCTGTAGATAGTAAACTATAGTGGGGGAAAGGTGTGTGTGTGTGTGTGTGTGTGTGTGTGTGTGTGTGTGTGAGGCTCTGAGTGGTGTAGGAGCAATTTTTAGGGTACTGTGTTGGGGTTAGAGGAGTTCTCCTACAGGACTTAAAAAAATATGGAAGGAGGAACAATCTGTGAAAACCTTAATGATGTTAAGTATGCATTGTCTGCTTCACTGTTTTCAATGATTTGAATCATTTGACCTAAATATCTGCATATTGTATGCATGCCTGGCCATTTTGGTAGTGATGATTTTATGTCTAATTATGGATATTGGCGATTTTAATTTTAGTGAGGGGATGGATTTTTTTTAGCACATAATTACACTGCAGCACCCTTTCTGGGTGCTCTCTTTAAGACTTCATTCACACAGATATTTTGGGGCCCAGGGGACAGCTGACTAGATTCTAGGGATAACCCTGAGAGGTTTTGGTTTCTAATACTATTGCTCATCAGTGCCTTTTTTATGTGGCCCCTGCCCAAGTATATATTTCCTAGTTGATACAAATCACTTTTACAAAGGTAGGTTGAATGAGAAGGTTTATCAAGTACAGAAGTTCTAAAACACCCCCCCTCCAATTTAGGGTATGGATTGTGTATATTCTCCTTTATGCACATATTCGGTCTCTAGGAAGAATGGGCTCTACTTTAAAGTGGTTGGTACAACACATTTCTTCCCCTAACTTGAAGATATACTCTCATTCCTATTCACACATACATACTCTTACACACAAACAAGATCCCTGGAGAAACTGAACTTAACTTGGAATATGAAAGGAATGATAAAGACCTAAGACATTAATATAGGAAACACATATGGTCAAGAAGATCCTCCTAACTCTGGGAGTCCTTTTTTTCTCTGTTTAGAGTGCCCACCAAGTTAACTTCAGGATGTGATATATGTGATGAACAAATCATTCCCAACATCAGTTGGGTTAGCTCCCTGAAGAACCTGTTGCCTGGCTCATCCACTATTGGACTGGGTCATCCAATTCACTCATAAGGGCTAGTTCTTCACTGTATTCAACTAATTCCTCTTCTGGCTCTGGTGCTCTTTGTTACTGGCTCCAATTGTTGAAGGCACCTCAGATGGCTCTTGTGGATTGTTGAAGCTTAAAAGTCATAACCTGCTCCATTCCATGTCCAGATACTCCTTCAACAAATATCAGAAAAGAAAAAAAAAAAAAACAAAAACACAAAGAAACAGTAATTATGCACTCAGGTAAACAGAGCTGGAGGATGAGGGAGATAAGACAGTTGCTGTCACTGCCCTCCCTCAACCCAAAGATTCAGAGCAGTTTTTCCTCACTCAAAAGCAGCCAGAGAAGAAAGAAATTGAAAGAAAGGTTTGGGGTCATGGCATCCCAAGCTTTTTGGTTATAATTAGATGGTTAAGAAAATATGCTCATCTTTGCTGGATTTCACTCATCATTTCTCATACATTTTAAACATAGGTAACTAGCAAACCAATAGACCTACACCAAACCCACTTTCGGTTGCTTATATTTCCAACCGTGAGAATAGTTTGTATATAGGATTGCAGAGAATAATGTTGATATTTACCAGATTAAGGATAATAAAAGAAATTTGAAAAATCTCTTATGCCAACTCTCAAATGAATGTGAAATAGCAAATTGACTTCTTAATATAAAAATCATAAATAACCAACACACATATAAATGTGTTGTTATAAATTATCTTCATTGCAGAAGAACTTTCTGGGGGGATTGATATATTCATAGAAATCAGTTTTTACTGAAAAATGCTCTTTGCCATAAAATATCTAAAAATAAAATCTAATTTGAATGCAAGATTTTTCCATCTTTTTATTCCTGTATTTTGCAATATGTACTTTTATTGAAAATAACTTTTTTGCAAACCTGAGTGTGAAAACCCCACTTAAAAATTCTTACTTATCATTTTTATAATAAAAATCCTTTACTTACAATACACTTAAAATAGCCTGTGTTTTTGGATGGTAAGAGTCTCTGATTTTGATGCACATGTGATATCAACATGATAGAGAGCAGTGTATAACTTATTTAGGTCTCTACACTGAAATAGAAATCTAAAAGTTAAGACTGAATTTAAAATGTTTCATACTGTGATAAGTTTATAGATCAGTGAGTTCAGGGGTGTGGATATTTTCTCCACTAATGATCATTCTTTACTTCTCATCCTGTGCAATTCTTATCCATATTTTCTCATAATCTTTCAACGAGGATGTACCCTGTCCTAAAAATGTCTCATTTTTCCTTCAACAGATCTCTAATGTTATCAGTATAAACACATGATCCAGATCATCATTGCCTTTTAATGCTGTAATTTCTGCCTATGCTTTTCCATAAAACATTCAGAGAGGACCTCTCCAATATCAAAAGCCTTCCTCCAGCCTTTCAATATTTCACAGATAGCAACAAAACACTCTGGCTGTCCATCTGTTATCTTTCACTCTCAATAAGTGAAGACCACTTTCTGTTTTCATTATTCATATTTTTGATGGTATCTTTCACACCATGTTTCTACCACAAGTTATCATTGGTAATAAACCACAGTCTACTTAAATTCCTCATGTTTCTCTCCATTGTACTGTGGGTCACCTGCAATTTTGATTATGCAGAGTCCATAGTGTTCCATGATTTGCAGTCATAGAGCATCACTGTGAGAATGAATAATGATGTTTAAAAAGACAGGCTTTGACAGCAGGGAGTAGCTTCTGATCACTGAAAGCATTATGAAATTTCCCAAATGCAAGTCTGCTTATCCTTTTATGAATATTCAAAGCTAGGCACAGGTCACTGTCCATCTTTTGTGTTTGCCCTAGATGCATGTGCTAATGGATGAGCTCCAAGAGTCTGACTCAGTGGGTTGGTCTTGAATTTCTTCTAACTGCATGTCATACATAGCCCTTCTAGCTGTAATCTTCACCTTCCCTACTGGTTTCATCTTATAATTTCTCTCCCCATTCTATAGATAAAGGATGTGAACCCTGGCAATATGATTAATCACTCAACCATATATTGAGATATAATGGGGAGAAGAAAAGAGTAAAAACTAGTTCTAATGCTTATCATATAGGGTGACTCCCCTCCAAAAATGATCTCTTTTGTCATCTTGTTAGGTTAGATTTTCAATAAATGACAGAAGAGATTGATTCTTTTTGTACAGACTAAGCCACAGCTAAAGAAGGAAAAAAGTTTAATTTTATCCTCCTAATGGCTGTGATTGGTTCCCAATCAGAGTCACACTTGAAGATCAATTGCCTGACAGGGATAATGAGCTTGGATATCATATAAGGCATTTTTAAAAGGCCATAAGATATATTTAAACTTAGGAATCATAACTGTTCTAGAAGAGCCGTTAAAGTCTATCTGGGAAGGAATCGATGCTTATAAAAGGGACAATTTGATACTGAAACCTGTTTAAAGCAGTATTTCTATAACACTATAAATGCTGGAGTAGTTGCTATGGGCCATTAGGCAAAGAAAGAAGTGGCAAGGTAGGAATGCTTTGTATGACAATGGCTCCAAGCCAGAACCAAAGTGAAATATTGAAAAAAATAATATCAGACAAGATTTGCTGAGCTCGGAATTAATTTTTTATTATAAAAATCATAGAGCTCTGTGGTATAGTGCAAAGAGAGTTAGCATCATAACTGAGAACACCTAGCTTCAAGTTCTAGCTCTGATACACAATGGCTGAATATACACCTAAGTGAGTCACTGCACTTTTCATTCTCTTGGAAACTATAAAGTTGTAAATTGCATTGAAGGTGCCAGCTTGCAGTGGTAGAAGTAGTTTCCTCACCAACGTGTCCCCTTACCAATGGAATCACAGAACCAGTACTCATTCCTGCAAATAAAATACAATTGGCTCTAGGTTGGACAACTATGTAAGTTTTGAATTTACGACAGCCTTCCCTGTTGGTTTCCAAGAATATGAATTTCTGAGGACTATTTGAAAGCATGAATCATTTAACATCACTTCGATCAACTCTCTTTTTTTCTTTTATATATCTTTTTCTTTGTATATTATTTTCACACACAATATCTGTGTGTATTTGGTTATCCTAGCAATTCTACCCTCAGGAAAAAAATCCTTATAAAATATCCATAGTCAAACGAAACAAATCCCCACATTGTCTATATCTGAAAACATATATTTTATTCTGCATTTTGAATCTGTGATCTCTCTGACAGGAGGTAGATAGTATAATTCATTGTTGGTTCCCTATAATAATAGTTGGTCATCACAATGTTCAGAGTATTTAAGTCTTTCAAAGTACTGCAGATGGCAATGTCATTATTGTATTAAACCCTGAAACATTGTAGGAATATTCAAATGAGATACATAAGTACTCAAAAGAGTTTGGTCTAACTATCCATACAGGAAAAAGTAAATAAATGAAGAAAGTCTATCTATCATTTTAGGGAAATGTGATTAGATAGACAGCTAACAGATATAGTCTATTAGTATATGTGTGTATGCATATATGTGTGTGGTATGTACATATATATGTATATGTACTGTACAAATATGACAAATGTGGAGAGATAGCACTGTTGAACAAAAATCAGGACCCAGAGTTGAATAGGGATACCATCATCTCTCAAGAATTGAAGTTGTATGCCACCTAGAAGGTCATGTAGAAGTTCCCAGTAAGCATGAGTATAAAATGAGTCAAGGTATTATCACAATGAAAACTTACCCAGGAGGACTGCTATGAAAGACATCAGAGAGATATATGACTAGAAAAGGAGGTGAGCTGATTATGGAGTAAAATTGAGGGGAAACTGATTGACAGCACAAGCACTCCATTGTTCAATACACAAAGTCAGGAGATCTAAAGGAAGGATCCAAAACTATTGGGTGTGCTTCTTATGGTAGATTTGTGTGATACACTGACACAGGGATAAGGGAGCATATATGGATTGAAATCTGCACAGTATCTCTCAGAGCATAGATTTTTAATAAATGCATGTTGATTAATTCATTGATCACCACTGGAAAACATGATCATAATGATGATGTTATGGATTCATTGAAATATTCAAGTAAGAATGAACAAACAGTCTGAAACAAGCTGATTGATTTCATGGCAACTGTACTGTGTTTGGCTAGGTATTTGACAATCAGTGGATAAAAATAGAATGCAAATTTCAATTTAATTTTATAAAATAAGACTGCCAAAAACATTGTATATTTCTAAGAAAATTTTGAGTGATAGTATGACTATAACTGAAGCTGAAAAAAGAAAATTAATTTATATTTCAAAATCACAATCCTCAATTTCCCCTTTCATGAAAGAAAAATGATTAAAGAACTTAGATTTTGTAATAATAATAATATCTAACATTTATATCATTCTTACTATGTGCTAGGCACTCTGATAAGTGCCTTACAATTATTATCTCATTTGATCCTCACAACAATCCTGGTATGTAGTTGCTATTATTATCCCCATTTATCTATGAGTTAAATGAGACAAATAGAGGTTAAGTGACTTTCCCAGGGTTGCAGATTGTAAGTATCTGAAGCCGGATTCGAATACAAGTCTTCCTGACTCCAGACCTAACATTCTATTATCTGATCCACTTGTGAAAAAATAAAATCATTCTAAGGATCATATGCCTTTCCCCTTTGGGATCAAGTGAGGAAAATTATTATGTTGTATAGAGGTGTACCCATTGTATCACTCTTAGTTTGCTCAAGGGGAGAGGCTAGCAGGCTAGACTCTAGAAATAGTCCTTTGTAGGGAGCTTTCACCCATGCAATGTCCAGGTGCATACTATCAGTAAAAAAGACTCATCATTAAATGTATTTGGGTAAGAAGAGGTCGCCACTGCTTTTCTTCATTGACCCATTAGTTGGATACACATTTCAGTCAAATGTTTGTGTTCCCTAATTTGACAAGCTCTATGAAAACAGACTAAAGGCGACTATTGGGGCGAGTATCAAAATAAGGTAATTTGATACTGTGCTTTCCACTTAGAACAATCTCTAGAAAATTGTTCAAGTAAAAAGGAATTAGTAATGGTTAGCAGGGTATGATTGACAGTAATATTGCAGTTCAGGAAATGATACTCTGCTCCTTGATGTTGAAATTTAGTTAGAAAGAAGTTATACTTTCTCATTGTTTTCACTTTAAGTTGATAAATGCTGAAGTTAAATATATAAATTTGCATTTATTTCATAATTTAATTCAATTGCCAATATTACATCAGTATGATAAAAGAAGATAAGCAAAAATCAACCATTTGCCTTTACTTCCAAGACAAAACTACAGCAGATGCATTGCAAGAGATCTCACCTCTGACAGGCAGGATTTTGAAAAGATATACATTTTCATCTAACTAAGCTTAATAGCCTAACATTTAAAAATATATTGATTCAATTTAAGTGATGGAAATGGGGCAGAGATCTTTAATGCAATGGGGGGGGGGGGGCAAAGCAAAGAATGCTGTTTTAAAGGACCCATTTCCTGTCCTTGGCTGTTTATAATAATTTACTGCTGTCAGACTAATGCTATTTCAATTCTTTGTTATACTCTATGTTGGCTTGATCCCATTTTCTTATTCTATTGATTGTTTTCTTTCCTGGCATACCATTCAAAATATGATGCCCCTAATTTGCTTATCTATCAAAGTAAAATTCCCAAAGGACTATTCACCAAAATTCATCTACCCCCTCCAAATAATTGCTTGGGGCCATTCTGTAGTGCTAGCCCTGTAAGAACTAGCAGGTGAAGACACAGGGTTCAAAGAACTGTCAGCATTTCAGAGAATGAATGTATTTTCTCAAACAGGTCACAGTGATCACTTGGAAAGGATATGCTAATTTTCAATCAGATGCATTAAAGGATGCTGCACAAAGAACATTTTAATAACTTAAATTGGTATCATTGGCACTGAGAACATATTTTATCATGAAGTTATGTGTATTGCAGTGATCACTGGCATTTATATGGTACTTGACAATCTGCAAAGCACACTATATACATTATATTATTGTATCTTCAAAATACCTCTGGGACATAGATATTGTGGGCATTATCATCCCCATTTTAATTTTGAAGAAACTGAAGTTTAGATACAATTAAACAGTAAGTCAAACAGTACTGGTCAAATAGTAAGTATTAGAATTGGGATTTGAACTTATATTTTCTTGACTTCAAATCTAGATCTCTTTCTGGGATTCCAAAGTGACTCTCAATGGAAAGGAGAACATGTGTTATATGGAAAGACTATATAACATATAATGTAACACAATATAACCTAAACAGCATAATATGGTAAATAAAATGTATACTATAATACCATACTATGCTATACTAGGCAAGGCTAGACTAGGCTAGTCTAGACTAGACCATTTCATACCATACTATTCCATACCATACCATTCCATACATAATATAACATTCCATGCTATTCTATAACATACCATTGTGCACCATACCATTCCATACCATACTCTACTAATCTATACTATAAAATGCTACATCATACTGTAAACTTTGCTAAACTACACTAACCTAAATGACTACAGTATGTTATATACTATAAACTATGCTCAACTTTATTATTCTATAATATAGTAAAATATGATATATGATATTATACCATATGATATATTTTAGAGATTTTTTGCATATGTTGAATATATGTATTATATAACAAAGGTGATTTTGAAACCTGAGTATGCTATTTCTTTTATAATTCTGGATTGAAAGCCAAATAAACATTCTCTTTTCACATCTTGACTTAGTAGTCAAGGTCCCAGGAAAATGAATGAACAATAAGCATTTGTTAAGAGCATAGCTTATGCCAAACACTGTACTAAATGATGAATAAATATGTCTTGTCTCCATATAAAAGAAAAAAATATTTAAAGGGAAATGCCAAGTTGGTTCTTTTAATGATCACTCTATTGATAATCAGATACTAAGGAAACCCTCAGTAGCTGATTTTCCTTTCCATGCAAATTCACTTTCTTTCTCTTCCTGAAGTCAAATTTTTACTTTGATATTTGGAGCCAGGACAGTGCTGAACTTATACTCTGCTTCCTACAAAAAGTTGTTCCCTTTAACTTATTAAGAACTCAAAGCAGGGGTGGCTACGTGGTGCAGTGAGTAGAGCCTCGGCCCTGGAGTCAGAAGGACCCGAGTTCGAATTCGGCCTCAGACACAACACACACACACACACACACACACACACACACACACACACACACACACACACACAAACCTAGCCATGTAACCTTGGGCAAGTTACTGAACCCCAACTGCCCTCCAAAAAAAAAAGAACTCAAACATTTTTCTTTTAAAAAATGGATTGTCTTTAAGTGAGACTCTGAAGAAAAGGAATTATAAACTATAGTTTGGGTGTATTTTTGTTGTCCAAAAGTGTATATATACATATACATGTATGTATACATATTGAAGACACAGAAATTAGTACATACCATTTTAGCTGAACAGTCATCTTTATAGATAATGAGGGAGTTGAAAAGCAATAGTTATTGATGTAATTATATAGAATTTAGTAATTTTAAGTCCATATTCTTTTTAGAAGTAGGTATTCATTTGTGAATCTCTTCTGAGATTTTTTTTTCAAAAACCAGCCTCATCCTACTTAAAAATCACTTTTTAGAAGACTTATGATCCTTTGATGCTGCTGGTCAAGCCAAAAGTTAGGGAACTGGTAAGCAGTTTTATTATTTTAGGTACTCCAAGGACCAAATTAAGTTCTCATGGAAAGAGCAAGCAATGTAGTGACAGTGTGGTAGAGTGGAAAAAAATGACTACAGCAAGACATAAGAGAACTTTGTGGTATTGATAACTTACTAACTGTACATACTCTTAGCTTCTATGAGCCTCAGTTTCCTTATTGGTTAAATGGCTATAAGAATACGTGTGCTATGTGCTTCACAGAGTTGCTATAATAAAAGTAATTTGAACCCAGGGAACACGGACCTGTTGGTGGGATAGGGGGATGTCTACTCCAGGCGTGTGAAGGCTTTCCCCGGAAGAATGGGTGGATGGGAGCAGTTTGTTCTGGTGGCTGTGGAGGTGACTGGAACAGGTGCTGTGGAGTGCTTAGTCAGAAGCTGAGCTTGGTCAGACATTGGAGATGCCAAGATGATCTACTGAATCCTGGGTCACTGTCAGTCATCCTGGCTTTTGTCTTGCCACTGAGATTTGGTGACTCTTGAGGAGAGAGTGGGGCTGATGGCTTTGTGCAACTCTGCCTCCATTGAATCCATTTCATGTGTAAATCACAACGTCGCCCTGTGGTGTCACTGGTCCTTTTTGAAAAGTAAGGACAAAAACAACAACTATTCCTAAAATATTTTGTTATGCAATGTAATACAAATATATATATGAATATATCCATTTATAGGAGTATATGCACACATACACATACATATACATATACATATACATATACATATACACCTATGTGTGCATGTATATGTGTGAGTAAACATACATACATATACAAATAAACATAGACATATGTGTGTGTACATTTTTTTTCAGGCCTTATTCTCAAGGGATTTCTTTTTTTTTTTTAAGAAGTAAAACTTTTACGGGGAGAGACAGGGTAGGGTAAACTATCTCATGTAGAAGAAGCAAGGGGAAGTGGCTGCAGGGGAGGGGAAGAATAGGAAGGCAAAAAGGCAAAACCACATTCTCATTGAATTTGGTTCAGGGAGAGAATGACATACATACTAAATGGGATATCTCACCCTGCAGCAGAATAGGGGGAAGGCAGATGAGAGGAGGGATAATGGATGGAAGGGCATTCTTGGGGGGAGGGGAGGTTGGAAGTGCCCACTATAGAAGAGGGACAGGATCAAGTAGGGAATGAATCAGGTGGGGGGTGGGGTGGGTGGGAGGGAATTATAAGCAGCCTTGTACAATATATCTACTATGATAATGTTTTGCATAGCTAGAAATGTACAACATATACTGAATTACTTATCTTCCCAGAGGGAATGGGTGACAAGGGAGGAAGGGAATGGATCTGAAATTAGAGGTCTTAAAATTAAATGTTTCAAATATATATATAAACACTATTATTAATACTTTTTTGCTTATAATTGGGAGATAAGATGTGCAGGCATTGGGGCACAGAGATTTACCTTTCTCTAATGGAAAAGTCAAAGGGGGTATGGGAGAAGATATAGGAGAGAGCAGATTGGATGAGGGGATATCTTATGGGACTGCTATTCTGGGAGGATGGGTAGGGGAAAAACGGGGGAAAAATTGTAACTCAAAATCTGGCAGAAATGAATGATGTAAAACAGAAGGTAATAAAGCATTTGTTTAATAATAAAAAAGTAAAACTTTTTTTCCAAAAAAAAAAAAGAAAAGGGAAGTAATGTGTAAGTCTTAAAGGAGTATATAAAGGTAAACCATTTATATGATTTTTTAAGTCCAGAGAGTGTAGGAAAGAGCAAGAATGCTTGGGAAAAAAAAAAACCTATCTATTTGCTCTAACATCTGGTTCAGAAACATAAGTGATCTGGGGAGGAAGTTAACAGAAAAGAGTGTGTTCTCTTGGTATAACCTTTGGGGACTTGGAATCATCTCTAGTCTATGAGATATTAGCCAATAAAGTCTAAGTTTCCTGAGACAAGTATTGCCTTACTTCTTTATTTATTTCTCCAACTTCTACACAATGGTTGTCATCTAGCAAATGCTGAAAAAATATTTGCTAATTAACTCTCAAATTCTGGAATATGCATATTTTTATACACAAGTGATTTGGTGGCCCAGATCATTCTACATCATTCATTTCCCCTGTTTCTTCCACTTTAAATTGTAAAGGATAGGCAAATGCTTAGTTATAAAGAGTAAAATTTTATACCTTGAAATATTTAAAAGCATACATACCAAGGTCACAGATAGGTTAAGGTAAGTTAAGCCCAAAAGGAGTCAAAATTAAAATTAAGCATAAAAAATTTACATTTAATGTAAATTTTAACTAAATTTACAGAATATAAACTTCCAATAGATTTCTCACCATTACAGCCATTTGATCTTTCACTTGGATATAAAGTGATCTAAGAGTAAGAAGTATGTGGGATTAAACAATTAATTAAATATTTTCCCTCTAGGGTTCAGCAAAACTCCAACATACTGACTTTTAACATTTGACAAAAATACATCCTTTAAAATCTTGCTTCTATTGCCTGGGACATAGTAGGCACAAAAAGTTTATTAACTGTTACTTTTGTAAGTACTTAGCCACTTCAAAGTAAAATGGAAAATACATGATTATCCAGCTCACTTGAGAATATTTTTGATTATGTGGAAATGTCAAAATATCCCTGGATTTAGTTCAATATCTGTTACCTTGAGCAAGTCATAACCTGTCTGGACCTCTGTTTCCTCATCTGAAAAAATAAGATTGAACTAGATAAATATCTAAAATTTGTTAAGTAATTTATTCAATGCAAGAAACATTTATTAAACACTTAGTATGTAGAACAGTGACAAGTATTAGGGATATAAAGAATTTTTTAAAGGAGCTTATGGTCTACTCTTATCTATTAGATAAATTACAATTCTCTAAGTCTATAATCCTGTTATTTGCATTTCTGGGGGAAAAGGTGACTAAGATTTGTTGTTTACTTTGTTCATTGTTCATTGCTCCAGTTTTCCCCTTACCTATAAGGGTTGTATATTTCCTAAGTTATAAGAGTTGAAAACATATACATTAAAATAAGTAAGAAATTATGGGTGAGAGAGCTCTATTACATAAAAAGCTAATTTAGAACATTAGACATTAAAAAGTGAACAATCATTATGATGATCCTTTAACATCATTAGAAATAGAAATACTATTGTAGTTATTCAGGCATGAAAAACACAAGTTGCCCTATTCACTCTAAATGTTCCACATGTATAACATATATTTTTAAAAATCATAAGTATCTCAAAAGATCTTTAAAAAAAAACTTGGTAATCATTTAGATTTTTAGAGGTTAACATTGAAAACACATTAGAAATTATTTTGTCCATCTCCCTCATTTTATAGAAGACAAAACTGAGTATCTGGGAAGATCAATGCTTTATTCAAGATTATGTTGCTAGTTAAGTAGAGAGTAAACATTGTGAACTCAGGCCTACTAACTCCATATCTAGTGCCACTTTACTAAAACTTGCTGGAGCTTTAGGTCCAATGATTCTGGGACACAACATAATCAGGAGGTAGAGTCAATGGTTAAACCACTTATTAAAGTTTTAAGAGGTCAAGCAAAATTTTGCCATAAAAGACCCTGTGGATCAATTTGTCATGATTCAGTAGCATATGCTGTTCAATACAAAGGCAGGTTTTTTTCTTTAATGATTTTAAAAACAAAGTATTATCATATTTGATTTATCTTTTAAATTGTAGGGAACAAAATGAAGGGGCTTTCCACTTGTTTTTCAAAAATGGTATTTTTAAAATGCAAAATTCATCATTTTGGAATGTTTCCCCAAATAAATATCTTTTAACCTTCTTTTGTGTCAGAGAGTGGAGTATGATGATGAGGAAGTTTCCTGGATATGAACTGTGATTTTATTACTGTGGGACATTCTTGATGTGGAATCTCCTTGAATAGTGAGGCTGGACAACCAGTCTAAAATTTCAAGTATAATTAAGTGGTCTGGAGGGCTGAGAAATTAAGCAACTTGCTTATGGCCACACAAGCATCAGAGACCAATCTTGAACCTAGATCTTTCTAACTCCAATGACATCCCTTTATCTACTATGTCATGCTGCCTCTTGTGAGTTAATTAATTGGGAAATAAGTAATGCTTTCTTCAAAATCTTTGTCAAAATGATAGACTCCTTAAAATTATTTGCATCCATAGTACTCCAAAATATTTAGTAAATATTTAGCAATGTATTTACATATCCAACTGCCATTATCAAATGGAGAAATTATAACTTTATTTTTTTTACATAGAACCAAACTGATAGAAAACTCATTATGCTTGATTATTACATAGGTCGAGTATATTTTAAATTAAAGAAATTATTTCCCTCAGCTTTTCTTTCAAAGTACCTTTAGTGCAAAAGTAAACTGAAGAATTTAAAAGCCTTTACAAATAATTATATGGCAGCATCAATTATTTATTATCCATATCATGATTATGAATAGTTGATTTCCATAGGAAATATTTTTGTGGATGAATACATAATGCCTGTTGTTTTTCAACTATTCATGGGTAGGCAGTGACTTTTTGTAACTTCTCTTAATAAGATTGGATCATTTAGACCAATTCAGTAATTACATATGCTTACTTATTCATCCATAGTAATCTTGTTGGTCTGGAATATTGCCTATTATATCAAATTGGATTAAGGTTTTCAGTAGTGAGATTTAAATTATCCTTACACTCAGAATCCAACCACCTATGTCATTACAGTCCCAGAAGTCCCCCATGCCTAATTCTACCCTGCCCTCAAAGTAGTATCTAGTACCAGGTGCAAGATGTTAAAATTTCAACAGGTTATTCATTCTTTTAGATTAAAAATTTGGTGCATAGTAAAACACGTATTTCTTAACCTTCTCCACCCCATAACCATATGATCCCTTATCAGTCATTCAACAAACATTTATTAAGTGCTTATCAGGTTCTGTGCTAAGTACTGGGTATAGAAAGAAGAAAAAAAAAACTCCCTGTAGTAAATGTATATTCAAATAGGTGGGTCAAAATCTGCATGTATATAATGAGGTGGATGTATATAATGAGATGGAAGATGACTAGCATATATGGCCTCTTACAAGCAAAAGTAAGGCTTAATCATAGTCTTGAAGAAAGTCAAAGATGATAACATCATCATCATCATCATCAATCCTAATCATCATCAATAATAACACGTAGCATTTACATAGTGTAAAAATATTACAATGTACCTTATAAATATCACCTCATGTTATCCTTATACAAGTTCTGGGAGAAAAATGCTATTATTAATTTATTGTTATTTTTGATGTTCTGTCATCTCAGTTGTGTCTAATTCTTCATTACCTCATTTGGGGATTTCTTGTCAAAGATACTGGAGTGGTTTGCCATTTCCTTCTCTAACTTATTTTACAGATGAGAAAACTGAAGCAATCAGACTTAAATGACTTGCCCAGGATCACATAGTATCTGAGGGCAGCTTTGAACTAAGATCTTCCTAACTCTAGACCCAGAATTTTATCCACTGTAGCATATAACTGCTTCTATTAAAATTATTACTAAATCCCATTTAACAGATGAGGAAACTCAAGGTGGAGCAAAGTACAAAAATATATTTTTTAATTTTATAAACATTTACACATTAGTCATTTGTTAAAGAAGAAACAAACAAAAAGGAAAGCCACAAAAAAACAAAAAGTGAAAATAGTATGCTTTGACCTGCATTCAGACTACATAATTCTTTCTCTGGATGTGGATAGCATTTTCTAATATGAATCTTTTGGAATTGTCTTGGATCATTGTATTGCTGAGAAAAGATAAGTCAATCGTAATTGGTCATGGCACCATCTTGCTGTTATTGTGTATAGTGTTCTCCTGGTTCTGCTCACTTCACTCAGCTTCCATTTGTGCAAGTCTTTTCAGGGTTTTCTGAAATCTGCTTGTCATTTCTTATAGGACAATAGTGTTCCATTACATTCATTTACCACTATTTGTTCAGCCATTCTGCAACTGAAGGACATTACCTCAATTTCCAATTCTTTGCCACCATAAAAAGAGCTGCTATAAATATTTTTTGTAAATATGGTTCCTTTTCCTTTTTTTATGTTCTCTTTGGGATACAGACCTAGTGGTGGTATTGCTAGATCAAGGGCTATGTACAGTTTGATTGCTGTTTGGGTATAGATCCAAATTATTCTGGAGAATGGTTAAATTACTTCACATCTCCTCCAACAATGCATTGGTGTCCCAATTTTCCCACATCTTCTCTAACATTTATCATTTTCCTTTTCCGTTATATTGATCAATATGATACTATGAGGTGTTACCTCATAGTTGTTTTAATTTGCATTTTTCTAGTCAACAGTGATTTAGAGCATTTTTTTTCATATGACTATAGATAGCAATAATTTCTTCATTGGAAAACTGCTTGTTCATATCCTTTGAACATTTGTCAATTAAGGAAGGACCTATTCTTATAGGTTATTGTGTTATCTATACATTTGATAAATGAGACCTTTATTGAAATAAATTCTAAAAAATATATTTCCTATCTTTCTGCTTATCTTGGTTTTATCTTGGTTGCACTTCTTTAGTTTGGAAAAAAATAAATTTAACGTAAATAAAATTATCCATTTTCCATTTTGTAATGTTCTCTATATGTTATTTGGTCATAAATTCTCTCCACATATAATTGTGGTCAAATACTACTGCTTTAGTCTATTCCACTGATTCACCACTCTATTTCTTAGCTGGTAGCAATAGTTTTGATGATAGCTGCTTTATATTATAGTTTTAGATCTGGTATGGCTAGGCCACTTGCCTTTGCATTCTTTTCATTAATTCCCTTGATATTTTTGACCTTTTGTTCTTCCAGAAGAATTTTGTTATTATTTTTCTAGCTCTATAAAATAATATATTTTATTATTACTAAAGCTAACATTTTGAGTACAGTATTGAATAATAGTGGTGATAATGGGCATCCTTGTTCTACCTCTGATAATATTGTGAAGGCTTCTAGATTATACCCATTATGGATAATGCCTGCTGATAGTTTTAGATAGATACTCTTTGTCATTTAAGGGAAGGTCTATTCATTCATATGCTCTGTAGTGTTTTCAATAGGAATGGTTGCTGTATTTTTTTTTCAAAAGCTTTTTCTGTACCTATTGAGATAATTATATGTTTTCTTCCGATTTTGTTATTAATTTGGTCAATTTTTCTGAGAGTTTTCCTAATATTGAACCATCACTAAACTTCTGATATAAATCCCACCAGACACAGTGTATTATCCTGGTGATAAATTGCTGTAATTTTTTGATTAATATTTTATTTTAAAAATTTGCATCAATATTCACTAGAGAAATTGGTCTATAGTTTTCTTTCTCTGTTTTGGCTCTTCCTGGTTTATGGCATATTCATGTCATAAAATGAATTTGGTAGTACTCCAACTATTTTTCAAAATAGTTTATGTAGTACTGAAATTAATTGTTCTTTAAATGTTTGGTAGACTATATTTGTAAATCCATTTGGTCTTGGAGATTTTTCCATATCCAACTGAGTATTTATACCAAATCCAAATAAAGTAAGGTTTAAACAATGCTTACCCCCCCTCCCTTCTTTCCCTTTACTGTAATAGTTCTTTGATGACCCTTTGTGCTATAAAATTTGTCCATTCCTCCCCCATTCCTCTTTTCCCAGTATGATCCGTTTTTTACCCCTATTTTTTATCATTACATCAACGTCAGCTTATACCCACCCTCTCTGTCTAAGTATATTCCTTCTAACTGCCCTAATAGATATATAGTAAAGGTATGAGTATCATGTAAACAGTTTCACCTTATTGAATATAATTGTTTTTCTTTCCTGTTTTTATTCTCGAGTCTTCTATTTGAAGATCAAATTTTCTGTTCAACTCTGTTCTTTTCACCAGGAAAGTTTGAAAGTCTCCTATCTCATTGAATGTCTGTCTTATCCCCTGAAGGTAGATCAGAATTCTGAGAGTTCTTGAAACCATGGGATATAGAAGGGGATGGGAATTATTTAGCCTGAAGAATAAAAGATAGTGGAGTGCTTGATGCCTTCAAATACCTCAAGGATTGTCATGAGATCATAAATTTAGATCTGGAAGGGAACTTGGAAGGCATCTAATCAATCTCTGTTATTTTTTAGGATAGGAAACTGAAGCCCAAATTAGTTGCCAAAGGTTATCTAGGTAGCAAGCATGAAAGTCTAGATTCAAACTCAGATGCTCTAATTTAAAATTTAAAAAAGTAACTTTCCACTGTGCCACACATATCAAAGATAGATTAAACTGATTTTATGGTTTGAAGGTAGACCTGGTGCAAAGGGGAAAGTTAGGAGTCAGATTTCAACTCAATATAAGTTGTGAGAACAAAAGTTGTCAAAATATGGTTTTAATTGCTTCTTATGACAGTGAGTTCTCCATTG
Source organism: Gymnobelideus leadbeateri (assembly GCA_011680675.1). Lineage (NCBI taxonomy): Eukaryota > Metazoa > Chordata > Mammalia > Diprotodontia > Petauridae > Gymnobelideus > Gymnobelideus leadbeateri. The sequence continues at coordinate 562,179 of WOXC01010789.1, forward strand.
TTGAAAATATCAAATATCTAGCTGACAAACCATGGAACATTGTATATTCAATTCAATAAAAAAAATTTTTAAGTAATTATGGAGGCGGAGTCAAGATGGCAGAAATAAAACAGGGGCTTGCTTGAACTCCTCCCCAAATCCCTTCAAATAACTGAAAAAAATGACTCTAAAATTCTAGAGGTGCAGAACCCACAAAATGACAGAGTGAAACACATCTGCAGCCCATCTCGCCCTCCACCCTCATCCTCATCCTCCCCCACCTCTTCCCCTCCCCTGTCTCACCCCTACTGGCAGCAGAATCCTGCCTTGACAGGGAATTAGATAATCAAGTATTTGGCCAGGAAGATGAATAAACAGATTAAGAAAAAATTCAGACTATAGAAATTATGCTAGATGCCATATATAAAGAGACAGAGCGGCTCATATCCTCCAGAAGCTTAGATACCACTGGAGGACAGAAAAATGAATAAATATAGATGATTTGAGGAGTTGTTGTTTTGGAAGCTGTGTAAAGGATAGAATAAAAAGAGGAAGAGACTGGAATCAGGGAGAACCAGTAGGAGACTGTTGCTGTAGTTCAGGGTGGATGAGGAAAGATAGTAGAACTAAAGAGGGGATTCTGGTATAGGGCTAGCAAATGAGCTATAGTGTTACTAGGATCCTTTGCAATTCTGAGATTCTGTGATTCTAACATTGAGTAACACATTTAGAAGGAGGGGGAAAAAGTACTGCAGCATGAAGTGGCCAAGATGCCATTGCTTTATGCTAAGCTGTTGAAGCTATGTTATGTGTCAAATAGGTTATTCAATTTAAATGATTTTAAAAATACTCTCAGTTCATCAGGTTATGAATTTATTCACTTAGATTTGAAGAGTCTTTAATACCAGCTATGGATGCAAAGAATAAGTGATCAGATGGTCAAATGCTAGGATTCCTTACTTTAGAACTATGTTGTCAAAGCCTTAGGAACATAGAGGGAGGAGTGTATTAGACCATAGGAATACTTTGTAGTTTAGGTAAGTCAATTAGAGTGTGATAAATACTAGATTACATCCTCCTTTTAGGCTAGGTAGCTTCATTCTATTCCCTAGAATGTACCTCCCTGACTCTAGCCAGATGTCTCCTAGATGTGTTATTGGTTACAACAGCAGGACCAGATAAAAGAGTACAGATGGATCACTGCACATCTCTTTCTGCTTCTGGGAAAACAACTCAAAGCACACTGCCCTACTAATAGTGGGTCAGTAGCATCATATTGGCTTATAAAGGAGAGCATGTTAGTAGCTGTATATCATCTGGACTTGGAGTCAGCCCAAGCTGATAATAGATAGTTTAGCAAACATTTTCTACCTCTCCAGAATTTACACTTTCAGAACAACCTATGTCAAGAATAGAGCCAATGTCTTCATGAACACGAAGTTACCTTGCTAAGCTATATAGCATTTTCCATCTGCTTCTGCTGTCTTAAAATAAAGCTTGCTTTGGAGAATTTCTCCTCTCTAATTCAAACGTACTCAGAGTTCTGTCTTTGAAGTCAGATGATTAAAAAAAATCCATGAAGAGCTTAGTTCTCCTTCTCCCCCAACCCAAATATCACATGGTATACTTGCAAGCAAACCAAGTCTAACACATCTATAGCCCTTTCTGAATGGTCTTTATGAGAAAGGGATCTGTATTACAGTGTCAAGGTCTGGTTAAAATTAGACTAATAGAAGGTAAGAATATAGTCAAACCCATCTTACCCTTCATTTGAAAGTATATTCATTCCATTGTCAAACTATCAGCAGTTGTTGGATTTCTTCAAATCAAAGCATGATTCATATAATTACTGTATTATGATTAGCTTTATTAAAGGACTGAAGACATTCTAAAGGTTTGTGACAAATGAGAGGAAAATGAGGTGTGAAGAAATAGTTTTCAGTGAAAACTACTAAATCGGAATTTAAATTGTAGTCATTGTCATCCCTTTTCTCCACAATGTTAACCCCAAAGGCAAGGCTGTGCTGTTCTGGTACTTGTAATTCCATTGTAGCATATTTGAAGGAAAGCACCTAATAAGGAATGCTTGTGCTTCTTCTGAGGACTCCTACAAGAAGTTTTTACACATGATAAAATGCCTTTACAGTTTAATACTTGTCATGGAAAATCCTTTTCGTGTCCTCTTTTGCTGGTTTTCTAACATTTAGTTGAATGTTTGAGGTTTCCCTAAATTTATTTTCATCTGTATTTGATTTCAAGTTCTGCTAATCTTCAAACTGTCTTCATTCTCCTACAAAAATATAAGTGGAATTTCAGGCTGTCTTATCCCAATTTCTAATTTAATTTAATAATTACAGACAAATAATACTGAGTTACCCCTACCCCCCATATGCCAGTAAATAATGAAATGTGTAATTTGGAAAGTATACCATTTAAGTTTTCATTTTCCCACAAACAATAAATATTTGGAGCAGAAAAATTTAAGAAAAAATACTGGCATTTCAGAATGTTATTGAAAAGCAGTACAATGATTATATATATATATATATATATATTCCTTTTTCTTCTTAAGAGAAAAATAGAATTTGTCAGGAAATCTAGGGAGCTTTAAAAAACAATATTTTGAGTACAACTAATATCAAATTCCTGCCTTACCTTTTGCTTCAATTTTCTTTTATTTGTCATATATACAAGTCTTTTAGTCTAGTTTGCTATCTCAAGGAACAAAAAGGTCAAACCTACCTTTAATCTGGCTAAATGATTTATTGATAGTGTATAAAACAATGGGTAAAACATCCTCCTCCCCCCCCCACACACAGACAAGATGTAATGAATCATGTGTTTCTGTCCCCCTGTCACCCTGTGGTCCTATTCTTTGTCTAGTTCTGAGAAATAAAGTTTCTCATGAAACTGCAAGTCAGGAAATTGGTTCTAGTAAGATAATATACTGATGTAGATTAGCCCAAGGGAGTTAAGGTGTATGCAGTTTAATATTGAGATAGATAAAGGAGATGGGACTTTTCACAAATGTACCAATTTAAGACAAGCAGATCTCAGGTATCTTTGAATTAATCAACCTTGACTAGGTCAGATTAGGAGAAACATAGGAGTTGACAAAATTTGTTTGGTATTGCTCATGGATTAGTCAGTCATTTTAGCTATATTAGTCACATATTCTGTTCCCACCCACACTTTCTGGAGGGAGGGGTCCAGTCTAACCAGCTGTCATCAGTCATTCTTAGAAAACCATTGACCCAGGCTATTTTCAATTAATTTTTATACTTGATGTACTTCTTATTCCATTCAAATGCAGGACCCATCCCTTCTGTTTTCTTCATTTCTCTTGGCTCCTTGCCTTTTGGTCATTAGAGCTTAGCTCACAAGAGGGAAGTCAGCAAAAGGGAAATCTCGAATGCAAGGTAATTTACATGACTATGAGAAACTTTTAACATATATTTGATAGGAAAAGAGTTAGTTACCATCAACTCTCAATTTCATCTACCTTTTTCATCTCGATTATCATGGAGACGTGAGCTGTTTCTTTGCCATATGTATATACATACACATGTACACACATACATAAGTGTGTAGACACACATATATGTATGTATTATGTATTTATCCCCAGTGACAGTCATTTTCTTCTTATAAATATGCAGTTGCTGAAATAACATGGGAAGTCCTAATTTAAGCAAGAATAGTAAAGAGGAACTATAGACCTTTATAGGATTTCATGGGTTACATCAGAGGTTGAAAGAGGTGATCGGGGTTGGGTTTTTAAGTAACTGACTTTGATCTCCAAATATCTAGGGAGTTTGGAAGCAGGAAATAAGTAGGGAAGTTAAATAAATACCAATCAGTCATTTTAAAAAATTTAAGAGCCTACTATGTAACAGACACTCTATGCCTGTGCACTGATTGCTGATGATACAAATACCCGGGGAAATTTAGTAGCAATTAGTCAGTAATTGATGTTAATGGTGTTGAGGTGGGTTGGGTCCACAAAGGCAAGAAGGAGCCTTTGAAAATTTTTGAACAGTAGACAGACAAAGTTCAACCTCTACTTTAGGAAGATTATTTTGGCAAATACAAGAAGCATGGTTTGAAGGGGCTAAGAAAGCGGAGGTAGGGTGATTAATTAGTTGACTGTCAAAATACTCTAAATGAGAGATGCTGGAATGGAATAGGAAGTCAGAACAGGATGGATAAGAGAGGCATTGTATAGGTCTGAGTGATAGGACTTAACAGCTGATTTCGTATGGAATGTAGGAAAAGGGAAGAGTAAAAGGTGACCATTGTTACAAACTTAGAAGGATGGTGGTGCTATTAAAAACAGAGAGGTTTGCAGGGGGAGCAGGTTTAGGGACTAAGATGAAGAGTTCACTTTTGAAATGTCCAGGTCAAGATAACCTGCACAAGATGCAGAATGGAGTGAAGAGAGGAGATTAGAGATTAATGTCGAAATATAAAGGCATTCTTTGTGTAGAGCTGATAATCGAACCTATGGGAATAGATATAATCACCAAGGGCGATAGTGTATGAAGGGAAGAAACAATGGCCCAAGACACACGCTAATACTCCCTGGAGAGAGCTGATGAATGAGTAAGAAAGACTGACTAAGACTGTATTTCAATTAGGGCTGAGCATTAGAAAGTCTTCCAAATAGAATGAAATTTTAAAGTTTCGATGCATTACATGTTAAATGCATATTTTCACAATTTATTTGACCTTTGTATTTGTGTTAAAGCCCATTACTATCTAGAAGACAGTCTCTGCTCTCATTCTAAAAGGAAAGAACATCTAAGTGAGGATGCACATCTATACATATTCTAGAGACATTGTTATGTATGATGATATTAGAAGATAAAGATATTAGAAAACAGAATCTCAGACACGTGGATTTTTTTGTATTGCATTGTTCAGCACTTATGTTTAAAATTGCTTTCTCTGTGACAGTGTAAAAATAGTATTTGATAAATGTAGTTTAGTAAGGAATGGCTAAAAACCATCTATTTAACGATGCCATCATACTCTTCTGTGGGGGTATTCTTTCTTATTTTCTATCATTCTTCCTTTAGAAACACCTGCAGTCTTTCTCTGTTTTTCCCCCTAATATGTGGGGACAAATAGTTATTTTAATTGGGAAACTGAGAAACCAGCAGACTTGAGAATATCAGCAACTTTTGTGTTAATTGATTTGCTGTAAACCCTTTTAGAATAACATCAGTCAAAGAGCATCTTTTAAGAGGGTGTTCTGTGTCAGGCACTGTGCTAGGCTCTAAAGATACAAAGACAAAATCAAATGGCCTGATACTCAAGGAACTTGCATCACCAGTTTGTTTATTCATCCTTACATCCTCATATCCCATGAGCTGGAGGCCTTTCATCATCCTGGTTGCCCTCCTCTGAACACTTTCCAGTTTCATCAGTCTCATTCCTAAAATGTGGTACCTAGGATTTCATTCATTAATCCGGGAGGGGTCTGAAACAGGGCAGAATATAGTGGAAATTGTATCACCTCCTTATTTCTGGTGTCTCTCTTCATAAAAACTCACATCAGCTCTCTTGATTGTCCTAATACACTATTTCACATATATTTGGGGAGTGATATGCACACCAGAAATAACTGATAGCAGCCTGTGGTTCGATATTTAAAGGAATGATACCTTTAGTAAAAGATCAAAGCAGGAAAAGTCTTTGTGAGCTAGAGAAGGTGGGCTTTGAGCTGGGACCATAAAGAAGGGTAGAATTTAGATTGGAGATTATATGTGAATACATTCCCAAACTCTTGCCAAGTTTCATGCAATTTTCAAACAATTCACACAATTTTCTGCGGGAACAGAGAATTTCCTCAGAAATCTGAAGGGATTTTAATTCCATGTTCAATTAGCTTCACCTTTAGTCCATGTTGCCTCTATGTGAGAGATGGGGCAGTGTATAGAATTCTGGGTCTGGAATCCGGAAAATCTGAGTTCAAATTCAGCCTCAGATCCTTCCTAGCTGTAAGACCCAGGACAAACCCTGTTTTCCTCAGCTTCATCTGCAAAATGAGCAAAAGAAAAACAGCGCAACGTTCTAGTATCTTTGCCAAGAAAACCCCAAATGGCATCACAAAGGGTCAGATATGACTGAAAAGACAGCAATGACAACATGTCAGAGATGTTTGTTGGATGAAGGATCTGAATTCCTTGTCTGTTCTCACCTGAGGGAAAATCCAAGGTTATCAGCAATGAGAAAGAGAAATAGGGAGTTTGAGTGGAGCTTACTTCAAACATCTGAAACAGGATGGGTTGATAAAGGGGACTAAAAGATGCACATATGCATTCCAACAAAGTGTAGGAGAGGTTATACTCCAGATTACAGAGGCAGTTCAGTACACAGGAAAATGTGTGGGTCAAATAACCTGGGTTCACATCCCAAACTTAGCCCTTATTACTATGGGATTTTGAGCAAGTCACGATCTTTTGGCTTCAGCTTTCTCATATGTAAAATAAGTAAGTTAAAGACTGAGTTAAAATAACCGAGTTAAAGACTTGAAAGATCCTTCATTATTCTGATTTCTTATTATTTTGTACATTTTTTCTTTGGTTACTACTTTATTTTTATCTTTTAGTTAATTAATTAATTTTTAGTTTTAACATTCAGTTCCACAAGCTTTTAAATTTTAAATTTGCTACACCTCCTCCCTCCCCAAGACAACATTTGATCTGATGTAGGATCTACATGTAAATTCATATTAAACATATTGTCACATTAGTCAAGTCATAAAGAAAAATTAGAACCAGTGGGACAAATCACGAGAAAGAAGAAACAAAAGAAAATGAAACAAACAAAAAAAAGAGAATAGCAAATAGTATGCTTCAATTGGCATTCAGGCTCTGTAGTTCTTTCTCTAGGTGTGGAGAGCATTTTCTATCATGAGCCTTTTGGAGTTGTTTTAGAACCTTGCTTTACTGAAGAGAGCTAAATCAATCAAAGTTAATCATTGCACAATGTGACTGTAAATGTGTACAATGTTCTCCTAGTTTTGCTCACCTCACTCAGTATCAGTTCATATAAGTCTTTTCAGGTTTTTCTGAAGTCTGCTCATCATTTATTATAGCAAAATAGTATTCCATTATATTCATATACCACAACATGTTCAGTCATTCCTCAATTGACGGGCATCCCCTCGATGTCCAATTGTTTGCCACAACAAAAAGATGTTGCTATAAAAATATTTGTACATGTGGGTAATTTTTTTTTCCATTTTTAAGATCTCTTTGGGATACAGCCCTAGAAGTGGTATTGCTGAGTCAAAGGATTAGTTGCTACTTTAAATACTTTGTTTCCCATACTTTCTAGTAGTCTAGAAAGAAAGAAAAAAACCTAAGAAATCATTTTATATTTGTTATAAGAGAGTAAAGGGATAAGTGAGGATATGGTTTTCATCTTCACCTAGCAGGTAAAATAGCCAAAGTAGGAGAATTGGATGTTGGATGGTAGCAGAGGATAAAAATGCAGGCAGGACAAAATCTAAGACCAGAAGGACAGAAGAGCATAATGATCTAACCTAAGACTATTTGCATTTCAAGGGATTTAATAACTTCAGGAGGTTTCATGTGTCCCTATTATCCCAATCAGAATCCTAGAGTTGAGAATGACTTTGATATATTCATGGAACAACAACATAGGTTCATTTCAGGGAGTTTTGTTAAACAAAGTTAGACAGAGAGGTTGGAATCCAGGTATAGGAATCTTTGATGCCAACCTGAGATAAAATTGGCCAGTTATCGATGATGAGCCCTGAAGATTTCTGAGAAGTGTGGCAGATGAAATGGACCTTTTAAAGTGACTAATCTGGGAAGGGTAGTGAGGGTTAGCTTTTTAATGGGACTGCCATTCCTCAATAGTCTAGTTTTGAAAAGTGTCTGTTGTGATTGTCCTCCTACATCTTCCATATTCAATCAGTTCCTAAGTCCTATTGATTTTTACCACCATAATATGTCATATATCTATTTCCTCCTTTCCATCCTCACTGTCACCAAACTCATTCATGTTTTCAACCAAATCAGTCTTCTAATTAATATCCTTCCCTCCAGTCTCTCCCAACTCTAAAATATTAAAGACATTGCTACAAGTGCTATTTATAGTATAAATATTTTTCCACTCAAAAACCTTCAATAACTCTACATTACAATTAAAATTATTTCTAAATTTCTCAGAGTGGAAATCAACTCAACTTCATGAGGGTAGAAATCACCTTCCCCAAAATATCTCCTGGTACTTCGTATCTCTCCTTAAGGACTTATAAGCTTAGTATAAAGAATATATGTGCACATGCTTTATCTCCCCTCCTAAACAGTAAGCTCCCTGCAGACAAGGACCATGATTTATTTATCTTTCATGTAATAATAATGATTATTATGGTAGTAAAGAATAACATAATAAAATTATGGTAAAACTAGCTAATATTTATGTAACACTTAAAAGGTTTGCAAAGCCCTATATATTCATTTCTTATGCATATTATCTCATTTTACAAATGTTAAACATGCTTACAAAGTTGAACTGAGATAAAAAAAAACAACAATCTAGGATTTCAGATTTAAATCTAGATTTAGAAAGGATATTTAATGTTATCTAATCCAATGTCATCACTTTATAAATGTGAGAAAATTGAGGCCTTGCCCACAATCCCATTGGTAGTGAGAAGACAAACTGGGATCTGAAGCCACAACCTCTAATTCTAAATGCAGTATTTTTTTCATTGTGTTACATTGCCTCTTTATTAAGTGCTTATTTGTAAATACAAATTTATCAGACATTGACTAATGTGAGTTTTAGAAAAATCATTCTTCACCCATTAGAACTCCAAAGAATCAAATGTCTTCCTCACATAGAGCATTTCTACCTTATCTATCTACAGCTTATTTGGGACCTGTACTTGACAGGTTAAAGAGGTAAACATGACTTTAGGGATATTAAGACCCGGGATTAAAATGTTACAAAGTCAGGTAAGGAGGCACCTGCAGAACTGGTTGCGTGTGATGGGGGTGGAAATAAAAGAAGCATCTGTCTGTATTCTCTCTTCCTCTAAATCAGTGCTATTAATCATTCACTTTTCAGATGGCAATAATTACTCACCAATAAAATGGGAGAGAATAGAATTTGTTTTCATCTAGTGTCTTACATACTCAAAACATTCCCAAACTCTTTGCAGATCAGTGATTGAAGAGCTCTTCATGTCATCCTCCCACCTGCTCAGGAATAACTGGAACCTCTAACAATGTTTATTTTCCTAGCCAAGTGAGATCGCAATGGGGAGGGATAGAATCAAGGTGAGCTTGGCATGAATTTAAATGGCTTCTTCAATAGAACCCGTCTTTCAAGCACTGTCTAGCCGAGTGCCATCATTGTTTCTCCTTCACCTATTTAGATAAATATATACCCTGTATCTGTGCACACACAGGAGCAGCTATTTATTCAATTAACTGTTGCTTGAAGACAATTTGAGAGGCCTTAGGGAATTTTGGCCTAAATCCTCCTTTGAATAGAAAAACCAGCACCATAAAGTAACACCCAAGTGATTTTTGAATGTAGAGTGTTGTGAATATTATAGATCATTATAGTAGAAACTGTAATTGCAAGAGGGAAGATGACATTCAACTTTATATGATTTGTTGTTAACTGCATGAATTATTCATTGGCATGGAGAATTACTAGTTGATATTTTCATTGAACTACTGTACCTTCACAGTTTTGCTCTATTTCCCCATGACTTTAGCTTGCTGAACTACAAACTAAGCAGCATCAGATTAGAAAACTTTCACTACCTGAAAATCATATGAACATAGATATAGGTTGTGTAGTTGCTACCATAGCTAAGTGAATCCAAAGAGATAGAAGACAGGTTTGAATCCTTTCTCACAAACTTATGATCATTACCAGGGGAAAGTCACTCAACTTCTTTCTATCTCAGTTTCTTCATCTGCAAAATGGGAATAATAGAACACAGGCTTGTTGTGAGGAGCAATTGCAATAATATACAAAAAGACTTTTACAAATATTAATAAACTGTAAAATGCTAGTCATTGTTGCTGTTGTCATAATTATCAATATTGTTAGCTTACTGCTGGAAAAAACCATGGAGTACATCTTCTCTAATCACCTCGATTTTTACAGTTGAGGAACCTGAGAAGTCATGTGACTTTTCCAAGGTCACATAGAATGTGAGAAGAGAAATTAGAATCTGCATCCTGACTTTAGTGCCAGTATTCTTTCCATTGTATAATGTTGTCTTCCTCAAAGAGGAATAAACATTCCTGAAACTTACTGTAGCCATTATGCTTTGTTGACCATATAACAAAGCTATTTTGCTGAACCTAATTAGGACTTCACGTTAATTCAGTAATGAAAACCTATCTTCACATAGAAAATAGGTCCAAAAGTTAATGCAGCTTATTTTAAGTTTCCCCTGGAATGACCTTAGATTTTAAGGCCATTTTGCTAATCTGGAAAATACTGCTAAAATATCATCATTATCTTCATCAATCATCCTCATCAAATATCTTTTATTAATCAACCACATGTGGATGGCACTGTGTGAAATGCTGTATAAAGCAAATTAAAACAGATGCTATCCTTGCTCCTAGGGTAGTCTCGCCAGCAGGCTGGGGCATTTCACATCCCAAAGCCCCACTTAGACTATGCCGGGTCACTTAAACTGACATATTCTGAGTGCCTAGATTTTCCTTCTACCTCTGGCAGACACACTCTATGTAGCTGAACTGCTTCCCAGCTCACCCTCAGAAGTATGAGGTGAAGAGCATGTGTTTGTGTGTGTGTGTGTATCTGTCAGTGTATATGTGTATGTCATGCACACATCAGCATTCCTGAGCTGTCAGGAATTGGAGGTGTTCGTTAGGAAGAGGAAAGGAAAAATGAAAGGAAGGGAATTACAAGAGACAGAAAACATATCCTAGAATTATTATACCCTTGTTTTGAAGCATACACACACACACACACACACACACACACACACACACACGTAGAAATCTATTACGCAACATTTGTGATAAATTAGTCATTGGAATACATTCAAAGTCATCATTCTGTCCTGACATCAAAATTAAGCAAACAATTGTGTTCATTGAAAAAAATATTTATTCAGTGTCTACTATGTACTGGGATCTGAGGATACATGGACAAAAACCAAAATATTCCCTGCTCTTAATGAATTTTCTGTTTTGTTAGAAGAACAAGAGAAGTATACAAATGTCTAACACATATTAGATTATGAAAAATAAACAAGACAGGTTATAGAGAGGAAAGATCAGAGAAGATGAGATTAGTTTGGACTTGAGAAAGCCAAAATTCTTTTTTAAAGTGATTTAAAGACAGCTAGGTGGAGCAGTGAATAGAGCATTGGCCCTGGAGTCAGGAGGACCTGAGTTCAAATCTGGCCTCAAGCACTTAACACTTACTAGCACTGTTACTTTGGGCAAGTCACTTAACCCCAATTGTCCTACCTTCCTGTATCAGCAAGCACCCCAACATCCCCAGGGTAGCTGCCAACACAGGTTCTTAGATCTGCTTTTGTAATAGAAAGCAACTCAAAATGGGTTAACAAGCTTACTTTAATCAAACAAACATATATCATTTCAGGGGGAAAAGGTCAGCACCCCAAACTTTAGAGTATATAGACAGATCAAATAGACAGGCTTCCAAACTGTCCAACCATTATATCAATACCAAATCACAGTCACCAGAGAGGGAAGCATCAACATCTGGGTTTTCCAAGCCGGGGGGCTCTCAAGGGCTTCTCAGAGTCTCATCTGGTCAAATCACACAACACTTCTCAAAGTGAGCCCCAAAGCAAAGCCTCAAATCAGGGATTATATAGTCTTCTCCTGGCTCAGAGAATGTAACCACCCTCTTGACCCACTGCCCAATCACACAGCATCAAGGTGTGTGAAAACCAAGGCTGAAAACCAAGCCTCCTATCACAGGCTCCAAGTGACCACATTCAGCCTATTAGGGGGCAGAGTATACTTTCAAATTAAAGAAGGTTCTCAGAGTCACTTAAGTCAATCAAGTCTCTTAAGCCAATCAAAGGGCCTAGGGGCAGGGAAGATCTTCAAATCTGCATTTCCATTACACTTCCCCTGTCCAAAAAGAAAAAAAAAAGTTTGATTTAATTCTTAGAAATGGTGAAGAATTGAAGAATAATCATAAACAGGAAGAGAAAATTCTATAAAAAAGGCCTCAGCATTGATGGTTCAGTGTATATAGAAATTGGAAGCTTTAAATTCCTTATAAAGAGATATACTTGAAATTCCTACCCTAAAATAGGTTAATTTTCAAAGTAAAAATATTTAGATGAATATTATTGTATATCATATCTCAGTGCCCAAAGAATAAATTTTACTGTATTAATCTCATCTACCTTTTTTCACCTCCCTCTCATATTTCTTTCTCCTGAGTTCATATCACTATGCATGTCTGGAATAAATTAAGAGGAACTGTGCACTGATAGGCATGTTCATTGCCTTAGAACATAATTGCCTTAGAAATATAAACAACTAATATTATCTTGAATGTGTGTTATAATTATTATTATATACATTGATTTAGGATAAGATTCTAAAATTTTTCAAGTAAAAAAATTTTAATATAGTTTTGATGCATTTCACCTGAGCAAATTTAGACTTGAATTTTTCAGATCTATATTGTTCACTAGTAACACTTATATATCAATAAGGATTCTTCATGATATGCATGTATGTGCACACACATGTCTATATTGGCACATACATAAAGGTGTGCCCATTTACATGTATGTATGTATTCATATGTACCCACACATAAACACATTTGTGTATATACACATATATATTTTAATATAGATTTCTGTGTATGTGAGTATATACACACTTCACTGGGGAGGAAGGATAAGGTCCACTCCCTCTAGCCCAATACTAAGATAAAAAAAATACATTTTGTCCAGTCTGCTTTTTGTGTTTTGAGTGATTATAAGCTTAATTTCAGTGCTCACCAAATTCATAAGCTAAATTGTTCTTACTATCTAGTATGCATTCCCCCTTGATTTACTTTTAATTCATTTGAATGTCATTATTACTTGTCACTATAAATGTGTCTTCTGATCCCTCTCTGTTCACATGATTCAACAAAATTTGCTAAAGTCTCATCATATGTAATGGCTCCTTTATTATTGTTTGAGAAGGAAAAAGAATGCAGAGGAAAAGAATGCTGAAGTATTCAGGGTTTCTAAAGGCAGAATTTAAATGATCTTATTTACAGCACCTGTCTCTTACAAATTCCCTTCTTTCTCGTCCTGTGTGGCATTTGCTGTCATCTAAAACCTGGTATTAATTTGGTGTGCTTACCTTGTTTCCTTAGGAACCTTTCTGAGTGATTCGCTATAGAGGAAATTATCATCCCACATTTATGATGGTACGGTTAAAAATGAATAATGTTTTGACAGAATTTTCAAAATCAAATTGCACACCATAGCGTATACCACAGTTGAATTAACATAACATATATGTTCTTGAAGTTAGCTCTATAGTCTAAAAGAGGCCAAAACAGAACTCCATGCTTACTGAATGAAGGCTAATGGTGATAGCATCCATAGGGAAATGTCAGATCCTGTTATTTTTTATTTTAAAAAATAGTATGGGAGTGGGATTTGTGGCTTCTCTATAGGGGAGTAATCCAGATGTTCAGGGTAAAATTTAGATGTCAGATCCAGAATATTTTATTTACATTCCAATTGTTTACTCAGTTATTGCATCATTAATTGCTAAATTTATACATTCATGCCCTGATGACTATTCTCTCCCAATTGAAGAATGTGATTTATAATATCAGTTTCAAAGCTTTGACAGTAGATTTGAATGTGAAAAACCAAGGAAAATACAATTTTGTTTGGATTGGAGCTGTTATATACAGCCTAGTTCTACTTATTCTTCTTTGATTGAAAGACTAGGGCATGTTGTTAATATTCACCAGGGTCAATAATCTGCCATCAGGATCTGTGATTTTTTTTTATTTCCTGGGACAGTAATACAAAATGCCAAACTGAATCTGCCTACATGAAGGTAATCAGGATGATAAAGATCTCAAAACTGTGATATGAGAGGATGAATAAAAGGAATGGGGCTATTTAGCTTTCAAAAGACAAAGCTTTACAGGGCATAAGGGTGTGATATAATGAGAAGAGCATTGATGTTGGAGTCAGAAGACCTTGGACAAATTATTTCACTTTTCAAGACCCCAATTTCCCAATTCAGAAAGTGATTCCTTCAAAGGTTCCTTATAGGTCTAAAAGTTATGATTCGATGATACATATATTCATATATTACAAGAGCTGTCACCCAGAAGAGAAACTAGATTTATTCTGCTGGGTCCCAGAGGGTAGAATTATGACCTATGGATCTGAAGCTATAAGAAGGCAAATTTCAAAACCAATAAATAAGGAAGAACTTCATTAAAACTGAAGCTGTCCAAAAATGGTGTAGGCTTTCTTGTTAGGTAGCAAATTCCTTCTCCCTAGTGCTATTTAAATGCCTAACTAAAGATATTTAAAACAGTCTAATTGACCCTTCATTACTGATATTGTAGAGATGCTTTTTGCCCATGGTTAAATCAGAAGATCTTGAAGGACATTGCCAACTTTGATGTTCTTCTGTGAAATTTTTCCATCTTTAAAATTTATATTTTGGCTTTCATAATTATGCAAGGGAATAGACATTTATTGAGGTCCTTCTATGCACTGGCACTGTGCTGAGTGCTTTACAATCTTAAGTCTTCATGTTTTTACATCATTCCTTAATGGTTCGACTAATCTTTCTCCTCACGTCTGCCTCTTAGAATCCACATTTTACTTTAAGAAACCCAAATTCAGTTGTCACATACTTTGTTAAGCCTTCTCTGAGTGTAAAGATGTCTCCCATTCCATATTGTTAGAACTCTCTTCTTCCTCAAATATCCTTACAAGATTTACTTATCTGTGTGTACAAGAGAAGAAGCATGAGATCAGAGAAAGAATGCAATCAGGCAGAGGACCAGAGTTCAAATTATGGCTATCACTTCTACCAATATGACTTTGGACAAGTCACATGGAAAGTGCCTTTCTTTTTTCTTCTGTAAATTGAGGGGGTTGAACTAAATAATCTCTAATGTCACTTAAAGCCCTAACTCTATAATCCTATGATCCAAGATTATATTTCCCAATTGAATGAAAGCTTCTTCTTCTTTTAAAAATATTTCATTTAATTTTTCTTTCAACATTCACTTCCATAAGTTTATGAGTTTTAAATTTTATACACCTCCCTTGCCTTCCCCCTCCCCAAGACAGCATGCAATCTAATAAAGGTTCTACATAAGCATTCCTATTAAACATTTTCACATTAGTCATGTTGTAAGGAAAAATACAACAAAGAAAAAAAAAAGAACAAGCAACAACAACATAAAGAAAGCAAAAATAGTATGATTTGATCTGCATTCAAACTCCATAGCTCTTTGGATGTGAATAGCATTTTCCATCATGCATTTTTAGGAATTGTCTTAGATTCTTGCATTGTTTAGAAGAGCAAAATCTACAAAAGCTTCTTAAATGCAAAGACTATTGGCACAATGCTTTTCTAATTTGATTGTTTAGTTAAGTCATATCTGACTCTCTGTAACCCCATTTGACATTTTCTTGGCAAATATACTGGAATGACTTTCCGTTTACTTTTCTTATGTTACTGATGAGGAAAGCAAGGGTTAAGTGACTTACCCAGGGTCACACAGCTAGAAAGTGTTTGAGGTCAGATTTGAACTCAGAAAGATGAGTCTTCCTAACTCCAGGCTCAGCACGTTTATCCACTATGACATCTGGCTGCATGTCTTTATTTTATTATTATTATTATTATTATTATTATTATTATTATTATTATTATTATTATTATTATTATTATTATTATTTTGCTTTTTGAAGGAGGGAAGGTGGGGCATTTGGGGTTAAGTGACTTGCCTAAGGTCACATGGCTAGTAACTGTGTCAACTGTCTGAGGTTGGATTTGACCTCAGGTCTTCCTGACTCCAGGGCCATTTCTCTATTCACTGAGCCACCTAGCCACCCCACTGCATGTCTTCAATAAATGTTTTTTAACCTGAATTAGTTGACTTGAATAAGTTAGGCTCCATGCTGAGATTTGTGGGTTTCCAACTATGTGAAATTGGGTGCATAATTTAACTTTTCTACATCTCAATTTATTTAATTTGTAAAAATAATATAGGTGCTCTTTAAGGCTCTTTCCTATCTAAGATTCTATGAGTCTATAATGAATGAAAGACAGAAAAGTGAGACCTTTCAAAATCTGTTAGAGAAGGAACAAAGAAGATCTTGAGAAGGAAACATGGGAAACCAGAGATAGTACAACATAGTAAACTGTATTTTGTTGTTATTGTTGTTCAGGGAAGGGAATATTTAGACTTGAGGCTACATTTTTATAGAACGTATGAAGTATTATGCTGTCATTTGACCCTGTCTAAAATTGGGGTCAGAAAACCTACTAGGATAAGTATTCATTTAGGAATACTAACAACTTATATGTGGATTAAAGAAATGTGTTCACAGTGATTAAAGTAGCAGTGATAGCAGATTATGTCATTGGTGTTTTGAAAAGAATATGTTTTTCTAATTTTTAAAGGATAAACATGACAAGAAAAGGGGAAAAAAGATAGTTATGATTCATGAGGCAGTAACTAAAAAAAAAAAAACTATGAGAATATGTGTTGGATAAAAGGACAAATTTTGTAGAGGATAGAGAGAACAGAATATATTGCCCAGATAATATTTTCAGTTCATTTTTTCACATAGTACATAAAGCCATAGTCATGAATTTCCAGTATAGATTCCAGGAAGATCCATGGAGGAGAAATGTTTGAGAATAGAAACATGTGGATTTCCTTTTTGTAAAGGGCTCTTTTTATTCATGACTCAAGAAAGACAGAGGACTGATTCCCATTGTTGGAACAATTGATTTTATTTGGAAATTAGAAAAGGAAGTGAGAAAGACTTTTGACAGCTATAGAGAAAACAATATTGGGTTGGGTGCAGTAATTCAATATTCTTAAAGTTCTTATTTGATATAAAATAGGAGATACCAAAGAAGAAAATGGCTATTGTCTTTTTTGTTATTGAAAAAAAAAGTAACTTCAAAGTTCCTTAGTTAAATAATTTATAAGTAAAGAGCATTCACTATACTTTAGTAAGATAAGCATTTTGGTCTATTCTTTATCAGCTGTCAATATTTCCTATCCATTGGTAGAGTAAACAATGAATTAAGCCACATAATGAATAGAATAAGAATATGATTGCTTAACCAAACCATGATGGAAATGATGACTGGGATTAGAATAGGCCAGATGAATTTATAGAAGGTATATTGCTTTTATTTTTTAAGTATTTCAATTTATAGAAATATTCTCTTTATATGTATGTATGTATACATATATACATATGTACACACATGTATATATCTCATGAAATGATATTTAAAATACTGGGAGAATAATTAATGTTTTATCAAGAGCATGAAAATTAACCATTCTATATATAGAAATTGCATCAGAAAAACTTCTTTAATTTTTTTTAGAAGTCTCCATTTAGCAATAATATGAAAGTGCTTTGAATCCAGAATCATAGAATTTTGGAGTTAAAAATAATTTGGAGGTACCAAATCCAACCCAGGCCCCCTAATAATACCTACCATAATATATACCTGACAAGTGGTCATACAGACTCTGCATGAAAACCCTCACCAAGATGGGAGTTTTGCCTCCTGGGGTAGTCCATTTCACTTTTAGACATCTCTAATTGTTAGGGCATTTCCCCAACATCAAGACTAAATTTACCTTTTTGAAATTTCCATACATTGCTCTTAGTTTCACCCTCTGGTGCCACACAGAACAAGTCTAATCAATTTTTCATATGACAGCATTTAGAGTATTTGAAGACAATTATCATGTTTCCCCTTAGTTTTCTCTTCTTCAGTCTAAACATCCCTACTTTCTTCAATTAATCCTCATAATACATGGACTGAAGGCCATTTCCATCCTAATTGTTTTGCTCTAGACACTCTACAATGTATGAATATCCTTTCTAAATTAAACCACCCATAAATGCATATATACGTATGTATGTATGTGTGTATGTATGTATGTACACACATATCTCTATCTATGCACACATACATACACACAATTATACTATATTATACTACAGTATAGTGCTTCTAAGAGGACTTTCTGTTATTAATGGCCTACAGGTGAAAACTTTCTTGAAAGAGAAAGTGCAGTCTCATTAATAAAGACTCAGAGTATTTGAAGCTTGGTAGGAAATGATGGCATGACTCTTCCTCTGTAGGGTCTTCTAGGTTCCAGAGTTACAACGATCCATCAGAAGAAAACAGAAGTAGAGAAGTTGCTGATAAATTCTGAAATCTCAATTTAGGGATTGTTAAGACTTGGGTCCTATTAGTACTAGGATTATCTTGGTATTTCTCATGTTGAATGATCATCCGGACAGTTCTAATCTGACCCAACTCCTGTTAGAGAGGCAAGTGCTTCACTGAGATTGCTCCAAATGAAATTTACAAAGGAGAAATAAACAGTGATTACACTGGTTTAGGATAATTCTGGGTGAAGATTCTCCCTCTACTAAGAGAGATCAGCACCTTTATAGTTTTAGAGAATTGCCTGCGACACTGAGAGTTTAAATATCTTGCCTAAACTCATATACCCATTATGGGTGGAGGTGGGGAATACTACTAGATTTTAGGTCTTTCATATATAGACTAGAAGGTAATGTTGCTCAGGCTGAGTTGAAACTTCCATAGAAGTTTCCAGAGATGCCAGTGAAGCAGTCTTGAGTTTAAAATCATGTCTAATGTTAAAAAGAGACCTATAGCACCTTCCTCACACTTCTGCAGACCTGTCCTAAGTGCTAAAATATTGAGAGGTCAGACTTAATGCCCCCCCCTCAAGAATCTCGTCTTCCAGGTTATTTTATATACAAAATCCTGTCAGTGTCCCCTGGAAATTTTGGCTTTTTTCCCTTCTCTCTGTCACCCCAGCCTAGGCAGCAGAAACTCCAGTATTGTGATAGCTTCTGAGGTAAGGTCATAAGGCTATGGCTTAGTATTTCAGAAGAAAGGCAGTGTTTGTTTAAGAGAAAAAGAAACAAGAAGTTAGGAGTCAAGAGATCTGACACTACAATTTAGCAGCTTTGTGATTTTGGCTAAGTCATCACTAACACCACCCTCTGTGCCTTAGTTTCTTCATTTGTAAAATCAAGGAGTTGAACTAGATCAGTGTTCAGCAAGAATGAACAGCTCTTGGGCTGAGCAAAAACAGGCCATGGGCTGCTGTCAGCTAGCTAGATGATTGCTACTTGCCATTCTAGCTCTGACATTCTATGATGCTTTGATTACAGAAGCCATGCTTCTTGGAGTTCTCTAACCACCACATCTATCCACTATCCAGCCCACCAACCCACCCCCCAGCAAGAAAAATAGCCTAAGAAAAATGTACATATCTAATGAGCCACCCATCAAGGTGACTAAAATTTGGGGAAAATGTGAAGGTATTCAAGAATGTGTTACTATTAAAATCAGCTTTATCTATAGATGTATATTGTCCCAGCCAATGTGAATCAGTGTGGCCAACTCATTCACACAAGTGTGAAGGCTTAAACCTTCCCCAACACTTCCAAGTAGTTTTTGTTTGCTTTTTCTTTGGACAATATTTGAATAAGATAACCATCAATATTTAATCTGCTTCTCTAAGCAGAAATAGTTCTTCACTGAAGAGAATAAGACAATATCTCATTTCCATATGATTCAGTAGGCATGGAACCTTCTTTGTTGGTGAAAAAGAAATAAAGTATAGCATGAAAAGCACATGTCTTTTCTTGATAGAAAAGAAAGCAAACAATACCATGAACAGTGTGTAATTTTTAGAGCAAGCATTTAGTCTTCTGAAAAATTTGTCCTCTTTCCTTACTCATGGCTAGATTCTCACACATAAAATAGTGTGTGAGAAAGGCGCTATAGCGAGACCTATAGGTCTCTTTTTCAAACTACTTTTCCCCAAGTAGTTTGTTTTAGAAAACAAATGAGGAGGTAAAATGTCATATAGTTGAAAATATGCTGGATCTAGATTCAGAGGATCTGGCTTGTCCTTCCTCTAATAGTATCTCTGTGACCTTGGGCAAATCAATTACTTCCTCATCTGTAAAATAAGCAGTTTGGATTAAATGGCCTATGAGGTTCCCTACCAACTCTAGATTAATGATACTATAAATCCATTGATTTGCTGATAAGTCCATGATCTCATTCATGTGGATACTTCCTCCAAAAGTACAAGCCATAATCCATTGAAGTCTTTTTATTCCATGTGATTGTTGCCTATTTTATATAATAAATATGCCATGGAAATATCTACCCAACATTCTAGAAGCCTTTTTCTACAATTGAAATTGCAGAGAAATGGCTTCCAACAGAGACTATAAGCCAACCTTTGTTTAACTCTAACTGTATCTTTTATGCCACTTCCTTCATCAAAAATATTCTGTAGCCTACTTGTGCCAATCATCTCCTTCTTGCCATTTGGTGACCTGAACCTTTAATTTTTTAATACATTATGTTATTGTATGATCCATAGTCATATTACATCACTTGAAGAATAATGATGTTAAAATAAAGGCCTTTGCTTCAGGAGAAAGCTTGGAACCATTAAAATTACTACTGGACAATTTCCCAAAGGCAATGCAGTCCTACTCCTTGTGTTTATTTTTGGACTCAACCAATTCTTTATTCAGAGTAACTGCAGAAGATATACATATTGATGGACCAGCTCTGTGGGTTTTCCATTTAACTTCATATCATAGTCTGGTTTCCAAATTACCTTCCCAGATGTATTTTACGTTACTCTCTTTTATGTATTTGCTAATCTTACTAAGCTGCCCTTCTTGATGCTTCTCAGATACAACATTGCATCTACTGTTTTTATGACTTTCCATAAGCTTATTTCCATGCCTGTAATAGACTCTCTCCTAACCTTTGTTTCTTTGCACCCCTAGTTTCCTGGAAAGCTCAGTTCACATGCCATACACTCCATGAGATCTTTTCTGATACCCTTAAATGCTAATGCCTCCCCTTTGCCTTGTGTTACTTTGTGTGTGTGTGTGCATGTGTGTGTGTGTGTGTGTGTGTGTGTGTGTGTGTATTTATTTATTTATTTATACATAATTACATGAATGCATGTTGTCTCTAATAAAATGTGAGCTCTTTGAGGTTAGGGATTTTTATGTTGTATTTCCAGTACCTGGAAGATAGTAGGCTCCTAATAAATACCTAGTAATTTGTTGGACAGTAGGCATATTCCTCCTCTTGATTACTCATGTAGAAAATTGGTCAAAATCTTTTGAGTGATTGAAGTTCTCACTTAGTAGGCTCTGTAATGTTCCAAGATTTGACACAGTCAGTAAGTTCCAGGGTATCTGGAAACAGGAGTATGTCATCTTCAAGCTAGAAACATCTGGGAAAAGCATGTCATTAAATTATTCTATGAAAAATTGTGTACATGTATCAATTGATTTGGATACATTTCCTTTAAAATGTTGGGCAGGATTATGTTTTTTTTTTCAGAATGAGTATGATTTCATCATGACAAATATAAGTAAAAGTCAATGAGATTAGTTTGGCCAATGAAATAGGTAGCTACAGTTTAGAATACAAATGATATGAAGAAAGACTTGATTCTAATTACTCATATGGAACACTTTTCAAAAGACCTGATAAGAGCATGTGTTTTTATTAAAAGTGCTATCAGCATTCTAAGACTAAGCTGAAAATTGCCCAAATGAGAAATAATATGAAATGGTAATTCAAATGTCCCTTTTGTTTGCTTGGACACTTTAAGATCTTTATCACCTGCTGAGTGCCTAGCAAAATGAATAAACATTGGAATGGCAGGCTAAATAGCATTAAGTAGGTTCTGACTGGGGGACAAAATACTTCCTGTTGCCATCTGCTGTTGTTTTGCTCACATAGAAATATTCAGGTTTGAATGTTTCCCAAAAAGTTCAGTTCCTTTGTTTTCAGTGCTTAGAGAAAAGGTGTGTATAAACTCCTCCTCCCTATTTTTTTCCCCGTTTCCCTAGTTTGGAAGATTTCTTCAAATTGTAGCCATCAAAATAGTACTATTTCTATCCAGCACAGTACTGTGATGAAAAAAGATGACCTAGCTTTCTTTTTTTGTATGTGTCTGTGGAAAACACAACAAAGTGTTTGCAATCAGAACATTTGTTGAATATGTTCTCTGAATAAAAAAAGATATTATTGGTGTGCAGGGATAAGTCGCAAGTAACAACTAAATATCACCAAAAAAAGCTGTGGGTGCCAAGGCAGTAAAAACAAATTAAATGACTTGGCCCTGAGGCAGCATAATGCTTGACAGGCTTAAAAATGCATTTGTGTGCATTTTGGGGGAGGTGGGTAGAATTTTACTGGTTCCTTCTGGGTAGGGCGATATCAGGAACTCTGTGGGAAGGATGTGGGCTCAGCTTCTAGGAATAGGGAGGGCCTTGGTTATTCTGCAGCAAGCCTTCTGTCTCTTCTGAAAGGCATTCTTGGGGTGCTGGGGGTGGAATAATCCCAGAGAAAAGAGGGCGTGACTTAACAAGGAAACTTGAAGATTAGACAGATGGAAAAAGTTAAAAAAACAGGAAAAAGATGATTTTTAAGCAACTATAATAGGGATGAAGATCACAAAGGAAGCAGGTGATTAAATTCAGTGTTAGGAATATAGCTGAAAGGGCTTGTGAGAGAAAGAGAAACTTGGAAAGATCTTTAGGTGCTGCAAGAAACTATAAATTTTCAATAAATAGAGCAGAAATGAACAAAATCTAATAATAGTAATAATTGACCATTATATAAAGTTTTAAGGAAGGCAAAGTGCTTTAGATTTATTGTCTCACAGCAACCCTATGAAGTAGTTGTTATTGTTTTCCCCATTTTTCAGATGAGTGGAGTAAGGTTCATGATGTTTAACATGAGAGAGAAGACTTGAGAGGATATTGCTATGAAATATTATCATGTGTGAAAGGGATTAGGCCTATTTTTTTAGTTTCTATTCCAGAACTAGAAGCAATAGATAAAAGCTACAGTCACCCAGACATATCTAATGTAAAGACAAAGCTTCCAAAAATTTAGGTGTCCAATGTGGAACCAACTAGCAAGGGAGGAAGAAGTTTCCCCCTCACTGGAGGTTGGGTGGTCACTGATAAGTGTTGCTATGTGGCATTTCTATTTACGTTCAAGTTACACAAGATGAACTAATTCTAATGAGTTTTCCAACTTGTTATCCAAAGAGTAGGTCACAGAATGAGTTATTTGGAAGACCGAGGGCTCAAACTTGTATTGTCTGCCATGCTACCAAATAAAAAGACTAGGAGAACAATATAGGTTTCTGTTTCTTATTGCATTTACTGGATGTTCTATTTCAGCTACTCTTTTTCAATTTGCTCCTTAATGAGAATTTTGTGAAGAAGATAGTGAATGGATGAAATTTTGGTGATCCTATCAAATTTGATTCAATTCAATGAGAGTGAATTATTAAACTCATGAAACTCAGTACCCAGATTTAATAAATGTTAAGGCAGATTTTATGTGGATAAGTATCCTTGAGATAGCCCAATATAAAAGACTTCCATGATGCTCTGCTTCTTCTGTGTTTTTCATTTTCAACCAGATCCTTTTCATTTTAGCTATTGAATGAAAATCAAATCTGAAGAAACTCTAAAACCTATGCCTAGTGGCTGCAAGAGACACAATTTACCCAATATTCTCCTAGCCTGAAGACTTTCTGAGTCTGCTTAACTTTGCCTTCTTGGCAAGCTGTAGGGCCATAACTAATAGTGAGTGTGTGTGACTGTATCAGAGCTCAGTGACAAACAGAGGGGACAATGCAATAGCATTATTCCCTTTCCCTGATCTGTCCTTTCCCCTTTGTAAAATTACAAATGGATACTGACATCCTGCTTCTTGAGGGCCAACTATGGTATATCCACTATTTACCACTTCCCCTTCTTCAATAGTAGCAGGGAGAATTAATTGATTGAGAATATCATCAAATTTAGAGCTGAAGGAGACCTTAGAGATAATCTAGTCTGTATAGTAAAATCTAGGCTAGTCTATAATTTATACAGAAAGCATCTAAGACCCAGGAAAGTGAAGTGATTTACCTAAGATCACATGGTTAGTAATAGTCAGGATTTGGACCCAGATCCTGTAGTCCTAAACACTGCACACTTTCTATTATGCCATGTGAAGACAGTTAAATGTGAATTATCTCTCAAGAATTTTTAAAAATCAAATGATTGGGGCAGCTATGTGGCACAATGAATACAGCACTAGCCCTGGAGGCAGAAGGACCTGAGTTCAAATTTGACTTCAGACACTTGACACAAAAGCTGTGTGACCTTAGGCAAGTCACATAACCCCAATTGCCTTGCCTTCCCCCCTCCAAAAATACCTAAATAAAAATCAAATGTTAATAAAGAAAATTTGTCTACATATTATCTCCGCTTTTCTATTCCATATTATTATTATTATTTTCACAGTTTGGGAAAAACAAAAAAGTTTGTCAGAACATTTATGGTTCCTTTAACCTAAACACTATCTACTATAAACCATTATTTTTTAGGTGACCCTTCATTTCATAATGGACTTTCATTTATGTGTAAAAATATGGATCTATGCTAATTGCATTTCTGGTAATTCCAGGACTTGTTTTCTGGTTTTGTTGGTGGTGGTGGTAGTGGATTTTGGGTTTTTTTTTTTGCCTCATTGACTCTGTCAATTTTGTAGCTGCTTTTTTATCTTCAGGAAATAAATATACATGGCCCTTATGTTATCAGGTTATGAACTGTATTTGTGATTCTACCCATTGAAAGGTTGGGAAAAGGATCTCTCATATGCTGCACATGGCTACAAAAGTGATTTTTTTTTTTCTAAAGCACATGTCTGACCAGGTCACTTGACTATTCAATAAACTCCAATGACCCCCTATTACTTCTGGGGTAAAATATAAACTGGTCTGTTCAGCATTTAAAGCTTTTCATAATTTTACCCTCAAACCAACTTTTCAGTCTTGTTATTATGTATTACTTTCCTTCCCACACTTGATAGTCCACTCAAATTGGTCTTCTTGCTGTTCCTTGTAGCCCTTAAGCATGATGTTAAAAATATATGCCTCTGCTTCAGGAGGTCATTAAAATATTTTATAATTTCCTAAAGGCAATGTATCCAGTCTATTCAGCTTCTCATTTTCAATTTGGGGCTCAGCTAATTCTTGATTAAGAATGTGAATGGGCTGCCCATCCAGCTACATAAAATTTGACTCCAATTTACTTTTCTAGGCCTATTATACATAACTTTCTTTTTGGCACTTGGTCCTGCCAAAATGGGCTTCTTGCTTGGTCACTCACAATATACCATCTCCTGGATCCATAGCTTTGCACTGACTATCCCCTCATTTCTAGAATATACACCCACCTCAACTCTGTTTCTTAGAAATGCTAATTTCCTTCAAAGCTCATCTTAAATACAACCTCCTACATGTGGTCTTTCCCATTCTCCTTAATTCCTAGTCCCTCCCCTTTGAAATTACATCACCTGGAACAAGGCATTTCCTCAATCCTAGTTCTCCTTCAGACTCAATTTAAGTACTCTCTGCTACATGAAGATTTTCCTGGTGCCTTTAAATCCCTAGTGGCCATCCACCCAAATACCTTTGCATTTATTTTGTATTTATTAGTATATACTCACATTGGTGCACCATCTATATCCTGAAAAGAATATAAACTGTTTTAGGGCAGACACTCTTCTGCTTTTGTTTCTGCAGGTCTAGCTCAGTGCATGACAGGTAGTAGACTCTTAACAAATGTTTATTTGTTGGTCAATTGAATTTTTAGTCAATGATCCTGGGTTCAAATCCAACCACTGGCATTTAGCTTCTATACAATTTTGAACAAGTGAAAACATCATTGGGACTTTTGCCCTCCAAAAAAAAGCAATAAAATAAAATGACATGATTATACTAGATGGCCTCTAAGGTCACTTCTAGTTCCAAATCTAAGATCCTAAGGGTCAAAGGTGCTAATATTGAATAGATTTCAGTCTTGTTTAAAAGATAGCAAGAAGTAAATATAAACTCTCCTGATGCCATCTGAAAGTATAAGTATTTATTGGTATGGACTGAAGGTTAAGATTGAAGGGGGGATGGAAAAATATAAGTAGCACCTTTTCCCTTTGATCCTGGTTTGTACCAATGCATTTTAAGATGTGTCCACAAACACAGTGTAGTCCTTTTTTCCTTATCATCCCCTTGAAATGATGAAGCACAACCCCAAAAGGATATTCATTTGTGATGCCAGATTTTATTATAACAATCAGAAGAGCTGGATAGGAATTTACTTTTTAAACTAGTCATAGAATTAGTCTATAAACAGAAGGGATCTAACAAATCATTTCAGTTAATTAACACCACAATGCACAAAAATAAACAAACAAATACATAAATAAAGGCATTATCCAGTTTCTGCTCCAAGATCTCCAAAATAACAGAACCAACAAATTCCATAGGCAGTTAACTCTATTATTTGACAGTCTAATTTTTGGAAAGTATTTTTTTTTCCTGACATGAAGCCTAAATTGATATCTTTATACTTTCTGCCTATTGTTCCTAGTTCTGCTCTCTGAGACCAAAGAGAATAAGTTTAATCTTTTTTCTCCACATGACAGCTCTTTCTTCAAATACTTAAATAACGCCATCATGTTCATCCTGAGCCTTCAATTCTGCAAAATAAATGTGCCTCTTTCCTTTTGCTAATTACGATTTGACATTGACTCAAAACCTTTTGCCATCTTGATTAGCTCCATCTTAACCAGAGGTTCTTAACTTAAGGTCCTCGAACTAATTTCCTTTTAAAATATTTTATAACCGTATTTCCATATAACTGGCTTCCTTTGCAATATTAAATATTTTATTTTATATATTTAGAAAAAATTATTCTGGAAAGGGGTTTATAGGCTTCACCAGACTGCCAAAGCTGACCACAAGACAAAATGACTAAGAGCCATGACCTAGACACTCTGTAGCTAATCAACGTCCTTCTTAAACTGTAGTCACTACAACTAAACTCAATACTCTGGGTTTGTTTTTTTTGTTTTTTGAGGAGAAAGGCAAGGCAATTGGGGTTAAGTGACTTGCCCAAGGTCACACAGCTAGCAAGTGTATCAAGTGTCTGAGGCCGGATTTTAACTCAGGTCCTACTGACTCCAGGACAAGTGAGTGCTCTATTTACTGTACCACCTAGCTGCCACTAATACCGCAGGTGTTTTATTCACTCAGTAGAATACGATGGAACTAGTCATCCCAAATTGTGAAAGATATCTCTGTGCCAATAGCCCACGATAGCATTAGTTGTTTTAGTTACTTGGTTGTTGATTTATTTTTAACTGGCATACCATAGTATACTGTTCAATCATGTTAATCTTTCCAGGCATTGAAATTCCCCTTTTTCTGGCCATTTTATTCCCAGTTCTGCCCTATCTTATCTTTGTGAAAATGATATTAAATATAAATTTAAATGTAAATTTAAGATTTCATTGTATTCCTGCTGAAATGTATTTTATTAGATTCAATTAATCAAAAAATTTTGACCTACTAATGCACCGTGGTCAGTGCCAGAGAAACAAAATGAGACAAAATACAATTCTAGCCTTAAGGAGCTTAAGACCTAAAGGGAAAGACAAAGCAAACTATGGAGAACATAAGTAGGTAACAACTGACATAGTGAAGGCACTAGATTTAAGAGAGCTTGAAAAAGGCTTCCTATAGAAGGCAGGATTTTAGTTGAGACATAAGGAAGTAGGCAAAGATGAGGAAGGCAAACATTCCAGGAATTGGGGACACCCAGGGAAAATTCTTTGGAGCTGAGAGATGAAGTGTCATGTTAACGGATCAGGCAGGAGATGAGTGTCACTGGACTGGAGTACATGGCAGCAATACAGTATAAGAAGACTGGATAGATTCCAGTGAATGACCTAGCTTGTCAAGAAGGTTCTAGCTCCTAATTAACACATAGTATGTTAGGTATCTTTACATTTTTTATGTCATGTGAAAAATAGATAAGTAAGCATGTTATGTGTTTATTTTATAATTAATTGATTTTTAGTATTCACCATTTACTTCTATAAGATTTTGAGTTCCAAGTTTTTTCCCCATCCCTCCCCTCCCCCAGCACCAAGACAGAATGCAATCTGTTACAGGCTCTACATATATTCATATTGTAAAGAAGAATTAGAAACAATGGGGAAAACCATGAGAAAAAAGAAAGAAAGGAAAAGAGAGAGAGCGAGAGAGAGCAAACAAATAGTATAGTTCAATCTTCATTTGGACTCCACAGTTCTTTTTCTGGATGCAGATAACATTTTACTTCATGAGTCATTTAGAGTTGTCTTAGATCCTTGCTTTGCTAAGGAGAGATAAGTCTATCAAAGTTAGTCATCACACAATGTTGCTGTTACTGTGTAAAATATTCTTCTGTTTCTGCTCACTTCACTTAGCATCAGTTCATGTAAGTCTTTCCAAGTTTTTCTGAAGCCTGCCTGCTAATCATTTCTTATGGAATGATAGTATTCCATTGCATTTATGTACCACAACTTGTTCAGCCATTCCCCAGTTGATAGACATCCCCTCAATTTCCAATTCTTGGCCACCACACACAAAAAAGTAGCTGTAAATATTTTTGTGCATGTGACTATTTTTCCTCTTTTTACAATCTCTTCGGGATACAGACATAGAAGTGATATTGCTGGGTTAAAGGGTATGTACAGTTTTATAGCCCTCTGGGAATAGTTCCAAATTGCTCTCCAGAATGGTTGGATCAGTTCACAACTCCACCAACAATATATCAGTCTTCCAATTTTTCCACATCTCCTATAACTTTTATCATTTTCCTGTTAGCCAATCTGATAGGTGTGATGTGATACCTCAAAGTTGTTTTGATTTGCATTTGTCAATCAATAGTGATTTAGAATATTTTTCATATGACTATAGACAGCTTTAATTTCTTCCTCTGAAAACTTCCTATTCATATCCTTTGACCATTTATCAGTTGTGGAATGACTTGCATTCTCAAAAATTTGACTCAGCTCTCTATATATTTTAGAAATGAGACCTTTATCAGATATGCTGATTATAAAAATTGTTTCCCAATTTTCTGCTTCCCTTCTAATCTTACTTGCATTGACTTTGTGAAAAAACTTTTTAATTTAACATAGTCAAAATTATCCATTTGTATTTCATAATGTTCTCTATCTCTTGTTTGATCATAAATTCTTCTATTCTCCATAAATCAAACAGGTAAACTATTCCTTGCTCTCCTAGTTTGCTTTTTTGTATCAGCCTTTATATGTAAATTGTGCACCCATTTTGACTTTATCTTGCTCTATGCTATACGATATGAGTCCATACCTAGTTTCTGCCATACTATTTTCCAGTTTTCCCGCCAATTTTTTCTCAAATAGTGAAGACTCCAGAAGCTGGAGTCTTTGGTTTTACCAAACAATAGATTAGTACAGTCATTGACTATTGTGTCTTGTGTTCTTATTCTATTCCATTGATCCACCACTCTTATTTCTTAGCCAGTACCAAGTACTTTTGATGATTGTTGCTTTATAATATAATTTAAAACCTTGTATGGCTAAATGTAATGGGAATGTAAATTTAAGATCTTCCCTGCCCCTAGGCCCTTTGATAGCCTTAAGTGCATGTGGAACCTGTGGCGGGAGGCTTGTTTTTCAGGAGATACTTTGTGATTGGGCAGTGGGTCAAGAGGTTTGTTATATTCTCTGAGCCCAGTGAAGGCTATATAAACCCTGATGGGAGGCTTTGTTTGGGGGCTGACTTTGAGAAGTGCTGTGTGATTTGACTAGATGAGACTCTGGGCAGCCATTAAGAGCTCCCTGGCTTTGAAAACCCAGATGATGCTTCCCTCTCTGGTAACTGTGACTAGGTATGGATGTAATGGTTGGGCAGTTGGAGACCTGTCTGCTGAAATGTTTCTCTGTCTTATAACTTCTGCTTGTAACCTGTCTATATACTCTGAAGTTCAGGGTGCTGACTTTTTCCCCTGAACTAGGTAAAAGATATGTTTGATTGTTTAAAGAAAGATTGTTAACCCATTTTGAGTTGCTTTCCTTTAGAAAAGCAAACCTAGGAACCTATGCTGGCAACCACCCTGGGGATGCTGGGGTGCTTGCTGCTACACTAAGTCACTTTCCTTTGCATTTCTTTTCATTAATTCCCTTGATATTCTGAATCTTTTATGCTTCCAGATGAATTTTGCTACTATTTTTCTAGTTCTATCAAATAATCTTTTTGATAGTCATGTTATATCTTTATACAGATCATTGGATAATGAGAATAAAAATCAGAATGAAACAAGGCAAAACAAAACATAGCAAAGATCTTGTGGGAAAAGATCCTTGAGGAACCTTACTGGAGATTCTTTTCCAAGATGACATTGTGCCACGGTGGACTACTCTGAGTCTGAACAATCAACCAGTTCAGCAACTCTCTCATTGTATTCTCTAGTCCACATTTCTCAATCTTTTCCATGGGAATAGAGTGAACTATTTTTAAAAATACTCTGCTAAAATCCAGATGATCCTTATTTACTAATTTATTAATAATATCCAAAATGTGCAATGGGCTACTCTGCCCCACATTTTCTTGAAGGATCCCTGCTGGCACTGCTCCCTAGATGTTGACTGCATCTTTTATGATCCATTCTGGGGTCAAAGTCATACTCATTGGCCTATGATTTTTAGACTTGTCGGTCTCTTTCTCTTTCCGTCTCCCTCTCTCCTTCTTTTTCTCCTGTTAAGTATTAGGACATTTGCTCTGCCAGTTATTTGGTACATTTTTCTTCTCCCACAATCTTTCAAATGTCACCAACAGTGTATCACTCATCAATCATACCTGCAAATTTTTCATTCCCCAAGAAAGTAGTTTATCTGGTCCAAATGATTTGAAGTCATCCATGTTAACTACAATTTTTGTCTCTTTACTTATTTTTGGATGTCAACTTCCTACTAGTGTTTTTCTTGTTGTTTAGTTACTTTCAATGAAGGGATCATCCTTCTTGGCACAGAAAAAAAAGAAGAAAATTAAGAATTGAGCAGCTTTGTCTTCTCTCTATTTTCAGTTGACATTATCTTATTTATGCCTCAGCAATGGTCATAGCTTTTCTTTGATGCTCCTTTGTTTTGTTCTGTTTTTAAGTCTTTTTTTCTCAGCTTTCCTGGATAGTTTCATATTATTCAGAGCTTTAGTGCTTGACATTATTTTTATCTCATACTTTGCATAGTCACAAGGGCAGCAAACGGGAATTCACAAGGGAATGTGTAGTGATAATCAATTGTATGCCAATACCTGCAGTATGATGGAAAGTCTGTAAAAGAAGACCTGAAACCAGTTTTTCGTTGTTCAGTCATTTTTCAGTGGCATCCAACTCTTTGTGATACTATTTGTGCTTTCTTGGTGAAGATACTAGCATGTCATTTTCTTCTCCAGCTCATTTTACAGATGAGGAAACTAAGGCAAACAGGATTAAGTGACTTGCCCAGGCCCATAGAGTTAGTAAGTGCCTAAGGGCAGATTTGAACTTAGGAAGATGAGTCTTCCTGATTACAAGTCCAACAATATATCCACTGAGCCACCTAGCTATCCACACTCTCATTTATAAGAGTCCTCATAGCATAATTGCTGTGGTTTCTGGAACCTAACTTTGATAATGGATTGTGCTATTGCACAGATGGCTTTTTATAATCATTGGGAAGCTAGCCATTCTACAATGCCATTTAACTAGGAATTATCTGCACAAGCAAATGAAGTTGATGATAGAGCAGTTTTCTGTCATATTTGGTCATTTTGAATAGCCAATATGGAGAATTTATACTTAAATCTACTTTTACTTTAATTATCTAGATAATTTATTCCAATATTTTTAGTTCCCTTCATCCATGTAGACACACTTTTTAAAGGTTTACCAGGATTAAATTAATAAGAGAGAATTCTGTTTGAGCATTCATCAACCAGATATTAACTTATCAAAGATAAACATATTTCACAATAACAAAAAATGTTACTGAATATAGTTGTAGTTCATGTTGACCTAAGAAGTTTGAATTATTCATTTTCCATACATTCATACTAAAGAAACCACAACTTTATGGCCAAATGAATTATCCCAAATCACTCAGCTAGAATCCAAAGTGGGATTTGAACCTTGGTCCTCTGATAGCTGAGTCAATCCTCTCTTCATTCTGCCACTTTCTTCACATTTTGCCGGGAAAAAAAATTATTTCATAAGACCCATTCTTTCATTAAATTCTAGAAGCTTAATGGACCAGTTTTTCCTTTGGAACTAGTTTTTATAAACTAGGATCTTTGTCACTGCTACTCTTACTTGTAGTCATTTCCCAAGATGCTCTATTCTTTTTCCAGAATGTTTAACTAATAAATCCATCCAACTAGATTGCCAGAGCTTGGAATAAATTGAATCATTTTTATGGTAAGACAGAAAGGGAAAATGAAGTGGGCACAAAAAGGAAGGAACTTGTTACTTTAGGACTCTTCATGTTTATAATCAGCATTGATAAGATTATGCATCACTGATTCCTCTTAGACTATAAAAGCATTTTTCAATTTGAATTGGTTTAATGGTCTGAAGGAAAGGTGCTCTCTAAACCACTTCCTGATGGCAGAGGACA
Source organism: Gymnobelideus leadbeateri (assembly GCA_011680675.1). Lineage (NCBI taxonomy): Eukaryota > Metazoa > Chordata > Mammalia > Diprotodontia > Petauridae > Gymnobelideus > Gymnobelideus leadbeateri. The sequence continues at coordinate 595,055 of WOXC01010789.1, forward strand.
AATGATTGTGTTGGAGGGACAGCAGAGCTCTGGCACACAAATGAATGAAATAAAAATGAATGAAAGGCAAGCCAGGCTGGTTGTTGCTACAGAAGGTACTTATTACAGCCCCATCTCCAGAGGGTCCAATGGGGCATCTCAGACTGGAGGCATCCAATAATAATAAAATTATTTAGTCTTATTTCTCTTGGCAAAATGTTACAAATGAATGCTATCTTTTCATTCATTCAATAATATATTTAGTTACTTCCAGACCTGAGAATTTATCAATTAAGGAACTCCTGGTTTGTAAATTACCTTCATGGATTCAGATTAACAGTTTAGAGATTTTCATGTGGCACTGAAACACTGAGATTTTAAGTGATTTGCCCATGGTGACATAGCTAGTTTATGTCAGAGTGGAAAAACAAAAAGAAAAAACAAAAACCTCATCCTAGTTCTTTCTGATTTCAAAATTGACTGTCTAACTACTATACTATGGTGCTTCTGTACTCTAGGGCAAATTACTGTTTTCATTAGTCAAAAGATAAGAGAGGGTAACAAAATGAAATGAACAATTTTCTGATATTGCAGTCAAGTGGCTGGAAAATTCCCACCATAATATCCCTCTGAAGGTTTATGAACAAACTTTAAGAAACTTATCTGAGGAAATTCAAGGTCTTAAGATTAAATGTTTCAAATATATATAAATACTATTATTAATACTCTTTTGCTTGTAATTGGGAGATAAGATTGCAGGCATTGGGACACAAAGTTTCACCTTCCTCTAATGGAAAAGTTGAAGGGGGTATGGGAGAAGGTATGGGAGAGAGCAGATTGGAGGAAGTGATATCTTGTGGGACTGCTATTCTGGGAGGGTGGGTAGGGGGAAAAACAGGGGGGGAAATAATTGTAACTCGAAATCTGGTGGAAATGAATGATGTAAAACAGAAGTTAATAAAGCATTTGTAAAAAAAAAAAACTTATGAGTACAAAATGAGATGGTTGATCTAAGTGTTCTCTTAAGTTCTGCATAGCTCAAAACCACACAATCCTATTACTTAAGGGCAATTATACTAAGTTCTCTCTCACTTACAATTTCCAGCCATAATTCCACTATTGGGAGTGAGGGAGGGAGCCGAGAATCAGGGTTAGGTCATATCAATACTGAATACCATGAGTAAAAGTGGACATATTACTTTTGCACTCCCTAATGAGGAATTAAAAGTACAAGATGAGCATCATTGCATTGAATATGTAAATGTGATGCTGTAAATAATTTTATATTTTTTTGTTTTGTTTTGTTTTGTTTTTTACCTGGGCATAGCTTAAATATGTTGCAGCAGAAGTTGCTGTTCAGGTTTCTGATTTTGATTATGGAATAGATTATAGGCTGGTGTGGCATTTTAACCAAACCAGTAGCTTGGTCCCTGCTGTTACTAAGCTCTAGGCTAGAACTGGAAATTGGCTGTAAGCTGCTAATGCTGTGACAGAAATATCAATGTAGTGCATGCACCCAAACAAATTTATTTTCTATTATAGAGCATAGCTCCTGAAGAACTAAAGGAATGGGAGCCGAGGCAGATTTAGGCAAAACAGATTCATGACTCCCATATTCATTAGGTGATTGGCAACTGGATTTGAAGAACTGTTTTACACATATGCCTCTGCTTGATATGGCAAGGAGTAATTGAGTTAACATGTATGTATCTTGATGAGGTCAATAAGAAAAGGCTTTTTCATTTTTTATCACATTATAAATGGAAATAATGATTTTTGTGACAAGAACAACTAGAAGGGAAAAAAAAAGCTATTTCAGTGCAATTGCTAGTGTGCTTACATGACCCAGATAAACAGCTCTGAGTAATCTATGCAAAATAAACATCAGTACTAGGTATGTTCAGACTGAAGGATATGAGCATATTCCAGGAGATGGTTATAATCACAGTCATTCACATGCCGTGAACTTGCTCTGTGGTGAAATTTTATTGCAAAATGAAGACAATAGCACCATTTAATACACACAGCATACAGGCAGGGCAGAGGTAATTTGGTTGGAGTTCTGTCTTTGACATAAGCTTTGTAACTATCAATAAGCCATTTAGCCCCTCAGTGCAATAGGGGATTTTTTTCTCTGAAACTGAGTTGCAGAACAATTCCTAGAAAGGCAGAATAAGATAATGTTTGTCTTATAATGGGAAATACTTGGGCTCAAATTATGCCTCTGACCTTTTGTTACCTGTATAACCCTGGACAAGTCATTTCATCCTAGGCTAGTGTTTAGGACTTACCTACTCAGCCATAGACGGAGTTGCAATCTGCTTAGGGGGCAGAAAGTTTCTATACATAAAGTTCCCCATGCTGACAAAATCACAGGTATTTTTATGTATTGGCATAATATAAATCATTAAACTACTTATACTAAATACTATATGACAATTCTTAGCATTTCAGAAGGTATTATATGGGATCACAAATTCTGACAGCATTGCTTCTTTACCAAGCAAGCATAGCCTGATAGCTACAAATTGTCCTTTAGTTAATAGTTTAGAATCCCAGATTATCCCTTTTTTCTGATCCTATTTAAGATCCTTTGGGCACTGGGTCTTGCCCTTCTATATACTCTCATCTCCAATTTATTTGTGCACTTAACTAAGAGCAGGTGGCCCAACCTTTGCCATCTTCTTTGACTACATTGCTTTTTCCAAATCTCTGCTTGGTTCTCTGGTCGTGATTCTAACTACTTTGTTGCTTCTCTCTGATTTTGGTTTGAATGTCAGGATCTCTCCTCTCCCTCTTCTCTAGCAACAGAGACCACCTATTTACTTGTTCCTCAATGATTTGCTTGGTAGGTGCTGGCTGTGAGATGAAAAGTACCAAAGATATAATTTAGTCCAACCATCTCTTTCCTCAAGAAGATGTTACCTAGATACAAGGCATCTTGGCCAATGGTCACACAGTTAAATTAGTGGATGGACCTGTGACTATAATCTGGTTGCCTGATTTCCATTTCAGCATTCTATCCATGAGAATGTACCAGAATACACTTTAATTAAAGAATACCATTCCTTAGATGTCCTTTAGCCCCTGATCAAGACTTCCATAACTATGTGTGTGTGTGTGTACTTTTACGTTCATGTGCCTTAGGGAAAATTCCATCTAAGGATTTTTAAAATCCTTCCAGACAAATGTAGCAAATGTTTAGCACAGGTATTGAAAGCAAGTGCCATTTTCATCCCTCTCTTATGTGTCTTTGTGCACAACTCACAATTTCATTGTCTTTGCAATAAAGTAATAAATAATGCCTCTCTTTGGTCTCAGTTATTCTGTAGATATTGTTTCTATGTTCTCTCAAGATTTTATTTTGAAGTGGTAACAATTAGCCTAATGAAAACTAACACATGTTGGCAGTAGACACTAAATTTTAGTTGATTTTGTACAGGACTTTCAAAATATTGTGTTTTTATTGATTGATTGATTAGCAAAACAATTGGGATACTTTTATAAAACTTCATTAATCATGAGAGAAACAAGCTGTTCAAAAAAGGTTAAGATAAATAAGTCTAGATGAGCTAAATAAGCACCAGTGTGTAGGAAATTTGAAATAATAATTACTTTCCCCCCTAATAATCCAGTACTATCAAATTGCAAAGAGAGGTAGAATAATAATGTGAAATTGGTAATGCTAGGTAGAAACTGATTTTCTTGATCAGTAGACCAATAGCTATTTCATCCTTTTTGTTTTTATTAAAATAGTTATTTTTGCCACTCTGGGTAGAGGAAGAAATAATATCATAGTTAATTCATATGGATGCTTTCTTCATGAAAATAAAATTAAGCACAATTCTGGGTAGATTGTGTTTTTAAACTCTTTACTTGAGTCATCAAGTGAAAGAGGTCAACTGTCCTTGTCACACATGCTACCCTGTGACATTCTAAGTAGTTTTATTTTCCATAACAATTCTATGCAGACTAGAAGGGAGTTTATAAATTAATGACAGTCAATTCAACTTAACAAATACTTATTAAGCACCTACTGCTGTCCCTTCAGCACTGTGAAGGGGTATAACAGGAGCATAGCAACATCCTTACCCTCAGGGTGCTTATAATATTGTTTGTATGAACATATGAAACTATTTGGGAATTACAAAAAAAACAAGCATCTAAATTGAATACAGTCAAAAGCCAAAACTTATGTTACAGACATTGTATGCTATTGTATGATCAGGATAGGATTGGAACTTTCATAAAATGTTGGGAGGCTGAATTGTAGCAGCAACCACACTGGCATACCCAGGATGGTTGCTAACAGAGGTTCTTAGATCTGTTTTACTAGGAAAGATAGATGTTTAAGGGGTCAAAAATCTTTTTTTAGCTACATTCACAAGTTCAGGAGAAAAGTCATCACCCTGAACTTCAAAGATAATACAAACAGAAAATACAAGCAAAGAAATAAAGACAAGAGACAGTGCTCTGACTGCCTGAATCAACCATATACTTACTTTACATACATCCCTGGATGGAAACAGCCTTTATCCCTGAGCAGTTGGGAGCTCTGAACATAAGATCATTTTCATAAGAGAGCCCCCAAAGCAAAATATCAACCCAGAATATATATATATATATGTATATATATGTGTGTGTATATATGTATATATATTTATATACATAAATACATACATGCATGCATACATACATACACACACACACATACTTCTCTGGGTCAGAAGGCATCACAACCCTCCTGACTCAGTACCTAATTAGAAATTAGCAAAAAATGTGAAAGCCTTCCTAGAAGCAAGACTTGCCTAAGCAAGATTCCCTCAATAAGCTCCACGTGAGGCCTGTTAATGGCAGGGGAAGATCTTCAATCCCATTAACATTGCATGAACCTATTACAAACCTGGGACAAGAAAAAGCAGGGAACATTTAGTGTTATGAATTTGGATGAATCTTAGTACAAGTAA